>CM045492.1:10650435-11850435 GCA_024704745.1 Rosa lucieae | reverse complement strand
CTTTTTTTTGCTTTACTGTTTTGAATTTCGGATATAATTGAACAGTTGCAACAGATTGAATCAAACAACGTCAAACAACCGCCGACGTAACTCCTCGTCTTCGTTTCTATATGAGGACGACCTTCGGTCGTCATTGATCAATCGATCTTCTTCTTCCTCCCCCCAAAAAGTTATTCTGAGAAAACATAAAGTAGAATTCGTCAGGGTCAAGTTCTTGTGCAAGAACTTGTACCAGATAGTTGTATCCTCTAGATAGACGTCCGAAACTACAGCACAAGTAGGGGCGAATTTCTGTCTTAGGTCACTGCATCGCAGGCCTCTATCTGATCAAGTTAGTGATTCAATTTCGAATTAAAGATTATTTGATTTCAATCATTATTATTATTTATTCAATTTGTGATTTAGATTTTATATATATATATATATATATATATACTGTTCGTATATACTGATTGGTTCTAACATGGTTTACCTTGACTCAAAGTAGTCTCAATCGTTTCTCCATATATGACTCTTTCAATTAAACTGTAGAGGTTCAAGTTTCTTCTTTAACCGGTAAGAACAGGAGACACCCGCTGCGAGTAGTGAACTCCGACGAAGCCCAATGACACCAAATATATCAATTTGTTCAGAACTCAACCAAAATCAAAAACTAAATATACCAGACGTAGAGCTCGAAGAGAAGACTAATTTCCTTACCTTGCATGTCGTCATCGGCTACCGGAGTTGCCGGAAAATGCAGAAGAGCAGCTGGAACCGTAGAAATTTCTCGGCTTCGAATTGGCTTCGTTGGAGCTCGTTGGTGGAAACCCAAGCTATAGGTGGCCGTTGATCAGAGGTGGCCGAAATTGGAAGAGGAAGTTCGGTCTCCGTCCCAGGCTTGGATTGAACAAAATGGGTCGAGGTCTCGAGAGTTCCAAAACTAACCAGAAACAGGAGTTGAAGAGACCAGCAGTTGTAAGCCCTTGTTCCCTTGAAGCTTTCGAAGGATTAGCGACATTGGGAACCCAGGTTACATCGACAGAGAGAATGACGACCGCTTGGATTGGGGTCAGTGATGGTGAGGAGAACATCCTCCTCCGCCAGGACGCCTTCCGCTTCACCATTCTCCTCCTGAGATTGAAAATTGAAACCCTAGAAAATTGGGGATTGTGAATTCAGCAGAGAGTGAATGGGGATCTAGAAGGGAATCGGAGGACGACTCATCGTTATTGAAGAAAAGCAGATGGAATTGAGAGAGAAAGGATGGGAAGGGATCTAAGGCAGAGTTAGTTTTGCTTTTGGGTTGCCGGGGTCGGGGTTTGTTGAAGAGAATTGTGGAGAGAGAGAGAGAGAGAGAGAGGGGGAGGTTGAATCTGAATCTTGTTTAACTCAAGGACCAAAATATCGAGTTTCGAGGAAATATCGATGATCCTGAAAATGGAAATTTCAATGGAAATATCGAGGATATATCGATTTCGGTAAATAATCAAGAAAAATGATGGAAATTTGAAGAAAAACATGGAAATTTTAAGTGAAACTTTTAGATATGTTTATTTTATCAATTGTCTACTATATATAGAAAGAAAACCTTGAATAAACCTTGTTATATACTAATTTGTAATAATTTAAGATGAAACGGCAAATGCTGAATCGCCGATAACTCTGAAATTTTTTGAAATAAACATCTAATTTTTTTTTTTTTTTATGGCTGGAAACTCAATGGGAGACTAGGCCATCACACCTTATATACATTTTTGTACATATCATACATTACACCTTGAATTACATGAGTAACTTAGAATCACATAGAAGACCTATAAAGTACAAGGTATGAAGATTATTTGGTGCAAGGTATGAAGATTATTTTGACCTATTTATAGAAGTTATAATTTGAAATGTTGTTATAAATTTTTTGAACATTTAGTAAAAAAAAATCAATATAGTAGTTAAGTGTTTCAAGTTAGTTGTTGATTGGACGTGTATCTAAGTTTTCAGATTCTTAGGCAAATGAATATATATTAGAATGTTGTGATTAATACATACATGTATGTGTAGCAGAGTTAAGAGTTAGCAAACCCTCTCAAAAGGTAATGGGATGACTAAGGTTCGATTCTTGGTGTTGTTGTTGGTCTTTTGGATTGAATTTTATGCCAACTGGTGCTGGGGCCACGGAGATTGACTTTGCATGTGAGAATTGTTGGTGGAGATGAAATGTATGGGGAAATTTCAGGAAATATCGAAAATTTCGGGGAAATTTCGGGAAATATCCAAAATTTCGGGAAATATCGAAAATTTCGGGGAAATATCGGAAATATCGGCCGAAATTATCATGGTATGCTACGGATATATCGGGCCTTCAAAAAAAAGAAATTTTCGGCGAAATTTCGCCGATTTTTTCGATTTTTCAGTCCTTGCTTAACTTTCTCAAAATAATTGTTTAAGTTGATGGGCGGGCAAAATTCATGGAGGGAGTCAAAAATTGAGCTTCGACCAAGTGCGGAACTCAGACAACATAAATTCATAATCGATCACTGTCTGAAGGGGAGTTACACAACAGATTCTGTTGTCAGAAGCTATTGTCTGAATGAGAGTTAAACAACAGAATAAAGTAGCAATAAATAATAGTTGTCTGAATAAAATCAGTCATACAACATCAAAACTCAACCATTGTCTAAATAGTAATTGCACAACAGTAAAGTATCAATACATAACTGTTGTCTGAAGCCAATGTCCGAAAGATAGTTATACAACATAATAAAGCAATAAAAAATAACTATTTTCTGAATTAAATCGATCAGACAACATCAAAATACCACAATTGTCTGAATAATAATTGCACAACAGCTAACATAATAACTGTTATCTGAAATAACTCACTCAAACAACATCAAAATATAACCATTGTCTGAATAACAATTGCACAACAGCAATGTAATAACTGTCGACTGAATCAAAAATTTGGACAACAGAATAATTCTTGCTGTCGTCTAATTGTATCAGACAACAGTTAAAAATTTTGCTGTTGTTGGAACTGTGTTGTCTTATTCATTTTTTGGCATAGTGCCACCCCATCAATCCTCTTAGATGAGAACATGCCGCCAAGAGGATCAACGGGAACACGCCGTCAAGTCTTCTGCAAAATTACTCTGGACAAACCACCGCAGCAAATGTGATCCGCCAAGCAAAGCACAACTTTGATGCACCGCTAGCGAAGCCTTGACAGAGCATCACTGTGTTCGCTGATGTCAAAGCTCCACTGATTTCCCAAGGCTCCGCTGACCCAAGCACCGCTGGCCATCACCGCAGACTCAAACTGCTGCTGACCAAGAGTTGCGCTGGCCAAACACCACCGCTAGCTAAAGCCTCCGCCAACTGTTACCGCCTGCCAAAGCATCGCGAGCTTCAAACATCACTTGCCAAGCCTCCCCATTCCAGCATACCGCAAGTTATCTTACTTCATTGTACAAGCATCGCAAGTTTTCAAACTTGAAGTTCAAACCTCAGCGGTCAAACCAGTACACTGCTGGCCAGAAGGCAGCAAACTTGCAATTGATCTGGCCACCCATGATCAACCATCGAGCATCTTCTTCATCAACACCTGCCACCACCAACATCAATCAATCCCCCACCGCTTGATCCACAACTGCCAAGCATTCAGCCAGGTGGCTAGAGCTGTCTGGGCTATATCCTCATTGTACCCAGCCATATAGGGATTCACTCTCTACGGCAAGCTAAGTTTTCCTCCATATTTAATGTTCTCCTTACTGTTCAACCACCACGTGCTTCTGCTTTCTATCATAAGTTATGCGCACATACACTTGCCGCATGGCACACCTGTCCGCACGTACACTTTATGTGTGTGTGTGTGTGTATATATATATATATATGTTTGTATTGTTGGCCGCATGCGCCGTTTCCATCAACTATAGGCACATGCACCTTTACTGTTGAGTATCAAATGAATAAACATATATCGGAACTTCTTGACCTAATTATGCATGTGGCAGAAGCGCATAAATTAAGCGCGCGCGCGCGCGCGCGCACATATATATATATATATATATATATATATATTTGTGGTCCAACTTGATTAAACAGAGCATGCCCACAAACGAACTAGCTGAGGAAGTCAACCAAGCATATGCGGCTGGGTCCAAATTTCAAACTAATGTGCATGCAGAGCATATCCACATTTAATTAAATTGTAAACTTTATCAAACTTTATCCTAAAGCCCACATACGTGACTATGACTAGATCACCTCAATCTTGCATATATGGCTCTACATCCCACTACAATGGCACTCTTACATTTCAAAATAGCATGAACTTTGGTCCATACCCAATCTAGTCAGTCTAGTACAATGCTTCTTTGACATTTCACTATCACTTTCAAATCCACACTAGAGGCACACAATCAAATATGTCATTTGTTGCCAACTACAATTTTGCATATACACTTTGCTTAAAATTTCATCAAAGTACATATGCAAAATATACATGCAAAATACTAGTGTTGATTTTACATACTCGTGTACTAATCACCTATTTTGTTACAAGGAGATATAATCATCAATCACCCCTCCATTTAAACGAAATCATCATCTTTCTACTAAGAATGCATCGCTGGAGCAATGGAGCGTCATGCTTAGACAACTCCAACATGATTTGGGTACTTATATTAATAGCAACCCGAACTCATTCCAAATCGGCATAAGATAAGCAATTATATCTTATTTTTTATGCTCTTTCAATTAGAGTCATTGCCATGTCTTTACATGCTTTTACTACTTTTAAGCATGTCTACAACATGTCATAGATTTGGCAACACTTTCTAGGCCTCAATGATCCTTAAGCATATTTTCAAAATGCAAAATGTTATTAGCAACTTTACTACTAGTACTTGTTATACACATGCCATGTTTCTATTTAATTACAATTTAATTAAATAAACATGTGACAACTTAAACAAATTATACCACATCTAGAAGCTTGTGACACTTATGACTTAATTAAACATGCTCGGATAAACACTTGCAATGGTTACGACTCGCTTGGGTATCGAGCATTGCCACGACTTGCTTGGGCCACGCCCCGCATGCTCGCATAGCGCCTACTCACTCAACTACACCCAACTTGCTCGAATACAACCTAACTCGCTCAAACATATCCAACATGCTTTAGTTAAACTCTAGGTTCACAATGTTTCATAGCTTTCATCAAGAGATACTCCCAAAATTTTATATGGACACCCATTACACTTGCCACTATCTATTGTGCATGATACATGGCCATAAGATCCATATATTATTACTTACTATACTTATTTGTCATTGTTCATACAATTACAAACTTTACATATACTCTATATGTAAACATGTGGTCTAACCTCCAGGTATCATACTTTGTCAAACTCTCCCCACGAGAAAGAGACCTAAACGGGTCTAGACTCCACGAGTCTATGGTTTACGACTAACCGCCAAGCGGTAAGGTAACGCCTCATAATGACAATGACCGCTACGCGGCATTACAGTCAAGCTTTTCTCGTCCGAGAAAGAATAAAGGGACCGGTTAACGCAGCCCACGGCAGCCATTAATCCGGCGGTTAACCCCTGACGCTTGAGTATCAAAGATTAGGTTCGCTACCTAACGCCCACCGCCTCCACGGCACCTCTGAGCTTCCTGCTCACGCCTCTGCGGTACCCCCTAGCTTCGCGCTCTTGCCTTCAAGGCACCCCCGAGCTTCCCGCTCACGAGCTCTAACGCTTATGCCTTCATGGCACCCCCGAGCTCCACGCTCACGCCTACCCGGCATCCCTGAGCTTCCCGTTCATGCCTTCCCGGCAAACCCTGAGCTTCCTGCTCATGCCTTCCTGGCAACCCCGACGTTTCCGCTCATGCCTTCCCGACAACCCTTGAGCTTCCCTCTCATGAGCTCCACACTCACACCTACCCGGCATCCCTGAGCTTCCCCCTCATACCTTCCCAGCAACCCCTGAGCTTCCAGCTCATGCCTTCCCGGCAACCCCTAGCTTTCCGCTCACACCTTTCCGGCACCCCCGAGCTTCACGCTCACGCCTACCCGGCATCCCTGAGCTTCCCGCTCACGCCTTCCCTGCACCCCCGAGCTTCACGCTCATGCCTACCCGGCATCCCTGAGCTTCACGCTCATGCCTTTACAGCAACCCCTGAGCTTCCCTCTCATGCCTTCCCGGCAACCCCCGAGCTTCCCACTCATGCCTTCCCGGTAACCCCTAGCTTTCCGCTCACACCTTCCCGGCACCCCCAAGTTTCACGGTCACGCCTACCCGGCATCCCTGAGCTTCCCGCTCATGCCTTCCCAGTACCCCCGAGCTTCACGCTCACGCCTACCATGCATCCCTGAGCTTCTCGCTCATGCCTTCCCTGCAACCCCTAGCTTCCCTCTCACGCCTTCTCGGCACTCCCGAGCTTCCCGCTCAAGCCTTCCCGGCACCCCCGAGCTTCCCGCTCACGCCTTTTCGGCAACCCCGAGCTTTCACACTCATGTCTTCCGGCATTCCCAAGCTTTACACTCACGTCTCCTCGACATAGTGCACATTAATAGAATATTGAATTCTTCTACCATTTGTTGTTTGCAACAAATCGAATTTTTTTCGCGTTCCATTAATATGAGCGAAAACCAAACAAACACAAGCGTTCATGAATTACAACCACTTGACTTCATGGCACTCATACAACTCACACCGATCGTAACCTCGTCAACTCGACCTCATTCGTTTTCTTGTACGCATCACACATTTATCATATGCAATCCGTTTGCTCACACAACCATATGCGTTCTCGAGTTTATACATCATAACCGATCATACTCGGTGCCATTCACATGTATCATGCACCTCGTACATTTGTATATGCCAATACATATCAATGCAACTCACATACGTTGCCCAATACAACAAGCATTCTACATATGCGCGATTTTTGTCTTTGTAGGTTAACGAGTCCCTTCTTGCTTACGGAGTTAGGGGACTTATAGGGGCTAGGCGCCTCTCGGATGTTATTTATGCTTGATGACATCATGTATATAACTCCCCAACCAAGAAGCTCCTCTTACTTGGGGACTTCGGGGACTTGTAGATACCTCTACTAGCAAGCTAGTTTGCTATCTCACCAAGCAAAAGTAACACCCTCTTAGTGGGTCCACAAGCCATGGTGGGACCCGACCACGATAAACATCTCGTACCTCAACACTTAAGCTACGCCACGGTGATCGAAGGCGGCCTATACGTCACCGAGAAGCAACCTTCCCGGCCTTGCCAAGTTACCTTCACAAACATGCTTTCTAATACTAGAATAATGGCTTTGCATCCCACATCTAAGAAAATGTAAATGAGAGAGGTTCCCTTACCTATAAAAGGGACCCCTCCTCCCACTTAAACTCCATCCCATTACACACTTTGGAATTCTCTTGGGCCGCAAGGCCCAACACACATATTTAAGCTTTCAAGTGGACGTAGTCTCCCGCTTAGGTGGGAGATGAACTACTATATTTCTCGTGTGTGTCTCTCTCTTTCTCTTTATTTATCGTTAATTAGAGCCTTTGGTTTCTAAACATTAACAAACATGTTTTCCGTGATGGTACAATATATCTGCAAAATAGAGTGAAACGAGAACTTTTATCATGTTTCAGATCATGTGATGTTCTGAATTTAAACCATTAAATTTTTTAGTTGATTCCAACAATCGCAAAACTCTGTATAATTCAAGAGATCACATTTCCGAGTGCACCAAGCAAAAGAGAAGTCGGATGCATTGTATTTGAGCAGGGACTAAGGAATTGACCAATTGAGGCTAGTAATAACAATACAAACTTTGCAGCCAAAAGCCCACTATTTCTCCCAAAAAAAAAACCCAAACCCAAACCCAACAAAAAGAAGCCGATACGGCGTCGTATTAGCTGTGTTTCACATGATAACCTCCTGTGTCTAAGCTGGGTCTCTGGTGCGTACACCATAGCTGAATCGTTCGACTGAACTCAAGAGTGGAGCAAACATGTCGTTCACACTCCGGAGCGTGAAGGTGCCACCGAACTCGGTCTCTCTCGACGAAGCCCGGCACCGAGTCTTCGACTTCTTCAGGGCCGCCTGCAGATCCATCCCTACAGTCATGGACATCTACAACCTTCACGACGTCGTCGCCCCATCTCACCTCCGCTCCGTCGTCGCCGCCGAGATCCGCAAGCACGCCTCCGTCACCAACCCCAAGGTCCCCCCCCCTTCTTTATCCCTATTTTTCTCTCTGCCTTCAAACATACGAAACGACGCCGCTTTGTTCATCTCTAATTTTTGAATAGCCCTAATTGGATACCTGTTGATCGCCCACATGAATTTTTGGTTTTATATCAAAATTGGATATCTGGAAATACCGTAGAGCTTTTCGTCTTTTATGTTTTCCCTTCAATTGTGCAAAGTCATTGCTTTAGTTCATGTAGGAACTCAATAATTATGTCCCATTGTGAATAATTTTAGATGCATTGTTCCTGCTTTGCATCAAAAAGCTTCATTGTCAAAGAATTTAAGCTTGGATCTTTGCGATCGCAACCTCTCGGTTTCTGTGACATTTCGTTTGTTGGGTTCTATGGTGGTAGTGGAGTTCAGACATTGAGGGGAGGTATTGGATTTGGAGTGTGAATAAGGGAGTATTAGTATGAACTGTTGTTGTTCGACATTCTAATAGCATATATAATTTAGGGCTAGATTTGTTTTGAGGGTGCAGTATGGTGGTATATGCACTCTGGTATAAGTCTCACAACTAAGAAAATTGTGTTTTTGTTGATTTCTCCTAGATCTAATACGTACAATTTTCACCATACACCCACCAAGTTCCAGGCAATGAAGCCTAACAAATCCATCTCCTGTTTGGTCAGCTCACATACTCAAACAACCTGAAGTTTGGTTCCATCTATGCAGAAATATTTGGGAACATGAGGAGTTTAATCCTGTATAGACTTGGTTGTTCTGCATTCATACAATACCCTCCGGGCTTGTTTGATTCAATTCCTGAACGAAGTCAGTCCCCCTTTTGATTACCTGAAATTTTGTGTCGCAAGAGATTTATTTTGACTAGGTAGAATATTATGAGCCACACGTCAAAGAAACATCTCAGTGTCTTGAGGTACAACCATATGCCATAATCTCTTCCAGAACCTCTTGGTTCCTTCAGGATTAGTGCTTTCTCCATCACCATTTTCTAAATATTATTATATCTGTGCTTAGTGGCCAAGTGATGGTCACTTTGCACTGTGTAACCCCCATGTTCTCCATATTGCCATGCCAGTTTGTGCAGTTGACATCTACTTCCAATGGTACTGATAATATTGTGTTAAGCGCTGACCTCAAAATTGTTCCCTAATTAATTTACTATTACGTAACCCAGAAGGAGTCATTAATAATGCCACTGTTATGCCAATGGGCATACAAGGAGGAGAAATTGTCTGTTTATTGTATTCTGTTACTGCCGGGACCTTCAAGTGGTTTTTGTCGTTTCTGTTTGTGACTAATCTATGTATGTGATATTTTCTCAAGCTTTACGGGAAGTGTAATACTGTCTGAAAAAAGGCATAGGACTTGCAGGGTAAGAGTACTCGAGTAATATTACAGGTTGAATACAAAGGTTTCGAGTGATACAATGGCAAAAATTGAATCATAAATGTCACTCTACAATACAATTCCTTTATGACAATGTCCAGATTTAATCAAGTTTACCAGACGATATGGATGTATTTACTTAGCTGAACTGGTGACAGGAGTTTATACATTGAGTTGGTTGTATATGCAGTTGATTTCAATTGGCACTAAATCAGAATGGTAAAAAAATAAAAAATAAATGTCAGGGCCTTTGGTATTACTTTTAACTGCAAATATGCTTCATGTTAGTGTGATTTCTGGCATATAGGCAATTCTGATATAATGGATAGCATTATTGTGCAGGTCATTGATATGCTGCTCTTCAAGGCAATGGAAGAGTTAAATAACATCACTGAGCATGCAAAGCAACGACACCACATCATTGGCCAGTATGTTGTGGGTCGAGAAGGACTCATGCAGGATACAGGCGCAAAGGACCAGGGGGCCTCTAATTTTCTCAAAGATTTCTACAAGACCAATTATTTTTGAACCTCCGACTTTCCATGACTGCACTCCCATGTGATTTTGCTTTTGGGTGGGACTTCCTAAATAAAGATGTACTTGACAATGGTTTTGTATCTCTGTTGAATTGGAATGTAGATTGTTAAGCTCACAACAGAATTTCTGTTATGAAGTAACTATTGTTTTAAAATCAAGAACTAGGGCAGCAATCTCACCAGTTGTGCTGTCTGGCATAATCTTGCATGGCACAAGGTTATTGTGTATTGCTAGCCTGAGTATTTCTGCATATTGCACACCTTTCTTATCCATGTTCTCCAGTTGGTGGAAGGTAGTAGTAACCTTGGTGAGAGTTCCAGACTCTTTAGCGCAAAGCATGCTATCCACTAATACTTTCTCCATTTCTAATGTGGAAATTGAAAACTTTATCTACGTAGTTTTAACTAATGCCTTTTGTTTTCAAATCTCTGTCAAATGATCCTCTGAACGTCAGAAATATCCCAATGGATATTAGTGTGTTATTTTCCCAAGGCTTTCCACAGAATAAAGTTTGTTTTTTTTTTTAAGGGAAATGTCCAAACACTCTAATTTTAAGGAAATTAGTCCCCTTTACTCCACCAAATGTATAAGTTTCCCTATTACCTATAAGATAATTGATTTTGTTTCCCAATAACCAATTAAGTTTTTTAATTTTGTTATTTTTTTTATAACTATTTTGCCGTCTTTTGGCATAGAGATAAAGTGGAAGCGAGAGAGAGATCACCGGAGAGTTTGCCAGAACCTCGTCGAGGAACTCGCTAGTTGTCGAAGGTCATAGGAGATGTCGCTGGAGGTCTACGGAGAGGTCATTGGAGATCTCATAAAAGTTTAGGAGGTTTATTAAGTTTAGGCTATTATTAAGTTTTATTGCTCTTCAATAAAAAAATTTTATGTCAATAATCAGTGAAAATAAAGATATATATTCTTGATTTTCAAAGTTTTGGGAGGTTTGCCAATAAGACATGTGCTCTCTAGGGTTTCTAGGCAGTGTCTCTGCAAAGTGAGGGGGTGGCCGCTTGCTTCGGCGCTCCAATGCAGGGCTAGCCTTCAACTTACTTTTTCTTCTCTGTACCGCTTTCTATGGAAGTGGTGTGTTCGATATTCCAGCTACGGATCAGGCTATAAAGTTCGGTTGCAAGGCTTTGCTTGGACTTTTGGTTGCTGAAAGTCGGGTTCATAGTAATTCTCGTCAAGATCTGCAGGTTGGGTTCTGACGATCGATACTGGTGGTCGGTCATGTTGGAATTCTTCTGGCTGTTTTGGCGATAATTCGATAAAGGAGTTGAGATCCTCTGTTAGGGGGTACGATGAAGGGATCGGCGACGAAGTTTCTGTAAGGAAGATGGTGTGATGCCCCGGAAATTCGTATTTATTTTTCGAGGATTTTCCGAAATCTAATTTGCAGTTATTGGACTATTTCGTGGCTCGTGGATGGAGCGGAAGTGTTTCGGACGAATAATTATTTAAAGAATATGGTTTTAAGGGGGTTGCAAAGGTTGACTTTTTATTCGTTGAATTTCTACGAAAAACTTTCTTCACGAAAGTTGTAGAGCGCGTCGATACGAGTTCGTGGACATGCGAAACGCGAAAATCGAAGGTTGTATGAAGAAGTTATGGCTTTCGGAAAAAGTTTCTATTTTAGTATAAATAGAGGATTTCCGGAAATTATTTCATAATTTCATTTCCTATTTCTGGAAAGTTTCCTCTCTCTTTCTTCTCTCTCGACTGCACCTTCATAATCAAAGAAATCTGGCTGACCCGACCCGACATTTTCTGTGAACTCCGGCGGCGAAACCTTCCATATTAGATAGCCTCCTTGCTCCGGTCGTCCCTCTGGCATCCTCTAGCACTGATTCCCACTGTGTACGGCGCTGGAAGACAGCGAAAATTGGTGTATTCTGACCAGGTCGGAAAACGCAGTTCCGGCGACGTCGTGGCTTCAGGCTTCCTGTTGTGAGTTCGTAGCAGCCTCCTGGATCGACCTGTGGTGGTTGTTTGGATCGATTCACGTGAAACTTGGTTCAACTCGGATTGAACAGTAAGTCATGGCTTGCGAGGTAGTTTTCGACCCATGCTTCAATTTTGACTTCATGCTAGTTATGAAAGTGGTTAAGTATGCTGAGATGAACATCTTTGATGTGGGAAGTTTTGTGAAATATTGAGTTTTGGCCGGCGGAGGTGCGCCACCGCCTGTGGCAGCGTTTCGGCCATGTAAGGGACTGTTTCTGGTATTATATATCTTCTACTCGTCGATACGAGCGTTTCGATATATAATATGAAATTTTTGGAGTTCGTGTGGATTTGTTATGATTTTTACGGTTTCATACCGATTGATTTATTCGATTCGTGAGGATCCGAGCGTCCGATAGACTTGTGGTTTGGACATATCGATCGTGGAAGTATTCTGGAGACATTGGGTGGTCTCGGATGTGGTTTCGCCTCAATTGGCGTCACTTTGGGAATTTTAGTTCGATTTAGGGTTTCGAACGTTATTCCTTATGTTCCATTGACTGAATCAAGGCTGTACTTTCCTTAGGTAATTGATGAAATATTATTGGATGGTTATTTTGTGGTTGGCTGCTTTGTTCTATATTGAAGACGCAACGGGAATTTCGAGGTGAGTAATCTCATAAGGTTCATTTACGAACGGAATACCCATATCGTTTTGAGAGTTATTGATTTAACTACAAACTATAGTTGGTATTAGTAGGCATTCTTGAGCGGATGACTACATATATATATATATATATATATTTACGTGAAATATATATGTATTTGTGGGTTTTGTGGATTTATGAAAACAATATGCATGAATGATGCTTTTTATTGTTTTGGGTTGTGGCTTTTTGGAAAACAAATGATTATGAAAATGTTGATTTCGATTTGTTTTGAAAAGCATTGAGATTTGTGTATGAAAAAAATATGCATGAATTGATGCTTTTTATTGTTTTGTGTTATGGCTTTTCAGAAAACAATGATTATGGAAATGTTGATTTCGATTGTTTTGAAATGCGTTGAGATTTGTGTAACATTTTGGGTCCAATGCGACTCCTTTAATGTTTTGTTCCAAGGGATTGAGAAGTCTGAGGAACCAATGTCTATGACCTTGGGCAGAATATCAGGTAATCACGTCTTTGGCCGAACGAGTGGTTACGAATTCAATTAGAGCTCTAGTTTATCTGCCACAATTGTGATTCATGGGGTAACGGGAATTGGTTATATCTAACTCATGAGATTACGTGTTTTTAGGGAACAAGGTGTGAGTTGTTGCTTCCTTATTAACGGTTTTTAAGGGGACAAGGTGCAAGTTGTTTTCCTTATTAACGATTTGATAGAAATCAAGGTGTGAGTTACTTTCTATGGTACTATTGACAGAAATCAAGGTTTGAGTTTCTTTCTATGGTACGATTGATAGAAATCAAGGTGTGAGTTGCTTTCTATGGTACGATTGATAGAATTCAAGGTGTGAGTTGTTTTCTATGTTATATTTGATAGAAATCAAGGTGTGAGTTGCTTTCTATGATACGATTGATAGAATTCAAGGTGTGAGTTGTTTTCTATGTTATATTTGATAGAAATCAATGATTGAGTTGCTTTCTATGTTACGCTTTGATAGAAACCAATGAGTGGGTTGTTTTCTATGTTGCGTGTTTTTAAGGAATCAAAGTGTGAGTTGTTTTACTTAGTTTTGGTGTGAGTTGTTTTCCTTAGTTTTGGTGTGAGTTGATTTGTGGTGGTTTTGAGTTACTTATACGGGCTTGCAAAAGCTTACCGGGTTTGTTTTGTGACAACCTAGTGCACCATTCAAACGGTGTAGGGTTAATCCTGTAGGGTAGGAAAATCGGGGCTGAAGCTGAGATAGCACCTTTGCAGTTTTATGGTAGGAAGTCATTTTAGTGACTTTACCATTATAAGGACTTCCGTTGTTAGTAAACTCTGAGGAGCATTTAAATTTTATTTTATTGTTGACAATTTAATTCGTAAGCTTATGTAATATATGACTCTACGGAGCGGGTCAATATTGACATAGTGGGTTCAGGGCATCAATATGTATTTACTTGAGGGGAAAAAAAGTTTCTTGGTATTTGGTATTGATGATTGAACGATCACGCATGTATAATTATGAGATTATATATCGATTTTTATTTGTGTTAAAAATCAGGGGCATGACAGACGGAGTCTGTGACTCTGCAGGGGACGACAGTAGCACTATTGTCGGTTATGGTGGCTTGACTGTAGACGACCTCCTCTTTGACGGCAATACGTACTGTTGCAGCGTTGGTACACTGCGATGGTAGTGGCCCAATGGTGTTGGTCCGCTCCGGCCATCTGAGGACTATGTCGGTTAGCCGAGATGGTGGACGGAGTTTAGCGTGGCTTTTGGAAGTCAGGCATGGGTTTCTGGTTTTGGGCATGAGGTCTTTTCCTCAGGCTCTTGGGCTTTTTTTTTTTCAATAAACAGAGGAGTAGCCTAGACGGCTCATCCCCTATTGAATTTTATTCTGAAGAAAAGAAAAGTAAAAAAGTATAAGAGAGAGGAATGGACATAAAACCAAAACTCATCCAAAGAAAATAATCAGAAAAGAAAAAGAAAATACAAGAAGAAAGTGAAACTAACGAAATCGAAAATTAGGCAACCCTAAGTAGTCCTTCCAACAATAAGAGTGAATAAGATATGGAGGCATGTCCCACCACGTTAAACCATCAGAATAGAGAGACCCATGTTAGCAAGAGCATCAGGAGAAGGCAATAGATGTGTGAAGAACGGAAATGCATCTGAGAGATACGATGTAAACAATTATGTCACTCAATTCGTAGTTGCCAAGGTACCAAGTTAGGAGAATGAAGAAATGAAAGAACAAGAGCCGAGTCAACTTCTAATCATTTATGTTTCCAGTCCCGAACCTAAGCTAACTGAATAGCCTTGATGACTTCTAAATATAACCTCCGCTGCCATAAACATATATGTCGGTGAGTTGTAACCTGTTAGTAAGTTATAATTCCAATATTATAAAGGTCATGGGTTCGATTCTCACTGACATATGTAAATGTGGGGTGAGCTAAGGGTTATAAAAAAAATAAATAAAATAAAATAAAATAAAATAAAATAAAATAACTAAATAGCCTTGATGACTGCCATAACCTCCGCTGCCACAGAGCTCGGAATATTAAGATTAGAGCAAAAGGCACCCATAATACCACATCTAAAATCTCTAAAGATGCCACCATAACTTGTATGTCCAGAAGAGCTACGCCAAGCACCATCAGTATTAATCTTTACCGAACCAAGAAGTGGAGGATGCCAATTAACTTTAGGCTCTTGGGCATGTTCTTAAGCTTTGGGCCCTTTTTTCAATAGTTTAGATTATTTTGTACTTGAACCCGGGGAAGCCCCCTCTACTTAGGGTGGTCCCGAGTTTGTTGAATAAGTTAGGGTTTTCTATTTCTTTCTATCACTAACATTATCTAGATTGGTTAATTCTAGTGCTCTTACTTAGGTGATTTCATTAGGTTGCTTTAGGGTAGCCTGCATGCATGGCTTGATATTGATGTGGCCCTCCCGAGGATAAGTCATGTTGTGTAATTACCTACATTTGGTTATATGAAAGGCTTGACGTCCTATTTCAAAAAAATAAAAAATAGTTTTAGTAGGCTTATTGACCCCCCCCCCCCCCCCCCCCAAATAAAAAAAAATTGACCTCCAATAAAACTAGACTTAATAGTGGATGAGCACTCAATATTCAGGTAGAGTGAGCCGTCACTATCTTGTTAGTGGTTTCCTTGTTATGTATATGCTTATATATTATATTGCCTGCAAAGTTGTTTGTGGATGCCATAGCCGATGCCTCAAAGATTTAAATGCATAAATGTTGATTATCCAAATCGAATGAAAACTGAGGCTAGGCATTGTGTGTTATGATGAGATATGTTTATTTAGTGACCTGAGAGTGATAATGCTTCTCACAGTGTCGAAACCATAAACCTTCAAATGAGCGATATGACCATATCTTGTGTCGAGCCTGTGTAAACTTAGTATTGTATGTAGGGAATCGACAGTGAGTTCTTATGGTATGGGCTAGAAAATGGACACTCACGCTGCCCATAACTGGTGGGGAAAGTGAATGATAAATATTTGTAGATTTTGGCTATGATCAACATTTGGCCTGGTTTACTGAGTACCAAAAATTAGGGTTTTGGTCACAGGTGCGTATCTCTGAGCTTAGGTTGAATAAGTATACTGCATATGTTCTACAAAAGAAAATAAATATTTGTGGTTGCTACATATTTAAAAATGTTTTTGAAAAACGTGCACAATTTAGTAAATATTTTTTATTATTATTATTTTCAAACCTAGCATAGTAGCGTCGACTCTTATTGGGCAAGCGAGGATGAAAGCTCATCCCAACAACAATGTGCAGATTTTTGAGCTTGTGGTCTGTAGAATTTTGAACATTATTAAACATTATTAAATCAAGGTCTGTAGAAGTTTGGCTTGGCATATTTTCTTTAACATTATTAAATCAAGGTCTGTAGAATTTTGAAGTTTTTAAACATATTTATTCAACACTTGTTTATTTTAATTCGAGAGACCCATAACTCTGGCAAGTGTTTCTCGTGTTTATTAATACTGAGTAGGCCTCATTTTAAATTGGGCTCCAATTGTGAGCCCAAGGCCCGTTGTCTATTTTTACTTCCACTTATTTCTTTGGGTTGCTTGAATGATTTGTTCCAGAAAACATTTTACAAACCAACAACTTAAACCCTAAATGCCTTTTGATTTTGAGTTGACGGGTTATCAGAATATCATGTGACATGTTGGTTTCTCGTTAGCTCAGGTCGCGGTGCTTTGGGACCCCCTTCTACGAGGTGCCACAAATCATCTATGGCCAACCAAAAGGATCCGGCGGCTTGGATTTCCAGCAGAACATCACTGCCTCATTCGACCTAGATTGACAAAAACTTATGAGGGAGCCTTAAGCAGAGGTCGTCAATAACGTCTTGCCTACAAATGGCGAGATAAGTATCCAATATTTCGTCGACGAGCAGTGAATAGATACATGTGACAATGACGTAAGACAGGAGATCCCTGTCACCACCTACAAGCAATCGTAAGACAAGAGACCTCCATCGCAGCCTAAATCACGATGTTGACAATGAATGCGCACCATAAGACTCCCACAAACCTATATCGAGAAAACTTAGAGTTGAGATGTGCAAACAACTTTGGACAAGAACAAAGCATGACAAGCTTAATAAGATGACCTTGTGTTGAAAAAGAATCAACACAAGCCTCAAAATGTTGCGTACATGGAGCCTAATATGAGATTTCATCGCCATGGTGGGTTTTTTGAACAAAATCCTAAAAAGAGCTTTTAGCTTAAGGAGAGATGAATGAATCCATCATTAAAAAGTTCCGTGTTTTTTTTTATTTTATACAAAAAAATTATAAGGTACGACCCTTTAGTCCAACCCATTTCTAAATTGTCAAATAAAAGAGCATTACAGGTAGAGAATTTCTCCAAGAGTGGCTGATAAAAGTTCTGTGTTTATTAACTGGTTTAGGACAACGTTATATTATGTAATCACGAACCCAACTTGGTTTTTTCTTGCTCAAGCCAAGTCAACATGGAAGCCCAGAGGCATGGAGAATCACTAGCTGTTGGTCTTCCATAGGAAAACAATTTTGACTTTTCATTTTTGATCTCCATTAAGTCAAAATTGTTTTCCTATGGAAGACCAACAGCTAGTGATGAGTGGTGCAAATCATGTACTGGTGGAGACCATGTAGAGGATCTTAAAGTATTGACTTATAGTGAGTTGTAAGCAAGATTGGCTCTATAGATACTGACAAATTATCAGACAAAGCAAACAAAAAACAACAAGAACAAGTCATGTCAAACCACTAAGCATTATAAATATCAATTTTAAACATCACTTGTTCTAGGAACGTGGACGACTTCTTATTTTTTTACTTTAAAAAAAAGAGCAAAACACATATGTCTAGAAATTGCAATGATTTTAATCTAAACAATTAACCTATTTCCATCGTCATCATCACCAAAATCAAAGTGGGTCGGTTCAAAATATTGTTTTGCTATAAAAGTAAAACAAAGAGTTTTTTTTTTTTTTTTTGACAAAGAGCAATTCATTAAAACAACCAACACTTAATCCAGAGAAAGAGAGTCTAAATATTGAAGTTCAATGTAACTCTTATGCAAAGGCTTTTATATACTAAGGCTTAACTTTGAGAAATTGATTACTTTTATGACTTAGAATTTGAATTCGTAGTCTTTATGGTAATAGATATTCTAAATAATTCATAACATCTTTAGCATACTATCTATCTTGGCTCATTAGCTATTTTGGAGAACATATTTAGTTTTTTTATTAATTTTAGTAGTTGCACCAGACTTTTAATTGTCTTTTTATTTTAACTTTTGGGTATGGAGTGAGATAATGCTCTCCATTATTTTTATGAATTTAATACATTCCTTATAAATTTTATGGGGGTGGTGAATTATTCTAGACCCATAATTAGAATGATTAACTCGGTCATTAATATGACAATAAATGTCGGTCATGAAAGCGATAATGATTACGGTCATAAGTATGATTATAAGTGTGCGCAATGATTACAATTATTAGCGTGCAATAATTAATTGTCATAAGTGCGCAGTATTAACCATCATAAGTGCATCATTAATTGTTATTAGGCCTCATCAAAAAGCCCGCGGATCAAGTGGGCCGATGGAGGCCTGCTGGCCATGAGGGCTAAAAGCCCGGCCCGGCCCGTTAAAATGCCCGCAAAAGCCCACCTCGGTGGCTAGTGGGCCGGCCCGCCAAAAGCCCTCAAAAATTCGGCCCAGCCAGTAGGCCCGGCCAGCCAAAGGCCCGCTAGGTCCAATCAGTAAAAGCCCGTAAAATATTATATATATATATATATATCTATGTGTGTGTGTGTGTTTATATATATATAGACACACACACACACACACATATAGATATATATTTGTGTGTTTTATATATATATATATATATATGTATATGTGTGTGTGTGTGTTTATATATATATAGAGATATATATATATATATATTTGTGTGTGTGTGTGTTTATATATAGATATATATATATATATATATCTCTCTGTGTGTGTGTGTGTGTGTGTGGAAGATTTTATACTTCTATATAGAATATGTGCATTAGTGGATATATATATTCTACATATCGGTTGACCAATTCGATCGGATTCGAAAATATTGTGAAATTGGCTAAATTTTTTACCACACTCATAATCTATTGTAATAAACTCATCCAACGGTCAGTTTTTCCATTTCTTTGAATTGATAGGGGTTGCTCTTTGGAGTGTATGATATATAAATATAGGTTTATAAGAGTAACTAAGTTTGACCTAGTTGATCGAATTCGAAACGAGAACCAAATTGGCTGAATTTTCTACAACCACCATAAAACATTACAATCTCTCCATCGAGCGGTTGGTTTCTTCTAATTCACTTTCCACTTCATGGTTGCTTTATAATGAACCTCAACAATTAAAATGTAATGTACAAGTCATATAACTTTATGAGGAAAATTGGTATAGGCCAATGTGTTTGTAATTATTTTTTTTTTTTTATCTCATGTCCACACATATCCATCGATGGAATATTTACAAACGTGATGTGAAAAAATAAGCACGTTTCGTGGTCGTCATGCCATCGGTCAACCAAGAAAACATAAAAGTGACGACGGTTGACCAATGCGATCGGATTTGAAAATATGGTGAAATTGGCTAAATTTTTTACCACACTAATAATTTATTGTAATAATCTCATCCAACGGTCCATTTTTCCATTTTTTTTTAATTGATAGGGGTTACTCTTTGGAGTGTATGACATAGATATAGGTTTATAAAAGTAACTAAATTTGACCTAGTTGATCGAATTCGAAACGAGAATCAAATTAGCTGAATTTTTTACGATCACCATAAAACATTACAATCTCTCAATCGAGCGGTTGATTTCTCTAAATTCATTTTCCACTTCATGGTTGCTTTAGAATGAACCTCAACAATTTAAATGCAATATACAAGTCATACAACTTTAGGAGGCAAATTAATATGGGCCAACATCTTTGTAATTAAAATTGAAATTTTTATCTTATGTCCACACAAATCCATCGATGAAATATTTACAGACGTGATGTGAAAAAATAAGCACGTTTCGAGGTCGTCATGCCATTGGTCAACCAAGAAAACGTACAAGTGACGACAGTTGACCAATTAGATTGGATTCGAAAATATGGTGAATATGGCTAAATTTTTTACCACACTCATAATTTATTGTAATAATCTCATCCAACGGTCCATTTTTTCATTTTCTTTGAATTGATAGGGGTTGCTCTTTGCAGTGTATGATATATAGATATAGATTTATAAGAGTAACTAAATTTGACCTAATTGATCTAATTCGAAACGAGAATCAAATTAGCTGAATTTTTTACAATCACCATAAAACATTACAATCTCTCAATCAAGCGGTTGATTTCTATAAATTCATTTTCCACTTCATGGTTGCTTTAGAACGAACCTCAACAATTTAAATGCAATATACAAGTCATACGACTTTAGGAGACAAATTGATATAGGCCAATATCTTTGCAATTAAAATTGAAATTTTTATCTTATGTCCACGCACATCCATCGATGGAATATTTACAGACATGATGTGAAAAAATAAGCACATTTCGCGGTCGTTATGCCATCGGTCAACCAAGAAAATATACAAGTAACGATGGTTGACCAATTCGATCGGATTCGAAGATATGGTGAAATTGGCTAAATTTTTTACCACACTCATAATTTATTATAATAATCTCATCCAACGGTCGGTTTTCCCATTTTATTTAAGTTGATAGAGGTTTCTCTTTGGAGTGTATGATATATAAATATAAGTTTATAAAAAATATTATCTTTAAAGATTTATTTGTAAATAAAGCCCGCAAGGCCGGCCCCGAAAAAGCCCTCAAGGCTTAGCTCGATCCGGCCTGAAAAAGCTCGCGAGACCCGCATTAAATGGATGGGCTTGGATCCTTCAATTTACAATAAATCTCGGCCCGGCCTGCTATTATTTAAAAATGGAGTAAGGCCCGACCAGTTGATGAGGCCTAATTGTCTTCATAAGTGCATGAGTAAATTCAGTCATAAAAGCAGTGGTAATGACGACTTGTTGCCCAAGTATGTTATCGCCTATATAAAGGAATCTCGACATCCAAGTAATGTAGTTTATTCCAAATTATTCTACTATACTCTACTAAGAAATATATTGACTTAAGCATCAGAGAGTTTTTTTTATAAGCATTCCCTTCCTTTTCCAGCTGACGGTCAAACTCCAAGTTAACGCTCAAATGAAGCTTCTCGATCATTCCTAGTCAGCTTCCACTCCAGCCCGCATTTATTGGTGAGTTAAAATCCTCTTCAAAATTTTCGTCACCAACAATGGGGGTCGTCTATGGGAACCACTTTTTGCTAAAAAGTGATGGAGGGGGCTACACCTTTGGAAATCTCATTTCTGTCACGAAGGACTGGGAGTGATAGAATACAAGCCCCAAAAAGCCAAGAGTCTGGATTCAAAGGGAAATAGGGGCAATTCCATGTCTCATGCTGAAAATGACTCTTCACCTCAAGGAAAGAATCGAGGCGGCCAGGGCTCGAGGAAATAAGGGACCAAGATACGAGTGTCCAAAGAGAAAATTTGGGGGCATTATGGGGGTGGTCAATTATTCTAGACCCATAAATAGAAAAATTAACTCGATCATTAATACGGCAGTAAATGTTGGTCATGAGGGTGACAATGATTACAATTATTAGTGTACAATGATTAATTGTAATAAGTGCGCAGTGATTAACCGCATAAGTACAACAATGATTGTCATCATAAGTGCATGAGTAAATTCAGCTATAAAAGCAGTAGTAATGACGGCTTGTCACTCAAGTATGTTATCACTTATATAACGGAGGCCCGACATCCAGGTAATGCAACTCATTCTGACTTATTCCACTATATTCTACTAAGAAATATATTGACTTAGGCATCGGAGGGTCTTCTGCAGATATCCCCCTTCTCTTCTAGCCGCCGGTCAAACTCCAAGTCAATGCTTAAAGGAAACTTGTCGGTCATTCCTTGTCAACTCCCGCTCCAGTCTGCATTCATTGGTGAGTTAAAATCCTCTTCGTAATTTTTCGTCACTAGCAGTTATTTAATATAATAATAATGTATTTAAACTATTTTTTGTTCATTCAATAAATAATATAAATTCAAAACTAACTAAAATATAGAGAACTGGTATAGACGAAATCTAAAAGTGTGAGCCCTAGAAAAATTTATCGAGCTTAATTGAGATTGTTCGATAAATTACTTATCGATCTTCGTATTTATAAAAAGTGCTCGAGAATATTTTTAGAAATTTTCACAATGTGAGATCCTCGATTTAAGGATTGGATAATGAAGCACACAACACGAAGAGTTTATGAGAATTTTCAGGAGATTTTTCTTACTCCCAAGCTATTTGTAATTATTTTTGGAAGTTTCAGAACTTGCAGCATTTCTTCAAAGCTGTTGAACAATAAGTGCAGAAGCTTATAAATAGGCCCCTGTTCTAATCAACGACCCCGAAGGATCGTGAAAGGATAAGAGTTCTTTGACCCGAATAGCAGACCCGACGACCCGCGATTGGGTCTGATCTGAAATCGATCCTCCAGCCACCTCTATGCGTCGAACCACCAGTGATAGCTTCCTCTCCTCAGCGCCAACAACCCTGTGGCCTTAGATTATCTATGCATTGAATGAAGGAGAAGAATCGACCATTGGAAGCTTTGAGTTTTCTCTGGTGAATTTCTGCAAATTTTGACTGTTCCGGCCACCGATTAAGCTGCATGTGGTATGAAAATCACTCCTCTCATCATGCTCTACATGTTAGTTTAATTAGTTTTTCGATTTGATCGACTTTAACTGATTTTTATTTCTAAGTTGGTTTCGGCTTCGCTGTGTTCTTCGACACCAGGGACTTTCTGGCACTTCTAGGCTTGCTTGCTACATGAAAGACGGTCTATTCTCCGTACACTACACGCTAGTGTGTATGATCATCGAGTTCGATCAAGTTTGGAGAAGCTGTGTTTGGGTGCACTCGTCCTCCACCAAGGTTCTATTCCAGTGACTTTTCTGGTTTGTTTTTTTACTCGATTTTAGTATTAGGGTATGGATTGAGGCTTAGTTGTGTTGAATACAGAATTGGGAATTGGTTGAACTAGTTCAGACTTGTTGTGTTCTTCGACGGACGCAGACCTGCAAAATTTTGGGTTCTGATCTTGATCAAATGTGATTACAAGGTGAGTTGGATTCTGTTTGAAAGCTCTGGAGTTTGCTTTGTGTAGTCAACTTCTAGAAATGAGTTGCCATGCTTGTATTCTTACAATGAATTCATGTTGAGCTTACTATGTTGTTCTAGTTAGAAAGTTGGAGTTAATTTTGAATTGGAGTTGCTTGCTTGTGTTCGTATTTTGATCGTAAATTGTAGTTGGAAATGGTGATTTGAGATTGTTTCTGGTTCTGCAAGTTAAGGTTTGCTAAGGCAGGTTGTTTGAAATGATTGTGAAAATTTGAAAAAATGGTAAAGTTGTGATGTTGGGTGTCCTTAGTATTTCGGAGACACCCTATTTGAGTCAGAATTGCATTGGGTATCCATAGTAACTCCATTCAATTATTATGCGACGTAATTTTCAAGAAGATTAAAAGTAAACGCTCAGAATGCATGAAAAGTAGTCGATATTCTAATTTCAAGTAAAATTTTCGGTAATTGGGATAATTATCGAACTTGTCACTATCGGTCAAACATTGTCAAAGAGGTCAATCCTGGTCAAACCAGGAAAGGTCAGTTAAACATCGGTCCACTCCTGGTCAGATTAGAAAAAGTTGGTTGGACGATTTGTTAATCGTCGAGATTTCAGATATTTGTTCAATAAATTATTAACGGTCGAAATGTCAGAACTTAGGACTCCAGTTATCCGAGGAACAGAAGGTTCGCAACTCTTGGAGTATGTAAGATCAAGAAAGCATCATAATCCAGGTAGGGAGTTGGGACTCTGCTCGATTAGAATTTTTCTTATATATGTTATTTATAAAATAATGCATGCTATGGCTTGGTTATGTTAAATGCGATGCATTCTAACTAAACCGTGAGAGATGTTGATGACTTGAGAGAGAAGGGTGGCACTGAATTCCTTGGGTCCGATCCCCTTAACTTCCGGAGGGTTAGCTACACCTGTCAGACAGTAAGCAATCGCAATGACAACCTGATTCCGTGTGTGTAGCTAGGTAGTGGACGCTCTCGCTAAGCTTACCTAGTTTACAAATTAATTGAGGTAAGGTTGTGTAGTGGGTCCACCGAACCGGTCATAGAGTAAGATTCAGCGCGCGCTGTTTATTTGAGTAATTTGCAACTATTTCAAGTCATAAAGCGTTTATTTGAGTAATTTGCAACTATTTCAAGTCATAAAGCGATTTGAAAAAGTTTGTCGTTCCTTGAAATATTTGGTTTAAGCATGTTTTCATACTGGGGGCTCCAAAAATGAATTTATAGGTTTTCAAATCTAGTCAAGTTAGAGTTCTTGTTGAGCAGCGAGGGCGAAAGCTCACCCGTACAATAGTGTGGATGCAGGTACTGTGCACTGGTGACCGGACAATAGAGGACAGAGCGGGGTGTGGGGAATAAGTTCTGTAATCCATCTTCCGGATTTTATTCTAAATTCTATTTCTGAAGAGGATACAATTCCACAACAG
Source organism: Rosa lucieae (assembly GCA_024704745.1). Lineage (NCBI taxonomy): Eukaryota > Viridiplantae > Streptophyta > Magnoliopsida > Rosales > Rosaceae > Rosa > Rosa lucieae. Next base: position 11,825,454 of record CM045492.1, on the reverse strand, counting down.
ACTATAACTCAAGCTCCACACTTCACTTACAGAGTAGACCATTGCTCTAACGGTTTAACACTCTAATTAACCCACATCTAACACTCCTACATACCCAATGACTATATCAATACTGAAGAGCATCAGATGGGGATCGTTGCAGATGGGTCATCACTCGAGTAGTATTGATTATCACCAAATATGTACTTTACGCTCTTATTCCAAACTATCACGCTCCGATTACAATGTCAATACAGACTTGCTATGTAGAGTCATATATCACATTACACAAGTTTATGAATTAAGTTGCAACAACAAAATAATAAGTAAATGCTCCTCAGAGCTCACTACACAGCGGAAGTCTTAATAACAGTATAGTCACAAAAATAGCTTCCTACTTGTACAGCTGCTACTAGAACTCTACTTCACCCGCGATTACCCTGACTTGTAGGATTAACCTCTACACCATCGAATTAATGGTGCACCAGATTGCCACACAACAAACCCAGTAAACTTTTGAAAGCTTGTATGAATAAACTCAAATACAAAACCAAACAACTCACACAAATAATAAGGAAAACCTTTCAAATCGAAGAAAATAACTCACACTAAGATTCCTTAAAAACCCAATATTCTTTTCCCAAAATAAACAATACAAGTCACACCATGACAAAATCATAAAAAAAAATGTTAACCTAACAACACGAAAATCCGATCCAACCTGGACAATAAAAGTCAACTCAGTGACAAAATTATGTAAATCATTAACCTAACAATTCAATATAAAACTCCGGTTCAACCTGGACAATAAAAAAAAGTACACACCTGAAACTCTCTTTTAAAAACATATACCCACAGGTGCCATAACACAAAGCTATGCCCTATGACAGTACGTTGGCAGACAGATTAGAGCTCTAACTGATAGTAACCACTCATGAAGCCAAAGGCATGATTCCTGATATATTGTCTAAGGTCACAACCTGCGACCCCAGATCCTTAGGGCAACCTAACCCTTAGATCAAAACGTTTAAACAAGTAGCATTGGATCCAAAATGTTTCAAATCACCAAAAAGTAGAAATCACAACCTGTGATTCCCAAATCTTCAAACACTTTTCAAAACAATAGAAAAAACCATTTCCCACAACATATTGTTTCTTGAAAAGTCATACCCCAAAACAATAATATTAACTCACTCATAAATATTGTTTGCATCACAACAATTCCACCAATACATATATATTTCACGTAAATATATATATATATATATAGGGTCAGGATCCTGGGACACATAATTTTACACAGTTTTTTACAGTTCTTCTAAGCCTTTAAGATTAAAAGCATTCAATGACACAGATTAAATTTGTAAATGATGTCAACATACCACAAGATGATTGGACAAATGACGTGCATCAAATTAATTAAAACAAAAAGATTAGATTAAACTTTTCTTTTTATAACAAGCCATAAAATTGAAAAATAAAAAATTGCAATGAGATGAACAGAAGAACACAATTAGAAAAAAAGTATGAGGAACAATGAAGAACCCTAGCTCTATCTCCATCGTCTTCTCCAAGGTCCAAGTATTGAACTCTAGACAACTTAATTACCCAAGAGGAATTCTCTTGTTTATATGTTTCTTTTAGAAAAGCATTTGATCATTGGCTGTTACTGATAAACATGTCCGGCTCAATTTTACTTTGCTTGCCATCCTCGATCTTTCTTACAACATGTTTTATTCTTTGATGGCAAGGTGGGTTTTCAGTCTTAGAAGTATAGTTTATCTTCATCCAAAGTGCTGCGAGTTCTAAGGTCCTACTTCCAGGAGTCGGTACAATATCATGTCTCTTAAGGAAATTGATATCTCCACGAAATTTCTTAATCTTCCGATACCTAAGTGGTTGTATAGTTTGAACCATCTTGAGTCCTTTCTTTCTATCAATGCCTTTCACGGTGAAATTTCATGTTCCATTGGAAACTTAGCATCCATCATCAACCTGAAGTTGGGTTCAAATCTTTTGGAAGGGAAGATCCCAAACTCATTGAGAAATAAATTAACCAATGAGACTATGCAAATGCTCAATCACCAGTTGATCCTCCTGCTCCATCATGATCACAATCATGAAATAAAGTGTAAAAATTCCCACCAAACAGAAGACATATCCTCTACAATATAATACCGTGGGGAATTAAGTTGTCTTGATTTCAATACTTGGACCTTGGAGAAGACGATGAAGCTATGCTAGGTTTGTACATTGTTCCTTTACTTTTTTTTTCTAATCGTGTTCTTCTAATTGCATTTTTTTTTTCATTTTATGGCTCCTTATAAAAAGAAAAATTTAATCTAATTTTTTTTATTAATTTGATGCCACGTCATTTGTCCAATCATCTTCTGGTATGCTGCTGACATCATTCACAAAATTAATCCGAGCCATTGAATGGTTTTAATCTTAAGGGCTTAGAAATTGTGTAATATCGTGTGTCCCAGGATCCTGACCTACACACACACACACGTAGTCATTCACTTAGGACTGCCATTAACACCAATTATAGTCCACAATCGCAAAACTCGAGAAAGTTATTTTTATAACAAAACCTTAGTTTAACTTACTAATGAACCGTAGACGATCAAGTTCATCTAATTTAAAACAAATATTTATTTCCAAAAAAGAATTTCACAATTAAACAAATAATTCTGAATAATAAAGTAACTCCGTTCATAAATGAACTCAGTGAAATTCACTCACCTCTAAATTCAGTTGCATCTTTTCTCACAGCCAAGATAAAGTACAGATCACACTCTCTGTCAAGCACCTAAGTAAATGACCCACAATATAGTGATAACTGGAAATGGCGGTAGCGCCGACATGACCAAAGAATGTTCTCTCCTTCTTGGAGATTGACAAGAATAGCTGCTAGATGGATTGAAACTTAGTCGACCATGGTAAACTGTCGTGAGTGCTAAAGACTGCAAGGCAAAGAGAAAAATTTATGATATTCTCTCTCTCTCTCTCTCTTTCTCTCTCCTGCCTTTTTGTTTGAGTTTCTCTTAATTGTTTAACGTATCTTTTTTTTTGTTTTTTTGACACCCTTTTTCGGATTGATCGGGATATCCCAAATGCTTCCTAAGCCTATGGACAAATCCGTCGGGGGCCTGGATGACCAACATGACATTGCAGCCCATTCTCTGACCACGTTATAATCCAGCAATTACACCAAGCGAACCGAGCGTTCGAACGTAGGACATTGGGGTTCCACATCTTGAATGTTGTAGGGATCTAGTGCATCCACTGAACCACTTGTCGTGATTAGTTTACCTTATCCTGTTTAGTTAAAAAATTATAATTATGTGTGTACAAATCACAGATTCAGTTATATATTTTCATAATTATGATCACATTTAAATTTAGTAAGATTACCCTAATATGATCATAAGTATGAGACACTTTTTTTGATCAAGAAGGAACTTCATTCATAATGAAACTTCATACCATGATTTTGGGGCAACAACCTGCCATAACCTACCTAACGGAAGCTCTTGAGCGAGATTGACCACACTAGACTCCACTCTGGAAATCTATACTGACTAACACATGGAGCCATAAAGGCCCCGACTCCAAACAAAGGAAAGGAAAACTTACTTTAAAAGCCTCTTTTGTCAAATGATGAGCAATCTTGTTGTCTTCCCGTCTCACAAAGTGGCTACTACGAATAGATAAAAACTGAACTAAAATTTTAACTTCATTGATGATATGACCTTTTAAGCTAAAGTCCTCCAAACTAGCTTGCAAAGCATTTAAAATGAAGAGGGCATCACCTTCAATTTCAATATTGGAGAAACCCACATGAGCTGCAAATCTTAGGCCATGCAATAAAGCCAACGCTTCCACAAGTATGAGACACTTGATGGCAGATTTGAACAATAAGTTACCGTTTTGAGAAAAAGAATAGAGGCGATGATTCAATGGCAAAAGAAATTTGAGTTGGGGTGCAAAATGCATTTTGGTCTCTGCAATAGGTTTGACTATTATGCATAAATAATTACGAATGTATGAAAGTTTTACTATTCTTTTATTGAAGACTCCTCGAAATATAGGTGGGCGTGGGACTACAGACTTTTTCTTCTTCCCTTTGTTGGACCCTGTGTCGAAGAAGAGTACAAAAATTGTTGGACAAGGGCGACAAATAGTTTACCTTTTACGTTTCAGGTCCCAAATATAAAAAAGTTACCATTACATTTTTCTGTACATCTCTGGCAAAAACTGGCACTACCATAATAAGCATCCCCCAATAAAAAAAAATTAAAAAAAAGGTATTTATTTCTCCATGATTTATGAATTATGATGGGTACAACAAATTCATAATCCCATTTCTGTCTCACCGGGAAAGAACAAATTTTTATGCTCAAGTGGAGAGTGGGTGGAGGGCGTGTCAAAGTTTTTAGGACACAAGTTGATGCAAAAATACTGTGTTGAATTCAACGAAACCACCCCGAAGACCAGAGTACCAGAACCAGAAAGAGTAAAGTGGTGCCCAAACCCAAACCCAAACCCCCTTTTGCTTCTTCTGATCTCTTGAATCACTTCAAATTCTGATAAGGTCTGAAACTTTTTGACTTTTCATTTCTTTTAATGAAGTTTCCATCTTGGGCAGTTGGGCTTGCAGATTTTGATTGCTTGATTTCTGGGTGTAGGTTTTCTTTCTTCATTTTTTGGTTGTTTGGACATCTGGGACTTGCAGTCAGAAAAGGGTCAACCTTCATCATATTGAGAACTGGGAAGAACCCATCATGGCTGATAGTCCTAGGACTGATATTTCTACAGATGTGGATACTGATGATAAGAATCAAGGGGTATTCCTTCTTTTACCTCTTCTCTCTCTCTCTCTCACTCTTGGGTGCTATTTTACTATTTGGGTACTATTGGAAATGATTTTGTTTTGTGCAAGTTCAATTCTTGTTTGTGTGAACATTGAGCATTCTTATCTCCGGCGGGTGAAACTTTTGGTAGATGAAACTACAGAATTCCACACATCTGACATTTTGAGCACTCTGTATCTGCAGTTTGATAGAGATCAGTATGCCATCACTGCGGCGGTTTCGGATTCCAGTGACAAATCAAAAGACCCAAAGGATCAGAAGGTGATGGTCAGCAAATCAGTTACAAAGATGTGATATATGAATTGAATCTAGCAGGGCTTAAGAGATGCTCATTTGTTCGATTATGTTTTGCAGACTCTTCGTAGGCTCGCTCAAAATCGTGAGGCTGCAAGAAAAAGTCGGTTGAGGAAGAAAGTAGGCCTTTTCCTTACTTTATTTACTTCATTGTTTTTATTCAAATTTTTTTTTTTTTCAGTTATATTCCGGCTGAAGTTTTGCCTTCTTAGTGTCTACTTAGTCATTGCTTTTACCTAGGAAATTAAGTACGCAAATTTCAAAATCATGGGCCTGATCTTATATGGCAATGGAATATTCAAGATAGAAATCCAATGCCCTACTGGTTTCAAATAATGACACTTACCTAGTCCATTAGTTTTGTATGACACTTACTTGGTGGATGTATGTTCTTAGCTATTTAGATTCCCATTAAAAAATTTATTTGTTTAGCGAATAATTGCATGTGTCAGCTATGATCTCACAAGCTCTGCATGCCGGCGAGTGTCGTTGTCAATTACCAGCTGATGGTGAAAGAAACATGTGATGAGTTGGAAGTCCATGTCGTTTTCTGTATCTAATTGTCTGCATTTCTCTATTTCCTTGGCACAATTTCGTAAATTTATAGCAAAAGGGTGAAACTTCAATATTGTTCATGTGATCTTTATTCATTTGTTCAATTATATTCCTGCTGAAAATTTTCCTTCTTAGTATCTATGTAGTTATTTCTGGGAAAGTAAGTTCATAAAGTTCAAAAACATGTGCCTGATCTTATATGGCAATGGAATATCTAAGATGTACAATGTCGTACTTTTTTCAGATAATGACGTTTGTTTAGTCATTACTTTTGCTGTTTGTAGAAAAATGGGTACAGCTCAAAAATATGGGCTGATCTTACTTGAAATGGAATATTTAGAATAGAAATCCCCTGGGCGGCTGATTTTCTGTAGTGGATGCATATTCTTAGTTGTTTAAGTTCCCATGACAAAAATATTTCCTTGGCATAATTTTGTAAGATTCCAGGGTAAAGATATCATGAAAACTTAATTGAAATTGTTGATTTGAACTTTCTCGTACGATTGACTAGTCATTATTCATTTATCATATATAACTTTCATGGTTTTAATCTGGAAGTTTCAAAGTGTTACGTACATTTTACAAATTTTTTTTCATTCAATCCTTTCAATTATTGGAATAAGTAATCTTAGGATTATGAGAGGAGCACCATTAAAATTCTGGCAAGGGGTCCTGTTAGTGCTTTTGGCTATTATCAACAGTAGCAAACTAAAGTAAGCTGAAACTTCCCTAACTAATCTATTATAGTAACAGAAAAAACTAATATCCTGCTCCATTTGGTTCATCTGTTCACTTTCTTCCATTGGGCTTGATTACAAATGAAGAAAGACAGCTTTTTCCAACTGTATCAGCTTTTGAATGGTATAGAAGTTTGGAGCCCCTATATTAGTTGGAAACCCTTTCCCGAGCTTGATAAATTCAACAATGTCATGCTTCTTCAAGTACCAAGAATTCATAAGAGTTCATTACGAAGATTTAATTCCTTGAAAGATTTCCTATCAGATATAATTATTTGCATTGCATGGCATAAAGTTTACAGCAAGGACCTTTCGGTTTTTGTCATCAGTAAGAGAGAGACCAGCATGTCTGAACATCATATCTGAAAGTTTGGCCTTATCCAGGAAAAATTGTCCATTCAAACTCTTCTTGTTTACACATCCAGTATGCAGATCACATAATGCATTTGTTCTTCTTTAGCTGAGATTGATACAGGGAATGAAGAGTCTGGGCCATAGGAGTTTTGCAACTCCTATTTTGGGTTTTAGGAAGTTGTGATAAACTGCTATGACCTAGCCACTTATAATTGAAACTCCTAGAATTACGTGTCATTTTCAACTTATTTACGAAGATAACTTTCAACTTAGTTAAGAGCCCCCTTCCCCTTAAAAAGACAAAACAAATATTGTGTGGAGCAATGAGCTAAAGAATACATAACCCACCCGATTTTACAATTTAATACCAATTGGCCTGCAACCTGGTTGAAGTAGTTGGACTCGCATTTATTGGATGTGCTTATTGGTCTGCAATGAAGATAAAGAACTGTTAAAACCAAATATGTTAAAGTGTAGTGGCGTTCTCCTGTTGATTTGGCCTTCTGTTAATGGAGCCTAGTCACTGTGGGGCATAGCGTATGTGGCCTTCTGTTAATCAACATTAGACATTCTAGGCTGAGGATGTAGGTTGGCATCAATTTCGCTAGGCTTGAGCGTAGTGTCTCTTAATTGGGAATATTTGGTTTTATGAGAATTTAAATATATCTCCTCTTTTAATCTGGAGAGTAAACAGTAATTTTGACTGCTTTTCCTTTTCTTGTAGAGTACAGACATGTTTCTATGTTGCTTTTGAAAAAAAAAAAAGGTGGTGATTTCGGCACTCCACTTCTCAACATATTTCACCACTTGCACCCCACTTTGAAATAGATAAAAGTGGAGAGCAAGTGTTAAATTGGAGTGCCAAAATCACTCCACTTGAAAAAATAGATTTTGAGAAATATGCCCAGGGCTAGATAATGCATTATTGAAAACTTATTTATACTTTATGCAAGACCACTTTCCTAAACCAATGAACTGTGGTCTAGTTATCTTTCATTTTGGAAAGGTTGGAGGACTAATGAAAGAAATGGATGATTAAGGAAAAACAAATTATATTTGATGCATCCTCTTCACATGTTACAGTTAACATAGTTTATAAGGCTTGGTCACTGATGATCCTCCATTCGGGTATAATGTGGTTCCCAACTCTCTTTTACCCTGATATTTTCTTCGGTCAGCTTCTCGCTTCCCATTTAAATGCCAAAATGTCCTTTGTATGGGGGACTTTCATTTGATGGTGGACTACACTTATATGGATGCTTTGTTTTGCTACTAGATCCTTGGTCTTGATTGGTAGGTATAATAAGGGTTGCCCACTATATGTCTGCCTCCTTTGGTGGTCATTCCTCCTTAAGTGGAGGCTTTTGGTATCCCAGTTAGCATATGGAAACAGACCAATGCATGCACTTATAGAGTTATTTCCAATATATGTGGATGCATTCATACACTGGCATATAAACTTCCTGTGCTACTGTTTAATGTGGTTGCCTTCAGAACCAGCTTGTATATTCAACACAGGTGGTCATATGCTAGTGTTTAAGCTGCTTAAGGGGTTACTTATTTTGGACTTTTTGTCAGGTTCATTCCTCCTTAAGTGGAGGCTCTTGGACTTCCAGTTAGTGTATGAAAAATGACTGATGCATGCACGGGAGAGTTATTTCCAATATATGTAGATGCATTCATACACCTTAGAATTCTTATGCTAGTGTTTAATGTGGGGGTGTTCATAAGACTTCAATGTATCTTATTCTAGCTGGGAGGAGAGACTAAAAGAGGAGCAATCTATATCACAAAACAAACAGGAAAATTGTCAATCTACTCATATATATATGGTTGTTGCAAGTTGTTATTGAGTTGCATCTGTACTTGTTCATTGTAGGCATATGTTCAGCAGCTGGAGACTAGTCGTTTGAAGCTGAGTCAACTAGAACAAGAGCTTCAGCGAGCCAGACAGCAGGTAAAGTTCATTTGTTTCCTCACTAGAGTAACACCTAATGTGTTCAATTTATTTTGCGCTCTAGTCTTCCTGGTAAATGGTTTCTTGTTAGGTGTGCATTGCTTGTATATCCTAAGATTTTATTTTTTTTTGTTCAGGGAATCTTCATATCCAGCTCAGGAGGAGACGCTGCTCATTCAACAAGTGGAAATGGTATTCCTTCTTTCCTTAGGTTTGAATTGTGAAATTTTTTCCTGGGAAATAAGGTAGACTAGCTTCTGATATTTGTGGGATATGCATTTGGTTATTGTGACTAGGTCATGTAGTCATAGAGCATGGTATCAAATCAATGGTCATTCTTTGATTCCTAGAAAGATGAAATCTCTCTCTATGTCTCTCTCTCTCTCTCTCTCTCTCTCTCTCTCTCTCACTCACACACACACACACGCATAGGATTATAAACACAATCAGGAATTCAGGAGACTTTAATACCACTTGTTAGCTTGTTGTGCGGCATACATCACTTGCTACACTTCATGCTTGTGTGCTATTCACAGGTAGAATTATTGAGCACTTGTTGAACATCAATTGGTTCCATGTTGGTTGCATGAGTGCAGTGCTAATTGAGTGTCCTTATGGTAAATGGAGCTGTTGTAGTTGCCTGATGGTGATAATAGTCTGTTCTAGTGGTTGCTACATGTACAGGGGTGAATCTTGAAATTGTGATGGGTAGTCTTTACTTAGCTCTGTGGGATGTAATAGCAATCACATCACACATTAATTTACTGAATGCCATGAATTACCCAATAATTTGATGCAATCTAGCTATCGATATTGCATTTAGAGATTTGATTAACAGTTTGATATTGTGGTGCTAAAATATATTACCTTCCCAAAGACTTTCAGCATAATCACTACAAGTTATTTTGGCTTATGTGTTTATTAATGACGCTGGAAAACCTTTTTTTATATTTTTTTGTTTCTTTTCTTTTTTTTAATCTAGGCTTTTAATGGAATGATGCTGACTTACAAATAATTAGATGATTAAAAATAAACCAATTCTAAATCTTCAATTCTGTGCCTCCACCAGTTAGTTTATCATTATCTTTCTCTTCCTAAATTATAAAATTTACTCTTACATCAGAGGACCTGATTTTCATGCATGTGGAGGGTAGTAATTCGAAGCATGATTATCAGTCTGTAGCAGGTTTTCTTGGTGATTAATCTTTACAAAACTACCAAAAAAAAAAAAAAGAAAATTTACCAGTTTCTTTCAGATTTCTTTAAACTAGGATAGGGAATTAGGTCAAACTGATTCCCAAAGGATTCAAAATGACTAAAATTTTCATATAGAAGTATAAAAGATCCAGTGATTGCCATGAAATACATATTCTTTGTTTAATTCATATGAGAATGGACATTGCCGAAGCAGACTGGGTTGTATGTTTGCATGCAGACAGACTGAAGACAACAAAAGCAGAGTCTTATCTTGCTTTTCAGTTTGGTCTTCTTTTCTTACTTCAGTTTCAGTGGATGAGGTAGGTTATCTTGTTCACTGTATCTATTTGCAGGGGCCATGGCATTCGATGTAGAATATGGGCGGTGGCTGGAAGATCAAAATCGACAAATTAATGAACTGAGATCCGCTGTAAATTCTCATGCAAGTGATGCAGAGCTTCGTATTATTGTAGATGGAATCTTGGCACATTATGATGACATCTTTAGGCTGAAGGGTACAGCGGCTAAAGCTGATGTATTCCATTTGTTGTCTGGAATGTGGAAAACACCTGCAGAAAGGTGTTTCTTGTGGCTTGGTGGTTTTCGTTCGTCTGAGGTCCTGAAGGTGAGGTTTCTTGATGGCATGAGATAGGCATGGCCTTGAATGCAGTCAATTTGAATGTTTTGCAACTACCCTACAATTATTTACTTTTCTCAATGAAAGAAAGTGTATGCATGCTGAAATTATAATGAGGAACAGAAAAGCCAGAATTGGTAAAGCAAAATGCTTGCTTATGGATATAAATAGAATTAATAAAGTTCTGCATGGTTTAAGCATCTTCGTTGTAGGTGATCCAAGTCCTAGAGTGCTGGTTCAGCATCTGCCTATTTTTGGGTTTTCAAGTTCTCTTCTTTAATACCAATCTGTGACCTGTATTATTATGTTGGAACAATTCCATCTCTTAATGTCTCTTGACATGTCTTTCGTGGTTATATACTTCTGCCAACATACTCTTTGGTGGACTTCATTGATTTAAGGAGAGTTCGCGTGATATTTTTGTCCCTACTTTACTATGGAAGGGATAATGATGCACCATGCATTTTTTCCTATAGGGATATTCCTTTTTCTCAGCTCACTTCATCTTCCTTATTCAGTTATGCCCCTGTCGAGATCATACCCTTTCTTAACATTCGCTAGACCCTCCCCCCCCCCCCCCCCTGAAATTAGCAAGGATGACGTATACTCTTATCTGGAGGCTGATATCAATGTTTAGACATGTTCATGTACTTTTATCAATATATGTAACTTTGTTTGCCAGAAATTTCAACCTACTTTTGCCATAGATAACATATTAATTATGACTTTTGTATTCAGTGTCTTGAATCTTTAAGTGGCCGTTATCAAATTTAAATGAAAGTTTTATCTGTGCAGCTTCTTGTTAATCAGTTGGAGCCTCTGACAGAGCAGCAGTTGATGGGGATTACTAATTTGCAGCAATCGTCCCAACAGGCAGAAGATGCATTATCTCAAGGGATGGAGGCCTTGCAACAATCTCTAGCTGAGACTTTGTCCAGTGGATCTCTTGGATCCACAGGTTCGTCTGGTAATGTTGCTAACTACATGGGTCAGATGGCCATGGCAATGGGAAAGCTAGGGACTCTTGAAGGGTTTATCCGCCAGGTAATTCCTTATAGTTCATTGCTTCATTTATTTGCGTCCCAAAAGGTTTATTGGGTAAAGATTTTAAATGCGTTGCCATCCTGGACAAGGCCCAGCTAAAAAGTAAAAGAAACTGTGAAATAATTTCTCTGTTTGTTTCTCTTTTATATGTGCCTCTTTTTATGAATTTAAACTTTCTTATTCTTTCATGGGCTCATTTAGGCTGACAATTTGCGGCAACAAACACTGCAACAAATGCATCGTATCTTGACAACTCGCCAGTCGGCCCGTGCACTTCTGGCTATAAATGATTATTTCTCACGACTACGAGCTCTTAGTTCTCTCTGGCTTGCCCGTCCAAGAGAATAAAACGCTTTTGCAGTTGCTCCCAACCTGATCGGTATTGTTGTAGCCTGCAAAACATCTGAATAGAAATTGACTTCCTCTAGTACAGCACTGGTATCTATTACCTGGTCATCTTTACAGATTTTCTTTCATGCTGTAGCCGCAGAAATTGTATCGTTAGAGCTAATCTTGTAATTTTCTTTCCTCATTCTAGTCATTATATATGACCCCGTAATGCTATTGGTGACGATTCATGTGTATTTGTTTATTGTTAATAATAGTGTTATTGTTGATGTTGTAACTGATTAGAAAATGAATTTTGGATATGGCTTTCACTGGTCTATTTAGCGGAGTTTGATATCAATTAAACACCTTCGAGTGTTTGGCACTTCACTTCTCTGCTCCACAAGAATTGTCTTAAAGTCTACCCAAAAGATGAATAGAGGATTATGTACCATGATTCCTAGGTGGCATGCTTTTTTTTCCACAAAAGCTGGCTTCTGCTTATTTCTGAGAATAAGTGGCTGAAAAGCAAAGCTGCTGAGTGTTTGGTAAACTGGCTTTTTATAAGGACTGTCAGTGGCAGAAGCAGTGGCAAAGTGTTTGGTAAATCAAATTGGCTTGTGCTTTTTATTCGTGGAATGACCGAATTGGACATGAGAGATTATTTTGCTTAATTACTTGTATATAAAACAATATTGTTCAAATGATCTTGTTATTATTTTTAATCTTTACAATGTTGCTACATCAGAAGTCAGGTGCTAAAATGGACTTTCTTGCTAAGATTAATAGACACCCACTCATTTTTCTGGTTTTCACACATTCAGAAAACCACTGCTATGTGACGCAAGTCATGCCGAGAACCATCACCACGATACCCATCATAGATGAGCTCGCAGTGGCTTCATGATTATCAAACTAGTTTCAAAATTATAATATAAAAGTGATTGGTTTACTGCCAACCAAAACTTCAACTCTTGTACTACGATCCAAGATCGTGCATCATGAAACCAATTTAACCAAATTGCAGGCAGATTTCAGCTATATAACCACAACAGAAGAATAGAGAAAAATTGCTTACAACATACAAAACATGTCTTACATGACCAGTCTGACTACAATGTCATGTTTCGACTCATATAGTAGAGTACAAAGATCCGACTTTTCAAAATAAAATCCTCATGCAGTGCATCCTTTCTACTTTTAAACAATTGCAGGTATCAAAGATGTGCTCAACAAAATCTTTAGCATTGATATAGCTACAAAATATGCAACAAGGTCTCCAAGGGCTTAGAGGCCAAGTTTTGAGAGAAGTTCACGCCATCTTGGAGTTTCTTCATCAAAAATGTAAGTCAAAGGGGAATATAGAACCCCACTGCCTCCGATCTGCACAAATTATTGCATGGAAATTAAACCCCAGCATCAAAGGAAACAAATGCCTTTATCATAAAATCAGGTAAGTCCTACGTAAGGAAACAATTACCTGCTATTCTGGTTTCTAAAAGATATAACCAACAATTATAACAAGAACTACGACAATAACAACAATTAGAACAACAATTAGAATCTTTGCAGAACTGCGAATTTAACAACTACGAACATAACAACAATTATAACAACAATTATAACAACAATAAGAGCTATAGAAGCAGAACTACGAATTTAACAAGAACTGCGAATTTAACAACTACGAAAATAATAACAATTATAACAACAATCTACGAATTTAACAAGAACTACGAAAATAACAATAATTATAACAACAATTAGAACGAAGCAGAGGGAGACTGACTTGCTTGATTCGAAAATTGGTTGATTGAGGCTTCAATTTCAGATGCAAGTGAGGCCGAGATGCGTTCTGTGATTGGATGGGTTCTGTGAGAGGGAGACCGAGCAGAGGGAGACCGAGCAGAGGAGATCGACCGGAGACCGAGCAGAGGGAGATCGAGCGGAGATCGAGCAGAGGGAGATCGAGCGGAGACCGAGCAGAGGAGATCGACCGGAGACCGAGCAAAGGGAGACCGAGCAGAGGGAGATCGACCGGATGGAGATGGGAGATCGAGCAGGGATTGGATGCGTTCTGTGATAGGTTATTTGAGAGAGATCGGATGGGATGCGTTCTGTGATGTTATTTGAGGGAGATGGGAGATCGAGCAGAGGGAGATGAGAGATGGGATCGAGAGACTGATGGAGGGTGGGTGGCATCGGCTGTAATTGTTTCAGCCAACGGAGGATACAAAACGGGATTTTCAAAAATTCATTAATGAACAGTGTTACCGCTACAGTGCCCATCACAGCTTCTGGCTTTTAAAAGCTGGGGGGAGCCAGCTTCTGCTTTTAGCCATAAGCTGGGGCAGCTTTTTTTAAAGCCTGAAAATAAGTTGGGTTACCAAACGCCAGATGCTCTTGTGCTTATAAGCAGGGGAGCAAAAAAGCCCCCCCAAACACAGCCATATATGTACCATGATTCCTAGGTGCATGCCTTTTTTTCCACAATTTCTTACAACTCCTAGGTGACAAACCCATCTTATCAATTAATATGTGGTTTCTGGTGATGTTGTGCATATTTGTTTGGCTGTTCATTAGGTCTAAATCAAACGTTCTGTTCTATTTTTTTGTTTGTTTTTGTTTTTACATGGGTAATCAAACTATCAAAGGGAGCCAGTCACGGCTGGCGTCTAGGTGCTTTACTACTTTCCATACACGTATATAGCTTTTGTTCCTAACATCTCTCTCAACTGTAGCCGAAGGGACTTGTTTACTATCCAGATTCCTATTTTTCCGTTAATTTTTCTTGTGGTACCTAGTCTCTTATACTCATTATGTTTGATCTGGCGACTTTGTGGTGTTTAATCGTGTTTGTGACGTGTGAAATGATAATACATTGAAAACTTTTTTTTTGTTCTTTTTTTGGGATGTACTGGTAGGTGATCTTTTGTATCATAAATTGAAGTTATAATTAATGACGAAAAATTCTTCTAGACAGGTGAACCAGTAAATTCACTGTCGAGTATGTAGGTGAACCAGTAATACACTGATGTCGAGGCACTAAATACTCTCTTAATAATGAATTTTGTCTTCAACCCTCTTGAGTCCATCAATCGTCGATTTCATTGTTCTATTTATCGAATTGGTTCATGTTGGTGGCGATTAAGATAGTGGTTATTGCAGATGGGAGGAACGATCGCTTGTTTTTCTTTTTCGATGGCTTCATAGTCTTAGTGGTCTAAGCTTGACTTGGGAAATTTTATTGGCTTTGGCAGTAGGGGATATCGTTCGGTATGGTGACATTTTAAGTGGTTCTAGGCTGAAGGACTACCTTGATAATTATCCAGGCTCCACGGATTTTGAAGAACAAGGTTTATAAGTTGCTAGAAAAATTTGACTATGAAGCAACCTAGCTGAGGTCCTTTGTTGATGGTATCAATGATTGATTTAATGGCGGCGGCGGCTAGGGTTCTGACCCTTAAACCATTGGCGCCTCCTTGTCCTAGGAGAAGACGTTAAATTTGAGTTTATGTCGGCATCAATCCTTCATTGTAAGAAAACTATGACTTTGGGCCTAAGGTACCGGCATCAATCTTTGTCATTGGAGGAGACTCTACCTTCTTAAATTACAGGCATAAATCTTTATTTTTGAGGCGGCGAATTATTAAATGGTCTCGGACCATAGTATAGGGGGTGGTCCGGGATGATATTATTAGACCATATGACTCGTAGTGATTTCTAATTGGTTTTGAAAATTAATTTTTTTTTTTTTTTTCACCCTCCTGCATGGTCCCCACCACGTTCGGGTGATATTATTGATTAGGACCACCGCATGGCAGTGCCACATAATACTCCGAGACGACCTAATAATCTTTTTAGATACCAAATCAAGGCCGCCACCCTCCATATGTCTGGGGTCATAAAAATGTTGTATAGTCACGGACTAGTCCACGAGGAAGAAACCCTTGTGATTTAAGGGAGCTGCTCCAACTCTAGTTACCTCATCAATGCATCATCTAATGTAATCTACATTGTATTCTCAAAACAAAAAAAAAAAAAATGTAACGCTACATTGTCATGGCCCTTCTTGAAGATCAATCATTGGCCCAATAATAAGTGTCTAATCATGCAGAAACGTGGGAATCGAAACAACTTTTACCGGATTAGATTGTTTCTCCTCCATGAAAAGCTTGTCTTGTGCTTTCCAAATAACCCATATGAGCACCATCAAACTTTAAATTGATTAGGAGAGTAACTATCACCACAAGAATGTAATAGGAATTACAAGGATTAGGGGAGCACAGAGCTTCACCTAATTAGGGCTGTCAATTTCGACACGATCCGATGACACGACTCAAAACCCGCACGAAATAAAGCGGGTTGAACCCGCACGATTAAAAAGCGAGTCAACCGTGGGTCAACCCTCCCTAACCCATTTAATAAATGAGTCGGCCATGGGTTATCCCGCCAATATGAAGTGAACCCGTATAATCTGATTATACTATATTTGATCTTGAAATTTTGGACGTTGGGAGTATTTAATCATAGGATTAGACAATTTAAAATATTTTGCTTTATAATAATTGGATTTAATTATTTATGAATTATATATAATTATTTATATTTTTCCGTCTTGTGGAGTTTTTAGTGAATTTAATCAATTTATGTATTTTTTTAGTTAAATGGGTCGCATTGTTAACCATTAAATGAGTCATTTTGTCTGACACGACACAACCTATTTATTAAATGGGTTAAGCGGGTTGGAAACGGGTAACCCGTTTAATAAATAGGGTGGGTTTGGGTTTAAATTTTTGACACGATTATTAAATGGGTTGGGTTTGGGTTTGTCTCATGCAACACAATAAATACCTTGACCCGACACGAACCTAACCCGACACCACCCATTGACAGCCCTACCTAAAACGATATTGAATCCATAACAGATATAATGAAGGGGCAATCTCTATAAATGTGAGTAACTCTCTCAATAGAGGTACAAACGAGATGACTGGGATTAACTTGTACACGCCTCTTAATGAGGTTAGGTTAAGTAAGGAATATGTCATTGTAGACCTTCCAGACAAAAAAACTGACTTTTGGAGGACACATAGGTACCAATAGATGTGGAAGAAGATGCGCGCGGAACCCATCTATGGCATGAACAAGCCTATCTAGGGTCAGGACATAATTAAGCAGTTCCACGCTAAAATCACCCCGAGGTTTGTAACAGTGACTATAACGGTTAGAAAGAATCATTTGTACATCATCATGTGAAAATAAAGTCGAAAGGACGTCAAAATCCAATCCCTAGAACTAGGTTAGAACAACTGAGAAACAAATTGAAGAATAGTATGAGACCTCAGTGGAAAGAAAGGCTGGAACCCGTGGATAACCTTCCAAATAGCAATGTCCTTCTCATTGTTAACTATCCTTCGGGACCCCAATTCTAGTACCTCAAGTGCAGCAAGAATGCTCCTACAAAAGTGAGATCAATATGACCCAAAACCAGCATTCCAAAAAAAGAGAGGAAAATAACAAGCTCTATAAAGCTGTCGCACCAAAGAGGAAGGTTTCTAAACCACTCTCACACAAGGAGCTTCGGGGCTACCTATTTTTCTGAAAGGAGTACATTCAGCAACTCGCTTGGCCTTCTTTCTATTATCATAAATCCACTTTACAAAGCTTAACTTAGTCGACTAAAAGGAGAATGTTTAGAGCTCGACCATTGGGAGAACAAGTTTTTTTACCCCATTCAGAAAGTCCTTTTGTTTGGACGACTCGTAAGAGGTGAGAACTGAGAAACGTCCTTAGTTTAGTGACTTGATTTCTAAGAAGAAAAAGAAAAAAAACGATATTGTGTTAAGTTGTCATGGAAGGCTAATAGAACTGTGGTGAAGACTATGATGCCTATTGTTATGATTGGGAGTCATAAAAGCAAAGGTAATGTGGGTGCCTTTTTTTGTGGGAAGTCCACCACTGAGGATGCCAACCTCCACAAGGAGCCATAGATCTCGCAGCCCTAATAGCCATCCACATGTCAGACTATATACATCGTGTTACCACTTAGCTGAGTCTTGTGTTTTTATGGTTCCCTCAACTTAGTCTTTTTAGTTCTTATGAATGGTTGCCACCTCTCCCAAACTTTAAATACTCAAAAAAAAAAAAAAAAAAAAAAAGAAAAGAAAGAAGAACGGTCCAGAGGTGGCTACCATGGTTTTTTCGCGAATCACTCTCTTGACCTCCAGTTGAGCTACGACGATGAATATGTTTTGTTGGAGAGAAAAAATCTTACATTCAAAAAGTGACAAAAGATAATATGACTTATAAGTAGGTGGACCACACCCAATTGTACCGAGATATTTTGTGATTAAAACCTAACATTTAACGAATGGTTAAGTTAGGACAATACTAGTACAATGACGGGCCGCAGACCACTTGTCGTTGCTTAACATAGTATCAAAGCGGATCCCTCTTTAATCATATCTACAATTGTCATGGATCCGAGTTGGGTTCATTAACTTGGTCATCCGAAAGATTCCGATTGGATTATTACCAAGTGTCTGATGTGAGTCTTGAATTGTTATGATTGGCCAAGACTCCAATAATGTGGGTATTAGATTTGTTAATTGATTTCACGTGTAGACCTAGTGTTAAGTTGCACGCGAGAGATCGTGTTGGAGATGAAAAATCTCACATTAGAAAAGTGACAAACGATAGTATAACTTATAAGTGAGTGAATCACCTCCAATTATATCGAGACTATTTGTGATTAAAAACCAACATGTGACGCTAGTTAAGTTGGAATAATATCTGTACAATGGTGGGCCACAGACTACTTTTGTCGTTGTTTAACCGGTTTTGCTAGCATAGCTTGATTAAATGCATAGGGATAGCAAAAATCCAAACCTCCATCATCCTTAGCATTACACATAAGTCATTGAAAGGACTTCTAATTGACGTTCCTGTTACGATCCGAATCCCCCGGGAGATCTTAACACAATTGCTGCAAGTCATACCAGAGCAATCAGGGATGTAGAAAATAACTCACAGCATACGTAAGAAGAGCATGGGCTACCACCTTAACCAATAGATCCTTACCAGCTGCACTTAGAATTTTACCCTTCCAATCAGAAAGCTTCTTTAATAGCTTGTCTCTTGGACCCCCTCACATAGGTGTGCAAACTCAAATATTCTGACAATGAGTAACTAGTTAAACCACACCTAAATAACAAGCTAACTATGGCTGCATATCAATTGAATTCTGACTAATAAACCCCCACTTTAATAAGAAAAAATAAAGCTCAAGTGCATATATAAATTACACAACACAACTAAAAGAGTTTTGGATTAACAAAAATAATGCCCCAAATAAATATTTAAATCCAGTCATCAAAAAAAAAAAAAATTCCTGTGTTATACTTATACATCGATCTTAAATAAATACTATTATTAAACTAATAATAAGTAAAGTATTTCTTGTCAAGTTGACCATGTTGAATATATCGGTGCGAGTGTGACTGCGATTAATGAATACATATGGTAGACAATAACAACGAACTTCTGGATATAATTTGCACATGGAGATGACTATCTCGAAGGTCAAGTCAAGATGACGATCATCCAACGCGACTTCTTTTTCCAATGGGAAGCACCGTATATATAATACAAAAAGTTCAATCAAGAATCCATATTTTCTTACACAAAATAGTGAAAATGATAGCTCTGAATAAAACAAGAAATCCAATACAAGAGCATTGCATGGTTATGCTGTCACCACGTAATCAATATGGTTGGCAATTGGGAAGACTATACTATGCAGAGACTAGAAAAATTTGCATCATATGTACAGGTGTGAACATATATAATTTGCTGAGAAACTAATTTTATAGCGGATTATTTGACTAAAATAAAACGCTTGGTGGATAGAAATCAGACGTAAACTTGATGTCTTAAATGTTTTTAGTTTTAATTTGCTTAGTGTAGGCTGGTCAAAAAACTTCTCTTTATAATTTTCTTTCTTGTATTATTAAAATAAAAAATACACAGATAATAAAAATGTTGAACAAAAATCCATTCAGAGAACTACAAAACCTTTGTATCAAATTTCTTGTAACGGAACAAAGAGATAAAACAGACTTCTAGATGGATCATGTTGGTAACGAGGAAATGATCCAAGCAAAAAAAAACAAAAGTGGAAATGATCCAAGCAAAAAAACAAAAGTGGAAATGATCCAAGCAAAAAAACAAAAGTGGAAATGATTTCTTAATGCGAATGAGTCTGATTCCTTAAACCTCAGCCAATGAGCTCAGCCAAACTATGTAATCACTAATCACCGAAAAAAAAAATCTATTGTGGACCACAGATAGATTGTCAGCGAGCGTGTGTGTGCTCACAGACCAAAAATATATATGCCTGGGTGGAGAAAACTATACTCAAGAAAAACCAAAAGCGGTTTGGAGCCAAAATTATGTTAATATTGTCTTAGATTTTATCTCCTACTTGTGTGTACTCAGATAAGGCTTGGGACTTTTTTTTCAAACCATACCCCATTTTTTCTTTTTGTCATGTACATGTTCATTGTAAACACAAAGACTAATGCAAAAGAAAGAGAATGATGTGGTTTGTCAAAGAAATAGGATGTCAATTTAATTACGATTTGTGTGTGTTACACTCATCGTAGTTTTCAGTTTGATTCTAAAATAGTCTCAATTTCATATAATGACACTGATAGCATGTAAAATGTTCACCATCTATCTATGCAATGAATCAAACCCCCAAGAACATTCTGAACTGATGTGTAATGAGTTGTTACGAATGAGTGATGCATGATGATAGTTCCCTACAAATGGCTACTAGTTCTTTGGGGCTTGCTTCCTCCACTAAAGATGATAGGAACATTATTAGCATTTTACTGGTCAGCCAATCACATATTTATCTAAATTTAAAGGTTCAAAATTTCAAAAAAAATTTCTATGTCTAATTTAATTTGTTCTCCACCCTCAGAAAGACATGATTGGCCGGGGTTTCCTTGATCGATTAGTGATCAAAAAAATGCTATTGTTCATAGGTTGGTAAATTTCTAAAACCATTCTACAAAAAACAAGAAGGGATGAATAAGCAACCTTTTGGCCTCGTCTTCCCATTTGCATGAGTGTTTTTACAATGGCCATGTGCATGACAGAAGACAGGTGGGATGTCGATCACAAGAAAGATAGTGCCAATACAATTATAGACTTTTTTAATTTTTTAATTTTTTTTAATCTTTGTTAGGGTTTGGGAGTCTGGTCATATACGTACGTTGTTGAGCCTTGTTTAGGTTGTCATTTGTGGAAACTATATTTTCTAATTTCAATGCATTCTGGTTATCAGGTTCTGAAAGATGATGAAATGATTCGTCATACTGTTGGTGGCGAAGTTGTATCATGACACTTCAGATTGTTTAACTTTTAATGTAGCTTTACAAAGATGATTTAACCTAAAAAAAAAAAAAAACGTTCACCATACCTTTATATATGTCAGTGAGAATCTAACCCATAATATTTACAATGTTAGAATTATAATTTATCAATAAATCACAGCTCACCAACAATGAAAATAGAGTTAAACATCCACCGGACACGAACCCAATATGGAGCAAAACTAGCAACTTAATGGGGAGTTACATGAAAGTCAATTAATAGTGATAAACCAGTAATTATATATCAAATAAGAATGTGTGTCATGGAACTGCAGACGCAACCATTGAAATGGAGAGGGAGTATTCAGAGCATGGATACTAATTTTCAATTACTAATATCTTCCTCTAGAAAACTAAAAAGAGATTTGTCTGCAATTATCAGTTTGCGTGCACATCAAAATCAAGATATTGATATACTAAAACTTGCAATAAATTAGTGGATCATATTCTTGTATTAAAGAAAAGGATTAGGATCCCCATCATCAGTTTTCTAAAAACATGTGACTGATAAACTATCTAAAAAACATAAAAAACAAAGAGACCAAGCCCAAGTTGGTCAGATTTTAACCCGCCACACCACATTTCCACAAACCTACCCTACTCCCTAAGTCACCTCACCAATCAGCACCAACCACGTCTGAGATTCCAGACTGCACGAAACCCTTTCATTTTCAGTCATAGGAGGCTGCGCGCATGACCGTTTATCATTACTTGCTTGGTTACATTGAACCTTAATTTAGAATATATGCTTATAGAAATTATGGTGGCACAAAATATGAAAATATCTTCTACGTCTGCAATTTCCTGTAACATTCATCTTTTCCTTTCAATCCTCTCCTTCCTCGAAACTCTTGGCATGATGACCCCCCTAAAAGTCTATTTCCGTACCTTATCCCAGTAAGCAAAGTTGGCTATATATACACCCACGTTCGTGCTCAGTCTCTGCTCAAAGATTCACTCTTTCCCTAAACGTTTGTTCGTGCACTTTTTTGCGTCCGCCGCCCGTAATAAGTGTTTGATAAATTGTCTCAAAATGGATATGCTGGGGGTGAGCAACCGGAGCCCGAAGCAGAGCAAGAGAAGCAAATCTTCAAAGGGAGTGAAGGTGGTGTACATATCGAGCCCCATGAAGGTTCAAACCAGTGCCTCTAAGTTCAGGGCGCTTGTGCAGGAGCTCACCGGCCGAGACTCCGACGCCGAGCGGTTCATGGAGACCAACGGTGGTGGTGGTCACCGTCATCAGAATATTCCTGAGTTTTCTCATGAGCAGCAACTCAAGGCCGCTG
Source organism: Rosa lucieae (assembly GCA_024704745.1). NCBI lineage: Eukaryota > Viridiplantae > Streptophyta > Magnoliopsida > Rosales > Rosaceae > Rosa > Rosa lucieae. The sequence goes on along the minus strand of CM045492.1, from coordinate 11,802,767 downwards.
ATGGTGACCATCATGTATTCCCTCACCATCAGATTCCTTTCTCGAATTCGATTTATGAGTTTTCGAATTGCTCCGACTCTTTGTTTGAACCGTTTACTGGGCATTTTGAGCTCGATGTGCTCAGAAGCTTTGATCAACTCTAAGTCTTACAGCTAGTATTCCCTTTGTAAATTAGCGGTAACTATACACTTTTTTTTTTCATTTAATTCCCCAGGGGCTTATGGTTTCATAAATAAATTAGTACGTTCGTTTGATACATATTTATGTGGCCGAGCTTAATTAATAAAAAATTCTTATATTAAAACTTTCGAACTTGAAGAGAAAAGTGGGAATGTCGCTACTTTCTAACGAAAATTATAAGAAGCAGTTTTGGTAGCTGGAAGAGATGGATTATCAAGCAGAAGTTATGATCAGTTTTAGCTCTACAGTTGGCTCTGAAGGGCAGCACTAAAGTTTTAGCTCTGAGAGATACCACCAGAGTGTTCTCTTCTTCATTCTGTTATCTAGTGATTGGATAAATGAAATAGTTAAAAGAGAATTGTGCATGGCGTTCATGGTCCTCTTCCTCCATCTATCTTAGATTCTTAGGGATTCAAATTTACTAATCATTAATATTTTGGTGTCACTCAATATAAAACTGTCACAGGTTATAAAACATAATTATAGTTAATCATGATATTTTATTAAAAAAATAAATTTTAAATAAATTAATTCTATATAATGTAGTAAATTTTATTTGATAGTACAAAATAAAAATATTGAGCAAATTTGAATCCTGATGTTAGTCGTCATGCTCAAAAACTATAATTGTCTATTGAAGGTCTGCAGAAGCATGGATTCACGTGGTCCACTAGTAATCGGCACAAAAATTGATTTCGGTCTAATCTAACCGGCCACCAACAATAGGTGTGCGCACCAAAAACCATGCATTATATGTTAATTAAGTTAATTTCTGGGTTTTTGTCCATTTACCCTATTTTTAGGGATTTTTTTCCCACTAACCCCATTGAGTTTTTTTAATTCTCTCTTACCCAATACACTCTAAGGGAGTCTTCCCTAATACCCCATTAAGATTTTTTTTTTGTTTTTAATTTTTTTTAATACCATTTTACCCTTCACCCCTTATTTACTTAGAGAGAAAGAGAGAGAGAGAGAGAGAAAATAGAAGAGAGAGAAACTATAGGAAACTTCGCCGGAGTCCGTCACCGGCCGCCGGAATCCGGTCACCGGCCGCCGGAATCCGGCCAACTTTCGCCGGAATCCTGTCACCGGCCGCCGGAATCCGGCCAACTTTCGCCGGAATCCGGTCACCGGCTGCCGCCCACCGGAATTTGTTGAAAATCTCACCGGAAAGTTTTTTTGCCCCCAATAGACATCTATTGACCCTTAATAGAGGGGCAATAGACGTCTATTACCCCAATAGTCTATTGCCCCCTAATAGACGTCTATTGGGGGCCAATAGACGACTATCAGCCATGTATTGCCCCCCAATAGATGACTATCAGCCATGTATTGCCCCCCAATAGACGTCTATTGCCCGCCAATAGAACTTTCGTTTGCCGGAATGAAAATTAATCTTGCTAAAATTAGACAAATAAAACTTTAATTAACGAAAAAAAATAAGAGATTACATCAATTTAAAACATCTATTGCCCCGCAATAGACGTCTATTGCCCCCCAATAGTCGTCTATTGTCCCCCAATAGACATTCAAATTTTTTTTTTCTTTCACTGTCCCGTTACTTTAAAAAAAAAAAAAAAAAAAAAAAAACTGATTGGGCACCCAGAAAATGATCTGGGCACCCAATCTTCTTCTTCCCCAATTGACCGGAACCCTCTCTTCTTGCTGCACCAAATCCCCTAGTCTATCGAAAACCATACTCTTCGTTTCGGCCTCACCTTCTAAAGCACCGGACGTTCGTCCACGACTCCTCCCCTAGCGCTGAAAGGATCGAATTGGAGACGAGGCCTGAATCGAATTCGATTTGGCTGGTCACTGAAACAAATCTGAACTCGCCGGAGCCCGAGGCTGTATGAAATGACGGGGCTGGTGGTTCTGCAAAACGGAGCTGAGGCCCTCGCTGGATCGGGTCTTTGGGTCGAGCGGTGGAGATCGATCTCATCGAAGCCGGTGATGACCTCCTCAACGATGTCTCGAGTCGGACAGACCCCTGCCGCCGTTCTGCAAATCCTCCGGTCCAAATCAGACGGCGTCGAACAGTGTAGAGCCATGGGTCTTCTGCGTCGTCTCCGTGGTTGAATTAGTCGCCGTCCGGGAAGATAGATCTCCATGTCACCGTGAAACTTTCTCCGGTGAAGGTGGTCGGTGATCTGTACGTGATTATGGGAGAGAGAGAGAGAGAGGAGAGAGAGAGAGAGAATCGTGCTGTGCTGGAGAGAGAGAGATGAGAGAATGGCATAAAATGAAGTTGTTTAATTAGACTGAGGGTATATTTGTCATTGTACTCTGAATTGGGTTAGTGAGAATAAAAATCTGTTGCTGGGGTAAGTGGGAAAAATTTGGCTCATTTTGGTGCTTTTGGGCAAGGACCCTTAATTTCTATTGTATCATAAAAAAATTAAAATAAAAGTTGTTTTCTATTGTCGCCGGTTATGGTTCTCGTTCAAGGTCGATCTGATTCTCATCAAGTCTGGCTAAGTAGCAGGCGTAATGACGACAAAGGGGTTTCATCCTTCCTTTTAATTTGTCTCTTTTTGGGATTAGAATGTTTGTTAGGTTTTTGATATTTCAAAACGGATTCTGATTCTCTAAAAGGAAAATGATTTGTGGCCTCAATCTTAGGTGTCATGCCATGTCACCTACACGCATTACCTATCTGCCAAATCATGCCGTGTAATTCTTGAGTAAAAAGACTATCTTATCATTCCAAAATCTAATGGCTATAAATTATTTTGGTTTTTATCTAAAAATAAAATATATTATTTTAGTTTTTTTTTCTTTTTTTCGTTATATATATATAATTTTATATATATATATATGTTTGTGAATATATATATATATAATTCGTCAAAATAATATATATACAAATGTGTTTCTGTGTATAAAATATATATATATATATATATTCACAAACATATATATATAATTATATTATATATGTATATATATAATTATATTATATATGATATATATAATTCGTACAGAAATTTATATATGTATATTTGATGTAGAATTAATATGGTATAATATATATCTATATATATAATTATTAATGTCATAGTTCTAAACCCACAAATTTTTTTTTTAAAAAAAATTTGATTAAAAAAAAAGTCAAATTTAAAATTGATTCCACAAAAATGGAAAGAAAATATATTAATATCTTAATTATAACCCATCAAATTTGATAAATTGAAGTAATATTCAACTCTTTTAATAAATGAATTTAATAAAATTAATGGAAGATTAGTTTACCGTACACTAACAAGTTAATTAGAAAAGTCAAAAATTAAATTGGATCCACAAAAATGGAAAGAAAATATATTGAAATCGTAATTAAAATCTATGAAATCTGGTAATTGAAGAGGTAAGAAAAGATCATTAATAAATTGAATTGATAAAATTCTAGATTCCATCATTTCAAAATTTCTCCATAATTTCATATTGTCTCATCCAAACGCAACATTAGAAAGGGTTCCTTAAAGGTCAAGTGAGACTTCATTCATACAACTGTTCGTTTATTTTTACATGAAAAAACAATCATAATGTTATTAATACTATGTAGAAATTCAATAAATAATAGGTGTATAACACAGCAATAATCAAAGAAAAAGTGCAATTACAGAAGATGTAAAATAGAAGTCATCGTCCACATTAACATTAAACTATTAAAGTCAGCTAACATGTCTTATACGAACAAATAAGTAATAAGTAGCTAATAATGAGCTAGTAAAGTTTACTGGGGACTTTTCCCTAATGACATATTTACACTGAAATAGAAATCATCATCCACAATGAAATTTAAAGTCAGCTAACATGTCTTACAGTAACAAATAAGTACTAAGTAGCCAATGACGAGCCAGTAGAGTTCACTGGAGACCTTTACCTAATGGCATATTCACACTTAAATAGAAGCCACCATCTACTGAAACTGAAAAAATTAACATGTCTTGCACGAACAAGTAAGTATTAAGTAGCCAATGATGAGCTAGTAGAGTTCACTGGAGACCTTTACCTAATGGCATATTCACACTTAAATAGAAGTCATCATCTACTGAAACTGAAAGAACTAACATGTCTTGCACGAACAAGTAAGTATTAAGTAGCCAATGATGAGCTGGTCAAGTTTACTGAGGATCTTTTTCTAATGGCATAATTACACTAAAATAGAAGTCATCATCCACACTGTCTTATAGTAACAAATAAGTACTAAGTAGCCAATAATGAGCTAGTAAAGTTCACTGGGAACCTTTTCCTAATGACATAATTACACTAAAATAGAAGTCATCATCCATACTGAACTTTAAAGTTAGCTAGCATGTCTTACACGAACAATAAGTACTAAGTAGCTAATAATGAGCCAGTAAAGTTTATTGGAGACCTTTCCCGAATGGCATATTCACACTAAAATAGAAGCCATCATCCATTGAAACTTAAAATAAGCTAGTGTGTCTTGCACGAACAAGTACTAAGTCGCCAATAGTAAAGTTCAACGGGGAATCTTTTCCTAATAACATATTCACACTAAAATTGTAGCCATATATCATTCACATTGAAATTGAAAGTCAGCTAAGTACTAACATGTCTTATACGAACAAAAAAGTACTAAGTAGCTAATAATGAACAAGTAGATTTGGAACTTTTTTCTAATGACATATTTACACTAAAATAGAAGCTATCATTCACATTTAAAAATCATTATTGTCTATTGAAAAATTTGGGATCAACAAAACAAGTATACTTTCAAAAATTAATTTCCTCATGTGCAATATATTGTATTCCATATTAAGCAATTTCTTTTCAGATATCAACTTCCCAATCAATTTAGATATCTAGGTTTTCAATCACCAGATTTTATGAGTTAAAATTACGATTTAAATACATTTTCTTTCCATTTTTGTGAATCCAATTTAATTTTTGACTTTTCAAATTAACTTGTTAATGTAAGGTAACTAGTTTTCCATTAATTATTAAATTTATTTATTAAAAAATTTAAAAATACTTCATTTACTAGATTCATGGTTATAATTACGATATTAATATTATTTATATATACACACCACATTAATTCTCCATCGAAATATATAAATTTTTGGACCAATTATATATATATATATATATATTATATACACACACACCATACTTTTTTTTTTAATATGTATAATGAAAAAAAAAATCCAAAATAATGAAAAAGAAAGAAAGGAAAAAAAAACCAAACAATATTTGTTTTAGAAGAAAGTCAAAATAATTTAGAGCCGTTATTATTCACACATATATATATATATATATATTTTATGAATTATAGAAAATATATATATATATTATTCTCAAAAATATATAAATATAAATTTTTTTGGAGGAATTATATATATATATATAATAAAAAAAAAAAATAAAATAAAATAATGTACATTTTCTAGAATAAAGCTAAAATAATTTAGAGCCATTCGATTTTGAAAGGATAAGATAGTCTTTTTATTCAAGAATGACATGACATGATTTGACAAATTAGTGAGGTGTATAGGTGACATGACTTGACACCTAGGATTGAGGCCACAAATCTTAGGCCTCATTGAGGCCCTATATCATTGCCCTTCTTCAAAATTAGGAGACTGTGAAGTTAGCGAATTTTGTAAAATCTTGATCCTTCGTATAATATAACCATGTTAATAAAGAGCGACATTAATTTATTCTAACATTTAGTGTTTTTCTTCTCACGCATTACAACCTGCAATTAATTATATATAAAAAATTGTCTTGCCCTTTTAAAGGACTTTATGTACTTATGAGTTTTTTTTATAAATATTTTTATTTTATTTTATTTTTTTTAAAGAAGGGTCAGTGCAGCTGCCTTTAGGCCTTAATTAATGAAACTGTTGAATATAAGGGGGGGGGGGACATAGAGCCTTAACCCCATAGTACAATAAATATCAAGATAACGTCCCGAAATAATATCAAGAATTTCTAAAAAAATATATGTATTCTAATATGCACCGACTAACAAAGACTCAAAGAGTGCTACATTGGCTAAAATAGAGAATTGACATTTGTGATCTAAAGAATAAAAATAAACAAATGCTAAACTCTCGACCTTTCTTTCTATTTTTGTCTCTCCTAAATGAGTTTAGGTTGTTTTCATATTTGAATATTGAAGGCCGTGAGAATTAAACTCTGATACTGACATGATCTGCCTGAATAATAGTTGTCTTTTCTATGTTGAATTAATGAAGGTAAAATCGAGTTTGTCGTTTTTCATCAGGTTGCAGGTACCTGAACTACTTTAGCCTTCTTCTTCCTAATTCTACACCCAAATGGCCAGACCTATCTCATCTTGAAAGGCGAAAAAGTATTATTATTATTATTATTATTATTATTATTTCTTTCTAATAGAGTCTCCATCTCATCTTGGAAGGCGAAAAAGTATTATTATTATTATTTCTTTCTAATGGAGTCTCCATCTCATCTTGGAAGGCGAAAAAGTATTATTATTATTATTATTATTATTATTTCTTTCCAATGGAGTCTCCAAGAAGTAGGGGTGAAAAAACGAAAAGTAGTGGCAGATGATGCAACTATTTTTTAACCATTGGATTACATAAATCTCGTGGATTTTATGCAATTTACCTAACTTGACCACCTCCTAAGAGCAAATGCACCCATGAACCAAAGGCAATTGCTGATTTGCCAACAAAATTGGTATTACTAATCCACTATTCATGCTAAATTGGCAATTGTCTCAAACTTGCATAATGCACCAATAAAAGTCAATTTGAGACTAATATTACAATAAACATATAGAGAACGTTTTTAAATGATATTAAAAGTCTCTACCAAATAAATATATTTAACCAGACACTAACTAACAAAGAGTGTTCTATTGGCTATATACTTGATTTGCTTTGATATAGCGGTAACATAGTGGAAAGATAACTCGATTTCTAACACGGTTACAACATAGCATAATACCAATAACACAACTTTTTTACTATGTTGCCGTCGAAGGATAAATCCGATAACACTTAGCTTCACTCTGCCATTAGGCGGTAGCAACCATTGATGAACCAAGAAGCTCGCCGCCTATCTAGAGTAGATAAGACACTTTGAGTGCACACACAGACATATAGCCTGACAAGCTCTACATAACAAATGTAGGACTTATTCCTCACAAAAATGCGCATCCAAACTAAATAATATAAATAAATAAATAACATTAAAGAAAAATATAAACTGTTAATAGATGTTGCCAGGCCCGGAACAGGCCCATAATTGGACCAAGGCCAGGAGAGTCCAAGCACTAAACCCAACCCTAGATAGTTGTTGCATAGGTAGCCCAGCCACCAAGTGCGTCGCACTGCCGCTTTCGGACCCCTATCGCCTTCGAATAGACGCCGTCAAAAAAGCAGTAGTTGATCACCCCCACTACCACAACCCCACTCCTCGAGAACCAAAATAGAAGAACCAACCCAATACTATGACTCCCTCCGCCTCTTTCTGCTGCGCAATCGAAAGCCAAGATACACCCAAACATGGATCTATTCTCATCGAGATCCAATCGGATCCAACCACAGACCCGAAACCCAAATAGGGTGGCACCCAAGCTATAAGATCAACTACCAATATCTACCACTCATCCAACACCTATGCAGTCACCTCCATCGAGAAAACAATGCAAAATTACTCTCCTATCCCCAATCACCTACATAAACATCTCGTTCGGATGAGAATAGACGGAAACAGCAGCAGTCTAGGTTAGGGTTAGCGCGTGGAGAACACCCACCCCCCCCCCCCCCCCCCCCCCCCCCAAAAAAAAAAAAAAAACAGCAAAAAGTCTAGTCTAAGTTACTATTGGAGAGTTTTCTTAATACTCAAGTTTTTGCCATCAGGAGGCATGATGACGTATGTGTATATTCTAGCTTGCACGGCGTTTGCCCACATGTGCAATCGTCTGAATTTACTCTAACATGAACTTGGTCATAATTTTGAATTTACACCTCAAACTTGCAATTGGGACACTGTTTATTTTGCATAAATTGCAACTCACTTTTGATTAAGAAAAAAAAATGTAGTCGTTAATCAAAAACAGAAGTTCGTACAAACTTAGAAAAATGTGTTGCCATTAATGTTTAGAACTATTCATCTAAAACAATGGTACTAAAATCATAATAACCTGAATATAATAAGACCCGAAAATACAAATCCAAGAGGTCGAAAAATAATGAGAGAAGAGTGGATTACACTGCTCGCTCTAATTGTCAGATTCTTCTTATTATCAGGTGGCCTTGGTGCTTCGAAGTCAATATATATAGTAGTGCTCCTTTACTTTCCAGATACCACTTGAGGATGTTTTTTGTTTGACTAAAATTGAATACCAAATAATGTGGCACTTTTGTTTTCAAACTGGAAGATTCAAGCTAGAGTTTGGTTTAAGTGTGTATGCAGTGCCGTTGGCAAAATGTTGGGGTTGTGGCCTTGGTGGTTGTTGCTTCTCGCTTTGGTTCGACAGTGAGTTCACCCTTCATGGTCATCATATATAACTCATTTTGGACACGATGGCAAGGTGGTATTAGTGTTGCGAGTGGCGAACTACATCAGGCCTTGATGGGTCAATTAGTTTGGTGGAAGCTCTTCGAGTTTGGGTTCCATTATCTACAATAAGAAGACACAACATTCTAACTTTGTGGGTGTTTCTTCTGTCATCACAATTTTTTTTAGGTGGTTCTAGTTGGACCTCCAAATCTGATACGTTGACCCCCATCTTTTTTTCAATTGCTATTAGATTTTGTCAATTCATATGATATGATAGATAAGGACATGGAGAGGGAAAAAAAAAACAAATACTCTATTGTTGAAGAATGTTGACATTTAGTGTGCCTTGTCAAACTACGATCAGTTCTATAGTTGTAATATGAGAGATATCCTATTACGAGTTAGAATAGAAATCTTTGTACTCCAAAATTATTTACTTTGTAATCCCTATATATAGGGCTTCTATTATCAATGAATACACACAACTATTCTCCTAATTCTCTCTACAATTCTTTTTTTCTTAAACACGTTATCAGCCTAATCTAGAATCAGAAGCGAAAAATCATTCTTTCTTCTTCTCTAAGATGTGAAACCCTAGAACCCTACCCTAGGATTACCTAGTGCACGTCCCTGCGCTGCCGCTTGTGCCTACCTGCACACCTACACAAAACCGGATCAGCCTCACATTCCTACATCAACAAGCGAGTGCGTCAACCTCACTAAGCAAGATCAGGTAACAAGAAAACATCAAGTAAGTTTTTATAAAAGTTCTTGCTTCTTTTAATTTTTATTTTCTTGTACTTGTGGACTTCCAAAATCCCTTCTCCTACATCCCACCTTTCTTGTAAAGTGGATTCGATTCACAAAAGCCGAACCGTGGGGAGTTCACGATAAATTACGAACTAAGAGCGTTCGTGAGCATCGAAATATTACGGACTAAGAGTGTTCATAGGCTACGGACAAAGAACATTCGTGAACATTAAAATTTGACCATACAAACATCATTGTTTTCAATCCAAATCCAAATTTTAAAAACTATCAATAAAGACAGTGGTTATAACTCTTTCTCACTAGGCTAATGCAATTAATTGTGATGTCTAGGAAATGTTTGAACTGAGAGAACTGTTTTACAAGTAAGCATAGCTCCACCAAAATCTCGCCTTACCTTACCTGGTCACAATCAAATTAGAGTTACCAAAAGGGTTGAGTAACTATTACTTGTATAAGCTTGATTATCATTTTTGGATTAAATTTTGATATAGAAACTTTGACGTAATCATTGGCTTTCATTGAAATAAAGTGTTGATTTTGATTCAAACTTTATTCATTCAAGTATGTTTCCCGGAAAGCTAAAATGCCTCGTGGATAGTGTTACTGACCATACTTCGAAATAGGTAGTTATTTCTTGAGATGACGCATATCGATCTTTAGTGACTACGATGGTAGGGTCATCTAAATTGATTCATGGTCAAGGACCAACTGAATTCTTGTTGCCAAATGGCACAATCATTCATGTCACTGAAGCTCTCTACGCTCCTAGAGCTGAAGAACCCTCTTGAGAATTAATGATATAAGAGCCAATGGTTTTCATGTGCAAACATATTATGAGAATGAACAAAAGTTCCTTTGCATCATCTCTAATGACTATGGACATAAACAAGTATTAGAGAAACTTATGTGTCGTTCTAGTGGGTTGTATACAACCACTATTCGAATCATTGAATCAAACCATGTCATGTGAGATGACTTATGGGTTTTCTACACATATAGGCTCTGGCATGACCGTTTGGGACACCCAGGTGGTGACATGATGATCCGTCTATTAAAGACTTAATACAGACATCCACTCTTCAGAATAAAGAGAAGTAAGAATCAAAAATTGATTCAAGAAGAAGCATGGCATGCCCCTGCGCCTCACGATGCCACCACCATGCCAGACCAACCACCAATGGTCGACGCCACCTACCCCCTGCGACCATCACTTGGCTTTGACGCCAACCAAGAACCCCAATTCACGTCCTCTTTTTTACTTCTAAAGTCAATTGTGATTTCATGGCTCAACCAAAATCCTCATTGGTTGCTTCTAAAACCCATCATTTGTTCTGTAAAGCCTGCTTTTTAGGATCGAGACCATCCTATGCATAGGACACTACGGAAATAATTCTATTCTTACATAGAATTCAAGGGGATTCTGTGGATCGATTCAACCAACTTGCGGACTACTTAGATATTTTATGGTGTTGGTTGATGTGCGGGCACGCTGGTCACGTGTCGTGCTATCATCCTCTTGTAATGTTGCTTATGATATACTCCTAGCCTAGATCATATGGCTATAGGTTCACTAGCCGGATCATCCCATTAAGTCGATTTGACTTGATAATGCTAGAGAGTTTACATCGAATTTTTTTTTTATGAATATTGTATATCATTGGGGATTGATATTAGGCATCATATTCCCATGTACACACCCCAATGGTCTCGCTGAAAAGCCACCATTAAACCACTATAATGGTAGCCCGGACATTGGTAATGCGCACCAATATTTCTGATTGGAGTTATACAATATCGCATGCGGTTATGCTAATTCGTCTACAACTCATAGCCTGTCAAGCCCCTGATTTTTAACACAAATAAAAATCAATATATAATCTCATAATTATACATGTGTGATGGTTCAGCCATCAATAAAAAATACCTGGAAACTTTTTCCTTTTAAACCAAGTACATGCTGATGCCTTGAACCCACAAAGTCAATATATACTCTCTCCGCAGAGTTATATATTACACGAGTTTGCAAATTAAATTGTCACAATAAAATAATAAGTAAATGCTTATCAAAGCTTACTACAAGCAGAAGTCTTAATAACAGTAAAGTTACAAAATTGGCTTCCTACCGTAAAGCTGCTAGCATGCTACTTCAGTTTCAGCCACGATTACCCTGACCTGCAGGATTAGCCCCTACACCATTGAATAGTGCACCGGGTTGTCACACAAAAAACCCGGTAAGCTTATGAAAGCTCGTATGAGTAACTCAAAACACACACGCATAACTCACCCAACGAGGAAACCCATCAACTCATGAAAAAGGAACACACACCCTATTTTCCCAAAAGAACACATTTTTTTCCCAAAAGAAAACAACACAAATCACCCCGTGACAAAAATCATATTAATTGAAACTCTGACAATTCAAATATGATACACAAGTCCACCCCGAACATTTAAGAAAAAGAATCCTCGAAACTCCCTTTTAAAACACGTTCTCAAATCAACACAAGTCACCCTGTGACAAAATCATAATAATTGAAACCCTGACAATTAAATATGATACACAAGTCCTCCCTGGACATTTAAAAGAAAGAATCCCCGACACTCCCTTTTAAAACACGTACTCATGAGCATCAAATAGCCCTCGCTACCCCCCATGATGTACAATGGCAACAGACTAGAGCTCTAACTGATCATATCCACAAACCCGGCCAAAGGCGTGAAGTCCCGATATATTTGACTGAGGTCATTCTCAGCAACCCGAATCCTCAGACCTCCCCTGCCGTCAGATCAAAACATTTCAAAGTGGTCACTCAGGACCAAAAGTTGCTCGACTCTCAAAAGGAGATGTCACCCCATGACCTCCGAATCATCCGACCACCCTGGTCGTTAGATTCAAAACATTAAGCAAGTCGCACTGGACCCAAAATGTTTAATCAAATCAAAAATGAGAAATCACCGCTTATGACTCTCAAATCTTCTGACCCCCGGACGTTAGATCAAAACATTAAGCAACTCACACCAAATTTTGACACTTTTCAAACAATAGAAATTCCCAATTCCTAAAACAATGTTTCCCGAAAAGTCAAGCCCAAAATAATAGAATGAAATCCATCAATCCTTATTGCTTAATTCACCCATTAACCCAAAAGAATATCCATATTTCACGTAAATATATATATATATATATGTGGTCATTTACTCAGGAATGCCACTAATACAAACTATAGTTTGCAGTTAACTAAATAACCTCAAAACCATAAGGTAAACCCGTTAGTAAATGAACAATGTGAGATTACTCACCTTAGAATCCCGCTGCGTCTTCTATACAGAACCGAACTAACACTCACACCAACAACTCGTCCAAATCACCTTGAGAAGCATCTAATCACCAATAGTCCCAAATCAGTGTACGAAGCACCAAGTGATTAAAGTTCGAATCCCCAAATCGAACAACAACCCTGAAGGTAACACCAACAGAGGCAAACCTCATCCGAGACCACCCAAAGTCTCCAGAATGCTTTTACGATCAATGTGACAAAACCACAAGTTGATCGGATAGTCGGATCCTCACGAATCGATAATCGAAACTATCGAAATCACAAAAACCCTAACATGCTCATACGATCTCCAAAAATTACGTATTATATGTCGAAATGCTTGTATCGACGAGTAGATGATATAAAAAAACTGAAACTGTCCCTTACATTCGGAACGCTGCCACAGGCCGTGGTGCCGCCGCTGGGTCAAACTCGACCACCGGAAAATCAAGGCCAACACACATGATCATCATGAAGAGTAGAGCAACTTTCATACCTGGAGCTAAGCCTAGATCGGTTTAGATCGTCCTAGATCACACTTACAAGATCAATAAATCGCTGCCGTCTGATCACTCTCCAGATTCTATGTGCACGACTGATCTTCAAACCTTGATCCTTCACTCCACACACAAAATCGTCCTTCAAGGCGGGTATAGTGATGATCAAGAGGAGGAGGCGAACCCAGAACCTTGAGGAAATCGAACGAAAGGTCGCCGAAAATCGGAAAATCCGTCAGATCCCAATCGTACAACTGAGGTCGCCTTCGATCTCCTTCTGGGGTGCTCCACCGGTGAAACCAACACCAAGGGTCGACGGCGGAAGTTGAGGCGAGTCGGTTAAGCCCGGGTCCCGCTAGTGGTCGAAAAAAGGTGTTAGGTCAGGGTCGGATCGCCGTCGGGTCGCACGGAGAAAATCTGGGGGAGAAAAGAGAAAAAAGGGAAATTTTGGGATTTAATGAAAAATCCCAGAAATTCTCCTATTTATATAAATTTCCCAAATTTTCAATCGCTCATAACTTTCTCATACGAACTCCGATTCTCGCGTTCCACATGTCCACAAACTCGTATCGACGTGCTCTACAATTTTTGTGAATGAAGTTTTAGGAGAAACCCAACGTATAAAAAGTCAACCTTTGCGCCCCCCCTAAAGTCATACTTTCCGAATAAAAATTCGTCCGAAACACTTCCACTCCATCCACGAGCCACGAAACCGTCCAATAATCACTAAATTAAATTCTAAAAAATCCTAAAAAAATAAATACTAATTTTCAGGGCATTACATAGCCACTCAACTTTTATTTGTGTTACAACTAGTGACTGAGTGCGAGTCTAATATCTCGTACTTATGCATATTTGAGTGTGCAGTTTATGTGCCAATTACGCCACCATAGCGCATCAAAATGGGTAATTGCAACGAATGCATATATATATATATATGTGTGTGTGTGTGTGTGTGTGTGTGTGTGTGTGTTGGATATAAATCTCCAACTATAAATCCGCTATGTAGAATCATTGACATGCGATCTCTTTTCCGCTAAATTTGCGGATTGTCACTTTAATGAGACAGCATTCCGTTCGTTAGGGAGAGATTAGAACGTCAATGTTCAACAAGAACGACAGGAATTGTCGTGGTCTGTCCCCACAATGTCTCATCATCATCTCCTAAAAGTGACAAGATCACATATACCTACTGCAAACATGCCTGCAAGGATTGATGTCCCCACAAGAGGACATGGCGCCACTCAGAAGAGATGGGCACGGCACGACACCACCATAGATTGTGGTAAGATGACTTCACAAGGTGGCATAATGGCGTCATAGGCCATGGGTTCCGCTAGAGACCGTAGGAGACCCATAGGTTTGATGGATTCTCACCCTAGGAGAAGAACGAGTTTGACACAACTTGATCCATTGATCATTGATACTCAAAATCCAACTCATGAGAATATTATGGATTGTGGTTATGTCCAAGAAACATCATTAAGGGACGCCTCAATGTTAGAACCAATTCCTGTGAATATAGAGATCTCTACAAACTACACTAGTGTACATGAGGATATGGGATTATTGAGACCAATGACATCGTGTAACGTCCCGAACTTGAATTTACCGGGTTACTAGTCATTTGGATGGTAAACGACTTTTACTTTCACTGTTACTATCATTTCGGTATTTTTAGTGGCCCCAACAGTTGACTTTTTGATTGGGTCAAAATTTGAGGAAACTTTCTTCATGAAAGTTGTATAGGACGTTAAACCGAGCGCGTGCACATGTGGTACGTAAAAATCGGAGTTCGCATGCAAAAGTTATGGCTAAAATACCAAAATTACTGTTCATAGTAATTTGTCTATAAATAGCCGAGTTACTGTGGTAAGTTTTCATTTTTTTCGGAAACTTACCGAGCTCTCTCTCTTCTCTCTTCCTCTACGACCTCTTCAGCTTCTTCTGGCCATAACTTCTTCATCAGGCTACGGATTTAGACGCATAAGCTATCATTGGAAAGCTCTCTTCCTTCTCTTCATTTCTGGGTTCATTTGGTAGCTTAATTTGAACTGTGGAAGGTACAGAAACGAGAAGAAGAGGACGGTCACTGTAACAATTTTGAGTCAACGCCGATATCTCCCGATTCCGGCCACCTCCGGCGATAAACCTTAGTCCATTGGAAGCGCCTTGAGACGTAGATGATGCTCCATGAACCTTTTACAGCGATTTGAAGCGAGAAGGAAGAATCGAAGGTTTGAAATTTTGGGTCACTATTCACAAATCTGGTTCAAACGTTTCCTTAATTATTGAGGTAGTTCTACTCATTTTCTGACTTTGACACAGTTGAGAAAGTTATTGGGTTTGTTTAGTAGGTGCTGCTGCCAAAATTTGGTGGCCATTGGAGATGGCGGCGGTGGCGGCGTTTAGGGCAGTTTTCTGGCTTCGATTTTTTAGCCTATTAAATCCTATATTTGATATAGAGCTCGTAAATGTGAATTTGGTTAAAATTGAAGAAAAGTTGTGCTTTTGACCAAAAAAAAGAAGAAAAGTTGTGTTGATTATGAAATTTCTGGAATCCGACCGTCGGATATTTCTTGGTTCTGCCTCGAAACCTTTAAATTATTGAATTGGTAATAGTGGTAAAGTTTGGATTGAATCCAAGAAGAAGTGGATAGGTGATTTATGAGGATATGATGTGGGAATCGTATTTAATTTCCAGATTGTTTGAATTTGAAAGTACAGAAATCAGAAACGTCTAGGAAAAAAAAATTCTTTGAATTTGACTGAAAGTGTGGCCAGCTTCCTCTTCCTTTTTTCTTCTTCTGCCAACGTGGGCCGCTTCCTTTTTTTCTTTCTTTGCTCCTTTTGACTGAAAATGTGGGCCCCTAGCTTTTTTTTTCTTTCTTTTTCTGCCTTTAAGCGTCTTGGTCTTCTAGCTTTTTGTTTTTTTGTTTTTTTTTTCTTTCTGATTCTGAGCTTCTTCTTCTTCTAGCTTCCTTCTTTTTCTTTGACAACAGTGCTGCTGTGTTGGTGTCGAGGGAGCGCAAGCGAGGCTGTTATTTGAGTTGGGCTGGGCTGGCCGGCAACTAGGCTAGGTGGAACTAGGGACTGGTGCAGGTTCAGCGAACTGGTTCTGGGAGGCTAACAAGTTCATTCTGGGAGGCTAACAGGTTCAAGAATGTGCAGTCTTCCGCAGGTCAATTCGATAACTTTACAACTGGTTCTGGGTGTTATGTTTTCGGTTCTCGGATTTTGGAGTCAAGGAGCCGTTTGTGACCAAATTTGACTGTAGAAGGCAGTCTAGAAGGTTGCAAACCGGGAAAGGATCTTTTTTCTCTTCTGGGAGCCGGTTCGGTACTTTTCTGACCTGTTCCGGTGACTCCACTGCCGGTCCTGGGCTCTTGAGATTGAAGTCTTCGAGGTGTGTGGCGAAGGTTGCTAGGGTTTGAAGGCTACAATATTAGGGTTTCAGGGTTTGGTTTTCGTGCTAATAACGTGTTTAAGGAAATCGATATTTGGGAGAGAATTTGCTGTGCTTTCATTGATAATATGAGCTCCTTTATATAGAGGATGACAAGCATAGAATTAGAGTTGTACATGGAAACTTTTTTTTTTTGAGGTTTTTTTTATCCAAGTCCTTTTCGTTATATTAAAGTTGGATGTAGTCCGCGCATCTTTTCATGTTAATTGCGGTCAATTTGTTTTTTTTAGTAGTCTATTTTACCCTTAGAACCAATCAACACCAAATGAGGTAAATAATTTCAAATTCACTGATTAAATCACAATTTTAGCTCAATTTTAAATTTCAAATTCAAATTACAAAATCTAGAATTCATCAATAAATAATTTTCAGACATATAAGATTAAATGCATTCCTTAGATATAGAGATATAGAGAAGCTTGGAATTTTTTTTAAACTTGTGAAATCTTAAATCTAAACAAGGCATGTAAATGTCAGGGGCGGAGGGAGGCAGGGGCACACTGGGTCACGTGCCGCTATTATGATTTTTAGAAGGTATATATTATATATTACTAGTTGAGTGAATGAAAGATAGTTTGGTTCAGTTGGGTAGAGCATAAGGCTTTTAACTTTGTTGTTGCGGGTTTGATTCCCACCTTGGGCGTCTTTTTTGGTTTTTAGACCAAAGAAAGAAGGTTGGCTAGTTTTGTCTCGGACCTAAGTATATTAGAGAGTACCTCTAACTCCTAAACACTTTTGACATTAATATTTATATATATATATATATATATATTTTCTATCAGATTTTCAAGTCTAATATGGAAATTATTAAAAAAATATTTTATTTGTTCAAGTAAATCCAGAATATGTGTCTGGCCCAAACTCGAGGTTACTTGCTCTAGTTGAAATAGGGTTTATATTAGAAATATTCTCAGAGAATCTTAGGAGATATCCAATCAATGTACGATTATGTTTCCATGTACAACTCTAACTCTATGCTTGTAATCCTTTATATAAAGAGACTCCTATTATCAATGAAAGTACGACTCAATTCTCTCTAAAAAAAATAAAAATAAAAAAAATTAAAAATAAAAAAATAAAAGGGGGGGAAGGAAGCGCAACGCCCACCAGAAGAAGAAGAAAAGAATGAAAAAAAAAGAGGGGAATGGCCCTACTATCAGAAGAACAAAAGGAAGAAGACGAAAAGAAAGGAAGAAAGAAGAAAAAGGGTGCGGGCCCAGAATCGAAGAAGAGAAATAAAGGGTGGCAGGCCCGCGGCCCAGAAGAGAAAGAAGAAAAAAAAAAAAAAAAAGGAAGCCTAGCCCAAGCCGAGCCCACAGACAAGCCACGTCAGCAGCCACATCATCACTGGACCCCATTGACACGTCATCAGTCAACGCCGGTCAACTGTCCGCTTGATCAACGGTCAACGCAGGTCAACGACCGCTGGTAACTTTTCGGCCAGTTTTCAGGCGACTTTTCCGGCCAATTTTCAGGTCAAATTTTCCGGCGACCTATTTCGAGGTATTTTTACTAAACGTTCCTGTTTTTTTAGAGTTTTTAAATACAATTTCTCTTCTTTTTTGGGGACTTGCAACCTCCCTTATCTACCCCCCTTTCTTTATCATTGGGGAGACCAAATTAAGCCGAACTGTGGGGGTTCGTGCTCACTCCAAGGTTGGAGCTTGTAGAGTTCTCCGAACTTAGAGTTTGTTGAGATAAAACGATCGACCTCAAACATCATTGTTTCGAACTAATCCAACCCCTCTTGGAATCGAATTTCTTGGAAGCGACTATGCTCAGAAATTTTATTTGTTTTCGTGGTAGCATTTTTCGCTCCAAAACTAATCCTAATTTCTTGTTCTCTTTCAGGATGAGTAACCTGAACAAATTGGACTTTGCTCCATTGGGAACAACTGGCTATGAATATCACAAGTGGGTTCGTGATATCCGCCAGCATCTCAAGGCCGATGGAATCTTGGATACGATTCTCCAGCCTAGCCAAGACGTGCTAACTGTTGAGCAGCCTTAGAGGCAAATAAGGCGAAAGCCATCATCCTAATGACTCTTCATATGGATGATTCGCTCAAGTACGAGTGTATGAATAAAGAAGACCCCAGAAGGTTGTGGGTCTCATTCGAAGATAGATTTGGCAACGTCCGCGACTCCCTGTTTCCTGACCTAAAAGTGAGATGACATAGCCTCCGCTTCCGTGATTTCAAGTCAGTTCTTGACCACAACTCGGAAACACTTCACATTAAATCCTTAATGGAATTCTGTGGTAAAAGATCACAAATGTGATGTTGATTGAGAAGACTCTCTGTACTTTCCCCGTCTCTGCATTGATGGTTGCTAAGAACTATCGAATCGATGTTACTGCAAGACGAATCACAAGGTTTCATGAGCTCATTGGAGCTATGAATGTTGCTGAAAAGCATGACAACATCCTTGTGAAGAACTATAATTCGAGATCCATGGAAACAAAGCATATTCCAGAATCCAATTATAGTCGCACCTCTAAGAGAGGGCGCCAAGAACGAAACCCTAATCTTAGGTATACTTCTGGACATTTTGATCCATATAATCGCTCTACTTGGGAAGGTAACCGCCAAAATAGGCTAACACGGAACCGAAGAGGTAAACGTGGAAAGAGAGAGGGAGGCAATGCCTCTGGCCATTTTGGTGGCGCCACCAACATTAAGAGCCATCTAAATGACGCTTTCAAAGCGCCTCAATCAATGGAGTACGAGCAAAGAGATGTATGTTCTCGATGTGGAGTGTATGATCATTGAGCACACATTTGTAGAGCTTGTGAAGAACTTGTCACCGCCTACAAAGCATATTGTGAAGCAAGAGAAGCTCACTATGTGGAACAAGAAGATCAAGAAGATGATCTAAAGTGAAGGGTTGAAGACTACAAATCTGGCTGGGATCAATAGATCGCCAATTCTGTTTAAGTCTTCATTTTTCCAAGAGGTGTAATAGGCAGTTGCCATATACTTTGTAGTAAATGCCAATGGTTTAGTCTTTCTTCAAAGTAGTCTCACCCAAAGTAAGTGTGGTGTCTAGGAAGGTTCTGAGATTACTGGTACTTAAGGGAGCCTTGCTCCACCGACATCTCTCTACTCACCTGGTCACATTTATTTTGGAATTACGGAAAGAAGTTAGACAACTACCATTGTTTTGCATTAGCTAGCATTTGGATTAGATTCTCCTAATGGTTAAGAGACAATGATGTACTCTGTTGGCTTATGAATAAAATTTCGCGTTCTTTTCATTATGACTCCATTTTGATTCTGAGCATATGACTTTGTGACTACGATGGCTGGGCCATCAGTATTAATTCAAGGACATGGAATAGCCCAATTAAGTTCCACTTGCCAAATGACACCTTGATTACAGCTGTCATAGAAACTCTCTACGCTCTTAGGGCAAATCGTACCCTATGAATAGCCAACGAATTCCATGCGAAAATGCATGTAGAGAACGGAAATGAGTTCCTTTGCAATACCACTAATGATTGCGAACAAAGACGCATCTTAGAGAAGTTTATGTGTCTCTCTACTGGACTCTATGTCACTATTCGAGCTATTAATCCAATAAAAGTTATGAGAGAAGATCTCTTGGATTTAGACACATATTGGCTTTGTCACGATAGGATAGGTCATCCTGGTCATGATATGATGATCCGTCTACTAAAGACTTCACATGGACATCTTTTCTCTCGAGCGAAATGAAGCATGAATCAAAAGTTGATTTCTGGACTAAGTGTGACCGATGCTGCTGCCTAGGGCACCGCCTCCGTCCACCACCAGCCTAGGGCTAGCGTAGTCCCTATCCATGATGCCATGGATGGCGTTCCATGGCGTCCATCATGGTGATGGCGCCCCAGGTGATGCTGCAATCACCAACTTGCTTCAAATAGCGTTTTAGACGCTCAGGCCCATCCAAAATCCTCATTGGTTGCTTCTAAAGCCTCTCGCTCATTTTTACAAAGCCCGTTCCTTAGGGAACTTAGGACTGAGACTGTCATCTGCAAAGGTTATGAAAATACTCATTATGTTCTTACACAGAATCCTTAGGGATTCTGTGGACTAGTTCAACCAACTTGCGGACGTTTAAATATCTCATGATGTTGGTTAACACACAAACACGCTGGTCATAGGTTGTGCCATTGTCCACTTGAAATGCTGCTTATGCTACACTCCTAGTACATATCATATGACAACGGGCTCACTCCCCAGATCATCCTATTCAGTCAATTGGATTTGATTGTGCTAGAGTGTTTACATCGAAGACCTTCGATGGTTATTGCATTAGGACTAATGTTGGACATTATATTCCCATGAACACACCCAATTGGTCTCACAGAAACTTCTACGATGGTAGTCCGAACATTGGTAATGTGCACCAATCTTCTTACATCTGCTTGGGGTGATGCAATATCGCATGCAGCTATGCTAATTCGTCTACGACCTACCGCCACTCAATGTACCTCTGCGTTACAGCTAGTGACTGGGTACACGTATTTTGTACTTACGCACATTTGAGTGAGCCATTTATGTGCCCATTGCGCCGCCACAGCGCACTATGATAGATCCTTACAGACGAATGGGCCACTCAGTTGGATTTGAGACTCCAACAATCTTCCGTCACTTAATGCCCTTGCAAGGCGATCTCATTACTGCTAGATTTGCGGGTTGTCACTTTGATGAGACAGTCTTCCTATCGTTAGGGGGAGATAAGAACACAGATGTTTAGCAGGAACGATAGAAATTATCGTGGCCTGTCCCCACTATGTCTCATCTCGATCCCTATTACAGTGACGAGATCACACAAATATGCTGCAAGGAAGGACGTCCCTACGAGAGGACGTAGTGCCACCCTACACGGAGGTAGGCATGGCCACCAACGCCAAAGACAGTGGCACTCTAGCATTACAGGCCATGGCCCCAGCTAGGATGCCTGGGAGGCCCGTGGGTTCGAATGATACTTTGGCACATTCCAATCCTTCGATCATCAAGACTCAAAATCCATCTCATGAGTAGCTTCCGGGTTATGGTTATCGTTGGGGGAAACCTCAACGTCAGAACCTATTCCTGAGAATATAGAGCTCTATGAAACTTACACTAGTGTACTTGAGACGTGGGATAGAAACTCCATCATAATTGATGATGTAGTCACGCACTTCGTTACACATGAGTTTGTTGAGTCTGATGATATCGAACCACACTCCGTTGATGAATGAATGCCAACGTAGAGAGATTTGGCCTAAATGGAAAGATGCGGTCCAGGTTAAGTTGGATTCTCTAACGAAGAGGAAGGTTCTCGAGCCAATGATGCCAACACCTCCTAAAATAAAATCTATTGACTAATGGGTCTTCGTTAGAAAGCGTAGTGAGAAAAAGAGATGGTAATCTCGCCTTATGGCGCAAGGCTTCTCATAAAACTCCCTGGAATCGACTACGATGAGACATATTCTCTCGTAATGGATGTCATTGCACTCCACTACCCTGTCAGTTTGGTAGTTTCTGAATAACTGAACATGCAGCTTACAAATGTGGTCACTACGTATCTCTATAGGGATCTAGATACGGAATATACATGAAGGTTCATGGTGAACTTCATTTACCCAAGTCAAGTGGCTCTAGACCACGAAGTGCGTTTACGAAGAGGTTGAAACGCTCGCTAAAATGACTACTTGATTGGGAATGGATATGCCCACGCGTTTCCATAACAAGTTTCGGATTCCATCGCTGTTCATATTGGACATGATCTTCATTAGAAGCCCTTAAAGAGTTTAGGGAAACCGCTGAACACTTGAAATCCGATTTTGAGATGAAGAATTATGGGAGAATATGATTATATCTCGGTTTGGAACTTGAGCATCATGTCGATAGATGCTTAGGCATTTTGACAAGGTCAAACCTTCAACCACCCCCATGATCGTCCGTAGTCTTGATCCTGAAAAGGATCCTCTTCATCTAAAGGATGATGACGAAGATGTGCTAGAGGCAGAAGTGCCTTACTTGAGTACAATAGGCGCATTATTGTACTTAGCTCAATGCACAAGACCGGACATCTCATTTGCAGTGAACTTTTTAGCTAAGGTATAGCTATGCACCAACGCAACGCCATTTGATTGGTATAAAAGATATCTTTCGGTACTTGAGATGTACGATTGATATGGGCTCGTTCTATCCCTATAGAAAGATGATGGATTCAGACCCATCATACACCAGGAACGCCGCTAACACTGGCCTGAGTCCACTATCCCCATCCCAAAATGACATGTGTTTTGGAAGGTTCTGCTGATGTTGGGTATCTTTCTGACCCACACAATGGTCATTCCCAAACTGGTTAAGTGTTCACCATGGGTAAAGACCATGATATCTTGGAGGTCTACAGAAATAGACCTCAGTTGCTATATCTTCGAACAATGCAGAGATTATTGCTCTTCACAAAGTGGTTCGTGAATGGATATGGATTGGATCCATAATTACGCATGTTCGAACAATTGTGGTTTGAAGTCTACCGTAGATGAGCCTACGAGCATTTAAGATAATACTGCTTGTTTTGAATAAAGAAGCAAATGCTACATCAAAAGTGACAACACCAAGCATAATCAGCAACAACAAACTCTCCTCAAGATCAAAGTGAACTAGGTTCAATTTGAGGACAGTGCGGCAGGCTTGCTCACTAAGTTATTGCCTAAATTCCACTTTCGAGAAACATGTTGGTAGCATCGTTTGCGGAAGTTATCCGAACTCCAATGACAGTAGTCGTCAGGGGGAGATGCAGACATCAGGGTGAGGTGTCTACATGTTTGGTCTCAAAACGTGAATGGTGTGTTGTGCTCTTTTTCCCCTTCGACCGAGGTTATTTTTGTCCCACTGAGTTTTTGTTAGTCGTCAAGGTTTTTAATGAGGCAACGAGAGGAGCACCACGTTTGGGCGACACAAGGAGGAGTGTTCAAGTAAATCCAGAATATGTGTCTGGCTCAAACTCGAGGTTACTTGCTCTAGTTGAAATATGGTTTATATTAGAGATATTCTCGGAGAATCTTAAGAGATATCCAATCAATGTACGATTATGTTTCCATGTACAACTCTAACTCTATGCTTGTAATCCTCTATATAAAGAGGCCCCTATTATCAATGAAAGTACGACTCAATTCTCTCCAAATTCAGTTTTCCTTAAACATTATTAACATTATGACAATTGTTATGCCAATTCTTGTGTCAATTATAAACTTTTTTAAAAAAAGATGTTAAAATACTTGAAAAGAAAATTAAGATTAAATCCTATTGCAGAAATCGTCAGGTATAAATAGCTCGTTAAAGTTATTTTGATATTATTATTTTCTTTTCGTGCCCCATTAAACTTAAATTTCTGGCTCCGCCACTGGTAAATGTGAAATAAAAATGTCTGATCAAATTCTATGACAAATGTTACCTATAACGCCATAATCGATTCTATATCAAACGTAAATGAAAACTTCTTACCAAGTTTATAATAAGGGAAAAAAATACAAACAGTACCCAATTTAAGGCCCACTCCGAATTTCTATACCCAAGGTTTTGAAACTATCACTTTGGTACCTGAAGTTCGGACCCCGACCCAACTTTAGTTCCTGGAGCCGTTATCTCAGTAACGGTGTTTGACATGTGACATATATTGAAGGTCAATTTCGTCCTTTCATATTTAATTCATTATTTTATATATATCCTATATATATATATATATATATATATATATATATATTTACCTCTGTTCTCTCTCTCTCTCTCTCTCTCTCTTCCCTTAACCATTATCAACGACCTTGCAGCAGCCCCTGCCTTGAAGTCCCACAGCCGGCCTCCTCCTCTATTCGAATTGTTCAAGGACTTGAACTCTACGACGTCGATGAGGCTTCGATGAACGAAGCCATCCTCAAATCTCAATTGAGTCCCTTCTATTCTCTTCTCTTCTTCACAGAGCTGCGAGCTTTCTCTATTGCATTATAGGCAGTGATGATGATGATCCATTGATCGAACCAGTGGTGACGTGGAGCGAAGTGAATGAAATGGACCATTGGATTGATGAAGAAAGAGATTGAGATGGGTTCGACCCCATGAAGCTTCACCCACCTCAAAAATGGGGTTTTTGAATCAAAGGTCAAAGAAAGCTTAAACCTGAACAATTTGAAGCCCCACCCTAAACCTGAACATTTCGAAGCCTCGCCCAGCGCATCGCCTAGCCCCCCCTGTGCGCACATCGCCCTCTGCGCTGCAGCCCCCGCATCAGCAGCCCCGCGTCCCTAGCCTGCGCAACCCACCCAGCGTAGCAAGCCTGCAACCTACCTACACGCGCCCACCCTCGATCATGTACATGGGTGATGCAACAAGGCCGCATCCAAGAAATGAAATTAATTTGCCCCAATTCTGGTTTCATTCTTTTGGCAATGGTCTGGAAAAGATGATGGGAGAGTTGGGAGGAAGAAGAAAACGAAGAGAGCTTGAGGAAGAAGAAGAAATCTAGTGAAAGGACGAGAATAACCCTCAAAGTTTGACAGTTGACTAATGCTGTAACGGCCAACAGTGTTTTAGGTACTAAAGTTGGGTCGTGCAAGGTATTTGGGGTACTATTGTGATAGTTTCGAAACCTTGGGTATAGAAATTCGGAGTGGGCCTTAGATTGGGTACTGTTTGTATTTTTTTCCCTTATAATAAAGATAGCTGCGAATTGAAGAAATCACGTTAGTAAGACCTAAAAACGAATTAATAAGGGAGAAGCCGCACAAAAAATACAAATATGAGAGAAAAACAAATAAACGAAAAAATAAGAAGTATGTGTTAGAAAGAAGATATGCATGGAAGAAGAAGAGAGGAAAAAAGAGATGATTCGGTAGAAAAGAAGAAGAAGAAGAAGAAGAAGAAGGAGAAGGAGACAATATGTAATAGACAATAGCAAGGAAAAAAATGTCTTAATATATAATGATTCCTCATTTGAATTCAATCAAAGATCTCATAATGTTAATTAAAGTCAATATATTAAAATTGCTAATTTTACATTAACAAGATTGTAATAATTTAGGATTTTTACTGTTTATTGTGTAGAATATATTAAATAAGGGTATGTTAGGAATGTAAAATTTATGTGTTGAGTCAGTAAGATAGAAAATGAAACAAATCCAACGTGGCAGCTAAGTCATAGGACCGCGGTTAATAAAAAAATTCATTCGGACTACATCTAATATGGGGTGTGAATTTTGGACTTAAATCAAATTAATTTTTTTTTTATAAATAAAGAGGATCAAAGGATTTCACTTCTATCCTCATGGTGACTCAAACCCAAGACCTGGATCCTAGGCATGGAAACATAATCGTACAATGATCGGATATCTACTAATATCACTAACATTAACCCTGTTACAACTTGCATAAGTAATCTAGAGTTTGGGCCAAACACATATTTTTGATATACTTAAATAGAGAGTGAATAATTCGATATATTATTCAATGATGTGTCAAGGGTTATATACAACACAAGTACTACGTGTGGTAAAGCACAAGTATTCTTCTCCTACAAGTATTCTTCTCTTACTCTTCTCTTATAAGTAGACTTCTCCTACAAGAAAACTATTAATAACAGCAACAATCTTTTCATTTCAAAACCGCACTAGCACGGAAGCCATAGAACTAGACAGCAAAACCAAAGCTTTTCCACATTTTTCTTTCACATCTACTTTTCATTCCGTTCTACTAGGAAGAACGATCGAATTTATAACCAAACTATCTGTATTTGGTTCTCAAGGAAAGTGTCATTTGACACACGCAGAGCATATTTTAAAAGGTTAGTCTGTGATTTAATTGATGGATATATGTGTGCTGGGCATTTACCTCATAACTTAGATTAGTGGTATTTCTAGTGTAATTAAAATCACTAGTTGCAGATGGCATGTCTTTTGCATTTGATGGAGTGTTAAGTACTATGTGCATGAATATATAAAGTCTAATGATAAAGAGGCGGTAGAATATATATAGCTGCAGGTGTTGATTAGGATGATAAGTGGAGGTGTCGAACACACAAGAACAAGCCTCTCCCAACTCACACGAAGCAGCCAAACTTGGTTCTGCAGATAAAGATGATCTCATTTCTCTGCCGCCTCTCTTAAACCATAAAGAATTTACAAGCATAAATTGAAATAGCAAATAACCCGCACAAGTGTATCTCTTATCCCAAAAAATAAGTACAGTTTAAAACGAAAGTACGTATAACCTGCATAACCGTGTAGTTCGATTACAAACAGTTATTTGCGACTGTTTGGATGTGATTAAAACCGCTCATGACCCTTCGAGTTCTACCGCTCACGATCGACTCACAACCCTTCGAGTTCTTATCGGTTATAAATTTCAAAAGTTATTTCAAAAAAAAAAATCGAAAGTCGAATTCGAAAGGGTGTACGTGAATTCTAGTATGCATTCTTTTTGCTTTTACTACACTAATTATACTCCCACCAAACAACTGCTATATAAGTGCTTTATTCTCTGTTTAGGGATCTCAAGGGTGAGCGAAAGAGGGAGAGGAAGACTGCGCCTTCGAGTTTCTTGCCTGGTAATTTGTTTTTCATGATATATGATGTTTTTTCTTTCATATTTTTGTGAAAAATTTACCTAGAACTGTGATTCTTGTATATAACTTTATAAAGGTAGAGCATGCATGCAAGTTCAGAATATTAATTTATTTTCTAGTTTTTTAATTAGGTAATGAAACTTGGATCTCTGAAAACCTTAGCAGTTCCATTAGTAGTTAGGTATCATTTTCTTTTGATATCTTGACGAAGTTTGGCTAGAGGGTAGTCTATAGTCTGTTACAGAGGGTACCATCTTTTATAAACAGGGTAGTCTGTAATGGTGCTATATTGTTACACTGAGTGATGGGCATAACTCGTCTATCACTCCTTGACAATTACCTGGGAGAGGTAAAGTCTAACCAGGAGCGGATCCAGGATTCAATTGTTGTCTAGGCTACTTAGAAGTGCACAATTTTTTTTTTTTTTATAGCCAGTAGCTTATCATCAAAGACATCAGTCATTCAGTCGGTAATTCTAACTAAAAATAGTTAAAATACAATCATCAATTCATCAAAGCCTCATAGGCTATCCACCGACTCACCGAGACCGACCATGATCAAGAATTCAAGATCCTCAGTTCGGCAGTTCCTCACTCCTCAACGGCTCAACTAACATGGAAATGATGGAATCTCTGTGTCTGTCTCTCTCCGCGACTCCGCCACTGGTAGCACCGTAGCAAATAGATTCGGCGTCCGGCGAGACTCTTGATCTGGGCAGACTGGGCGAGAGGAGATCTGGCCTCTGGGAATCTGGGATTTTTTTTTTTTGAGAAAGTCAGAAAACCTGTGTGAGGCACTGAGGTTGCTGTGAGTCAGTGAGTGTGACTGTGTGAGGCATTGAGGCTACGAGCGGTGAGCCTGTGAGCTGCTGTGATGGATAATTTTTTTTTTTTTCTTTGGGCTGGTATGAAAGGTAGAGATACATATATACCTATGGGTTTTCAACCCAAAATCTTGTCTAGGCTTGAGCCTAGATAGCCTTCCAAGTACATCTGCCCCTGAGTCTAACGACATAGTGATAGGCTCTTTCCTCTCTTTTTGTTTGGCAAAAAGAGGTTCTTATTTTTTGTTTTTATTTATTTCAATTATGCTTGGAAGGAGGATCAAATTTCTGAGTTCATCTCAACTTCATCCTACGCTGATCTGTTCACCCTGTTCTTGAGTCCTCACAAAAACAAAGATCAGAAGCCATTATGGCCATAGTGAAAGTACATGGAACAATACACCATGGTTGCTTTATTCCCGTGAAGAGGGCAAGAGTTGATGTAATTCGACACCTTCCTAGAGGGCGCGGATCAAATGTTAGGCGGCAAAAGGGTGAATGCCAAGATCTTGATTATATCGTTGAACCTGCTAATAAAGATGATGAACCTGCTGCGATGATTGATAAGGTGTGTGCGCCTCGTGAAAGGATTGATAAGGTACCATCGATCTTAATTTTAGTGTATGTATTAACGTTAACCCTATATATACCTAGAAAATTTTAACCATCAACTTTAGGTTGCTAAAAGATTTTTCTATATCGAGCAAGGAAAATCAGTATACAAGGCACACAATATTTAGCAAGGTCGTACCAAGTTCTATTGCCTCAAATAATTGTCAGAGACTGGAGAGCAAAAGTTTACCACCACCGGATTGCCAATGCCATAATGAGAAGGTTTCTGTTGCTAGTTACCGGTTGACTGATCCTGATGTGGAGTTCAAAGATCATTGCAAGTTGAAGAAGACCCTTGATGCATATAAGGAGACACTGACCAAGTTCAACAAACGAAATTGCTCAACTTACATTTTAGCAGCAATTCGTTTAAGGAATGAAGGAAAATGGCTCAACATGAGGAAACAATTAGGAGCCATTCGAGGAGTAAAAGTTGGTGACAAGTTTCGATATAGAGCTCAACTAAATATCGTTGGGCTTCATCGACATTTCACCAATGGAATTGATTATATAAAGAGCAGAGATGGGAAAATACTAGTCACAAGTATTGTTGATTCTGGTCGTTATGCCAACAATATGCAATGTTCCGATGTATTGATCTATTCTGGTGAAGGCGGAAATTCCCCGTTTAATAAATTGAAACCAACAGATCAGACACTTGAGCGTGGAAACCTTGCATTGAAGAATAGCACAGAAGCACAAACTCCTGTAAGGGTAATCCGCACCTTTAAACTTTCAAAGAGTTCATGTTATGTTTACTATGGTCTATACATTGTAGAGCATCTTTCAAAAGAAAGGGGGCAATTTGGTAAGATGGTTTATAAATTTAGGTTGAGAAGGAAGGCAGGACAACCAGAAATAACATTCAAACTGTAACTATAATTCTTTTATGCACCGATAGTACGTCTATGTATTTATCTTAGGTAACTTAGACACCTTTTAAGGTATCGTTTGCTTTGTTTCATTTGTCTTGTAAAGAATGAACAAAGACTTCTATGTACACTCTTATCCAAAAACAAAATTAAAATGATATCCTATGATTTTGTACGTGTTGTAAATTATATTAGCTGTATAGCTGTTCATGTAATTATTATGTACTATCTCATTGGTTTATATATTCTTGCTTTGTAAACTGTAACCCTATAGTAGAAGGTTAAACCTTAATTTCTCATTTTTAAGAAATAGTTTTACACAGAGGCGGAGCCACATAAGGGCCTAGTGGGTCCCATGCCCCACTGAGAATCATACAAATACAACTTAGATTACATGAATTACTAATTGCCAATTTGGCAAAGTGGTCCTGCAGATTTGGTTGTGGACACTAGGTCCCTAGTTCGACTCTTGCAAAAGTATACTTTACTTTGTTTTCTTTCTTTTTTTGGTATATAAAAGGGACAATATACTAATCTCCATACATGCAATACAATACTAATATACGTATTATATGCTTTCTGCTAACTCTTTTTTCTATACTTTTCATGTGGTTTTTACACCAATGAAATCTCGTCGAAGAAAATTACGTACCCGTTGTAATATAACATATATATATATATATATATTGCATATACAGTTTTTTTTAATGTTTTGCTATAATTATTTATTTTTTGTGTGCCCCGGCAAACTAAAATTTCTGGCTCCGCCACTGGTTTTACAGGGCTGTAAGAGACATATAGATCTCGATCATATGTATATATAGAGTTTAAAATATGAAATTATAACAATAGTGTTGTAATATATATATATATATATATATTAATATGTGTGTGTGTGACTGTCCACTGTAAATACTCATTAGTTATCTCCTTTTATGATATAAACACTATGCAACATAGTTGTCCATGACCAAGACTAATGATCTATGAGTTTTTCTCTCATTTTCAATGAATTGCTTCATATATAACATAGATAAATTATATTATCGCATAATAGATCTGGGTTTCATGTTTATCATCTTTGTTCCGATTGTATGAATCTTTTATATAATGTAATTGTTGAGATTTATCTTTCATATTCGACTTTGAGAACCATTGTTCCAATAGTCAAGACTCGAGTCGACTGACTAAGTAGTCTTAGACCTATGACTCTACAGACTTCACACGAATGTTTCTCTCGTGTTTCCATATGGGATCTATTGTTCATATTTATGAATAATTCAAAACCTCTGTTTCGTATATGAATTTTCTATCATTGTTCAAAACCTCTGTTTCGTATATGAATTTTCTATCATTGTTCATAGAATATATAGTTCTAATATTTATGGATCCTAATATATCTCGTCTTTTGTCTTTGTAGAAAGATGATATATAATTAGAAAGAAAACATGTAAAACATAAACCACATTTTCCCCCACAACCTAAATCGAAACCCCTCTTGCTCACTATTAGTGCTCAAAGAAGCAACCTACTATCTTTTCGGCCTCTTTTTCTTGATCTCACTCCCAATTCCCAGACTCAAACCCACCTTCTCCATTCTCCTGCTTCCACCACCAATCCCTCCCTGAACTTCCTTCAATCCTCTTCCCACTAACTAGTTCTGTGGATACTAAACTTTTTCGTGTCAATACTAAACTTATCAAAATCCCCAGTGAGTTCGAGACAATCACTCGATGAGATTAGGTCTCAATCTCTTAAGTCTTTTTTTTTTCTTTTTTCTTTTTAGGGTAATAGGTTAGTATTACCCCTGCATATCCAATTTATTTACGCAATTACGTATCTGCATAGGATACGGAAGTATCCATACAGTACCCAAATCAAGATCCGCATGTCCTTGCTTATCCACGACATATCACACTCGTATCCCATATCAATACGGGATTGAAGACAATTTGGCGTATCCGTGCATTGTAGCTTATAGTCTTTCAAAAATTGTTCATCAGATGAGTAAGGGCCCGTTCGGTATCATTTTACGATACATTTTTTGTTTTACAAATTCAAAGACTTATGTAATTCACGTTGGTGCATTCAATTTAAAATAAAAAATAAAAAAAATAAAAAAATAAAAGGAAACCAAATGTTAGGATACAACTCAGGGTCTAAGAATAACAGATTTGCTCATCTAAGAGACAGTTTTAAGGAACCGTGAGGGACAAATGTATCTAAACCACATGTATTAAATATAAAAGTAGAAATTATAACAACTTAAAACTGTGCATTTATTTTCAGCTGTCAGATTCGTTTGTCCCTCACAGTCCCTTAAAAACTGTCCCTTAGTCACGTAGGCATATGAAAACCACTTTTTGTCATTTTCATTGGGAGAATAACTCACCCTGCAAATGACGAAATTGATTTATTTTTTTGCTTTTATGCACATAGATCCTCAAGACTCTTCTCCTCTTTCTTTTGGTCATTCTCTCTCTCCCACAACTTCCATTGGAATTTCTCCTCTCTTCTCCTCTACTTTATCTATTGGAGCTTACAAGTCACAACAACACCTTTGTTCATGCCATTGTTTTAACTTTCTTCTTTCCCATCTCTTTCAATCATGAAATTTGAAGAGCTCTTTCATGTGTTAGACTAATTTGTATGGATGATTACTTAGTATTTTCTACTTCAATACAATTGCATTATCTTATATATGGGCTAAAGGAATTAACACCTAAGGTTGGGAGATGTGATTGAATTATCTTCTTGACCCAAAGAGTCAAGAGCTTGCAATTTCAAAAGATATATTTTATAAACAAAATTGACGAATTTGGTTCTTCTTGTTCAATCTCCTTCATAATACTCTGTTTCTTTTCTTATAGCATAGAGGATTCATAATCAATATTTTAAACAAATTAGTCAATCTTTCATGATTATTGAGGAATACTGACAAATGATCTTTTCTCTTCGATGAAACAAAAAAGAGTTTTAGATTGTTTATAAATTGAGCCAGACATATGTTTTTGATATTTCAAATACTTCTACCGAACACATATTTAGATATTAAAAACTTATTGTTTATTTTCCCGATTTTTGTTTTGCAATCCAGTATCACTTTAGACCTATTGGACTATGAAACTTCTCTTACTAGATTTCAACTAAGGTCCTCACTTATCTTCGAAAACCATTCATGCCAAACATCAATTCTAAGTAACAATCTACCTTTGTTTTTGGCAGAGAAATTCATGATAATGTTGTTGTTCTAGCTTCTTGAAGTTTATCACCATCTCAAATTACTACGAACGGTTTTTGACTATAAATTGGAAATCAAGTTCAACATGATTAAGCCTTATGACAACCTTAAATGAGATTTCCTCTAAGCTGTTCTACATAAGATGGGATTCTCTCAACATGGACCACTTTGATCATGAATTTTGTTTGGTCTGTGAACAATGGAAAACTTTATGAGCTTTCACTCCTACTAGTGGATTACACTAGAAAGACCCCTTGTCCCTGTTCATCTTCCCTTTTGACAAGACAACTTGTTACCATGTCTTTGGGAAACAATAGACTTATGATTAGTCATCTCCTTTTCGCAAATGACACGTTGTTTTCATCAAAGCTACTCAACAAAATTGTGAGTTTCTATCATACATTCTTAAGGCTTATTTGACAGGATTGGCTCCGGATTTCATTCTGAAATCTGGCCTTGCGGGGCTCACCTTAGAAGAAAATTCTACCAAAAATTTGGTGGAACTTTCCAAAACCTGTAAAAACAATCTAACACTCCTCAATAATCATCATATCCATCCTAATCTCCTAAAGCCTACCTGCTCCCCACAATTCATCATCAACTCCCCAACAATTTCAATAAATTTAAATTTTCTCAAAATATAAAGTTATACAAATATTGGTAACCAGAGCAACTAGACAATAAATTGAATAGAATGCAAGTAGGTTAAACTAATAACCTACATCAATGACGAGAGTGGCAAACACTATGCCGACTCCTACATACGCTCGACCTCAACATATCTGCAGACTGAGCACGTAAAATCGAAAAGCCCAGGAAAAAACATTTGAAAACTGTTAGAGTAAGTGGACGAAAAATAAATAATTTCGATGAATTAAAAATATAATTTAATGCTTTTCCATATTTATTTTTCGATAAAATAGAATTTATGAAAGTGAAGCCCCCGGTCAAATGACATTTGTTGTTGCCTGTATAACTTTCTAGAGCAGAGATCTAGAACCTCATTCCAGGCACATATCATTGGTAAGTGTACATACATGTACATTTGCAAGCATAATTAGCTATAATGGGCCACGCTCATTGTACCGCCAAAGGTACTAATTTCAACCAAAGGAATAACATGCAGCCACACCGCCAGGCGGGCTACAGCCTTAGCGTCGGACCACCTCCAGATCACCGCCGACGCGCCGCCACGCGCCGCGCCAAGATGGCATCAGAAGCTTCTGAAACTGGGAACTGAAGCATATCAATCCCACATCGAAAACTAAGAGAAGATCAACCTCTTCCTTGACGCATTCAATACTTACCTGCTGTTACTTTGTCAACATAAATACATTGACTAATTTAGGCATCGGAGAGTTGAAGACCGCCCAGCGCGGTCTCCCTCTGACGCCCATTGTATTTTACTTGACAGGTAGTAGGAGCTTCGAGAACAACACAAGTATCGATCCGCCCACCGGATCAGCGTTAACTAAGGTCCAGCTACCGCCGGACTTTTAGACATTAACAGTAAGAAATTCAGAACTCTTACCTCAAAGGAAAATCTTTCATTCTTTCTCATTTGCTGCCACTCAACAACAGGTCTCGATCACTATAATTTCGTAAAAATATTTCTAATCATTCTCTTACATTGCAATCTCAAAATATACTGATATCTCACCTCAAAATCATTTCAAAACCTCACATAATTCAAATCATTCTAGAAATCTGAGAAATCTCGAATATACTGTAAATCAACTCAAAAATATGTTTCAAATTCTATAATAAAGATATTTAAAAATATGTTGTAAATCATCTCTTTATAAAATAGGCGATGACTAGAGAAAACTGCCGACTAGTCATCTCATGCCACCTGGCGCATCGAAGGGTACTGCTGACCAGAATATGAGGAGGCGATGGCCAGAGGGTACTGCCGACTAACCATCTCATGTCATCTAGAGGGCACTACCGACCAAATGACGCATCGAAGGATACTGCCGACTGGAATAGATAGTTAGAGGGTACTACCGACTAACTATCTCATGCCGACTAGAAGAAACTACTGACTAGATGACGCAACGGAGGGTATTGCCGACCGAAATATATATTCTGAAGGGTATTGCCAACCAGAATATTGTTTGGAGGATACTGCCGACCAGACTATTACCTAGAGGATATTACTGATCGGGTAATGCATGTATGTGCTATCGTACTCATCGATCATAATTACCCCCTCAATTTATAAACTGAACTCATAAATTTCTCATTTCACAAATTAACTTATCAACTCAAAATATTTAAATCTCTGTTTTACGAAAAGAAAATTCTTAATAACATGACGTGCCTTTACCTTTGCTTTGCTAACCACCTTTTCAACAAGTTTGCCTTCTTCCTTGTAGAAATCAGTCAAAGTATCATCCAATTTCCTAACACAAAATGAAACAAGAGACATTACTCAAAAAAAAAAAAAATCACTACATATTAATCATGGGAGTTTCTATTCATACCTCCAAATTTGGCATTTGGACCTCCCTACTTAATAGACCTCCAACTTACTTTTACAAATAACTAATTTGCTATCTACATCTCTCTAATTTTCCTATAATACCCATCGTCCAATAAAATCAATAAAGACCTTTTTTTTTTTTTTTAGATTCTATTCATACTTTCAAAAATCAGTAGTTAAATCTCCTTCAGTTTTTGAAGATTCGGAATTGCAGCAATTTTTTGTGTGGAAGTTTATCCTCCATATACGAGTAACAAAGGTGCGAGCATTTTTTCAATGAATTGTCGACTCTTGGTTAGCGTAGGCAACAATAACATGTTCTCATCATCTCGTATAAATATGTTTTCCAAGTATTATTTTCATTGCATTTAGGTGTCATTGTCCCTAAACTGATTCTCTCCTACTTGTTTCCATAGCAGCTTGAAATGAACATGCATGGTCCTTTTGTTTTAGATATGTATGGGATAGTGGAGGAAATTACAATATTCAACCATGAGTCTAGTGCATTCTCCATAGATTTATATCAGATGGTCGAATTTTTCATCATATCTATAGAATAGTTCCACATAAAATTGCTCTGCACTGATGATGTGCGGGAAGATCTTGTGGACAACTACCTATTGCTGTGTTTGTCATATATAAACATGCTGGAGTACTGTTTTTTGTCGCCGCTTGTTTACATATTTGATTGCATTCAGAATGAGTAGGACTTCATCAACTGAGGTGTCTTTGTATTTTCCATTTTCTCTCATTTTATTTTTTAATTTTTTTACTTTTTTTTATAGCGCAATGATAGATCTTGTAAATTATCAGCTATGTGAGTAAGGAAGTCTATCACTTTACGAAGACAAAGTCAAATTCAGAAAATTTTGACTTCAACATTAAATAACATTTGGCGATATATATTTTAGAGTTTAGATTGGAGGAGAAAATTTTTCCCAAGTTGAAGACTATTACTGTTGGTAGAGATAAGAAGAGATTTTTTTTTCCCTTATTTGTGTCTTTATTGGTAATTTGACATAAGTTGACAAAGTCAACTATTACTTGGAAAAAGTGAGAGGTCTAAATATCAATTTTGGAAGTATGAATAGAAGCTCTCATTAATCATTTACTGAAACAGAAAAACAAAAAATATTCATAAACTCGAGGTCTAAGCCATATTAGGCTTAGTTTGGGATTGCTGTGCTGTGAGAGGAAGCACTTCCGAACTTGCTGTAAGAGGAAGCACTTCTGAACTTGCTGTGAGAATAAGCAGTTGAGGTGTTTGGTAAACTGTTTCTAAAAGTGCTGCGAGAACGAAAAACAATTTCTAGGTTTGGTAAGTTGCAAGACAAAAGTGCTTTGGGTAGGTATAATTACCAAAATGGGTATATATGCAAAAACATGCTACTAAAATACATAATTTTATTTTTTGATTATGTAACCATACCAAATAAAAAAACTGATTTGGTTTCTTATTATGACATCATTTCTGCCAAGTTTTTGATTTCTTTATCCATATTTGACATATGCATTTTAGGTAGAACCGATGTCTCTCTTTCTGTAACATTAGTTCTATTTTCTCAAGTGGTTTGTTTGTCATTCTTTTACATCAGTTTTGAGTCTAAAAGTGATTTGTTTATATATGCACAGACATCAGTTCATTGATAGTATATATGGTAACCAAACAATTATTATTAATATTGATAAAATGTCAATATAAAATGAATACATAAAGTATTGATATTCATAAAATGAATACATAAAGTGAAACAAAAGTTCATACAAGTATAAATAAAAATATATCTTGCCAATACTTCATATCCCATTTGTTTTCTCCTGCAAATAAAATTGAATGAACAATTAGCTATAACATAAAAGAAATAAAGAAAGAAGATTGAAAACTCATAAGCCTTACCAACAATTATAAATAACATAATTGAACATAAATAGGTCACGAGAACCATAGGAAAATAGTAAATACCATAGGAAAATATGGGCCCCTTTTCCAACAGCAGTAATCAATTCATTCTTTTAAAGATGATGAAAACAGGCATTGCATAAAATCAATTACCTAAACATGCCTATGTTCTTATGATCTTAGGTGCTACATAGAGCTAATTTTACCACCTATAATGTAATCAACCACAGCATATACGGACACTTGACATTTCAGCAGATGACTCAATTTTTTTTTTTTTTTTGGCAGTGGAAGGATAACCTTTATTGAATAAGCAAAACTTTACAAAACAGAAAGACGAGACACAAAGAAAAAGAACAAGTAAACATTAACCATATAAACTTATAAAGGAAGGAAAACTGCAAACAAATAGCTTTGAACAAACCAGATCCCATTCAGACTCCAACAACCAAATCTCAAAACCATACAAAACATCCTTTAATACCATCAACAAATTGCCCAGCAAATCCTTGCCAGACAGAATAGTAACCAAAGAAAAAATAAAAAAGAAAGAGGAATGACTACTTCGAGTCTAAACTAGATGGACTTTCATGATCAAATGACTACTTCGAGTCTAAACCCTAAACCTCGAGTCTAAACTAGATAGACTTTCATGATCAAATGACTACTTCGAGTCTAAACCCTAAACCTCGAGTCTAAACTAGATAGACTTTCATGATCAAAAGACTGACTACTTCGATGAGTTGCAGATCCTTGATAATAGTCATGCCCTGTACTGGTAGGTCCAACAGGTGGTCTGCTTGAAGAAAATGGGTCCAACTGTTAACCTAAAATTATGAGTCTTATGGCTAAAGTTTCAATCTTTGTAAGAAACTTTAAGGAAGAAGTTTCATCACAAAACATAAACCAAGAAAACCTTGCTATATAGCCTAGCTGTCATGGAATCATGTACAGTTACTTATGATGATGATTATATATTTATGCTAACTTGATTTGCATGCTTAGCTTAAGTACATATAATTCGCTCACCCATGCCTTACCATAATATTACACTTGATCTCGTTTTATTAGGTAATTAAATTCTAAAGCTGAAAACAAAAGGAAAAACAAAAAGAACAAAAACAGCCAACAAAACCAATGCTTCATAGGGAAGAACGTATCACATGTTCTACACATATAGTCGTTTAATTCTGATAAGTAGAAAAGAAAATATGATCTTCCCAACTAATTTTCCTAAAGCCATCCACAGCATCTCCCTCACACAGTTTGCAGGATGTGGTTTAAGCATTAAGAATATCTATCTACCTCAATTTCGAATAAGAAAATAAACAACATAATATAAGTGATTTCGGCAAAGAATAGAGGGTTTGTCTCCCATAATGATCAATCGTGTAAAATCAACCTTAAAAAGCAATCTACAAAACTCATTATTGTGATTCGTGACCACATCCTGTTTAGACTTCCATAGCCTAATTAATCAAAGAGATTTCCACTAAGACAAGCTATTTTTCTTTTGAATCAAAAGAAGGCCAACCTTTGATATCTGATCCCTAAATGTTTTGAACCAAACCCAAGTCAATGAATACACCATAGATTTGATTCCAGAAAGAAAAAAAAAATGAGTACGAATCAAAAAAAAAAAATTGAATCTGAAAGAGTAAGGTAAAGAGAGCAAGCTGAACCTTTCAGTGACGAGAATCCACGAATTGAAGGAGATCACCAGCGACGAGCTGAAGAAGAAGGCGCACAGGAAGGCCCGGCGAGGATCCACGACGACCTGAAGAAGATGGCGCAGAGGAAGGCGGCGACAGTCCACGACAAGCTGAAGAAGAAGGCGTAGAGGAAGGCGACGACAATCCACGAATTGAAGGAGGTCGCGACGAGTTGAGGAAGAAGGCGATCTGAGAGTCCAAACACCGAAGAAGAAGGAGGAGGAGACGCGGAATGAGACGTCTGCCTCGCAATAGAGAAAAGCCCCATCTGTTTCAATGTAATTTTCTGAAAAGGTGGAGGACAGAATTGGCAATTAGATAAATTTCATTAAACTGTTTACTGTTGATGCTCCGTGTTTTCCCAAAGCTGTTTTTCAAAAGCTTCAAATGGTAGCTTCTCAAATTCAGCTGTGAGGAGAAGCGCTTATGTCCCAAAGCAGCTATTGCAGATTTTACCAAACACTATATTCTTGACCTAAAAGCAGAAGCAGCCCCAAAAGCACTCCAAGAATCAATCCCAAACTAAGCCTTAGTATTCCTAGAGTGTCAATTTCACATTAGTGTATATGCAAAAGCAAGATCTGCTATTATTTTAAATGGAGACAGATCATGTTCAAGTTTGGGCTTTCACTTTTTCACTTCAAGTCCAATAATTTATGACAATTTCAAACAGTAATCACGTTCAATCGACCTCAAGAGTTGAAAGGTCAAGAACAGAAAACAAAGAATGAAATTTTAAGTTCTAAGAGTGCAAAATTCATAGAAAAAAATTAAATGAATCAAGAAAGTAAAGTGAGAAAGAAAGAAAACCTAAATACCAAATCGAAGAGAAGGGAAGACCCATCTTTTCTTAGCAGAGGGTTGATGAATGGGTAGTCGTTCTCTAAGTTGAGAAGGTTATTGAAGTCCATCATACCATGAAGAGAGGCACAATGTAATAATCACCTTGCAGGTACTGGAAGGACCTGGTGACCTTCTATCGATAATCAAAGATGATATCGGAGTCTCGATGAGGAATTTGCCTACAAAAAGATCATCAACAACACTGCCCCTGGATCCTATGGAGATGTTCTTGTTATTGGCCTCTTTGCCCAGCCTTTATAAGTAGTCGTCGCCCACAGAGTCCTCACCACTTTGCCTTCCCTTCGCCCCACGAGTCTACGCCAGGTCGCACCTCCTCCGACCAAGCCTAGAAGCATCGCTTTTGCGAGAGAGATTTCATCAATTTCAACCTGCAGTAAGAAAAATCATGAGAATAATGTAAGAAACCAGACAAACCCCAAAATCAGAAGGACTCTAAACACCCAAATTAAAAAACTATTGTCTTTGGGAGAGAAGCCTTCTGGGGATTGGATCTGAACGGAGGCTTGAGCCGGAAGAGGAAGAGGCAGAGTTTGGGGCATGTTGGTTTTTGATTGAGAGTGATTGCAGTGGTTTGTTGGGGAGATTGAGGGGTTTTGGGGAAGGAAATGTGAGAGATGGAGTGGAAAGGGGGTTTTGCTGAAGGAGAGAGAGTTTTATGTTATGCCAAAAGAGACCTAAAACAAAAAAAGTCAAACTCACCTTATTCAGACAACACAATTAATTAACTGTGTTGTCTGAATATCACCCAATTGATTAGTCAGCTATAGGGTTTGGGCACTTGAGAGGGAAAAGACTCAACTTGTTGGAGGGAAATCTGCTAGGGTTTTTTTTTCCATCTTTTCAAACAACATATAAGTGTCGTCTTAATCTGGCTGTACATTCAAAATAAAACAAGTATGGTTTCTATGTGTATTCATACAACACATTTAATTTATATGTCGTCTAAAAAATCATAATAAAAAATCTCAATAGTTCATTAACTTTCCGAAAGAAAATCTTAATAACTCGAAATTCAATTAACTCGATAGTTAATAAAACATTTCAGAAAGTAAAACTCTATCTCAATTTCATCAACTTCGTAAATCATCAATAAAACGTAGAAAACATAAATCATGATAAATTATTCATACTCGAATATAATTATAAAAATTAATAAGTTAATTAACACTCAAAAATATATATTTCATGTAATTAAAACGTAGAAAACATAAATCATGATAAATTACTCAAATATAATTATAAAAATTAATACGTTAATTAAATACTCAAAAAAATATATTGCATGCAATTTAATTTAAAAGCAAATGTCCACTCAATGAATTTTGATTATGACGGCCATCCGACAAATTTCCTCATCGAGATTGATCTACACTATATCCTGAACCAATTGATATTATGAATAACGGATTTCGATAATCGAAATTAAATTAATGATAACAAACCGAAACCCCTAAACAGTAATTTGTCGAAATCTCAAATCATGTCGTAACTAGCTCGAATTTCATAGGCTAGGTTAACTTGATAATTCTAACAACCTACCCAAAAATGGGGTCGATCCAATGGTTGGATCTTCCCTAATCGAAACCCAAATTTCAGAAATTTCAGAAATTCTTATAGATCCCAAAGTTCATCATATGGCTATTGAAATGTATCCACATGCTCGTAACGATGAGTTTCCCATAATAGATCAAAACAGAAGGCCTAAAGTGCCCAGATGTACCCCCACATACCGCCACCAGCGACCATCAAATCGTGGTTCAAGAACTCTATCAAAATCTTCCTTACAACATCCAACAATTTTTACAACGACCGCAACATCCAATTTCAATCGAGGGAGTCAGAATTTACCTCAAAAGTTTTGGTGGCTGGAATTGTTCAGTTATGAAATTCATCTTCCCCAGGTTGAATTGAGATGTGAAACTTGATGGATTTGTAGAGCATCCCAAGACAAACAAAGCCTCGTTAGTCTCAATGCCCAATTTGGCCTGAGGTGGCCGGAATTTGAAAAATATTTCGGAAAAGATTTGTACCTTCTTTTATTCGATTGATCGTGTACAGTGAATAATATAGTGCAAGGCTTATATGGATGGAAAGACACTCCCCAACCAGAAGAGTGACAACGAGCCCTACGTGGGGAGGGAGGGGGGCGGGGCGAGGGAAGTACATTGTGAGATTCCACATCGGCCGGGAGAGAGGAGGTGATATGTTTTATATGTGCAGACTCACCTCCCCATATTAAGTACGCGTTTTAGGTGGGAACTCAAAGACAAAACTATAAGGGCGGGTCTAAAGTGGACAATATCTTGCTATGCAAACTGGGCTATGATAGAATGGTATCAGAGCCACTCCCCAGCCGGAAGAGTGCCGACAAGGGCAGCGAGCCCCTACGCTGGGGGGGGGGGGGTGGAGGTAGATTGTGAGATCTCACATCGGTCGGAAGAGAGGAGTTGATGTGCTTTATCTGTGCATACTCACCTCTCTATAGTAAGACGCATTTTAGGGAACCCAAAACCAAAACTGTGAGGGTGGGGCCCAAAGTGGACAATATCATACAATGCGGACTGACTGTGACAGATTATGAGTTGTGTTGAACTTGTCACCAGGCCAAGTTGTTTACCTCACCACATAAGCAGATGAGCTATGATGTCCTTGCCACTAAGGCAAGGGTTCACCTCGCCATAGAGGCGGAGAACAAGGCATTAGGCAAAGCCATCTTGTAAAGAATCATATTACCATAACATACACATAGTATGGTAAGAATAAAACATGAAATTAAGTACAAACACATTTCCCAAAAAATCTTGCTCCTATCAACAAACCCATCAACATAAATCTCAACATCTCAAAGCATTTATTAATTTGTCATAACTCAAATCATAATGGAACTCAAAAGCGAGATTTTTATCTAAAAATAAAAAATCAACAGAGAATTAAACTTCAAAATATCCAGCGAATATCATAAGTCCAAAATATCATTCAAATATGGAATTCTTATTGGACATCTAACCAAAGCAAAAGTCACAAATCATTTTTAAAATCGCAAATCCAATAAGCCATAAAGATAATAAGAGCATTCGTTCAGATCAGAGAGATCAGGTGGCTGTGTGAAAAGGAAAGATCAAGTCGGTAGTTGGGTATTAGTTGTTGTCTCACTAGGCTAGTTGGCATTGCAGGTTCAGAGGTTGACTAGTAGTGTCGAGTCCGTGGAAGCGCAGATTGGATCAGATCAGACTCATCCGATCTGGGTTGCGCTTTATGGATCCGATCTAGGGATATGTTTCTTTGAAAGAGGTCATGCCTATCTTGGCATGGCGGGGATGGCAGAATCATGATGGCAGTGGTCGGGCAACAGTAGAGGGGTGAAGCAATGGATGGTCCATCAGTGGTGGGGTTAAGTTAGGCTTGGTTGGCGACATTTGCTCTTCCTTTTTCCTGGGCTGAGGATTGGGCCCTCCTTTGGGGCCCTTTTGGGATATATTTATTTATTTTGGTTCAGTTTATTTACTTTATTGTTTAGTATTGTCACGTCTTAGGCGTGTAATAAGTCTCTGCATGTATCTCGTAGGGCTAGTGAGGCTAAATGCTTGTATGTGCACTCTTAGTGTCTTGTCTAGCCTAATGAAACAACGTTCCATTCTACTTAAATGGTTGCAACTTTATAGGGTCATGATGAAACTAAGCGTCATCAGATTTATTCTCTGACGACATCATAGTAGAAAAGCTTTGATATTAGTAATTATTCTTCGTTGTTATTGAGTTATATTTCCGTTATGTCACCACTATGTTAAAGTAAATGGAATAACCAGTAGAACACTCTTTGCTAGTTGGTGCCTGTTAGAATACATTTATTTTATAGAGACTCTTGATATCATTTCAGGATATGCATATACAAGGCTATTGTAGCCTTGTATTTGGCAGTTGCATTAATCAAGGCTTAAGGGCAACCGCACCAGCCCTTTATACAAAAAAAAGAAGAAAAAAGATAATAAGAGGATTTATATAGAAAAAGGATTGCAAGCATTTTATTTAAAATAAAGGTCCACTCACAGTATATGGCAAAGTTAGCCGTGCATAGGGATCTTCGTCGAGTGATGGCTAAGTAGGTCATCCAATACATAATGATAATTCATAAACAATAATTCAAAGATTCAAAAGTTAAATACGAATTCTAGAACGAAACCCAGAAATCCCTAGCAAAATAATTTGTCGATTATTTGAAATCATATCAGAATTGACTCAAACTTCAAGGGCTTCTTCAACTCAATTATTCTAAAATCCTAAGGAAAACAATTATGATCTAACAGAGGGATTTTCCCAAATCAAAACCCAAAAATTCAAACTACAAAATTTTCGATTGATTATTAAACATTCACCAAGTGTAACAAAAGTTATATCAATGTGTCCCAAACACTAAGCTATAACCCAACGAGCAAAACCAGAAGGCCAAAGGAGGCGGCACACTCTCCAACTCGCCGCCATCTCAACCATCAATTCGGATAGCAAAATTTGTATCAAAATGTTCTTTACAACAAGTTCAACACTTCTTTCAACTACAATAGAGATAAAAAAAACTAGTGGATATATAAGCCGAAATTTTACCCCAAAGCTTAGGGAATAGAAATCTTCGAACCCTTGATTCCCGTCTCCAATAGAATCTAGCTACGCCGTTTGAAGGGTTTGATGTACGTC
The DNA here is from genome assembly GCA_024704745.1 of Rosa lucieae. Taxonomy (NCBI): domain Eukaryota; kingdom Viridiplantae; phylum Streptophyta; class Magnoliopsida; order Rosales; family Rosaceae; genus Rosa; species Rosa lucieae. Next base: position 11,758,222 of record CM045492.1, on the reverse strand, counting down.
GGGAGAGCTTCAAATCCCAACTGGTGGCGTGCGTTTGGTGGTCGGACAATAGATAACCCGACGATCACTGATTCGAGTCGGGTCGCTTCGCGGGTTAGTGTCGAGAGAATATGGTGAAACTGAAATCGACTTACCCTAAGTAGAGAGTTTTCCTATTTATACCAAGGTTCGGAAATGATTCAATTCCTAAAAAGAGCAAATCAAATGCGCATTTGAATCCCAATGAGATCGCTGCTCCTGAAAATATTTTTAGGCTAAACTAAACTTATGCCAGGAAAACTAAATACTCTTGAAAAACTTAGTGCTTTGCGACTAGTAGTCCAAACACCATCCAACATAAAATCGGTTGGTTACAAATGAGTATTTATCTGAAGCGCAATGAGAAAATGAGATTGCAAGATTTAAAATGTGACTTGTTCTGCAAGTGTTTTCACAAAATACTGGGATTAATTATGATGAAGCATATTTTCACGTGATGGATGCAGTTATGTTTTGCCACCTAATAAGTTGGTTTTAAGAAAAATTTGATATGCGAAGCATGACCGTTGTCACTGCATACACATAATGATATATGAAAAAAAATCACAAATATATAGATCCCCAATTTCAGGCTATTAGATGTTTTGATACATCAATATTGTAAACCATCACTTCGCTACATCAATATTGTAAACTATCTTTTCTACGGTGTTTTCATCATTCTGACCTTGGCGGCCAAGAATCATCTTGATTATTTTGTTTTTCTTCTCTTCTCATCTTCCTCTATCTTTCTAATCTCCCTCCCTTTCTAGCTATTATAATGTTCGCAAATGCAAATTGATTCTATTTAATTGAGTAGAGGTTTTTCCAACTTGGGATTCATCTTGACTAGGCTTGTTAAATAGTGCAATAGATCAATAGTTCTGCAACTCGTGAATATCAAATTCTTGTGTATGGGTTTAGATTTATATCTGCAGGGGTCAATGCCATACGATTTGAGAGAAATTGATGTAACTAAAGTTGAAATCTGGGATTCTGGGTGGTTGGTGTTTATTGAAATGGTCAATCGATTATAGATGGTTTGAGGAACTAATTTAATCAATCTAGGAAGAAATTAGGTTTTTGAAAATTTGGGAAAAACAAGTAGATTTGGGTATGATGTCTTTGATAGAATTGGGAAGTCAAGAATGAGAATTTAGAGTTAAGTTGGATGACGTCAACTCTATATTGGTATAGACAACTAATAATACAATGCCATGTGTATTTTTTATTAAGGACTAATTTCAGGTCCTCCCTCCCCCCCCGCGAGGTTTGGGGTCGATATCATGTTAGTCGTTGTGGTTTCAATTTAATCAGTAACACCTTTATACTCTTTAATTTCATCAACCGTGTCTAATTTTTTAAGCTCCGTCTAATTTAGACTTTAAATCTGACCACGGGCCCTACCATAGGGGCTAAAGTGGTCATTTCTCTCTCTCTCTCTCTCTCTCTCTCTCTCTCTCTCTCTCTCTCTCTCTCTCTCTCTCTCTCTCTCTCTCTCTCAAAGCATGTCCTAGTCACAAAACCTAAAATCACAGATCGCTGATTCCCACACAGTTATTCAGTCAAATCCCTCCGCCTATAAATCAGTCTCCATCTTTGACATAGTCACTGATTCACCAAAAACCTAGTTCCAATCTTTTTCCCTGTTAAATAAATCTGATTTTTGATTTGGTTATCAAACCGCTCAGATCACGACCTTTTCTCTTAGATCGCTGGAAGATAAGGAAATGATGCTTTCACCGATGCCACAGGGTTTCGTGGCCTAGAACAGCAAGATTGCAATGGGAATGCCCGTCATGGTTCGCTGAGTAGGAGTAGGAGTTGGTCAGGAGCTCTGTTTGATTGGTGGCGAAGTGAAGGAATAGATAAATGAAATCTTCATGTTCACTTGCATTTTTCTGGGTTCATTTTTTGTGTGAACAGTAGGAATTTCAAGATAGATGTGATCAAGATGGAGACGTTGGGAGGAAGGAAAGGTTGGGGATGAGAGGCCATAACTATTGTGGAGTTACTCTAGAATTTTTCAAATATTGTGGTGTTCTTTGATCTAATTGTTGTGTAATTAAACGTGCTAGTGTTGGATTTGAAACAGTGGAAATTTCAAATTGGTCCTACTGTTGGTATTGTTGCTGGTGTTCTTTCTCATTCTTCAGGTAAATAATCTTCATCTTCTGCTTCTTGTATGTATTAAAATGGTTGGATATGTATGTTTGTATGTGTATTTATGTCTGGAAACTGGAGTTTGAGCCACCATAAATGTAATTCTTGAGTTGAATGCTTCAATTTTATGTTTGTTTATGTGAATTTGCTTTAGAATTGCAACTTCTGATTATGTTTCAGATTGTGTTTGTGTAATTTCCATTTCTTGTGGAGCAGGGGCTAATAAAAGGAGGATGGGGATGGTGGAGCAGGGGCCAAGAGGCCAAATGACGTCAGATAAACCCCTAAAGTGGGTATTTTTTTGTTATATATATTTTTTTCGTCTTGAAATGACAATTCTAGCCCTTACAGTGGGCCCCGAACGTAGGATTTAACGTCCTCAAGAAATTGGACAGAGCTGATGAAATTGAAAAGTATGAGGATGTTGCTGAACCGTAGAGGGGTAAACTGAATTAATAAATACTCGTTACTCCTCATATTTTTCCCTGAAAAACAATTTGGTCCCTCATCTTTTAAATTAAACTGAATAGTCCTTATTCTCTCTAATTCTCATATAACAAGTCCAAAATAATCTGAAATGACTATTATGCCCCTTATTTTCTATTTTTATTATTATTATTTTATCCTTATTTTAATTTTTTTCTCAATTTTTTTTTTAATTTTTCTCCCCTTTTTTTATACTCTCTCTCTCCCCCTCCCTCTCTCCCTCTCTCCTGGCCGCACGGTCTCTCTCTCTCCCTTGACCTCTCTTCTTCTTCTCTTCCTCTGCCATTATCGGAGACCACCACTTCTGGCCACCATCTCACCAAAAACCTAAACTCTCCCTTTCTCTCTTCTCAGCCGCGCGTCCTTCTCTCTCTCCCCTGACCTCTCGCTCCCTCTCTCTTCTTCTTCCCTCTGCAACCACTTGAGAACACCATCTCCGACCACCATTTCATCACGCCTGACACCTCCAATCGATCCAGCACCCAAATCCGACACAAGCCCAAGCCTCACCATCAACATGCACCGCCTCCGGCCTCCACCTGGGACCACCCAAGGCTACGACTCTACCGCCTCTCAACCTCCATTGATTTCCGACCATCACCTCGCCATATCGACACCACCGTCAGACTCAGTAAGCCCTAGAGAGCAAAACACAGAAACCCCTCTACCCGCCGATCCCTGACGACGCCGTTCGAGCATCACTGGAGCTCTCGACTCTGCATGCCTTCGATTTCTAGTCTCTAGCTCGAATCGAGCTTTAACACCTCCATAAACGAAGTCGGAGCTACACTATCTTTCGAAACCCAAACTCCTGACCTCCGATTCAGACCAGAGCTGCCGCAGGTGCGTGGGAGAAGCTAGCTCCGCCGCTCATGGCTGCTGGAGCTTCAGACCTCCTCTATTAGGTAATCTTCGTGTTTTTCCTTTGATTGGAGCTTATGGGTTAACGAGAAATGGAATCCCTAATTGTGTTGTTTAATTTTGGATTGTGAGAGGGCTATGGATTTCTGCATTTTTGGAAGTTTTGAGGAGGAGGAGACTGCTGGGTCAGTTACGTTGATGTGAAGGAATGGCATGAAACTCGAGACTTTGTTTTGGATATGGATTGGTTGAGAATGGATTATTGATGTGAGATGGTGGTCGGAAGTGGTGGTCTCCGGTGATGGCAGAGGAAGAGAAGAAGAAGAGAGGGAGAGAAGAAGAAGAAGAGAGGTAGAGAGAGAGAGAGAGAGAGTAAAAAAAGGGGAGAAAAATTAAAAAAATAGAGAAAAAAATAAAAATAAGGATAAAATAATAATAAAAATAGAAAATGAGGGGCATAATAGTCATTTTGGACTTGTTATATGAGAATTAGAGAGAATAATGACTATTCAGTTTAATTTAAAAGGCGAGTGACCAAACTGTTTTTCAAGGAAAAATATGAGGAGTAACGAGTATTTAATCCTTAATCATTTTATTAATTTGTATTATATATCGATTCGTGTTTAAAACTGAACCACATTATTTAAGTATAAAATTTAGACAGCATCATCAATCCCCGTCTGATTCAGGTTAGTCTCTTAGGTTCAAACATACATGCCTACCGATAATAATCTCAAATAAAATGAGCATTAATTAGAAATATAACAATTAAGTAATCATTTGAAATATCCGGGAGGAATCACACCATATTATCTTATTACCACAAAGACATATCATGTTGCCATACACACATATCTTCTCGCCCATAGGCGAGACTACGATGCCTTGAGGGGTCTGACAATAGACTTCTCATATCACTTAAAGGGCACTACCTACCAGGTGATTAGTAACAAGAGTAGGGGATGAATAAAGTAGATTGCCGACCATATAACTCATTATAGGGTATTACCGATTGGATAATATAACCGAGAGGCAATTGCCGACGAAGTAACGCATGCATGCATGTTCTATAAATATTGATTTGTGGAACTATAAACCATAAACAGTATGTTAATATATTCTTCCTAAAAATCATATATCAAACATCTCAATAAGAACTTAACCATCAATTTGCGAGATAAATCTCGTAAATTCAGTATTTTCAAAAAGAACTGCGCAAATCACTACTCAAACAATTGATCCGAATTAGCAAACAAGAATACAAACATATATAAATCTTCAAAATTCAAAATAACAGTAAGAGGGATATCAAATCATGCTCGAGACACTAATGTATAATTTATAACCCTATCCACATTAACCCAATGAGTCTCACTTCCAAAACCCACTATGAAAATGAGCAATCATTGCACCCTTTATTTCTTACCACCCTGGATTGCCTAGATGGACTATGGCGTGTGGAGCATTAGTCGACATCGCAAGGGTGAGACCAGATGCAGAACATTTTTGAGTCTTTGACTTTGCTTTCCCAAAAATCCTTTCCCACAGTCGGAACTCAATCTTGAATTCCCATTTCTGCCCTCACTACCAGGAAGACGACGAGTAAAGAAAACAGCGTATATCTGTAAAGGCAGAAGAACCGGGTTCATGACTCGGTGAAAAAAAAAAAAAAAAGCAGCAGAAATAACCAAATAGTTACCCTTCTCTCTCTCTAACTTTCTCTCTCTAAAAAGACTAAAACCCCTTTTCTTCGTCTCTGCTAGATTTTCTTTCCTTGTTTGCCAAACTCATCATCTCTCTCCTTTATGGATCTACCATTTCCCATGGCTCTGAAGCTTTGCTAAATCGCCGGAATTCGAATCGAGATTTGAGAGCTGAAGACGGAGAAGAAGAAGAAGAAGAAGAAGATGAAGGTGCCGTGCTGTTCGGTGTGCCAGACGCGCTACGATGAGGAAGAGAGAGTGCCGCTGCTGCTGCAGTGCGGCCATGGCTTCTGCAAGGACTGCTTGTCCAAAATGTTCTCCGCCTGTCCCGACACCACGCTCGTCTGCCCTAGGTGCCGCCACGTCTCCGTCGTCGGCAACTCCGTCCAGGCCCTCCGGAAAAACTACGCCGTTCTGGCGCTGATTCACTCCAGCACCGCCTCCAATGGCGTCTCCTCCGCCGCCGCCGCCGCCGCAAATTTCGATTGCGATTACACGGACGACGAGGGCGGCGATGAGGATGAGGATGATGATAACGACGAGGCCTCGCTGTCGCGGCGCCGATGTAGCCGCGGATCAAACGCGTCCAGCTCCGGCGGGTGTGGGCCGGTCATTGAGGTGGCGGTGCACCCCGAGTTGAGGTTTGTGAGGCGGATAGGGGAGGGCAGGCAGGCTGGGGTTCAAATGTGGACGGCAGTGATCTGCGGGAGTGGGTGGCGGTGCCGGCACCGTGTGGCGGTGAAGAAGGTGGCGGTGGTGGCGGAGGAGACGAGTATGGATTGGGTGATGGGGCAGCTAGAGAACTTGCGGCGGGCGTCCATGTGGTGTAGGAATGTGTGCACATTTCATGGGGCGGTGAAGAATGAAGGGACTTTGTGTCTTGTTATGGATAAGTGTTATGGGTCTGTTCAATCCGAGATGGAGCGCAATGAGGGCAGACTCACTCTGGAGCAAATCTTAAGGTTTTGTAACTTATCTTTTACTGGTGTTATCAATTTTTCTTTCTTGTGTTTCATGCTTCTGATTAAATTAGGGTGGCACATTGTCAATTTTGGATGGTTGTGTTTGCAGATTTAAGGTATAACAGTTCCATGATTGGAAACAAACAGTGATCCAAATCTGTTTCACAAATAAATTTCATTTTAGGTCTTCTAACTAATAGCTTTGTGGTAAAGTTTCCTTGCATAATGCTGTGTAAGTGGGGTGCGACCGAGTCACTTAAGGGGAGTATTTTGTCATATGGAAAACTTTGTCCGCTTCTTGCCTTATGTTCCTCCAACTTTCATTCTTTTTTATCGGCTTCCTGATCGCAAATATCTATCCTGGTGATTTTGGTGGTATGTGATTCAGAATGTGCATTGTTTGTTATCATTTTACCATGAATTTTGAAGATGATCTGAATTAAGAACTAGTTAAAAGTACATTGTGCTGAGTGTTTTGAAGAAATGTTACAAATAAAATACAGTAAGTCCTGTTATCAGTGTTTTACTATGCAAGTGGGTGATATTTTGTTTAGTATATAAAAATATTGTTCGTGAGATTCTAACACTTCAAAAACCCTTCAGACCAAAAAAAAACACACTACAAAAACCCGTTTTTCTCAATGTTGTTGGTGTTTCAATGCTACTGTTAAAGCTAGTGAACATACACGTTTGAATGCAATCACCGAATTCGGATGGTTTCCAGAAAAGTTGTCCTCACTTAAAAGCATTAAGAAAAAACAAGTTATTACCTTTCTTACCGAGTCAATTTTACTTTGCTCCAACATTTACCTCTCAGTTGTTGAACCTGCAATGTTACTTTATAATTTTCTGAGAGTGTTGATACACTCACAAGGGACAATGTGGAATTAAGAGAATTTAGTATTTTAAGTTTATAGTAATGGATGGGCATTATGGAACAGGTATAAATGCTAGGTGGGAATCCTTTGTTGAATGGAGGTGTATTGATATCCTTTTGGTATAACAAGACTGCTGCCAACGTGGAAATCTGTCCAGTTTAAAGTAACAAAAAAGAAGAAGAAATTAATGGTCCTATACTTTTGTGAATCCATTACAGTTATGCAGTTGCATTGGTCTATGTCATGCTTAAGATTAAGCTTGTAAGAGCTTTACAGCCTTAGCTATAAGCTGGAAATAACTACCGTCAATTAGATTTAAAATTATAAATAGCATTTTTAATGTTCAAGTCGAAGGGACTTGGTAATAAATTGATCCCCTTCAGTAGGAAGTCAATAAAGATCGGCTGGCCAAGTTTAGTTATACTGTTTCTTTTCCTAACCACCAATTGTGCCATAAATATTTGATATAAGGATGCAAAGGCTCCATTTTTTTTATGAACAGGCTCTAGTTTTAATTTATTTATTTTCTGTTGCTGCATTTCGATTAATTTGATTGCAAAGAAGTAGAAAACAAATTGTTGAAACATCCCAACTGATGATGAGACTTGTCATTTGTTGTGAAAAATCTTCAGTCTTCATGATGGTGGAAATTTGTTTCTTTCATACACAATTTAAATGTATTCTTGTAGAAACGTGTTTCTTTTTGTGGACTCTAACTTGATATTTAGGAGGTAAAGTGGAGAATACTATCACCAATAAAAAGTGATCATGAATTTGTATTCTGATTGTCGAAGTTCATTCTCGAGTCTGAAGGCTGAACAAATATAGAACACGGAGTTATGTATTTAGTGGAAAAATACAAAATATCCATTGCCTTTCCTATCAGCGCCAAGGATAGATTATTAAAAATTACTCGTTGAAACAAGTTTGTACTACTCTCTTTACAAAAAGATTAAGAAAAACAAGTTTGCAATTTCATTTTATACATGTTGAATTCATTTGGTTTAGGGTTAATACTTACATTTCTAAATGAGTTAGACATTTACAATTCCAAGCTTGTTAGTATTGGCAGGCATTATCTCTTTCTTGACATTTGAGTTCTTGCAAATTGTAGATATGGTGCTGACATTGCACGAGGAGTAGCTGAACTCCATGCCGCAAATGTTGTTTGTATGAATCTAAAACCATCCAATTTACTTTTGGATGCGAATGGTCATGCTGTGGTTTCTGATTATGGAGTTGCTGCTATTCTTAAGAAACCTTCCTGTCGCAAAACTCGATCAGAATGTGACACCTCAAGGATCCATTCGTGTATGGAGTGTACAATGCTAAGTCCTCACTATGCAGCACCAGAGGCATGGGAGCCGGTGAAGAAGTCACTGAATCCATTCTGGGATGAAGCTATTGGTATCTCTGCAGAGTCAGATGCATGGAGTTTTGGTTGTACATTGGTAGAAATGTGCACCGGTTCCATCCCGTATGTTGAGCAACACTCCATATTTGAAAGTTTTCATTCTTTTTCCATGTATGGATTGATTTTAGTACATGGTGAAATTCAATCTGCAGATGGGCTGGTTTGAGCACAGAGGAAATTTACAAGGCGGTGGTCAAGGCTCGAAAACTGCCTCCACAATATGCAAGTGTAGTAGGTGTTGGAATACCTAGGGAATTGTGGAAAATGATTGGTGAGTGCCTGCAGTACAAGGCATCAAAAAGACCATCCTTTAATTTAATGCTAGCAACTTTCCTCCGCCATTTGCAGGAGATACCGCGTAGCTCTCCTGCTAGTCCTGATAAGTAAGTGAAGTGTTTGATGTTTTTGTTAGTGGCATCTGATTAAGTTCTCACTTATGCTGATGGTGAAGAATAAATCACATATATGTATTATATATATATATATATATATATATATAGTATAATTGCTAATAATATGGATGCTTGGGGCCCCACTTCACTGAGACCAAAATCATTGTATTGGAAGTTATAATTGCTAATAACTTGTATTTAATTTCAGTGACGTAACTAAAAGCTTGGGATCCAATGTGAAGGAACCATCGCCTGTATCCTATTCAAAAGTATTTCAGGGCAATCCCGCCCTTCTGCATAGACTTGTGTCCGAAGGGGATGTATATGGTGTTAGGTCAGTGCAGTTTAGCATAAAATTATTCGATCTAGTTTTTAGAACCTAGATCTTGTCTGATTCTTCTTATGTTGAACTTATGAGATTATACAGAGATCTGCTTGGAAAGGCTGCAGCGGGAAGTGACAACAGTGTAATATCGTCTCTATTAGAAGCTCAAAATGCTGATGGTCAAACTGCTCTTCATTTGGCCTGTAGACGTGGTAGTCCAGAACTTGTCGATGCTATTTTGGAGTATAGAGAGGCAAATGTAGATGTGTTGGACAAAGATGGGGATCCTCCACTTGTTTTTGCTCTAGTAGCTGGATCCCCAGAGTGTGTTCATGTTCTCATTAAAAGAGGTGCTAATGTGAGATCTCGGTTGCGGGAGGGCTTTGGTCCCTCTGTTGCTCATGTTTGTGCTTATCACGGCCAGCCTGATTGTATGCGTGTAGGTCTCAGTTACATATGTTTTGCTTCATATGGCTATTAAAAGCTGTACTCATATAATACTCGCATAATATCAGGAGTTACTAATGGCTGGAGCTGATCCTAATGCGGTGGATGAGGAAGGGGAATCTGTACTCCATAGAGCTATTACCAAGAAGTATACAGATTGTGCACTTGTGGTTTTGGAAAATGGGGGCTGTAGGTCAATGACTGTTCTAAATTCAGAAAAATTGACGTAAGTACATAATTCATTTCTTCTTTGCTTATTTTCTCGCTCTCTCCGTCTTTTTTTTTTTTTTTAAATAATAATGGGCATACGTTTGGCACTCAGATGCTGAAGTTCATCGATGATGTGTGGTGTTGTATCTACTGCTTGTGCTTTTGTAAAATGTACACAATCCACTAAGTTGTATTCAGATTTTAATAAATAGTTTTTATTTTATTTAGACAGGCAATGTGCTGGGAACAACAGTAGCAGGGACATTAGAAATAATTGAAATGTAATGGGGTATCCAAGATAAATGTTTAGTTTAGGAGGCACACTAGAAAGCTGGTAACCTAAGGGGGATGCTAAGCTTCAGCTGTATGTATCCGTTTACATACACATTAGTCTCACTTGTTTGTTAAATAATTGTATAATTATCACGGGTGAACAGTTCTGAAAACAGACGGCTATTATTATAAAAGTTAATTGAATTTTAAACTTCAAAGAATGTAGGATTAAGAATATTTATACTTCAACACTTAGTGACAAAGTTAGAAAGTGACAAAAAATTTCTGTCAGCCAATAAAATAGACAGGCAAATCCTGACTAATTCGAACGGAAAGAAGCAAATTCTGAATAGGTATCAAAGGCTAATGAACTAATTATATATCTTGCTTTCCTTATGTGATAATTAGGGTTTACATGAATTGCAAGGCTGGCCATGTGTTAAATTGTTTGAATTCTATATGTGGCATTTTGCTGGTTAAGTCTTCTAATTTTTGTTTCAAACAGCTTGTTTGGAGTCAAGCTTGGCCCATTACTTTCCTAGATTCAGAGTACATGCTTGGCAGACCTGATCTGTTTCTCAGTTAATTGTATTTTTTACAGTCCAATAGTATTTGCTTGCTTCTATCTGTAAAAATTTTAGTTATTGAAAGTAGTGGGTTTTTCATTGAACTGCACTACAGTTTGGCCTCAATTTTTAATTGGCCTGTTACTCTTATGGTATCGTAGGCCATTGCACTTGTGTGTGCAAACATGGAATGTTGCTGTTGTTAGAAGATGGGTGGAAGTTGCAACACCAGAAGAGATTGCCGACGCAATTGATATACCAAGTCCAGTTGGCACTGCACTGTGTATGGCTGCTGCTCTAAAGAAAGATCATGAAATTGGTAATCCTAGGTCCTTAAAATTCCTTTAGCTGAAACTATGAAGTTGCTTAGTTATTCTTTGTTCAGCCAAGTTTAGCTCTGCTTAGTTTGTTTTTTCTTTCTTAAGAGAAACAGAATTTTGTTAGTTAAAGGGAGAAAAAAAAGAAGACAAACTTTGACAAAAAAGAGGAGAGTAAGAATGGTCGAGCCCATGGTTTGTTCCCATGTGGTCTGGGGCTTGAATACTGTACCTACCTACCTACTTGCTAGATTTTTCCTGTCTCCTGTAGATTGTATGGTTCGGCAGGAGTCCCTAGATTTGAGCCTGGGTCCGGGGTTGGAGGAGTTCTGGGTATGAAATAGTGGATACGTAGTTGTTCCAAATTACATAAAAACACATAATCACTTGTTTACATATTGATTAGTCTGGGATTTCGGTTAATCTGTAAGTATGGCATCCAATATAAGTGATAGATAAAATATCTACTCAAAGTCCATAACTTAGTTTTATTTCTGTTACTTTGTAAAATAAACATGGATCAGAAGATGGATTAAGTGTTGATTTTAAGAACTAAGTTATTGTTGTTTGATGGCAGCAAGTTTTCATTCAGGTTGATTGGTATTTAAATGCCGTCTTAAAATGGAAATTTTAGTTTACTTGTATGTCTTGAGCCAAAAATAGAAAATGGTGTGAAGGATGTCACTGCTATGATAGCTATCTTTTGGGTTATTTGGACGGAAAGAAAAGTATTTTTGGGGAGGAGGTGCTTGATCATTTGTGGGATAGAGTTTGATTATGGGTGTTCTTATGGGCATCAGTTTCTCCAGTATTTAGGAATTGGTCTTTCTCTGCTATTTTCTGAGTTATAGTTTCGTTTTTCTTTATTTTGAGTAGTTCCTCTGCTGGCTTTGGCTGTGTATTCCCACTTGCACTATTCGATTAGTGGGTTTATTACCCACTGTTGTATACTTCCTCTTTTTCTTACTTTCCTATAAGAAAGATGTCATAGACTCTGGATGTTTGTGCTTGTTTTGTTGATGAATATTTACAAGCTAAGTTGTGGAGACGCATCATATTTAAAATGCTGAATCACTCACCTATAGGTACAAATAACAACCTTCTCATCCTTAGCTGTGTCTATTTTAGAGCTTTCCCTTAGGGTGAAATTGTATAAGATCATGCTGAAGTATGGATTGGAACTTAAAACCTCAATCCTAAATGTGTTGTCAGCAAATAAATGCTGGCGTATTGAAACCTCTGTTTGTCTATGCTCTTTATTCTTGTATTCCTTGAATTCCGTCATCTTTTCTTGATTTTTCCTCTTTTTGATAAACAAATGTGTAGTATCTATTTCAAATATGATTTCAATAATACTTTCATCCTTAGTTTGTTACTACTAGTATTAATTTGTTTTTTGACTTGGCATTGCTTGTAGAAGGAAGAGAATTGGTGCGTATTTTGCTTGCTTCTGGAGCAGATCCAACTGCTCAGGATGCCCAGCATGGACGTACAGCTTTGCATACAGCTTCAATGGCCAATGACGTTGAGTTGGTGAAGGTATTCAGGATCACTTCCTACTACATGATATCAGAAAAATGAACCCCTTTGTTAAATTTTTGGTTGTTTATGCAGTATTCTTTATAAACACTTTGAAACGTTTGGTTTTATTTAAATAATATTGTTATTTTAAAATTTTGTTTTGACTAGATTATACTTGATGCGGGAGTTGATGTGAACATCCGAAATGCACAAAATACAATTCCACTTCATGTAGCACTGGCCAGAGGGGCGAAGTCATGTGTTGGGATGCTTCTATCCGCTGGAGCAAATTATAATCTACAGGTTTTTTTTCAGTATTTCTATTGCACCATTTATATGTTATCATATTCAGCCATTTTATGTAGTATCTTACAAGGATTCATATATTAGCATATGTGGATGATTGAGGTTTCTCTTACTGTGAAATTGAAGTGTCCATATCTGATCAAATGGCACACACACACACACACACACACACACACACACACACACACACACACGAGCTGACACGTGTATGGGTGCACTTTTATGGGCCTTCGTTCTGATCTTTTTACTGCTTTAGCGACTATCTAATTTATCTTCTGGTCATGGTTATCAGGATGATGAAGGGGACAATGCTTTCCATATAGCAGCAGATGCAGCAAAAATGATACGTGAAAATCTTGAATGGCTTATTGTCATGCTTAGAAATCCTGATGCTTCTGTTGAAGCCAGAAATCACAGGCAAGTAGCAATTAAGGAACTGCACTTTTATGTGGCTTGATAATCATTGATGATAGATTATATTCAACTATATCTTTGAAGTTCCACAGGTTTTTTTGTTTGTTTGTTTGTTTTGGTTAAAACCAAATCTATTAATGATATGTGCAAAGTTATGGACAAGTTGTTAATGAATATCAAGTCTTGAACTTTTACCTCTAATCCATTAGTGCGAATTCCAAAAATGTCTCGAGGCATAGGGTCAAGTATACGTTACTAATCTATACATTTTACATTGATGATAGTGGCAAGACATTGCGTGACTTTCTGGAAGCTCTTCCCCGTGAATGGGTATCTGAAGACCTGATGGAGGCACTTATTAATAGGGGAGTTTATCTGTCTCCTACAATGTGAGATTATATCATTTGCTGTTTTGATATTTTTGCCATGTCTTGACTTTTACACTCACATATATCTGGTGGATTTTATAATTTTTGTTTTCTCTTTGGTCTAGATTTGAAGTGGGGGATTGGATCAAATTTAAAAGAAGTATCACAAATCCGACATATGGATGGCAAGGTGCAAAGCATAGAAGTGTAGGCTTCGTGCAAAGTGTCCCAGATAAGGACAATCTGATGGTATCATTTTGTTCTGGAGAGGCTCATGAGGCTCGTGTCTTAGCAAATGAAGTTATAAAAGTTATTCCATTAGACAGGGGGCAGCATGTCCAGCTTAAACCAGATGTTAAAGAGCCAAGGTTTAATTCTAACCAGTTTCTAAATATATACAGACACAATTAGAATTATTGTACTAATGTAGTGGTGTCGTTTTTCCCTTTTGGTGAAGTATATCGTGTGCTTTTTGACATACTTATTAGGGCTTGTTTGGGATTGCTTCTGTAGGAGTTCTTTTGTTACATAGCACTTCCAGTAGAAGCGGTTTAATTAGTGGCACATAGAGTTTTGTATGCAAATTTTTTAAGTGACCCAAAGTGCTGCTTTTAGGAACCACATGGCAAGTGCTTCTCCAAAAACCACCAAAATGCCCTATCATTCAGCAAACACTTTTAACTCTTTTTGCCAAACACTGCCCAAAAGAGCCTTTGATAGTGTGAGCCTTTGCCAATTTTAGAAGCAATCCTAAAGGAACCCTTAGTTATCTAATTTGGAATCTTTAACGCAATTGCCGTACGGTTAAAGTGTTGACGCATACGTTACTTACCAAGCAAATCACCTCTTATGGAAGCTTTACTATAGATAATATTCATTAGTGGTACCAACTTCGTTGTTTATGGTAAATTTCTATTGTTGCAGTCTGTATTTTAGGCATCCCAGATAATATGCTGGTCTGAGTGTAGTCTGTATTTATGCATTCGAGAGACCAGACTTGCTTCATACTGGATACCCAATAAAGAGTCTGCTACCTGACCGTTCATAAGACACTGTAATTTCTCTTAATAGCAGAGTAATTCTGATTCATTTCTAAATCCTTGGATTCACTTTTTGTAGGTACCAAACATTTTAAAGATTGTCCTAAAGTTTGCCTATTCCTAAATCATCTATCTAACTCGTTCGTGAATGTGTTTTATCCTTAAGCTCGTTTAAGTTTTACAGTTAGTTAAGTAACGGCTCATTCATTCTTGCCTAATAGTACTTAAGTCAGTCTGCCAAAATGTTATCTCATTCAGAGTTCATCAATCTACATTTTCTGAAACGTGAAAATAGAAAGTGACCTTAATGTAGATTTGTTCTCATATATAAGGATAAATGACTAGTCATTGATATAAATTCAGTCTGAATATACCAAGTATTTTAGAATTAGACAGTTAGATTTGAGGGCCAAAAAAAGGGTTAAGTACAAGAACATGCAAAAGCAACAGTGGAGAAACATAATACAAACATGGGTTTTGTGGCGGCAAATTTGATGACTGACCTTGCTTTGTTATCAGGTTTGGGTGGCGTGGGCAATCACGTGATAGCATTGGTACTGTATTATGTGTTGATGATGATGGTATCCTACGTGTTGGGTTTCCTGGAGCCTCCAGAGGATGGAAAGCTGATCCTGCAGAAATGGAGAGAGTTGAAGAATTCAAAGTTGGGGACTGGGTTCGTATTCGCCCGACTCTCACAACTGCAAAGCATGGATTAGGATCTGTTACACCTGGGAGCATTGGTATTGTGTATTGTATACGACCAGATAGTAGTCTGTTGTTAGAATTAAGTTATCTTCCAAATCCATGGCATTGTGAACCAGAGGAGGTTGAGCCTGTAATCCCCTTCAGGGTAAGTGAATTGTGTTGGTTATTATATTCTATAGATATGACTGATAATTTATTATCCACTTTGTTTGCTTGTTTGTTTTTTAGTTTGCTTGCTTTTTGTTTTCCCTAAACCCTAATACATTGTTGGCTTTATAGATTGGTGACAGGGTATGTGTGAAGCGATCAGTTGCAGAACCTAGGTATGCATGGGGTGGTGAGACCCACCATAGTGTTGGAAGAATAAGTGAGATAGAGAATGATGGCCTCCTGGTTATTGAAATTCCAAACCGACCAATATCATGGCAGGCTGATCCTTCTGACATGGAGAAGTTGGAAGATTTCAAGGTAATATTTGACCGTTCATTCTTGCTATATTGATGATCTTAGAATATTGAGGGTCGCTTGTTGATAATCTTTTTTGTATCTACATATTATAATTTACATGATAAGCAGGTAGGAGATTGGGTTAGAGTCAAAGCTTCAGTACCCTCCCCCAAATACGGATGGGAGGATATCACAAGGAGTAGTATTGGGATAATCCATAGCTTGGAGGAAGATGGTGATATGGGTGTTGCTTTTTGCTTCAGGAGCAAGCCTTTTTCTTGTTCTGTCACAGATGTGGAAAAGCTACCTCCTTTTGAGGTGCGACAAGAAATTCATATTCTGTCATCTGTCAGTCAGCCGCGACTTGGATGGTCAAATGAAAGTCCTGCAACTGTTGGAAAAATAGATAGAATTGACATGGATGGAGCTTTAAATGTAAGAAGGCTTCTCTCCCTCTCTCTCTCTCTCACACACACACACAATATTTTGCACTACTGCTTTCCAGCATATAATGTTCAGATTATTGTACCGGCTGGGACAACTTCACTAATATTATTTAACACTCATATGCTTTAGGCCTATGTGATGTGTATGAATTCAAAGTGAACCTAAAAAGAAATTTAAGTACTTTTATTTTTTAATTATGGAACTCTCTGTTTTCTCTCATCGCTTCCTCACCTCTTTCCCCTTCTCTCTTTAACTAGGGCTTCATCTTTTTTGTCAAACTGATTATGAAACTATTTGGTCTTTTTTTTTTCCTTTTTTTCTGTTGGGGCATATGATTTACCACATCTTTCATGGCTAAAAGCATAAATTTGTGTGCTCATATCTAATAATAGGGAGAGTCTCTTGTGAGGACTTTCAAATCAACTGTTGGATGAATGGTCCAAGTTTTTAGTTGAAATATTATTTTTTTCAACACACAAGTCATCCAACCATTGATTGAAAAGCCTTCATGGAGTCCTTATTAGAGCCTCACCCTCTAAGAATAATGTCAACTGAACTTTTTTGCCCCAACTAAATATTAATGTAGATGACAGCAGATCTTGGTTATTTGATGTAGGTAAGGGTGCCTGGCAGACAGAGCTTGTGGAAAGTTTCTCCAGGAGATGCTGAACGACTCTCTGGATTTGAAGTTGGTGACTGGGTACGATCAAAACCAAGCCTGGGAACGCGACCAAGTTATGACTGGAACAGTATTGGAAAAGAAAGTTTAGCTGTTGTTCACAGTGTACAAGACACAGGTTATCTTGAGTTGGCTTGCTGTTTCCGTAAAGGCAGGTGGATAACTCATTACACAGACGTTGAAAAGGTTCCATGCTTCAAAGTTGGCCAATATGTTCGGTTTCGTACTGGTTTAGTTGAACCAAGATGGGGATGGAGGGGGGCTCAACCTGATTCTCGAGGTATTATAACTAGTATTCATGCTGATGGGGAAGTGAGAGTGGCTTTCCCTGGTTTGCCAGGGTTGTGGAGAGGAGATCCTGCTGATTTTGAGATAGAGCAGATTTATGAAGTTGGAGAGTGGGTGAGATTAGAAGATCATGCAAATATGTGGAAATCTGTTGGGCCAGGGAGTGTTGGCGTGGTGCAAGGATTAGGATATGAGGGAGATAAATGGGATGGAACCACTTTTGTAGGATTCTGCGGGGAGCAAGAGAGATGGATTGGGCCTACTTCTGATCTTTCAAGGGCAAACAGGCTCTTGGTTGGCCAGAAGGTTAGGGTTAAATTATCTGTCAAGCAGCCCCGATTTGGATGGTCAGGCCACAGCCATGCAAGTGTTGGAACTATAGCCGGGATTGATGCTGATGGAAAGCTGAGAATATACACTCCAACTGGTTCAAAAGCTTGGATGTTGGATCCATCAGAAGTGCAACTTGTGGAGGAAGAGGAGCTTCATATTGGAGACTGGGTTAGGGTTAAAACATCAATATCAACCCCAACCCACCAATGGGGAGAGGTGAATCGTTCGAGCGTTGGGGTGGTGCATCGGATGGAAAATGAGGAGCTTTGGGTGGCTTTTTGCTTCACGGAGAGGTTGTGGCTTTGCAAGGCATTGGAAATGGAACGGGTCAGGCCCTTTAGAGTGGGGGACAAAGTGAGGATTAGAGAAGGGTTGGTGTCCCCACGGTGGGGTTGGGGAATGGAGACGCATGCCAGCAAAGGAGAGGTAGTTGGGGTGGATGCAAATGGAAAGTTAAGAATTAAGTTCCGGTGGAGAGAAGGGAGACCATGGATTGGAGATCCTGCTGATGTCACTCTTGATGAAAACACATGACCCAACTTCTCTAACTCGTGTTCCTTTTAACCGGCTTCTCTGCATTCTTGGCTTTTGGCCCTCGCGGCATGTGCAGACAAGTGAGAAAGCCATTGTTGCTCCACCGTGTAATCCGATCTGGCTTGGAAACTATACCTTTGTTGTAATGAGGCTTTGAGGGACGATTTATTTGTTGTGTTAATACAGGAGAGTACAAGAGATGGATAGATAGGAGTCATGAGAGATTAATTACAGGAGACACGGGAGGCGAAGAGAAAAGTGGCATTTTGCCATTTGTGTTTTTTATAGGTGTTGTGCAGTTGACAAGCTTTAGAGGTATATATAAATATATGGTTATTTATATTGCTGTACAAATCGAACCTTTGATATTGTTAATACATTTTTTCTTAGGTCTTCCAACGTAAAAAGGGGACACTTTCTATTAATATTTATTAGGTTGCATTTGTTACGGAGAGTCTCGGTTTTGTTGTTTTCATGACTAAAAGAGAATTGTACAAATGGTCATTAAATTATAATCCATTTGACATTTTGGATCACTGATTTTTTTAAAATATCATTAGTCACTCCAATTTAATTTTGCATTTCATTTTAGTCATTTTCGTTAAATCTGTTGCCGGGGTCAGGTTTGCCGTTACTTAGAGCATCTCCTATTTTTAGCCTACCACTCTTTTCCCAAGGTAAGCAATTTCCCAAGCATCAAGAAAAAAAATTTGGCCTCAAATATTGTAAGTCAGATTTAGGCTTGGTTTTGGTAAGCCATTTGGTGGGTCACACTGAATTTTTTGTTTTCCTGTTTCTTTAAGAATATGTATTATACATTTAAGAAAATCAATTTTCCTATATACATGTGTTATTTATAATGTTATTAAATATTAAAATTATATCATAAAAATATCTTGTTGAGATCTTCAATATAAATATTTGATATGTTTAGAATTTTTAAAATAAATGTGTAATTGATTTTTATGATATACTTCTATTTAAGTAAATTGATTAGTTTTATTGATAGCTTCATCAAAACCATACTCGGAGATATATTCCGAGCTGAGAGATATATTCAGAGATATAGTTTTCAAATTATAGCCCTGGGATATGATGATGTTTGATTTTTAACTTATGGAATTTGACCTACGGTGACAGTATTGTTTTTTGTTGATAGAGATGGCCCGATAAGCATATTGGAGAGAATATTCTGTTTTTGATAGGCTAAAACTATTTGGCTTTTGGCCTACTATAGGAGATGCTCTTAGGTGAGGTAAATGACGATCATCTGTCAAATGTCATGGGCGTCAAGAGATATATTGGGTAGGCTAAAGTAAATGTCTTCACTCCTTCGATGCTTGAGTGCTTGAGTCAGTCATTGTATTAGTGTTGGCAGATGAATGGTATTTGAGTAATGAATGCCTACCCTTAATGAGGAAAGAAGATGTCTATCTTGGTTTGGTTGTTGTTATCCTTTTATGCGAGATCTTCTCGTAATCGGTCAACTGGAGAATGTATGGCGGCTCTGTCCATATCCTCACCTCTGCCGACCACCCTTGGTTACCATCCCTTGCTTATGACTTCGGTCGGAGCTCCGGAGTCGAATCTACTATGGTGGCTGCAAGTTGGAGATGAAGAAGAAGCTTTGATTAGGATTTGGGTTTTTTGGGCTGCTTTGGCCTCTTTGTTTTCAGCTGTTTCTTTCTTGTATGTTGATTTCTCTGGTCTTGCTTGTTCTGGCAGATGACCATGTGAATCATGCTTTGCAAACTCGTCTGTATTGGGCTGTGTCCCTTGTACTGTTGTTTGGCTTTGAGCCTTGTTAATTGATGCGACCTTTCCACCAAAAAAAAATAGAGACACGGGGGCTATTCCTTGTTGGTGTTATTCGATGTGACTTGTTGTGCTTGGATTGGTTCTAGAGACTACCTTTTGAAAGGATGTTGTGTGTTTGCATGAGGGCGCGTCTAGGCATGATCCTCATTGGAAGTATTGCTGGAACCGTAGGTTGCTCTGACAAGACTGTAGCCAGGTCAGAATAGTCATTGGATTTGTGCTATTTCTATTTAATGATAAGTCTTATTTAATATTTACAGTAGTTTTATTTAATATATAACCCTTACAATCATCATTTAGATCCAAAGATCTTTCTTCTGATAAAGCTTGCAAAATGTAGGGATTAATTTGTTATTTATAACAAAGATGCAAATAAGACTAAATGGTTTATGCCTTCCTTCGTTAGAAGTTTTATTCATACCTGGACTGCTCCAATATGCATGAATTGGTAATTTTTTGCCCTTGTTTTAGCAACTTCTTGAGGAGTTATCATCAGGAGATCTGTTTCTCATGTTGTACATGAAGTTGTAAACTCCAGTAATTTGAAATGGTGACTATCCAACATTTCAAAAATTCCTCTGAATTCTAATCTTGTTTTTTTTTTTTTTTTAATAACTGAATTCTAATATTTGGATTGAAGAGTTTTTTACCACATTTTCAATTTCATTGAATTCGAACTCTTCAGCATTTAAAAGCGGAATTCCTTTCTTTTTTTTTTAAAGATACTTATCATTTTAATTTCTCTGGCTACCAGGTGTTGAGGTTTTTCAAATTTGATACTAGTCAAATTCGTTGTTTGCTCTGGAAAAATAATTTTTGGAACAAGATTCTTCATAGATTTTTCTAATGGTTTAAAGGCATTAGATCTTTTAGATCTTATCGGTACTGGAATGCTTTTTCTTTCTTTTAATATTTTTTTGACAAAATACTTTTATTTTGATCATTGATTTTTCTACTAACACTTTCAGCTGTTCTTCTTTGTTTTTTAGGGAAGATTTTTGATATAATCTAGTTTATTTTCCAATTTTTCTAGTTGGGAGAATTCTTATAGTAGTTTTTCTAGATGATCTTGACATCTAGATAATTCTTTCAATAAGTTGTGATTTTTTTCATTAGAAAATTTTAATAGAGAGGTCAATTTCTCTATTATTATTTCAGACATTTTTCTCATAGGGGGATTCCTTTTGAGCTTTAAAGCAAGCTCTGATATCAACTTGGGTGGATCTAACCGATTAAGTGAGGTTTTTGTTCCTCTTCAAGGGTTCTTTGATAATTTTAATTTCCTCTTCAAATCTATAGAAGATTCTTTGTTGAACTCAAATATTAATCTTCTAATAATCGGGAGTGTCTCTGCTAAGCCTTGATCTAAAATCCTTCAGTTTTTTTTTCAACTTTTTTCGTTCTTCTAGTAATTCTTGACTAGTTTGCAAATAGTAAGCAATTCTGTTAGAGTAAGGATTCAAATTATGGATGGTAAAAGTTAACTGTTTACCTTCGAGTATAGTGGATAGATCTATAACTGCAATATGTCAAATAAACAAATTCAAGAGTATGGATGGACTCACCATGCTCCGTCAAATTTTTGTTGAAGTAAATCAAAATTGGAGTAATGAAAGGATAATAGTAAGAGAAGGCTAACCAGTTACAACTTGATAAATTTTTCCAGATTAACAAACATATACTGATAGAGGACAGCACATGGCAGGCACATGGTTGATCTGGATGGTATGCAGAGCTGCATACTAGAATTTACCCTCCGAAAGACGATACCAAATAAAATTGCCACATTGATTTTTGACTAGGTCCATGACTCAAAAATCTTTGACTAGGAATGCGCATGCTTCTCAGTTTTACACTTTTACCAGACCAGGTCAAATTACCTTGGGCCAAAAAAGCCCTCGTTTCTTGAGAGGCATACATACGAAATTTTTTTTTGAGGAAAATGTTAATGATTAAATTATGTAAGATCAGAAAATTGTGTGCAACTTTACAGTAACTATTGTAGAATTGGAAGTATAATTAGAACAGAAAATGTTCTACATAAGGGCACATGTACAGAAAGCTGAAAAATAACCCTCTGAAACATGAGGGACAGCAACTATGCAAGTTTGTAGTTATATACTGTCAGTATCAACGACTGGAAGTAGAAAAGTGCCCCCCGAAAACAATTCCAACAAAATTCCAGCAAATGTGTTTATGTTCTGAAATGCACCTAAAAAAGCCTTTGTTCATTTCAGGCACATCCAACTAGCAATTCAATGTTACATCCTACCCTGCACCTATCATCTTTTCTGCATGCCACTTTGAGAAACCCTCCACCAGGGCCTCACTCATCCATGCATGCCGGCATCTACCAGTAGCCTCTTGAACAGTCAGCCAAGTTCTGTTTCGAGTGCTCTGTTCTGGCCATGACTCAAGCTCCTCCTTGACGAACAATGCAAACATAGCAGCTCTACATATACCTTCTGGGTTTAACTCATCCTGGTGAGTTTTACTCTTAAATTGGTAATACCCCACTAAATCCTGAAAGTCAAAAATATCAACAGATGCTAGCTTTAGTCCATCTAATGAGACAAAACAACAAATGAGCTAATTTCATAAAAGTAGCACTAATGGATACCCAAAAGCATATTCCATGCCACTCCAAAAAATAATTAACCCAGTTTGAAACACAAATACTTTCACTCTATCGGACCTCTCCAATGTACAAAGGGCAAAAGTTTAGGAAAGCAAAAAAATTATGAAGATGTATTTCACCATTAGTTCTCCTCGAACCCCAGCTTCTTCAATAGCTTCTCTTACAGCAGCTTCCTGCACAGTTTCATCGTTCTCCCAGCCTCCCTGTAAGTGAGTAATGTATTCATAAATCCAAATAGCAACTTATTATAAGCGCTCTATTTCCTAGATGGCAAAGAAAGCATATAATACTTGTCATAACTCTTACCAACTAGAAATGCAAAATGCTAATGAAGCAGCTATTGGACAAAAACGGGTACAACATTAGCACCAGAAAAAAACATATCCCCCATAATCCAAGGTTATCTTTTTATCAAACTTCAGATGCATAGAATTCCAATCCTAACACAAGTCTTCAATATACTGCAATTGCTAATAGAGTATCTCCAACCTTCCTAATGTAAGCACTAAACTGCTTTGCTCCTACATATGTTAAGAGGCTCTTCTATGACATTTTCTCAATCCACCCTCCTTCCAAAACATAAAATTCTAATACCCACTTATCAATTTTCTTATATAAAGTTTTTATCAATGTTCAAGATGGTCCAATATAGAAAACAACTCCATAAAGAATAGGAATGAAGCGAACAAAGAAATGGATTATCACAAAACCCTGTGACATGGGAATTGAAAGTGACCGTCCGATGATTCCACTTCCACTGCATTCAATCTGTCTTACTGATATAACATTTTATAACTAGTGAGGAAAATTTACCCAGTTCATAAACATTTGTTTCATCAGAATCCACTCCTAACATGTCTTTCCTTGGGCAACATGTTTGATACTCCATAAAGAATAGGGATGAAGCAAAGAAAGAAATGGATTATCACACGACCATGTGACACAGAAATTGAAAGAGAACGTCCGATGACTTCCACTTACACTGCATTCAATCTATCTTGTGAGGACAATTTACCCAGTTCAAAAGCATTTGTTTCATCAGAAATCACTCATAACATGTCTTTCCATGGGCTACAACTTTAACCCCTAATCATTCACTGTCTTTGAACCACCTACCTATGTTTGCCTCTGATCATACCATGCTATAGTCATCCCATACTAATTTAACTTAATCAAATTGCCCACCCCTAGTGAAATTTTGATAATTATTGGGACAAGCTTCCAAAAAAAGAGTAAACAACAAAAGGAACCAAAAGCATTGTATTGAGCAACACTATAGGTTATCCATAATTTGATTTGTTGATCAGTAGCTGAGCGGATATGCCATTTACAACCACAAGAAAATTGCTAATATTTTCTGCTTTTAGGTCTTCAAACCCCAGGATCATGATATTGGCACTTAAATATAGGCAATTATGGCACAGGCATTAATTTCACTCTAATAACCCAAGTGTTCCCAAATAGCAGTCCTATGAACCTCCAACTTGATATCAACTACTGGTCCGTGACCTACCTCTAACCCCATTTTTTTTTAAGCATAACACATGTCACAACTTTAAGCTTCTGTTATCATTGTATTTGTCAGTTAAGGTAATAGAAAAAAAAACAAATAAAAAAATAAAGGAATAAAATTTTGGAATAAAAGACATAATAAAATTTTGGAATAAAAGAATGTAACATTTTAAAACTGCAATGACTACCTTAGGAAATAAAAGACCTGGTCCACTGGATGAGTTAATCATAAGGACCTCAACAATCTTCTCAGAATCAGCATCGCCACTCTCATCAGAATTTCTGTACCTGAATGGAATACACCTGTTAAAGATCACCTGAGTTAGTTTCTTCATATCAGGAACACAGAAATAAAGAATCCATGTACAAGAAAGAAGTTATTTTAAGATAAGTTACAACAACCAATATTTCAATCACTAGCTTGATAATAAAAATAAAGCTTCTCTCATCGATTTTTAGCAATAAATTGGAAATTACAAGGTGTATTGTGCATTACAACTTGTCCATATTCCTTAGAGCTTACTTCCGAAGTGATTCTGTTAGAGCAGATTACAAATAATTACTTCTTAGAAAGCACCAGGTCGACTCACTCTTGAAACAAAGAAGCCTAAAGAAACCAATTTCTTAAGCTTCTCGGCATCCTCAGTGAACCTTTTTCATCTCCCTTTCCATTTGGTTCTAACTAGAATCACCACACTTATTTATAACAAAATGCCCAAGAAAGAGTTGTGTGAACCATTTGAAATGCAGGTTTGACATCCAATAAAAATTCACATATGTATATTGAACCACCTTCAAGAAAAAGGAATCAATTTCAAAAGCAACACGCCACCACCTTCAAGAAAAAGGAATCAAATTTCAAAAGCAACACCCCCGTGTGACATGGCTTTTCTGTAAGCACAGCATAACAAAGAGGGCCACACACTGATGGAGGCTTGAATAATTACAATATTCATTTTCTCAAAGCCACAAAGCATCATGCCCCACAAAGAATATAGCCATCAAACATAAAGCTACTCATATGCTTACCCATAACTTCTGTACTACTGCAAGATTATGTATGACATGATCATTAACTAAGCATCTCATTTCCAACACGGAAAAAAACAAGAGATTCCAATTCATCTAATTGGAGAAATCGCCAAAAAGCAACGGAGTGACCACTTTTCACACATACTGATATACCTGAATAGAATATTATACTCAAAGGAGAGCCAAACTGGCTGGCTTGGAAATAAGGACTTCAACTTTCCCTCCTAAGGAATTCACCTTACACAAGCCACTTTTTCATGCAAAGCTAACACTCGTCCAAAATAGTTGCCCCAATTAAAATTCTCCCAAATCATATCACCTAACCTAACATAATCATATTCATTAAAAGATTATATTTTACCAAATTTCTAGCTCCCCCAACAACACAAAAGTAATGACCCAGTTTCATAAAAGTTGGAAAGCTCTCAAAATGAAACAAAACACAACCTCACCACAGAAACACCCTCTCTCTCTCTCTCTCTATCTCTCATATGTGATCGACCCAACCTCTCTTAAAAAAAAAAAAATTCACAGACAGAGCTCACACAAGTACATATAGAGGTCGTTGTTTGTCCTAATAAGCTATCATTCCCGACCTACCATGCCATAAACACACATCTGTACATATGTCCAAGCACAATAATACAACAGAAACAGATTAATCCCCACTACTTCAAAAAAAAAAAAAAAAATTCGAACCGCAGCTATCAACCTGTCAAAATCCAAACGAAAAGTTTGCCTCCATTGTCCCCCAAAAACAAAAACCAAAAAATCCAAACTAAAAGTAACCAAAAATCATGCAAGTATGGGAAACACATAGGTCCCCCTTAACCACCACATAAACAAACACCATACACATCAACATCAATCAAAATCAAATAAGATACAAAAACAATCATCTAATTAATATAAATTTCATTAACCAATAATCAAATGGATACAGAGATATAGTGATACAAAGAAACTCACGAACCCGGCAACAAGGCGACACCCGCCCTCGTAGCGTTGCTGATGTCGACCCGTACGGGCCACTATATCACACATACTAAACCCCCAACCGATCAACAAACCCCCCTTCCTTCCTTCCTTCCTTCCTTTTTCGATAATGTTTTCAAAGATTCCTCTCCTCCTTCTCCTGGGCCATTGACCGCACAATGCTCACGCCCGCACGGGATAACTCGCCCACCGCTGGTTCTCTGGGCTTCGACGGCGGCGACCGGCGTTCTCTCGCATTATCCAATGGGTGCGGTTCGAAATTAGGGTTTGGTTTGCAGAGAGACAGAGAGAGAGAGAGAAATGAGGGGAGAGAGAGGGAGAGAGAGAAGGGAGAACAGAGAAAACACAAAAGAAAGAGAAAGCGTTAAGAACGGATCGGACGGTGATGGTGGTCAAAGTCACGTGGTTGATTGGTCAAACTGCGGGACCCTACTTTTTGTAGATTTTTTTTTGCTTTGTGTGTAAGGCGCTCCTATACTAAACGCAACCCCTCGCACGCCGAAGGGGGCCTTGGCTAGAGATGGGAAGGAGTCCGCGGATTCTGTGGGCAATGGTTACGAAGATTTCAGGTAAATTTTCTCCATCTCTCTGTGGGCAATATGGAATTAAACGCAAAAACAACGCAAGATTACAATTGTCATTGATTCAACAACACCAAGGGGAAGGGGTCCGGAGGTTTGTGCTAGATTCATAAAATCATTTAATAAAGCTCATTTTATATCTACCTCCAACTGAGTCTATAGGGTGCGCTTCGATACTGGGTCCAAACCGCAACCAAACTGTTAGAGATGGAATCAGGATTTCGAAGTAGGCTGCGGTAAATTTGTATTTGATAGAGGGAAAATATCACAAATAGTCAAGTCACTTAATTTTTACTTATTCGACACTTTAGTCACTTACTTTTTAAATATATCACTTTGGTCACTCAACTTTAATTCTGTTATTCACTTTAGTCACTTCTTTAATTTTTTTCATTAAAAAAAAAATATTTGCCACAATATTAATGATATTTTCGTCCAACCAATTGTGAAAAGTTGAGAAATATGTATTAGAATGAATGAGAGAAGTGATCAAAGTGAGATAAAATGCCCTTTGAATGACTAAAGTGATTGACAGTATAGTAGTTGAGTGACCAAAGTGATATATTTGAAACTTAAGTGACCAAAGTGTCGAATGAGTCATAGTTGAATGACCATTTATGGAATTCTCTCTTTGATAAAAGTTCTGAAATATTTGAATATAAATAAATTAAAGCTAATTGCCAAAATACACCATAAACTTGACAATAATTGTCAATTTACACCCCTAACTTGCAATTGCCAAAATTAACCCTTTGAACTTAGCGAAAACTAGGTTTGGGCAGAACCGAATTTAATCCGATTTTCCAACTGAACCACCCTGAAATATGCCGTTCGGTTACCGAATCGAAAGTGAGAAGGAAGAAAACAAAAAAATAGAACTGAAATAGCTTCCATGCGCTCATTTTCGACCGATTAAAAACTGACCTGACCAATTTTCAAATATATTTATAAAATATATAATTTTTTATTATGTGTCAAATATTGATAGTCTAAAATTTTCTATCTGGTGCACCTTACCGGAGCGAATGACCACGAAACCCTAATACCCACAGCTGATTTCATTTCTTTCTCTTTCACAAAACTGAAAACGAGAGTTCTCTCTCAACTCTCATTCTCTTTGAAACAAAAAACCCACACCTCTCAATCTCTCACTTTCTCAATCGATCGCGCTCATCAATCTTTCTCTGTCTGTCACGCCCCTGATTTTTAACACAAATAAAAATCGATATACAACCCCATAATTATATATGCGTGAACGTTCAGCCATCAATACAAAACTGACCTGACCGATTTTCAAATATATTTATAAAATATATATATTTTATTATGTGTCAAATATTGATAGGCTAAAATTTTCTATCTAGTGCACCCTACAGAGCGAATGACCATGAAACCCTAATACCCACAGCTGATTTCATTTCTTTCTCTTTCACAAAACTGAAAATGAGAGTTCTCTCTCAACTCTCATTCTCTCTTAAACGAAAACCCACACCTCTCAATCTCTCACTTTCTCAATCGATCGCGCTCATCAATCTTTCTCTGTCACTCTCTCAGTTTTAGGTATGTTTCATTTTTCACCGTAATGTTAAGATCTCTCACCGTAATGTTCAATTGTTCATTCTTGAATCTGGGTTTTGGTCTGATGTTCTTGTTATTTGGGTTTGTTATCTAATATAGAAATAGGGTCTCTTTCTTCTGATTTTTTGAACTTTCAAGTTTAGGTTTCAATTTTAGTGGCTTAGTGTTCTGATTTGGCCATTTGGAGTTTTGAGTTTAAAAATTAGTGTTATGATTTTCTTGTTCATGTATCCAAAAGAACTACATGATGCCTCTATTATTGCTTGTTCATGTTCTTCTTGGTGTTAAAATTAGTGTTCTGAGTTTAGCATAACTGTGTTTATACTATAGATTGTGTAAAAATGCTTCATGAGTTTATAAGTTTATTAGAACATGCTTGGTCTATTAATGCTTCTGCAAAATCTGTAAAAATCAAAGCAATTCTATTAGAACATGCTTCATTGAACTGTGTTAAAATTATTGTTCTATTAATTAGAAATACATGATTGTAACATTGAAATCACTCGAATCAAATTGTTTATTATGTTTAGTGTTTTGTTACAATTATAGTTACAAACTTACAATCAAGTTGACTTATGTTATCCATTTCACTAATCTCAGGATGGAAGTCAACACTGAGGCTGCTGCAACTGGAAGCAGCGCCGAAACTACACCAACAAGCACATCATCGGCTCTTGTTTCATCTGATGAACCTCCATCTGCTCAAGTTCAATTTGCCCAAGTTTATACTCAAGTTCAACCTACTGATGCTGCAAGCAGTCAACTTCCTCCTGCCGATACTGAAAGCAAGAGAAAGAACAAGAGCATAGCATGGAATCACTTCACCAAGCTACTTAATCCTGATGGTTTGAAGATGGAGAAGCCTCGAGCCAAGTGTAATTACTGTCCCCAGACATACTTTGTGCACTCGAAGTCGCATGGGACTACAAGCATGAAGAATCACACGCTTTATCAATGCAAGAAGTGTCCCCTCTACATCTTGGCAAAAAAACAGAGACATCTAGCATTTGATTCTACTGAAAATGGTGCAAATCTGAAAGCTTTTAGTTTTAATGAAGATGTCGCTAGGATTGCAAGTGCTAAGATGGTTATTAGTAGGAGTCGTCAACAGGCCGGGCCGAACTGGTTCATAGCCCTTGCAATTCTTTTACATAATGACGGGTTGGGCTTCATTATAAATTTCAAGATCCAAGCCCATCTATATAAACCTAGCCTTGTAGGTTTTTTTTTTAGCCGGGTAGCCCTCATTTATCCAGACCGGGCCCATATTCTCTAGTTCCAAATAATAAATAACTTAATCTACATTTAATTTTTTAACTAAGTAAGTTAATTAGGGTTCTTGACTTCTTGAAGTATAGCTTACAGTATTTAATTTTGAGGAAGAACATGTGCATGTATGTGTGTGTCAGTGTGTGCATCGCTATATGCATGTGTGTGTGTGTGCGCGCATATATATATATATATATATAATATTAACTACATAGTATAATATTTAATTTATGGGCCTTTGGCGGGCTGGGTCTATGGGTCGAGCAGGGCTTCAAACCCCTAAACCAAGCTCGGCCCTCTACCCACCGGGCTGGGCATTTTTCGGGCTTTTATGCAGACTGGGCCTGACTTTTACCAGTCGGGCCTTCTAGGACTCCATCTGTCTATCTGATTCACGAGCCAAATGATGAGGCCTAGTTATTAGAGATCAACTTTCATTTAATTTTGTGGAGGGACAAGGTTTATGGATTTCATGAAGGTAACTTAGTGTGATGACCTTGATTTTCGTTATTTAATTATTGCAATTAATAATGGACCAGTTATGTGAATTATGAGTATTTTGCTTGATTTGTATGTTGTGTGTGAAGTGGAATTGTTTTCGGACGAATAATTATTCAAAAAGTGTGGTTTTAGGGGGGAACGAAGTTTGACTTTTTATACATTGAGATTCTCTGAAAATTTTCTTCACAAAAGTCGTAGAGCACATCAATACGAGTTTGTGGACATGTGGCACGCAAAAATCGGAGTTCGTATGTGAAAGTTATGGTCTGCTGAATTTTTGGATATTTTTGGAAAATACTATAAATAGAAATTTCCATATCTGAAAATTTACTATTTTCATTTTGGGCTTCCTCTTCCGGAAACTTACAAACGCTATGTTCTCTCTCTTCAGCCGTGCAACCCGACCCGTATTCGGTAACTCGACCCAGCTTTTTCTCCGAGCTCCGGCGACGGCGGACCGCCGAACAAGCTCAGACCTCTTCGCCTCCACCGTGCGCTCCTTTCTGTGGCATCCTCTAGAGATGATTTGCACCGTTCGTTGCCCTGGAAGTCGGAGACTTTGAGTGCAGTCAGACCCAATAAGAAATCAAAGTTCCGACGATGATAACGGCACAAACTTGGCTTCTTGAGTTTGTAGGAGCCTCCCATGTTGATCCTTGGTGGTTGTTTGGAGCGATTTACATGGGAATTGGTTCAACGCGAGGTGAGCAGTGATCCTCAACTCGTGAGCGTGATTTTGGCCGATCTAGGCTAAGTTGGTTCAAACTTCAGGTATTAAGTTACTCTACTTGATATTCTTGACATTTTGGACGGTTTGATTAAGATGGTTTTAAGTTTTGGCCGGCCGTGATCGTAGTGGTTCTACCACAGACTGTGGTGGCGTTTTGGCCACGTTCTGGCCATGTAAGGGATAGTTTCTTATTTTATATATCATATACTCATCGATACGAACGTTTTGATATATAATACGTAATTTTTGGAGATCGTATGAATATGTTATGATTTTTACGGTTTCGAACCGTTTGATTATTAGATCCATGAGGATTCGAGCGTTCGATCGACTTGTGGTTTTGACATATTGATCATAGAAGTATTCCGGAAACTTTGGGTGGTCTTGGATGTGGTTTCGCCTCGATTGGTATCACGTTTGGGGATTTTAGTTCAAAACGGGGGTTTCATACTTAAATCGCTTGTGATTCATATACTAAGTTGAGACCGTATGTGATTAGGAACTTGACGAAGTACTCTTGGATGGATATTTTGTGGTTGTGGTGCTATATTCTATATTGAAGACACAACAGGATTCAGAGGTGAGTAATCTCACAATTTTCATTTACGAACGGAGTTACCATTATTGTTTTAGGCGTTATTTATTTAACTGCAAACTATAGTATGTATTAGTAGACATTCATGAGCGAATGACTACGTATATATATATATATATATATATATATTCTTGTGAGTGATGTGTGATGAAACAATATGCATGATTGTGTTCATATTATTGTTGAATGTGACTTTTCAGGAAACAATATTGTGGAAAAAGATGTTTTTTGCTATTGAAAAGTGTTGAGTTTGATGTTACATTTTTGAGTCAAGCGTGACTTATTTTAAATGTATTGGTCTTAATTTGTAACAAGAGTCACAGATGGTGAGCATGGATGGGGAAATCTTCTAACGTATTTGTAACGTTTTTAGGTCAGGTGCGACTTACTTAACGTTTGATTCTAAGACTAGACGAGGTCTGAAAATCATACGTTACAGATGGTGACAGGTCGCAGATGGTGATCAAGGCAAGAAATCGAGAATCATGCCTTTGGCCGGGCAAGTGGTTACGATCAGTTAGAACTCTAGTATGTCTGCCATTATAGCTTATGGGGGTAACAGTCGAGATTGCTGGAGACTCATAAGTGTGTAATTTAAAAGAGAGTCTCTAGAGTATTCTTTCTTTTATTGTCTAGATGAGACTTGATTTGCTTACTGATTGTTGAGTTAGCAAATAGTATTTTGTCACAGCGGTGACTTACACTATGCCAAAAAACTTATCAGACGACAGACATAAACTGTTGTCTGATTTGGAGTGCCACCGATGTACAGCGAGCCGCTGTCTGTTGAAAATTCAGACAACGGTGAAACACAGTTGTCTGAGAAACACACAGGCAACGGGTATGTATTATAACTGTTGTGTGATGGCTCGGTAGATGCCAGGCGCAGCTGCGCAGCAATTGAGACGCTGCTTTCAGACAACAAAATTTGCTTAAATTCGTTGTTTGTTAGGCCTTGTCAGACAACGGGGTTCTAGTGCTTTCTGTTGTGTGAGAGTATGTTAGAAGACTTATTTTTTGAAAAAACCATTGTCTGATAAATGAGAAATCTGTTGTATGATCATTTAAATATTCATTTTACCTAATGAACAGCAGTGATCAAATGGAAATAAAATCTTATGCAAACAATCAAATGAACTAGTATTTTAAACTTCAAAGTACATTGGATCCACCAATATACAATTCGTATTAGTCATTGTTCCACAAAATCATGAATCGGTGACAATTTATTGTTTAACATTGCATCTAGGACAAAGACACTAGTGTGCTAGAAATGGATCATTGTTTATTGGACTATTTATGATTGCTTGCCCACTTCGGCCACGACTAATGTTTGCTCCTGCTGGTCCTCTTTTTTTCTTCGACTTCTGCCACCACATCAACTTGTTTCAAGATGCTGCATACAATACTCCAACATCAAAAGCCATACTACTCATGAGCAACATGACAAAATGACATAAGCAAGAAGCTGCAGAGAAAGACAAAATATAAAGACTTATATTTACATCTGGTATTGCAAACCCAAGTTTGGAAGACATGTGATCTTTCAAAACATAACAATATAGTCATGCCTTGACAGCATAGCTTAATTAATAAGTCAAAGTATCCCCGGATATGTGAAACAAGATTATGCTTTCCTTTTATACACAAATATATACTAGAAAAATGTTGCTCTTATGAAAGTTTTTGAAAAATGCAGTTAGTAGTTTGCTACACTGCAAGTACTTAGGCATTGCTATTTAGATTTGGCTTGAAATGTAATCTAGTCTATTGAATAATAGAAACCTTCCAAAACCATAAGTCATAACAGCAAATTGAGATCTAAAGGGCTACAAAACTTTTAGATATAAGAATTCTAAAGAGATGTGATCACATTCTCACTACACAATTAGTGGCTTTCCAACCAGATCTGAAGTCAAAGATCACTAAATGCAACCTCAAAAGACCATACTATTAAAATAAAAGCCAGGGTATTTACCGTAGGCACACCTTTGCTGTGAAGATGTGTGACACGGGCTGCTTAGGACTGAAGTGCCTCGTTCTCAGGTTCAATAGATAAGGCAAACTTAGAGTTACTCTATCACAAATGGTTGCCTCAAGTCAGTTCCCTGTTCTGAACTTTAAAACATTATATAGCTTACAGAAAACTGAAAAGGTGACATGATTAACCAATGTATATTCATGACCAAAGTATACTTCTGTATCAGCTGGTAAAGACATGATCTTTGTAAGGGAAGACTGCATCTGTAACAGACAATCAATTGATTAATAAATAGATTTTGAAACACACACATATAGTATATATAAAGTTGAACAAATGTAACAAGATAATCATTGCTTCGAAGTGTTCAAAACCAAAGGACCAACTTCACTATTAATTGCTTTGAACGACCATTAAGTTGCAAAGCTTTGCTTTTTATGTTTTATCTCAAGGGCGAGCATTAATCACAGAAGGCAAATGCAACACATAACTACAACATTGTTCTTTAATATTTACTGCGAAATTCTATAGGATAAAGATTTCATCTTCCGGCAGTAACCCATTTTCGCATAGCAAAAACAGAGATAATAATTGGTAAGCATAACAAAAGTATGGACAGAACATACCCCATTCGGAAAATATAAGCCAGTAGACTGGACATTAATCTCAAATAAGACAGAGGAACTAGAATAGCAAGAACCAATCTGTGCTTGACAGATTTCTACCTCTTCTCTTAGTTTGCATTTTAATATGTATATTGTGTGATGACATAAAAGTAAGAGCTACAAAAATGAAGTCCTCTTAACACACAGTTTATACAAATCTATGATGTCTTGTAGTTATATATCCTTATATGTAGTTTTGAAATTCTAAAGCTTGATAAAGTACGTCAGAATGGCCTTTTAGAGAAAGTTGGAGATGGGGAGGAGAAAGTACATTAGACTAGTACTTTTGCAACTATTTCTAACTCACTTGAGCTTACTACAAATGATTGACTTCCATGCTAACTTCTATTTACAAGGGGAGGATTCAATGATATATATACAGAACTTAACATAAGCACTTCTGCAAACTTAGATTTACAAGGGAGAATTCATTGATATCAAGAATGTAACACAAGGAATTATGATTGTTAGACAAAAGCTTGAACACTTAACTTCCTACTTAGGCAAAAGAGTTAGAAGACAATTCCAATTGATTTTTCTTCTACAAAGAAATGTTTGGGAAAGTCTAATATCTGGTAACTATGGAGGAAAACAATTGTTTATAGATAGAAAAATCAACTATCAAAGTGACAACAATATAAGATTGGCTTTTCTTTAATTCTTGTTCACAAGTTGGTTCATGAAAAGTGTTCTTACCATTCATGTAATCTTCAGGACTGAAATAAGTCTCTTGTCAGAGACTCCAATCCCAACATTACAGAAGGAATTGCTCCAGTAGGCCTCTGAAATCTGCAACCACTTAGAAGAATACACAAAACGTAGACCAAATGTCACTCCAGTTTATAGAAAAATGGTATAAATTGGCATTATACTATCAAGGTATACAACTACAAAAGTGGAATAATTACACCAATACTTTACAAAATAGTAAAACTACTGAACTTTTGGAACAAAAGGTTCCAGTGTCATAATATCAAGGTATGAAAGCTGAACGAAATGTTTTCCAACCATCCAACTAAAGACTGGATAACTAACAAGTAAGCTCCTTTTCTCATATAAATCAAAACATCTCAATTGATATGAACTTGGTGGTTTCCCTGTATAGGCCATGAACTTGATCATAATCAGTCTCAACGAGTGACCACTTTTCATTATTTCCCACTCTTTTCATGAACAGATTAGGGACACAAAGAGCATAAAATAGTACCCATTTTGCATATAATATGGATTCTACAGATGCATACATTTTAAACTAATGGTTTTATTGTTACAGCTCATGAAGAAGTAACTAATACGAAAATTGAACAAAGCAAGAGAATGCATACACACCTGTGCATTTTGTTGCAGAAAGAGAGAACCGAGAGCTTCCCGGAATCAGATACAACCACCAAAAGATCTTTGCCTAGCATTTACAACAAGAGGACAAAATTAATTTTACTCAATGCAATACAATTTAGTTAATTCATGAAACAAAATGGTGAAACTGCTTGTTGAATTGAACTAAACACCTAGCGGTTTCGAGTTCGGAATCTATCATTCCATGGTAGGACATCAATGTCTTTAATGGTGCCACACACAGGCTGCTCACATATAGACTATACAATCCCCCATCTTCACCAATTATCACCAACTCTATCGATTTATCCTGAAATGCCAAAATCACATATTAGTTCGTCTTTGTTTCTAATTCCACCAAAATCAGATCTAAAAAGAGAAGATATTGACCTAGAGCGTAGAGAGAGAAGGGGGAGGGTGGCGCGTGTGAGAGTGAGAGAGAGAGAGGACCTTACCGAAAATGATGTCGTTGGAGTTAGGAAAGCAAATGTGACCGTAGAGGACCTGGAGAATGACGGTGCCTCAGAGGAGGCACTTGGAGAGGTAGTGAGAGTTGCTGGAGGTGGACGGCGACGATGATCTGGACCGTTCCACCTTTTGGAACTCTAATCGAAACCCTATTCGGAAACCACATATGAAACCTCAAGCTGAAAGAGAAATTGATATGAAAGATCAAAAATCAACAAAGAGAAATTAACTTTTCCTCACCAAAAGTAGTTCAATTGAAGAGAGGAATGAAGAGTGTCTCTTCCCAGTCTGGAAAACAAAAAGAACCCTAAAATCAAAATCAGGAAATCCAAACATGGTAGAATGGTGCGAAGAGACCAAATCTATAGAAGGAGAAGAGGGAGTTACCTTCGTGGTGATGTTGCTTAGAATCAAAACTTTGGGTTGCTTCCTTTTTGGTTTGCAGGTGAGGAGAGATGAGAGAGGAAATGGTTGGCTTCTAAGAGATAGACACGAACAAGAAAAGGGGCCTGAAGGCAGAGTTACTTTGTGCAAGCCGAGTGGGGAGACACAGTCACTAAGGCCCTAACTAAGTTGTTAAAGGCGGGCATTTTTTTTTATAATAACTTTTTAACACAACGCATGTATGAAGTTAAGTTGTCTGATCATGAACAAGTTAAGTTTGAGTTAAGGGAGCAAGGAGGGAAAATTCCCGCCTATGTGCAATCAAAGTAGCAGTTTTGACATTAGGGACTTATATTTCTCATTCAGACAACACAAATAAGCCATTCCGTTGTAGGAGCTTAAATCGTGTACCAGCATTTCACTCAAATATTGGCCTTTTTGGGGCTACTCACTCACATTTTGGGATACATGTGATTTTCTTCCAAACTTGCACAACGGAAACAAAAAAATGCGTTGTATGTTATTTTGCAACTTACTCTCATACAACATATACAACAATACTGTTGTGCAAGGTAAGTCAAAATTGCGACCCAAATTTGAGCAAGGTGAGGGGGAAATTTTTTTTACATTCAGACAACAGACAAATTCTTAAAACTGTTGTACAATAATCTTGGACCCAAAAAAATTGATGTATGACCTCCTTATACAACGCCAATCTCATTAAACCTGTTGTGTGAAGCAGTTTCAGTGATCGCACAACGGAAATTTTTTTTCGTTGTCTAAAAAGTGTAGTGTGATGCAGTTTTTGGCATAGTGTTATGTTGTCCCTTCGGTGGAAAGGACATGGAATGTTGGAAGGAATCATGGTTGCGTTGTTTCCTTAAGTTGATTGGTGTGTGTTGTTGATTGACGTCTATGAGTTACTCATGCAAGCTTTCATAAACTTACCGGGTTTGTTGTGTGGCAACCTGGTACACTATTTAATGGTGTAGGGGTTAATCCTGTAGGTCAGGGTAATCGTGGTTGAAGCTGAGGTAGCTTGCTGGTAGTAGTACGGGTCGAAAGCAAATTTTGTTGGTTTTGCCATTGTTATGACTTCAGCTATGTAGTAAGCTCTGAGGAGCATTTACGTTTATTTTGTTGTGGCAATTGAATTCGTAACTCGTGTAATATATGACTCTGCGGAGCAAGTATATATTGATGTTGTGGGTTCAGAGCATCAGTATGTACTTGGGTTAAAAGGAAAAAGTTTTCCAGGTATTTAGTATTGATGGCTGAACCATCACGCATGTATAATTATGAGATTATATATTGATTTTTATTTGTGTTTAAAAATTGGGGCGTGACACTTAGTTGCTATTCAAGCCTCCTTCCCGTAGAGCTGTAGGGAGAGATATCTGGGATCTGTTTCAATGTGAGAAAACTAGGATTAAGAATATCTTAACCACCTATTCTCAGAGAGTGAGCTTGACCACTGACACTTGGACTTTGATCCAAAATATCAATTATATGGTCTTAACTGCCCACTTTATTGATGACAACTGGGTTTTGCATAAGCGTATCCTTAATTTTGTTGCCATCCCTAATCATAAGGGCATGACAATTGGGAAGCTTGTAAAATCGTGCTTGATAGGATGGGGAATAGAAAGGTGTTTACAATTGTTGTGGACAATGCTAGCCCGAATCAAGTTACACTTGATTATATCCTGGAAAAGATAGGGAATTGGAAGGAGCTTGTGTTAAATGACACCTTTTTGCACATGAGGTGCTGCTGCCGTATCCTTAACTTGATTGTTAAGGATGGCAAGGAGGAGTTGGACAGTTCCATCTACTCAATTAGAAACTGTGTTAAATACATCAGATCCTCTCTTGCAAGATTGGAGAAATTTAGTAAGTGTGCAGCTCAGGAAAAAATAGAGCATAAGGGTGGGATTTTTCCCTTGGATATCTGCATCAGCTGGAACTCGACTTACTTCAAGCTTGACATTGCTGTGAAGTTTAAGAAAGCTTTTCTAAGATTAGAGGATGAAGACACTTAGTTTAAGGGCTATTTTCAAGAAAGAGTTGATGGGAAGAAAAGGGACGGGCCTCTCGATTCTGTTGGTTGGGACAAATCAACAAGATTAGTCACCACAACAAAAAGTCTCTTTAGCGACCAAGTTTTTCCCGAGGAATTTATTTTCCTCACTAAATATCACATTTCACGAGGAATAATTAAGTTCCTCACTAAATGCCATTAGGTTTTTCACGAAGAACATATTTTCCTCCCTATATATCACTTTCTATGACGAATATTTCAGTTCATCACTAAAGGTGACCACCATTTGGTCTCTCACATCGTCGTGTTATTAGCAAGGAAATATGAGACTTCAGTGACGAATTTTTTCATCGCAAACACAACATTCAACGAGGAAATAATGATTTCGTCGTTATTTGTTTGGCGGCAAATTGTTTAGGACCCACCTAATTTGATGGCGACAAAAATATGGTTTCCTCGCTAAAAATGTATTTTCTATGAGAAACCATTTCCTCATTAAAAGAAACAATTAGTGATGAAATAACACTTTCCTCGTTATTAGTTTGGCGGATAATTGAGTAAGGCCCGCCAAATTCATTGGCGACAAAACTATAGGTTTCTCACTAAAAGTCTATGTTGTACGAGGAACCATTTCCTCGTTAAAAGAAACAATTAGCGAGGAAATAACACTTTCCTCGTTATTAGTTTGGTGGATAATTGAGTAAAACCTGCTAAATTCATTGGCGACAAAACTATGGTTTTCTCGCTAAAAGTCTATGTTCTATGAGGAACCATTTCCTCATTAAAAGAAACAATTAGCGAGGAAATAACATTTTCCACGTTATTAGTTTGGCGGATAATTGAGTAAAACCCGCCAAATTCATTAGTGACAAAACTATGGTTTCCTCGCTAAAAGTCTATATTCAACGAAGAATCATTTCCTCACCAAAAAGTGATCAAAATATGGAAACCCGTTCCTTAAGCTAAGGGGGGTGTATTGTATATGGAATTAGTGGAACTTTTAAAGAAATCTATGGAATTTAAAAGTCTGGGTGTATTCAATATAGACTTTTAACAGTCCATGAAAGTCTTGAGGTATTCAATTAGGATTTTTAAATACTTCATGAATTCCACCAAAATCTAGGGGTATTCAATTAAGACTTTTAAAAATGAATAAAAGTACAGAGGTATTCAAAATATCATTCATACTTATGGAATTAGAAAATCATGGATAATCATGGACTTTGTAGTGTTAACTATACATACCAAACTCCAATAATTTTCTAGCCTCTAGACCAAAGATTTCAAAAAGTCTATCAAAGTTTCCTCTTCAAAAAAAAAAAAAAGCTCTATCAAAGTTCTTCTCTCTACGCACGAAGAAGTTTGTCCTTCATCATCTCCCTTTCTTAATTTTTTGTCTTTTCTCTAATCTTTTATGATATCAACCTTTGTTGATACCTAACATGTTCATTGTAGTTGTTGAATGTGATTTTTTTTTTCAATTGTGATACTTCGAACCCTAATAGCAATAAAAATGATTTATGAAAATATTGTGGTCTAACCCTAAGACCTTGAACCATACTAAATTTTATCATATTAATTAATTATTCTCATTAATTTGAATTTATATTATGGTTCAAAAAAAGGTTGAACAATTGAATTTCAATTGATTGATTATAGATCAAGACATTGACCAATATTGCTACAATATATGTTAATCGGCGAAAACAAAATTGATGAGAATAATTAACCATAAACATCAAGTGATCTATATTGTATATTTATGTTGTTGGGAGATTAGAAATGAGAACAAACTCGCTAGACACACTAACAATCATTTGTTTGAGTCCATTTCTATTAGAAGATGCTGGAGCATTGAAGAGACAACAAGTTATTATTTTGTTTTGTGTTTGGGCTGCATTTTTTTTATATTTTGTACATCCTAGGAAATCTTTAGAATTCATTCATAATAAAGTATATAGATTTTTATGAATCAATAAAAGTCTGTTGCTAAAATCAATGGTTTTAAGAAATCCATAACAGTCTATCAACTTTTTAAAGAGTCTGTGGACTTTTTAAAAAGTCTGTCATTTAAAAAAAGTTTGCACAAATCCAAATACAATACACCCCCCTAAGTTAAGAACCTCCTTAGCAGAGCAAGATTTTATATATATATATATATATATATATATATATATAACCTTGCTCAGGTGCGGGTATCTGCACTTAAACAAAAGGTGCTGATTTCCAGTTTTTTCCTACTTTCCGATCATATTTTCACATCTTAACCGTTCAGTTTTAGATCATAATGTATAGATCATCACTAAAAAATTTCAGCCAATTTGATGATCGTTAAGGCATCTAAAACTGCAATTTACACGAATGAACCGAATCTGTCGAACCGGAACCGTTCGTGTTTATAATGGTAAATTGCAGTTTTGGATGCCTTAACGATCACCAAATTGGCTGAAAATTTGCAGAAGTGATCTATACATTAGGACCTAAAAGCTGAACGGTTAAGATGTGAAAATATGATCGGAAAGTAGGGAAAAACTGGAAATCCGCACCTTTTGTTTAAGTGCAGATACCCGCAGCCAAGAAGGGCTGATATAGTGTGTGTGTGTGTATAATTATTCTCACTCCTCAATTCCTGCCCTCTGATCTTCCACTCACTACACACACACACACACACACACACACACACATATTTAAATAACTTATTCTCACTCCTCAATTCCTTTCCCTTGATCTTCTGCTCACTTTGCATACTTGACGTTTCCACTAAGGGACTCTTCTATATGCATATTACTATATTACATGTGACTCACTATGTAATTCCAATTCAAATGCTCTAGTTTTATAACACTCTTTTAAGATGTAGAACTTAGAAGAAAAGTAGACGATCACACTATGTTCAATATGATCATCATGATAATTCATGATAATTAATAACTAAATGGTACTCAATTTAGCTTAAAGTTTTACAAAAATGATATAGGAGTGATGTCCTAAGGAACTATTTAGATCATCGAAATAAAATTTATAGAAGTTCTCGCACCAGACACTAGATTATTGATACTATGCAAAGTTGCGACTTGCCCATATGAACCTTCGAACACCAATACCTCCCAGTGTCTCTGTCATGCAATCTCTCTCATCTATCTCGCCTCTTTTAGTTTCTCTTCTTCTCATTAGTACCCTAAATCTCGAATAGGGTTTTCAGTGTTGCAAAATTTCATTCATTTTTTAATTTTGGTACTGCTAATCTTTTCTTTTTGATGTCGTAGTAAGTTAGAGGCTCGACTAGAAGGCAATTGCATTGCTGTACTAAGAATGTAATAGAACTTTTTTGAAAATCCGATTCTAGATCATCTTTTATATGAAAAGAGTTTAGTGTATTAGGATTTTATTATCTATAAAAAAAAATTTAATGTTTGTTAGCCAAAATATGTTTTTTTAACGTAAATACCCCTTATAGAGATACTATGAAAACCACATTATTGAACAAGGATAAACAAGTAAAATTACAAAGTAAGAAAAAAAAAAGGTTATATTTTGATCTTTTATTAAAGGGAACTAGCCTCCTTGTCCTTCGAGAGATCATTTGTTTTCTTTGGTTTTCTCTTCGCGATGCATAGGATGGATAAACCCTAACCAGATCTTCGCCATGCCCGGGCTGGATGGCTGGTCCTCCTCTGGTAGCGGCACCGCCCCCCAGTCCCTCACAAGCCTTCTTTTTCTTCTCTGGTAGGCCCGGTGCAGCCTCCACCGCTCGGCTTCAACATTGACTAGCTTCCGTTGCCGTTCATGGAGAATGGTGTTGTTTCAGTTCGTATCTCGGAGGCTCCTTTCCTCTGTGGTCTAGAACGCTGCAAGACAAACCTTGTGGGCAAGGTTGTGCTCCGTTTGCTCAAGTTTTGGTTCGGACTGGTCTTTTCAAATTGAATGAATATATGTTGAATCGTTGATTATCATTCCCCGTTTCTATTGATTATCTGATTCAAATTGAATGAACTATTACAGTTTAAACTGGTGATTGTTTGAATATCATTTTGGTTTGATTCAACGGTATAAATAATTGTAGCATAATATTAGTTTGTGGTAACTTTTCTCAAAGATACCAATTGAGGTTTAGGCTGTAATACTATAAAAGTATAAATGTCTAATACACTAATACGAGTGATAATATATTCATATTAGCTTCTGTCTTGTGGATGGTGTAGTGGAGTAGGTCCTGTACTTGGCATAATGTTTTGGTAATGATTAATTATAGAGGTATGCTGAGTATACTTAGTATGCATTATGTAGACATGTGTCCTAAAGACATGTGATTTGATTCTAGGCATTTTTATATGCAAGGTGCTTACCTTTTTTTTGGACTCAAATGTCCCAGCATGGCTTGCTATCTTTGCTACAGTCATCCTTGTACTTGCTTTTACGAAGGTAAAAGTTTGCATTCTGAAAAGTCTCCACTTTCAGTTATGTAATAAGGCATGAAGAATCAGTGTTATTTACTCTTCTTTTGTAATAAGGCATGCCATTTTTGTAGTTAATTATTTCACTTTTGCTAGTAAGTACCAGTACTAGCCAAAACTATTATGATACTATGGTTTTGATTCTTGGAATACTGCAGCAACTTATTATCAAGGCTTTGTTTGCTTCATGAAAAAGCTGCATGAAAAATAATTTTGAGGGAAACTCAGTTCTGTGTGTCTTCTTCTTTCTTTTGTTTATTTCTTTTCTTTCAATGTATAAAGGTCCCTGAAGTAGGAAAGCATGTGTGTAGGTTTTGTCTATTGATGAGATAAGAGATCAAGGTAGTGTGGTGAATCGCTTCCTTATAAGGCTATATAAAGAGATAGTGAGTATACAGCTAGACTTAACTACAGACAACAATATGCTAGTTATAGGTGAAGCAACATATGCTGATGATCTCATGTGGTTTGATGCAAGTGTGAATCCAGAAAAGATAATATGTGATTATTTACTTGCAGTGACATAAAATTTCAAAAAGAGTGGAGATTGACATTATGGTAGTGTTAATAACAACTCCCTATATACAGATAGATATTGTGTTATCTAATTGTATGTCTGGGGAATAAGATATATTCCAGATGTAAGGGCAGTGCTGGGGTCTCAAATTACTATATGAGTTGGCCCTATTATTTTATAGAGCACCTTACTGTATTGAAGATCATATACTAATCAGTCCCCTTTTTTAATCATACAGGTTCCTCACTAATTCTTATCTTTGGGAAGAGGCTCCACCAATTCATACCGCTTCCTTGCATTTTGGTTACCTCCTCCATGTATCTAACCTTCTGTATAGTTCTGTTAGTTGCAACAGTTAAAGGTCAATCCTGATAGAAGTGCAAAATGTAGTCTTTGAGGCTGGTCTTGATAAATCTAGAGAACCTTTAGTTTCACTTATCTTGCAAAATGGAACCGTTAGAAATGGGGACATAGCAGTGTGTGGAGTAGCCTTTTAGCCTTTGGAAAGGTTGGTTGATTACTCCTTGTTTTGATGTAATCATATGTAATGTTGACAAAAGATGAAAATCCTCATTTATATTATTTGTCATTTGGGTTCACAGGTCTTGTCAGCTTCTAGCTTAAGAGTTCTTAGGTCTGATGGTGAAGTAGAAGGGATTGGTTAAGTTGTGGCCTTAGACAATGATTAAGGTAATTCTCAGATTCTCTGCCTGATAACCTTTTAGAAGCATTTCTGCACCACTGTGTGTTTCCTGCAAGTATTCTATGAAACTACTAATGTTGTTTTAGTGACTGCCCCATACTTGAACGTTAATTAGGAACAAGAATCACATACGAGGATGATTTATTACTTGTAGTCTTGTAGATAAGGGGAGCTTGCATTGGAAAGAGCTCATTATTTGACAACAGGGGAGCTCGTGAGTCTCAGGGAGCAGCTGCTTGTGGACTGTGATCATGAGGAAGTGAGAGGCTTTGTGATACCCCGAAAATTCGTAATTATTTTTCGAGGATTTTCCGGAATTAATTTTATGTTTATTGGGCGGTTTCGTGGCTCGTGGACGGAGCGGAAGTGTTTCGGATTAATTTTCATTCGGAAAATATGACTTTAGGGGTGGCGCAAAGGTTTACTTTTGATACGTTGAGATTCTCTGAAAACTTCCTTCATGAAAGTTGTAGAGCGCATCGATACGAGTTTGCGGACATATGGAATGTGAGAATCGGAGTTTGTATGAGAAAGTTATGGCCATTGGAAGAAGTTTCCATTTTGGTATAAATAGAAGTTTCCCAAGTGGGAAATTTACTATTTTCATTTGGTTTCCATTTCCGGAAACTGATATCTCTCTCTCTTCTCTCTCGGCTGCACCTTCAGAAATGAAAATATCCGACTGACCCGACCCAGACACGGCCGACCCGACCCGGCTTTTCCGGCGAACTGCGGAGGTCTCCGGCGACGAAACTTTCCAGATAGGATCGTCTCCTCCGTTTGGTCGTCCCTTTGGTGTCCTCTA
The DNA here is from genome assembly GCA_024704745.1 of Rosa lucieae. Taxonomy (NCBI): domain Eukaryota; kingdom Viridiplantae; phylum Streptophyta; class Magnoliopsida; order Rosales; family Rosaceae; genus Rosa; species Rosa lucieae. Next base: position 11,713,522 of record CM045492.1, on the reverse strand, counting down.
GCGCCGATTCTCCTCCACGGCGGAGCTGCAAGGATGCCCAATTGAGTGTTTTCGGACCCGATCGGTTCTCTGATCTCCGACGTCGGCGGGGCTTCAAGTTGAGCAGCCTCCTTGATCGATCCTTGCTGGTTGTTTGGATTGATTCATGTAAAACTTGGTTCAACTCAGATTGGATTACTGTTCACTGCTTGTGAGGTAGTGTTCCATCCCTTATGCTTGTTTTCTGACTTCGAGCTAGTTATGAAAATTCCCAAGCATGCTTAGATGAAGCTTTTTGATGTTGGGAGTTTTGGGAAATATTTAGTTTTGGCCGGCGGTGGTGCACCTCCGCCTGTGGAGGCGTTCTGGTGGTGTTCCGGCCATGTAAGGGACTGTTTCTGGTATTATATATGTTCTACTCGTTGATACGAGCGTTTCGATATATAATATGCAAATTTTGGAGTTCGTATGGAATTGTTATGATTTTTGCAGTTTCATACCGATCGATTTATTCGATCCGTGAGGATTCGAGCGTCTGATTGACTTGTGATTTGGTCACATCGATCGTGGACGTATTCCGGAGACTTTGGGAGGTCTCGGATGTGGTTTCGCCTCGATTTGTGTCACTTTGGGAATTTTAGTTCAAAATAAGGGTTTCGGACTTAAATCATTTGTGAATCGTTACTGATTTGAGATAATTGGTGATTAGGTGCTTCTAAAGGTGAATAGTGTTAGTTCGGTTTTGTATAGAAGACGCAGCGGGATTCTGAGGTGAGTAATCTCACAAACCACCAAAACATATATATTTCCTCGCCAAAGCTATTTATAATGACGAAAATATTTTGCCGCAAAAACAGTAGTTCACTTTTCTTTTCTTTTTTAATAATTTTTTATTTATTCATTATCATTAGTGAGCAAATACATAATTTAGCGACGAAAACAAGTTTGTCAGAAAATATATTTAACGACTATTTTCTTACCCTCGAAATTTTTTAACGAGGTAAAAGTATGAGTTTGGGTGAGGAAAAACATTGTCGCCAAAGATTAACAGCAAGAAAAATTAATTTTCTCGAGAAAAAGGTTTGTCGAAGAAATAGTTTTTTTGTCGCTAAAACTTTTCTTGACGAGCTTTCTCCGACGAATTGAAGACGAAAAAAATTTCCTCGTGGAAATACTACAGCGATGAAATGTCGGTTTTTAGCGAGGAATAAGTTCCTCGCAAATGAGGTTTTTTGTTGTAGTGTGAAGTTTTTGAAGATTTTTTACGATGCAACAATTCAGTTTAGTGGCAGCAAGGTTGTGACAGCAAATCAACCACTTCTTTGGATATGCACCATTGTTGAGGAGTTAAAGAAATGTATCCAAACTGATGACCCTCTCTTGGTGGGCATTGGGATTGTTAGACTAAACATAATAGCCATAAGATCACCTCACAAAAGTATATAGATACAATTGTATGAAATAGTGAACAAGAATTTAAAATAGAACATGAGCCATAACCTGAATGGCCACTCAATCCAAGCCTAAGTCTTCTGCGCTTCTCTCATGTGGTATTCTCTTATGGGGCAAGAAAACTATATTACCGATGATCAGAGAGCACAGGGACCTAAGCCTTATATAGAGGGTTAGATATTCTGTATCCTCCCATAAAAGAAACAGAATCATATTCCAATTAAACCTCTATAGATACATATCCATTTTGACTGACTAACTTAATAGCCAAGTCATATATTAGATTTCCTCTACTTTATTCATTCAGAATCCACATAAATAAAGTCTCTAGGAGCTAGATTCTCAATGATTCTCTAATTGCTTATTCTACAAATAATAACAAGTTGTTGTGCCAAACGTGAACTTAGGATATAGTCCAAATATTCTTACAATCTCCCACTTGGACTATCGTAAGTTCACTCAACAAGAATGTTATTGAAATCAGATATAGCAATCAATCTAAAGTGTGCACCTGAGAAACATGAGTTCTATGAATCTAATTCAAGACTCGGTCAAACTGCAACTGTGGCATGGAGCTAAGGAAAGAATCATGCTTAACAAAACACAAGCACTCCAAAACTACTAATGCCACAATTGCAATCCACATGAGTCACCAACAAAGATATGACTGAAGAATACATGTGCTTATGTATGAGTCTGCGTCTTAATGCAACATGTATATGGTCCTACCTAATGGTTTTGATCACCAAAACCTCAAACACAAATTTCTAAAGAAATTTAATGAAAGTGTTTATCCATCTAAAAGATTCTGAATTGTTGCCTCAATAATCCGAGAGCAACGTAAAAGCAATTAAACAGCTACTTAATCAAAGGCCTTTATTAAAATAACATTGCAGTAGCAATGCACCATGTTAACCATAAAATTAGAAATTAAAAGAGAAGTCTAAGGGTCAAAATACAAGAAGATCATTATACTCCCACTAAACCTGCCATAATTTAATGACATTCCAAAGCAAACATTTATTCAGTACAACTTAATTTGCAAATAATAACTGAATAGCATATTAGGAGAAAACTTGAACTTGAGTTCATGGAAAACTAAATTTGATCTGAGAGCATAGCTTCAAGTAAAACAGTAAAAAAAAACTTAATTAAATATAAAACTAATTGCAAAATGATCCTTGTAGGAAAAATAGTCCTACTGACCCAAATGTTTCAAGAACTCTCATCGTAGTGCATCCAAAACAAAATGAGAAGTTGTTATTCAATCCATAACAAAATATAAAAGATATCACCAACTTCAACAGCCGTTTTGAAATAAGACTGCCAAAATATTTCCAATACCCAAAACTAAAGGTTAAGAACTTTATAGGATGCAAAATAATATTTACACACGTCAATTATTCTTCATTTGCCATAGTACATTACTTCTACTATTCATACATATGACAATAATGGAAGCCAAAAGGTTGCAGATTTAATCAATCGTTTAATAAACAGAACAATATCAACCTCAAGTCCAAATCCTTATAAAATAAAATAAAATAAAAAAACATAGACATGAACATGAAAATACTTTCTCCCTTTTTTTTTTTTTAATAAATCTCCCAATCAAAATTATCGCATTAAGATATATAAAAATGGATCAAAATTATCACTCGTGAAATGACCAAAAGTCTACAAACGAAACCTTTTGTAGGAAATATTTGCAAAATATCACATATGATACGACTTTAATAAATACTCTTATGTATATCTAAAATCGCAACCAATTTAGAAGAAATGTGATATGTAAGAAGGTATTTTCCTTTCAAAAGTGATATCACAATATAATTTTTTTTTTTTTTTTTTTTTCAGTCACAATTAATTTTCCTTTTGAAAATACCACAATTTTCTTTAAGTCATTCAATTTGAGAAATTAGAAAAACATGTATGCAATCTTTAATTGAAAAGTGTAGCACATAATAATCTATAAGCCACATGTATGTCAATATTTCAACTCTGAGTTGTTGTTACAATTACTATTGTAATTTATCACATTAAAAAAAAAAACTTAAGCTGACAACCATTACATTCTCAAAACTAATTTCCTTAATTTCAGGAATAGATTAACTGGCAGTACTTGAAGATAAATGTGATACTATTTGCTATGTCCTACAAGTAATGGGAAGACATCTAACACTCTTAACCAGTACTCACAAAATAACATGGATTATACAAACAATGATGTACTGTCATAAGCCCCATAAAATTTAACAATGTCAAGCAACACCTGTTGGCACGAAGACATGACATTCTGAAGTTTCTTATTCACACAACCAAAATAAAAGAAAACATGTTATCCCTGACACAGTCAACACCTGTTGGCAAGAAGAAAAGATCAGTTCTCATTTATGCTTTCCTTTATTTTGTGGTGTGCTGTTTTGCATTTGAGAACATGTAAAGTCATTCCTCCTGTTGGAGATACAGTCATGATCCTACCATGCAAAACACAATTTTTGATCTTATAACCTTTACGATCAATGAAGGATCCCAATGGCGGTTTGCTGTCTGCAACATGTACCACTAAGACACCCCAGAGACCTAAGATCAAAGTTGGTTATTTTTGTCTCAATCAAGAACAAACTTTTCGAAACACCAACTATGCTTACAGTAAAATTTAACAAGACTTAATATTTGGGAGATATTTTCTATATTTTCTTGTCACTAAAATTTTACATGAGCAATTAATATAATGATTATCAACATATGTGAAGAACAATGTAGGATAATCAAGATCATATAGGAGCAATAAGACAAAAATGTATTCATCAACATATCAACATATGATCATCACTAAATATCCTGATTAAATACCCAAGGGCTTTAATTACAAATTATATCCTTGATTGCTCTAAGCAATAATTGACAATCAAATATAAACTTACCAAATATAAAGTTTTCAAGGCCTCTTGAAAACATACCTTACGCTCCAAGTATTGCATAAAACGTGTCAGCGGAAGCAAAACTTGAGTGTAGCACAAAAGTGAAACTGTTTGTAATCCGATTTCAAGCCGTATTAATCAAAATAAATGACTAAGATGAAAATTAAGTTAGTATGGCAGTTGAAACTTGAAATCAAAGTCTATCACTTATGTGCTACACTTGATATATTGTATAATAAAAATTAAAGAGACTCTGCTAGATTTGTCAAAATAAACTCATACCATATATCCTTGATGTTGAGTCCCAAAATTAATTTACACATAATCAAAAGCTTCATATTTTGACATTAGGGTAATCTAATGAACAGACAACCTTGAGGAGTATATTCATAGCTGAATGAAACCTCGATAATTCATTTGCCTAGATAGTAGTATCTCTTATCCTTTATATAGTGAGAACTAATAACCATATTTAAATGCTTTAAGAACATATATATAGTCAAAACAAAACTTCCAGTAACCAATCAAATATTGTCCTTCAACATAACACAAGACTCAAATTTTCAATGAAAAATACACACACTCACACTTTGTGCTATGAATCCCATATGGCATTCAGAACAGTTGGCTGGAGATTAAAATTAAGTGTTATATGCATGTATTTCTCTGAGCGGATAAGAACATTCAGACCATAGAAGGTTCTTTAGAACATCCTCCATAAGTGTAGGAAACATTATTTTAGTGCATAATGCGCGTTTCAATTATTTATATGCTTTAAATATTAACCAATACAACGTACAAGGGCAACACTTATCAAACAAAAGCACCAGTACTTGTACGTAATGGTTAAACAAAACCATAAAAAGACTTGAAGAGAAACCCACCTTTTCTTCTAGGAAGAAACTTGGCTGACCAGCCCTGGTCAGGAGGGGCTGACCACAGCCACTAACAATCTGACAGCTGGCTTTTTTTTTTTTTTTTTTGCCCCTTCCCTTTCGGTTCTCCTTCTTCAGTTCTTCCTCTTCCTCTTGTTCTTCTTCCTCTTCCTCTTCCCCGTGCTGCTCTGCTCCAATTTTCAAATGCCGAAACTACTCTCCACCACCAGCACCACCCCACCCACCCAACCCAACACCAGTCCCACCACCTCAACAACCACACCCACCACTCGCCGCCGCCGCCTCAACCCACAGACTCCGCTTCAACCGCCTCCGCCTCCTCCGCGGAGCCCAAGCTCCGAGACCACGTGGACCTCCACAGCCTCCACCGCCATGCCGCCCCCTCCGCTGCCGCAGTCGTCCACGTGGGATTTCTGGGACCCTTTTGTGCCGGCTTCGTCTCGGTCGGTGATCGAGGAGGAATGGGAGGCTACGACCACCGCGTCGGAGGCGATGGTTACGACTGTCACCGTGGCGGCGAGCACCGTGGCGCCGCCTTCGGTTGTTAGTGGGTTTTCGAAGGACAGTGAGGAAGAGGAAGAAGAACAAGAGGAAGAGGAAGAACTGAAGAAGGAGAACCGAAAGGGTAAGGGGCAAAAAAAAAAAAAAAAAAAAAAAGCCAGCTGTCAGATTGTTAGTGGCTGTGGTCAGCCCCTCCTGACCAGGGCTGGTCAGCCAAGTTTCTTCCATAAACTATTTGTTATTAACCTTTTGTTTGGCAAGGAGTCAATAGAAGAAAGGAAGAAACTTGGCTCACCAGCCCTGGTCAGGAGGGGCTGACCACAGCCACTAACAATCTGACAGCTGGCTTTTTTTTTTTTTTTTTTTTTTGCCCCTTACCCTTTCGGTTCTCCTTCTTCAGTTCTTCCTCTTCCTCTTGTTCTTCTTCCTCTTCCTCACTGTCCTTCGAAAACCCACTAACAACCGAAGGCGGCGCCACGGTGCTCGCCGCCACGGTGACAGTCGTAACCATCGCCTCCGACGCGGTGGTCGTAGCCTCCCATTCCTCCTCGATCACTGACCGAGACGAAGCCGGCACAAAAGGGTCCCAGAAATCCCACGTGGACGACTGCGGCGGCGGAGGGGGCGGCATGGCGGTGGAGGCTGTGGAGGTCCACGTGGTCTCGGAGCTTGGGCTCCGCGGAGGAGGCGGAGGCGGTTGAAGCGGAGTCTGTGGGGTTGAGGCGGCGGCGGCGAGTGGTGGGTGTGGTTGTTGAGGTGGTGGGACTGGTGTTGGGTTGGGTGGGTGGGGTGGTGCTGGTGGTGGAGAGTAGTTTCGGCATTTGAAAATTGGAGCAGAGCAGCACGGGGAAGAGGAAGAGGAAGAAGAACAAGAGGAAGAGGAAGAACTGAAGAAGGAGAACCGAAAGGGAAGGGGCAAAAAAAAAAAAAAAAGCCAGCTGTCAGATTGTTAGTGGCTGTGGTCAGCCCCTCCTGACCAGGGCTGGTCAGCCAAGTTTCTTCCATAGTTTATTTGCTTTCCACAGACGTTACATAGTCCAAAATAATAATAAATAAATAAATAAGATTAGACCAGCCTTATGGAAAACAACTTATATCATGAAATTGATATTCTCGACTGGATAGATGCATATGACGGTCCCAGGAGAGCAGAAAGAGAGCTTTTGTTGGCCGCTAATCAGTGTAAAAAACAAAGGCTTTGCTTCTTCTTAATGGCAAAGTATATAAAATTGCATATGCAAAACTTATCACACAGCTACAGACACTATATTTACATGCCATATTTTCATTTCATGTAGTTAAGCACCATGCCCTTCTTAATTTGATAGTCATATATAAGGATCATAAGCATCAAACGTCAGTAACAACAAATAACAATGTCTACACACACACACTCCACATATATTCATCAGAAAACCAATAAAACCAAAAGAATCTTGGTATCCAAACAATCAAGCTAATAGACCTCCAAGAACAATCAAGTTAGTGACCCGTTTGGAGCAATAGTACTACCTACACTTTTAAAGGATTTATTAGAATGATACTCTATGTCCATCACCCGCAAGATACACCAAGACTCACACACACACACACATATATATATATAAAAGATAATATACATGAAGTATATAACCAGATATCCATAAGCTTGTGCAGCAACGCATAATCAAAAATATGCAATCGAAGGACCTGCTCAATTACAATCCTTGAAACCGAAAATTACCTTGGTTGTAGCATCTGCTTGGTCAAAGAAACAGAAAATTATGAAACCTGGCAACGTCCCGTTCCATGTCATGGAATTCCTCAAGCTCAATTTCAAAACGTAAGGTCAGATTCCTAATACAATATCAAGTATTGAGTTAATATGCTAACTACCAAAAATAGTAGAACTCATATTTTTAATAGAAAATGAGACAAATAAAATTTCTTATCTCAGTCCGAAGCGGGTCACTATTGGAATTTGGATCTCCCAAAGGTTCTTGGGTTTTACCAGAGGTAGCGCATTGCCCTAGTTGAGGATATTCTGTTTATCTGCACTTCTTCAAGTGGCCTTCCTCCTCCATGGTCTTTTCTGCTGGACATCGGTGAAATCCAATAACATGTCCATGATTCCCTTGCACGATCACTTTAGCGTCGGCTGCTTCTTAAGCTTCGGCTTCTTGGTTTCTCGTTTCAATATCAAAATACAAGTTTTTTTGTTAGATTAATTATCAAGAAAAGATCTATATATTTTGTGAAGTTGGCTCTGATACCAATTGTTAGACTAAACATAATAGCCATAAGATCACCTCACAAAAGTATATAGATACAATTGTATGAAATAGTGAACAAGAATTTAAAATAGAACATGAGCCATAACCTGAATGGCCACTCAATCCAAGCCTAAGTCTTCTGCGCTTCTCTCATGTGGTATTCTCTTATGGGGCAAGAAAACTATATTACCGATGATCAGAGAGCACAGGGACCTAAGCCTTATATAGAGGGTTAGATATTCTGTATCCTCCCATAAAAGAAACAGAATCATATTCCAATTAAACCTCTATAGATACATATCCATTTTGACTGACTAACTTAATAGCCAAGTCATATATTAGATTTCCTCTACTTTATTCATTCAGAATCCACATAAATAAAGTCTCTAGGAGCTAGATTCTCAATGATTCTCTAATTGCTTATTCTACAAATAATAACAAGTTGTTGTGCCAAACGTGAACTTAGGATATAGTCCAAATATTCTTACAATTGGGACATCGATGAAGAAGAAGTTTGATAAGTTTGGAGAAAGCTTGAAGATATGAACAAAATCTGCCCAATTGCTGTTGTGATGGATCCGAGATACAAATTGTTGTATCTGCAATACTTATTCCCTAAGTTGCAGCAAGACAAGTCAATAGTGCAATCGATGGTTGATGAGATCAAGATAGTATTTTTGCAGCTGTACATGGAGTATTCTAAGGCTGATGTTAAAGCTGCCCGAGCTTCAATTGAGGCCACAATGCCTAAAATGGACGCTGCAAATCCTTTAAGTGTTGAGGAAGACAGCCATGCTCAAAATCTTTCTGGTTTCATGAAGCTGAGACAAGAGCAGGATGTGGTGGAGATAGAATTAGAGGTAGATAAGTATCTTTTAGAAGTTGCCGAAGACCTTAAAAATCAGAACTTCAACCTTTTGGGCTAGTGGAAAGAAAATATAGCTAGGTACCCCATCCTATCGCAGATTGCTAGAGACGTGTTTGTTGTTCATGCATCTACAGTTGTATCTGAAAGTGCATTCTCTCTTGGAAAAAGGGTCACTGATCCTTTTAGAGCTAGTTTAACTCCAAAAATGGTGGAATGCCTAGTCTGCTGCAGTGATTGAGCAAATAGTGTCTACCTTGTACAAAAAGCCCATAAAAACTGAGCTTGATCTATATGCTGAACCTTGAAGCGGGTTTTGGAATTTTGCATTTTTTTTTTTTTTAATTATTTCAGGTTTGAATAATTAACTTTATGAATTTTTTTCTAATACTTGTTTCAATGTTTTTTTTTACTAGAGTCTGGAGTTACTTCAGTCTCTGTTTCTAAGGATGGAATTATGAAGAACTGAAGATGTTGCTGATCTGTTTGTGATCTGATGTTGATGAAGAGTGAAAAGGGTCTGCAACTTTTCATTTATGTTTATCATTTTTATTTTTAGTTGAACTGTTGGTTTGTAATTTGGTAATTTCGAATTTGAACCAACTGTTGGATTGGATGTTATGGTTCTGGAATTTGAACTGTGATAGGATGAACCAGTGGTTATGTTTCTGTGTTGAGTTGGATGTATTTCATTGTATGTTTAAGTTGCAGTTCGTAGTAGTTGATGAATTATGACAGCATGAACTTGGTTAATAGTTATGTTTTAAGGCTTGAATATTACTGTAGATTTGCACTTTGCAGGTTGTTGAAAATTTGAAAGTTTGATTAATAGTTGTGTTGAACTGGACAATTGGTAGTTGTGTTCCATTTTCAGTTTGCGAGTTGGAGGGTGTTGAACTGGTAGTTGTGTTCCTTATTCAGTTTGCACTTTGCAGGGTGTTGAAAAGTTGAAAACAACCATTTTGGGCTGAAAAGTGTAAATGAAGATTTGAGCTTTAAAATGAATTAAAATTTGGTTCAAAAAATAAAAAAATTGGGCCCAAACAATAATCGAAACAGAACCGGCCGGACCCAGTACTTCGGTTTAACCGATTATTTTGGCCCAGCCCATTTCAATTTGGTTGTGGGTCTCAAATTTGGCCCAACTGCTTTATGCGGTTCAAATTCGATTTGGGCCTGGGACCAAACCAGCCCGACATATGCCTAGACCTAGCGAAAACTACCAGTTTGCACCCCCTCCGTAAAATTCAACGTTTTCCATCCAAATATGAGGGGCAATATGATCATTTTATACTTTTTTTAATAATAAAAATAAATAAATAAAATCTTTAGAGGAAGATTCATGCCCTTTCATCTACTTATTTATTATTATTATTATTTTTTATACAATTTCATCTACTTATTTACTCATTCACTTCAGGCATTTTTTTTTTATAGCAAAATTTTGCCTACATTATATTATTTCATATAAGAAAAATTAAGTGGAGAACTAAAAATCAATACTACAGTTTTGGACGCAAGAGATAAGCCTATCTTACCAAACCTTGAGAAATTGAGGACTTATCTTATGCTAAGAATAGCAAAGCAAAGATAAACCAAGCTAAATTTTTATTTCTCCACTTAATTTTTCTTATTGAAATAATAGAGATAGTATAGGTATAATTTTACAAAATAAAATAAAATAAAATAAATAAAAAATTCGTGAAGTGAATGAGTATATAAGAAGATGGAATTGTACAAAATAAATAAATAAATAAGTAGATGAAAAGGCATGAATCTCCCTCTAAAGATTTTTTTTTCATTTATTTTTATTATTCAACGAATTAAAAATATATATATATATATATAAAATGACCATATTACCCCTCATATCTGGATGGAAAACGTTGAATTTGACAGAGGCGTGCAAATCGACAGTTTTCGCCAAGTTTAAGGGATTAATTTTCGCAATTGCAAGTTCGGAGTGTAAATTTTGCCAAATTTAGGGTGTATTTTAGCAATTATGCTATAAATTAAGTTTTTCACAATACAAAATCAACTCATTAATTAGAACACGTAGATTTCATTGCTACATATAAAACTGATAAATTTAAATATGCCCTGCCAGTAAACCCTAGCCACCCGGGCTTGGGTATTCAAAGATGCTTTGAAGCGTCGAAGTCATCACTGGTCGGAGCCAACTTCGCCGGAATTCAATGTCAAGCACTCTTGACGACTTTCTTTTAGGTCCTCAGTCTCCGATTTTCTTCTGCGTTCGGTGATGCTAATCCTGCAACTGTGCATCATACTCAAGATCAATTGCGACTGGGTTGGGGGATTCGACCAAGGGTTCGGAAGAAGAAGACCCGCGATCATCTATGATTGGGTCGTCTTCATTTGACGACGACGGTGGAGCGTGCTGGTGCCAGTTTAATTGGGTTCATTTTGAATCCCATTTGGAGTGTGGGGGTGCTGGTTTGGCTTCTGCTGGAGGCTGTACTGGGTTATGAAGACCTCACCGTGATCGTGTTTCCCGTTGCAGTGGTCTGTTGGCTATGGTGGAACATATGGGAGGTGATTCGAAGTGGTGACACCAAGGACCCCTTTCAGCTCTGGGTGTCCAGATCAATTTGGGTGGCTGTGCATTTTGCTTGTCTTTGGACCCGAGTTCAAACTCGGATCTGGGTGACGTTGATGGCAGGAGTTCTCTCCTTGTGGTGGCTGTCTAATCGGCCAAAATTGATGGCGGCGCCGTCGGCATGGTGGTCTCTAGCAGAGAAGCTCCTTTTGGGCCTTAAGCTTGTTGGGCCTCTATCTGGGGTGGGTACCCTATTTGGTTTTGGACTTTTGTTGGGGTCCAGAATGTCTAATGGGGCTTGATCTTGATGGGCCGCTGGTTCGGCTTGGAGCATGGAATATGGATTTAGGGCCTAGCCTTTTTGGTACGAAATGATTGGTGGGTTTTTATACCCACCCTTTAGTTAGTTTTTCTTTTAAACTTGCCTATTACTATGCGTACTGGTCATGGTAGGCTCGCTTTGAATAAGTGAGCATGACATGTTGAATGAATGGTCTTATCCTATGTATCACCATGGTGTCTACTGCATCACAACTTCTTGACTATTTGTACATGGTAGCGGAAGGATATGTAATGGTCATTCTGACCTTACCCTATATTAATGAAATCTATATAATCTTCTTTGTTAAAAAGATAAATTTAAATATGCAAAGATGCAATCTGACTACCTAATCTTAAGCTGTACTCTATGATTATTTTAGAATGCATTCAATATTTCCAACAAAAAAAAAAGTATAAGTTAGTATGCATTCACTTATCGTACCAAGAATATTAAACACTTCCATCTCTATAAATTTCCCTAGCTTCTATGAATGAAATTGGTATTTGTAAACCCTAATTTCGTAGACTCAACCCCAAATTCAGAAACATTCAAATTAAAATTTTAAACTTAGATGTATAAAGAGAAAGACAATGTACCTCTTGAAGAAACCTGTTTGAGAGTTGATAGTACAATATAGATGAAGAAAAAGAAATAGGTCGACAACCGTCTACTCTAAAGAAGAAAAAGAAGAACTGCGTTGGAGAAAAAAAAAAAAGGACTATAGTTTTACTTTCTTATGGGATTCTATTTTTATTTTTTAATGCCATTACCCTGATTTAATGCCACTAATTTAGTAAAGAAAAAAAAAGAGCATCAATTTTAGGTTTCTCAATGCTATTACCCTGAATTTTCAACAATGTCATCTGCACCAATGATACTACTTCGAATCACCTCCCGTAATAATGGCAACAAAAAGGTAATGAGTTCCTAGCAATTGTACTATTGCTAAAAATCATATGTACTATTGCTAAAAAGCATATCCTAAAGATCAGTAGAACAAAGTTCAAGACAGAGCTTGAAGTGGCATTGTCAATGGCTTTTAAAAAAATGTTAAATTGAAAGACTATGATTTTTGACATGAAATGATTTTAACAAATAAAACATCAGATTGCAAAATAGAAGTTCTAGCCTAATTGAAATCAAATGCAGATCAATACATAGTTGAAATAATTTCAATCAACAAATCTGAAACATTGGACCCTGAATTAGCTATGCATATGAAAACCTAGCAAGAATTTCAATCAATAAAGTTGAACAAATCCAAATCTACACGAATACTAGACTACCATTCTCGGCCAAAAGAACGCCCTGAAGATCGATTATCTCCCTCAATTTACAAAAAACCTAAGCGCATGCAACAATGAATCAAGCCCTAACCATAACAAAATCAATGATCCAAATTTGGGCTACTCACCCTTGAGTCTACTCCCTCAATCGGAAGCAAGTAAAGTCTACTCAGAGGCAGAGCTACATGCAGTTGAGAGCAAGGAGAGCGAGAGAAAGGAAAAAATTTGGGCGCATGCTGACGATGGATTTTTATGTCTAGAGTGAATGACAGGCAGTAATTCGGATCAATCTTATTGGCTCATTTGTCTATAATTTTACTTTCATTGTGCCACATCTCTACTAATATAAAGGGAAGTCAAAGTTTTGTGTCAAATGCTTCACCAAATTTTGAAATATTTTTTTTTGAAATAATAGGCTGGTGCAGCTGCCCTCAAGCCTTCATTAATGAAACTGCTGAATACAAAGGAGGGACGTAAAGCCTAAACTCCGAACAATTAGTAACAAGAGAATATCCCGAATAATAACAAGAACTCCCACTAATCCAATGTATTCAAACATGCACCAACTAGCAAGGGTTGACATACCAGATAACTAGGCAACTCCATTTGCTTCACAATAGTGACATACTGGAAAGATGAAACTCATATAAAGCCATAGAACAATAAAATATGCTTTCCCACTATGATGTCGACCAGAACTTCTGACGACACTTTGTTTCATCTTGCCACTAGGAGGTTGCGCCCATTTGATAAAGACTTACCTCCTCTCTAGGGCTGACAAGGCACTGAGGGTGCAAACCAAGGCAAAAAGCCCAACCCGCCCTACTGGTATAGAGTAGGGATTTATTACTAACACAAACCAGTAAAATAAAAACAATAAATAAAAAGCCCATAAGCCTAGCAGCCCTCCAATAGGGACCCAACCATATAGGCCCAACACAAACTGCCGTCTCCTCGACAACGATAGTCAGCAGCCACCCCGAGCGCCACCAGATCGGAACCACCGCCATATCACCCTGCTGTGACCCCGCCATAACTCCGGTTCACGAAGACAACGATTTGACTACGAAGCACATGCACCAGATCCAAAGCGGATCCAGATTGTACCACAGGAATATATGTCGATCTTGCAACAGAACTCCTTGAATCCCTTGTCACAACGAGAGAGAATGTTGCAGCAGACTGCCATATCGGCGGCCACGAACCGACGCGCCAGTGATCAACTACCAACCAACGGGCCATGTGAACACTCCATGGAGAGTTGAGCCTGGATCCAAAGAGATCTGCATCAGCCGTTGTCGTTGCCGGCATCCCAACACCTCCAAACGACTGCCTATGTAGATCGACCCCTTTGGAGAAACCTCGAACCATACTGGAATAAAAATAAAAGTTTATTATAAAATTATCTAAAAGAGTTATTATGGTAAATTTAAAAATTAAAAAACATAAAAGACATAAAAAGAATTAGATAAGAAGAAAACTCCCATGTTATTCCAAGAATAATAATGTGTGCATTGCATGGATATGAAGCTAGTATATTTAAGTTATTCATTTTTTTTCTCTAAAATGTACAAGATATTATACACTTACTCACCCGGAATTAATTGAGACCACACCACATGTTTATGCTCCAGGACAGTAAAATAATTTAGCTTCCACAACTCAAATTTCTAACCAGTGGAAAATAATTGGGTTAAAAAAAGAAAGAAATTAAAGATATCAATTTGCTAGGTGTCCTTGATCCAATTACGTTTTGGGCAAGTTTTCATTTTCTTTTCTTCATTAGATGTGTAACGTATTGCTCAAGTTTCAAGTCAAGGGTTAGTATAAATAGGGTTAGTGGTCCACAACTCCACAATATCTAGCATCAAATCCCCAATTTCTTGTCGGTTACTAATTTTCATTACCATCCTCTTCTTCCAAGTTCATCGATCAAGAGTAGTACTATCATGGCCAGCACTTACCCGTTTCCTCATGATCCCCTCGTTAACCTCGCCAAGATGGCTGCTGTGAAGGCACGAGATACTGCAGAAGCGTTTTTCAAGCTTCAATACTTCGAGTTGGCGATCAAGCAGGCTATGGTAGCCAAACAATTCGACCCGGATTTGCAAGACGTCGATCACTTCATCCTAGCATACCAGATTCATAAAGCAGTGTCAGAGAAGAAAGATTGGTATCATGTTCTTGGCTTCCAACAGGTTACTGACTATGTAACCATCAAGAAACAATACAAAGAATTGGCGCGCTGTGTGCACCCAGACAAGAATAGCTCTGCTGCTGCAGAAGGGGCTTTCAAGCATGTCAAAGCGGCATTGGACTTTCTCTCTGACTCTGCCAAAAAGAAGGCTTACGACAAGTTGTTAAGTACTGCGCGGTTTCAAGGGTCTAAGGTCAAGAACACTCGCAAGAGGGCTTGCCCACAGGCTAAGACCAGTACTACTGGAGATGATCGGGATGTTTTCAAGAAGACTATCAAGATAATGAGGAAAACGAACCCAGGTCAAAAGACATGTTGTATGAGGATATCTGTATGTAGGGTTGCTTGATTGATCTTTCAGTTTTCTGTACGTACGTAGTTAATTAATTATTGCCTCCATCAGTTTTTGAGTACGTGCTTTTTAATTAAGTAATAACCTACGAATCATCTCAAGGTTCCCTACTTCTAAATTGTATGTAAATCATTATCAAACTCGAATTTGTTCGTCAGTTCAACTTATAAAAGTTTCTCCTGTTTTTACGTGCAGTATCTGAATTATAGACAAATTAATTGATTCTCTGCACTCTGCGGTTGTGCTTAGGGTTTGTACTCGCTATTATCAGAAAAGGAAGTTTCTGTTTACGATTACAATTAATTAATATCAACATAGATTGAGTTGTAGTAGATTCGAACTCAGATTAACAAAGGGAGCTTGGGGTCAGTGTACTACCATCTATCAATTTCAAAGAATGGTTACTAGAACAGGCTATGCACCTCAAATTGGAAATTTTTAAAAGGTTACTTATGATCTTATGGGCTTTATAGAATAATCAACACAACAAGTTATGTTACATATCTGTATACACAGATCTGTGTATATAGATATGGAGAATACGGTAGTGGAATTGGAAGAATCTGAGGCGAGATCCGGATTGTTGTTGCTAATGAGATCCGGATCGTTGTTGCTACTCTATCAATTTAAGATCAGCCACCTATTGGTTTTAGAATAACAAAAGCAGTCAAAGAAGGAGTTGCAAAAAATACAGAAAGTAAGAGAGTACACAAGAATGAACTCGAATATTTCCTTTGAAAACTTCATTATTTGGATCCAGTTGCGAGGCTGCATGAGTAAAATCCCCCAGTTAGTATGAATATGGTTACTGCCACCTTCGTTTAATAGATTTGCTTCCCATTTTTCAGTACACTATATAAGCTTTTCATTGGGATGTTGCTCAAAAGAGATTTCCTTACAAACCTTTCTTAAATCCCATATCAAAAGAGATGCCTTGTTATAGTTTGGGCCGATCTCTATACATTTGAGGCAATCTATGACTGCTTCAGAATGCACTGTTGGAGCATTTCACATGCGTCGAAGGAGTTTATCTTATTGGGCCTATGAAGCCTTTGGGTTCCTCTTGGCAAAGTAAAAAAAAATGACTGCTTCAGAATATGTGTATCTGAGTGTAAGCAGCTACACCCTGAAGTATATACATCAGAAGTTGAAGTTTTTAGACAGTACCTGCGGGATCTTTTCTCTTGTCATTAGCTGTGGTAAATTTAAGTGGACATAAGCGTCCTGCTGCGGTTGCAATGGTCAGATCGAGTAAGAAGATGCTTGCCTTGCAACTCCGGCTTTTGTTGTGAACGATGAAATGGCTTTGGCCACTCCTCAAAAGAATGGGAGGCTAGACAATTTCACCTCATAACAAGAAACTGGGAAAACCGAAGAGAGTAAAGAACAAACCTAAGATAGAATAGGAACTTCTCAAGCTAAGACAAAAGAGACTCGACTTAAACTCAAAGGAAGAAAGCAGTTTCTTAAATGGTTGGAGGATAAGGTTATTTCTGGGGAGGAATCTCCATTTGGTCAAGGAAGCTGCGGCTTCTTCCATTTTTTCATGAGAGTGGAAAAGATCAACATGCGAAGAAGATAGAAGTTCCATTATTTCATTTATTCCTCTTCAGAGCTCTAGTTTTCTTTGTTTTAGGTGTAATCCTAAAAGGTTGGTGTGCCAGCGGTATGCTTAGTGTACTCTGTTTAAGGATGTGCTTGGTAATGTATTCTAAGTAATGACTCTTTTTTAACAATCCTCATAGGCAAGACATTAGTATACTACTTCCTGAATTGTATAATAGATACTTCCTTTTCAACTCAAAAAAAAAAAACAGTTCCAAATAATTATTGCAAGTTTAATGAAATAGTGCATTAGTAGAATGTAGACCACCAGCTTGAATCATAAAACTTCAATTGTGGAATTCAGCTTAATCACACCTTGCCAATTCTTTTTTTTTTTTTGTGGTCAAAACAAGTGATTGTTAAATTGCAATTTTCGGTGTTTGAGGGCAAGATCGAAGCTCCATTTTGATGCTACCAGCAATTATGTACGGACGGATATGATAAAGAAGGCATGCGATTCTAATAGTTTGCATTTCAGGTGTGCCACATGATGCCATTAATGATGCAGAGAACACAGTCAAATACTTGCTCGCAAGAAGAAAATTACTTTTCTTGTGGAATCAATTACTGAAGCTAGTTGATACTAACAACGGTGTACTTGATGGATTATATTTTCACACATAACATCAGCTATCAAGAATTCAAGATTATGAAAAATAACAAGATAATCTAATCAATTGGAGAAAGATTATTCGAAAAAAAAAAAAAAAAAAAAAACCATTCTCAAGTAAGTAGTTGGAAACAGATACTTTACATAACATCCAGGTCATACATGATACACAAAATGCCTTGCCTAACTAGCTGGAAACAGGCTACATTACCAAAGTCCTTTTTCACACAAGTACTTTCAATTAGAAATAGGCCATAAACAAAATGCTTTGTCTAGAAACGGCCTTATCAAAAACCATCACACAAGTACTTAATCACCATACGTGATAATGCCATCCATAATCTTACCCACAACCTCCTTGGATTCTTTAAGCTTGTTGATGCTCTTTTTCAGCTTCTCACGCTTCAATGCTACTGACGGAGACTCTTCCAGCATCTTCTCAATTCCACCTGCATTATTCGGTCCCATTAATTCTGTAACAATCTTCATCTCCATGCCCTTGTTCACAAGATTGGCAATACTTAGCTGCAAATGTAATGCCATGGAATCAACGAGCCTTCTGAGAACGACCTTCCAATATGCAATCATCCGCATTTTCAAGTCAAAAGCTTCAGATAAAAGATCCCGCGGGTACTGCCTAAAAACTTCAACTTCAACCATGCCAATATCGTCCACAACAAAGCTAGGAGGTTTGTGCTCATCCTCCAGGACTCCATGGAGAAATCCGCCCAGATTATTCATAAGCTTTTGCCATTCAGTAACATACTCCGGATTACATGTATAATCAGTTTGCTTCTCCATTTCTACAATCTCCATCATCCACTTAACTGATCTTTCTTTCATCTTGGCGATCAAATTATGACCAGCTCTTTTAGCACACAACTGAAGCTGAAGATAATTTTCTGAATGTCTCATTAACACAGATATCATCACATCTTCGATGTAGCCCCATATCTTCTCAACAAATCGAATCGGAATACTCGAAATTCCCTTCACTTTTTCCTGCAAAATAACCAGAAAAGCACTGCGGGGAAGAAAATTTGGAAGACTCATACGTTTTGCCTCCCCTAAAACCCTAATCTCCTGCATCAAGAAATTACTTGCGACATCAGTTCCATCACACTCGTGCAGTTCTTCAGAATACTGAATAAGCAACTCAACCAGTCTAGCAGTCCCATGCTTGTGCTTCTCTTCTGGGTACTCATCAAATTCTCCTCTCACAAGAATTTTACTAAGCGATTCTTTCGACGATCCAATTATCTGCATGAAAGCCGTTATCGCCTCAGCAAAAGATGGAAGACCTTTAGGCAGTTTGTTCAGCTCCGAAAGACAAAAATTCAGCTTGTCATCTATCTTCTTCACGATCTCAGGTAAGCTCCTGGCTATACTTGTAGCTTGAATTTGCACCAACTTCTGTGCTAAAACATGAACTCCAACCATGGATTTATCAATTTTAGAAAGCAGAGGATGAGTTTGGAATAGTTGGTCAGCAAAAGCCCTTGCCTCCTCATAGGTTTCCTCTCCAATCCTATTCCTGACACAGATATAGCCAAGCCCTATGTTGACATCATCACCTGTTACTTTCTCTACAAGTCCCTCCGGAGCCTTGTCAACTTTTGTAACCACAGCAAGAGTCCTCTCACCAGTTTTGTCCACACTCTGTGACATCCTAATTGATTCACAAGTGGTAAAATCGACAGTAGCCGATAATACATTCAGAATGATACTCTGATCAGGATTTATATATTCCATGATCATATCTTTGATCTGGTCATAGATATTCTCAGGCTGACCATGAACAGGAACTCTGGTGATTCCAGGGAGATCCACCATTGTTAAATCCGGAACACCATTCTTCTTCACTAACAAAGTTAAAGGCGTGTTAGAGATACCCTTACCTCCGCCTGCAATATCATCAGTCGCTTTAACAATATCTTCAGAAACTCTGCCCTCGTCAGTCCGCTCAACTTTACCATTGTATTCCAAGGAAAGCTCCGGTTCTGAACTTGAATGGTGTTGAAGCCTCATTATAAGAGGCACCCTGGTGCAGATACCTTGTCCACGTGGCAGGCTGATGCTCGCGAGGGATTCCAGGACGCTAGACTTTCCAGATGATTGGTCTCCGACGACGACAATAGTGGGGAGCTGGATCCCTTCTTCCATAACCATCAGGTTACGGAGCTTGTCAACGGCATCTAGGAGGGGACGGATTTTGTCGTTGTAGGAAGACACAATCGGTGCCTCTTTGACGTTGAGAGATACAGCATGTTGCTGTTGGTCTGCTTCATTACGTACTCGTGGTGCAAGTGAAACTGATAATGATGAACCTTCTTCAAATTTTGCGAAGACGGTGCTTGATGGTTTGACGCCTAAATCAGTTTGAGTATGCTTTCCTCCCATTTTTGTACTACTGCTGGTGTCTGATTTGTTTTTGTTATTTCCCATTTTGTGATGTTGAGAAAAGTAGTATGGGCTTGTGAGGAAGGAGGAGAGACTATATGATACGGTTTAAGAGGGATAGGGTATACAGTTTAAGAAGATGCTCTGGACGTATGTGCTTTGGACTTCAAACATTTATCAAATGGAGTGAATACTTGATAAAAGTGAAGCAGTCAGTGCTCATTAATGTTACGTGACAACACAATGGCTAAGGCCATCTTCTCAAACCTGAGTGATGTCTTGGACATGACGATGCCTACAGTAGCCTACAACCCTCTATGACACCAGCGGCCAGCCTCAATTAATTTTTATATGTTAGGTTTTTGTTTTAGGAGAAAGTTCACCCGTAGTCAAGAAAAGACAAAGTCGAGAAGTCAAGAATTCGACCAATTAAGTTACTATTTATTACCACTGGACATGAGTTTACACCCATTGTTTTTCTTGCCCGGTCAAAACTGTTCACACTCACTGTTCATTTTCACTATTCTTTTTACTGTTCATTGGATTTTTAAAAAACAATTTTTAATTCCTAACCGTCAGATCTTCTTTTACTGTTTCTTCTGTTCGGTCCAGATTTGTTGACCGTTGGGTTTAAATTCCCAACCCAACCAACAGCTATCAGCCACGTGCGCCCACAATGGGCAATTAATTGTCGCTACGCGACAAAAAACAGAATCACAGATGATGCCAGACGTGGCGCTCCCCCATTAGTCCGTGCTCTTCACGCCCTCTCTCTTTCGCGTCTCTCTCTGCGGCCCTTGTGACGTCAGCCACGTTCAACTGCGGACCGAGCTAGCAGCCGGCCAAGCCTGGGCAAGAAAAAAGGCATGGGCTTGGAATAAATCTTGGCCTTGGTCAAAGAAAGCCAATGTTTGTCTGGTTGAAATTGGACCGGTGGAGGGGAAAATAGTTTCTTGCCCAGTCACCACATCATCATTCCATAACTTTGCCCGGTCAAGAGCAGATCGCTGGACTTGCTCTTAGAGCAAGTTCACCCGTAGTCAAGAAATGTCAAGGTCGAAAAGTCAAGGCGTCGACCAGTCAAGTAAGAGTAAGTCCACCGGATTATTTTTGGCAAGATCCCTTAGAGCAAGTTCACCAGTAGTCAAGAAATGTCAAGGTCGAGAAGTCAAGAATTCGACCGGTAGAGATACTGTTCACTGCCACTGGACATGGGTTTGCACCCGTTTTTTTTCTTGACCGGTCAAAACTGTTCATCCACTTTTACGTTATTTTGGGGGTCGTGAAAATTGACTTTTTATATGTTAGGAATTTGGGAAACCTTCCTTCATAAAAGTTGTAGAGCTCGTCGATACGATCTCGTACATATATGAAACGCAATATTCGGAGTTCGTATGAATTTATTATGAATTTTTGAAATCTGAAAATTTTCTATAAATAGCAAAAAAAATAAAAATTCTTTTTTGTTTCAAAGGACGAAAATTTTTCTTTATTGCATTTTCCCCTCTCCGGTTCTCTCTCTCGCAGCTGCACCAGAGCTAGCGGGTTTTGTCCGACCCGACCCGGATTTTTCTTCGTCCTCCGGCGTCCTCCGGCCAAGGACTCGACCCCCCTGAGGTCACCTCACCTCGGCCGGCCGCTCCGTGGCGTCATCCCGCCCAGATGCTGCCCCAGGCCGAGATCGAAGCAACTTAGGCGGGTCTGCTTGTTGCTGTTGCTGCTTCAGTTCCACGATGTTGCTGCCCCGAGGTCGCCTCACCTCTTCTCTCTCCGCAGACGTCACCCACGTTTGGGTGTGGGCCGAGCTGGCACAAGCCTTGGCTGGGCAAGGAAAATGTCATCCTCTTGCCTTTTTTCTTGACTGAAGTCAAGAAATTTCTGACTTTGCCCGGTCAAGCTTCTGTTGGTGGAAGATGGTTTTTTTTCTTGCCCGGTCACCACCTCAGCAAATCCATTCTTTGCCCGGTTAAAGAGTAACCGGTGGACTTGCTCTTAGAGCAAATTCACCCGTAGTTAAGAAATGTCAAGATCGAAAAGTCAAGAATTCGACTAGTCAAGTTACTGTTCACTGCCACTGGACATGAGTTTCTACCTGTTTTTTTCTTGACCAGTCAATACTGTTCATCAATTTTTACTGTTCATGAATTGTTTTCGCTGTTTAGTTTTACTGTTCATTGGTTATATATATATATATATATATATATTAAATTAAAATATATTTGATGATAATAATGGAGATTTATGGATAATTAATGTCATAATTATGCAATTTACTTTTTTTCTAATATTTTCGGTGGACAAATTATGAGCCACCGACAATTTATCTTGAAATGAGTGAAGGCACCACCGACAATCTTTTTGAAACGCTTGAAATAACCACCAACATCTTTGAACGGACCAGATCATTTGCATACTATTCAATCTAACGGTTATTATTAATGTAATCTTATCTAAGATTTCGGATCAGATTACGTCGAACAAGGAGTGGACACGTGTCCTCGAAGTCTGATCACGTTTTATGTGAAAATTGTAAATAAATAGAGCAAGAGGCAGCACACTATTCACACACAAGCTGATATTCACAAATCTCCTTCTTTTTCATATCTCCAGATCCAACACATTTCCTCTCCTTCTCTCATTTCAATGAAGAGATTGTGGGCTAAGTATCGACAATCTTGAGATAAGATCATGAAGAGATGTGTACTACTAATGCTCTTATGGTAGCAGCAGTCGCTGAAGCTGAAACATACTCCGGATCACGACGAAGGGGTTCTCAACCGGAGCGTGCACCGAATGAGGAGCGATTTAGGGAATTAAGAGGGAAAAACATGATGGAATATTACTTGGTGGAGCGTCCAGTTTTCAGCGAAGAGGTATTCCGGATACGGTACAGGATGAGTCACAATGTTTTCAACCGCATCTTGTTGAATAATAAAAAAATACCCACAATGTACAAAGCATGTAGCTGTCACAATTATTCAAAAAAAAAGAGAGATGAGGATAATGACAGCAGTTAAACAAATATTTATTTACAAATTATCTGTTTCTCAAATTGGGCGGGGATAAGTTACAAAAAAAAAAGAAACAGAAGAAAGCATTCAAATTGTGATAAGAACAAAGTGGCAGAGGGCGTCCAAGTTCAATCTCAAAGTCAAAGACGAAGTCTCCGATCAACAGCTTATCTTCGTGAACTTCGGGAGATTCAAATTTCAAACAAATGTTTATCCCGCCCTCTAGAATCTTCACTGCCCCCTATATAAGAAACACAAGGCTGCATAAGAAAGGGACGAAGAGGAATAGAGAGAAGGGTGAGTTATATTGGTGCATCAGAGTGAGGCTACATTCAAGAGAAGAAATAGTGCACAGTGCTTAGTTACCTGGAGACTACAACCCGACGACAGGAGAGCATCAAGTTCAGGTATCCTGCTGGTCATTTCTCCATGGTCTTTTATTGGTACTTTTCCTGTATTGTTGCTGATGGGTTCATGAGTGCAGAAAGTCCTTCCTCTGTTTATTTCCACATGGGTTTTATAACCCTTCCAAAACAGCACCGATAACAAATCCTCCGTGCTAAAAAGCCTCGAAACCCCCAAAGCCAAATACACCAACCAAAAAGCCACAAAACCCCAAAACTCTACTGCTGCCCACCAGAAATCAAGACATAAAACAACAACCAGAAAACATCGAAAATTCTATCATGCTCCGAGAATGGAGTGCTCGGCCACATCAGTACAATCCTGGCCGCACAAATCTATGCTTCAATCCTAGTCGCTCATTAAGGCATACCGGGTGACCTGTTGTTAAAGTTAGACAAAGAAGTTTTCAAGTGCCCTTTATTTCTTTCTGTACTTCGTCTTCTTCAGTTCTTAATTCCCTTCTGCTTCTCTTTCTTTTACCTCTCAAATATAAAAATATCTAATACAAATTGCAGATTTATGTTTAATCAATTTAGAATTCTTTGCTAGTTTGATCATGAAATAGAGTTCCATCGAATCCAAGGCAAGATAGAAATAGGAAATTAAATCCTTCATTTTGTCGTCAACTCTTTATTAACTGTATCTGGGTATTGGGTTTGATGGAAGCTTGAGCGGGCCTGTGAATTGGTTCTTCTAGTGGAGATTTATTTGCATATTGGGTTTTCAATTTCTTGCCTCCGTATCTATGTATGATCTTCAATATGACCGGATCGTATACGAAACAGGAAGTTATTGGGAAGGAAAGACTTGGTTAGTTGGTTATGAATTTTGAGTTCGTTCATGTTTCTGTGTGGTCATATAAAGAGACAGTTTGATTTTGTTGCTGCTGCAAACGAGTCGGAGAGGGAGAGAGAGGGGAATAGGATGAGCTGACTGCAGCCTTTGGATCTAGGGGAAGAGAAATGAAAAAAAATAAAAAAGTAAATGAATCCCGACCACAAACTTAAAATGAACTTCAGGATTGCAACATTAGAAAACATGAGACACTAATTTATGAGGAGAGAGGATCCTAGTGACCTAGTCCCTGGCAAAAGGGTGGGAAAAAAAGTAATGGTTTGCAATATGTGTTAATTAAATTAGGCTGGTTTGACCTAGATGATCGGTGTCAAAATATAGATGAAATTTGATCAATTTTGAATCGAAAGTTTGAAATAATGTAATTCTCACATTCAACGGTTGGTGTCCCGAGTTTTATTTATGTTGATGGTATTGCCCCTTGAATGATGGAGATAATAAAAATAAGGTTATAAATGTTTATTCGATTGACCTACGAGATTGAGACCTAAGCGACAACGAAAACAACTAAAATTTTAACCATAACTGTTTCTTCTTATCATGATAACATCCAACGGTCGATTTTGATAAAATCTGTTTCCTCCACCTTATTGCTTACAGAAGGTATAATTTTTTTATATAACTAATAAACAAGTTATAGCGTATTAATAGGTATCATGTAAAAAAATTAACCCGATCCGCCATCATTTAGATGTCAAATAAAGCGGTCAACCACTTATACACTTATAACTCCCTGAGGGGAGCTTAACCACGAGTAGATAAACTTTCTGAAATTTTTATATTAGTTGATATAGATCATAGCCACGAGAGTGTGAGAGCTGACAGATCGAAAAAAGAAGTTGCGAGTAAGCAGTTATACGCAAATTAGTTTTATGTGGTATTTAGGGTTTATGGTTGACCTAGTAGATCGAGACCCAAACAACTTTGAAAATAGCTGAAATTTTGACCATAATTATATCTTCTTATCATGATGACATCTAACGGACGATTTTGATAAAGTCTATTTCCTTCACATTGTTCCTCATGGAAGGTATATTTTTCAATATAACTAATAAATAAGTTATACCGCATTAGTAGGCATATAAGGATTTCGTGCGATCTAAACAATCGAAACTGGAAATCGATAAATTTGACATTATCCATCTATTTATAGAGTATTATTAGGTACTATGTAAAAAAATTAACCCGATCCGCCATCATTTTGATGTTAAATAAAGCGGTCAACTACTTATACACTTATAACTCCCTAAGGGGAGCTTAACCACGAGTAGATAAACTTTCTAAATTTTTATATTAGTTGATATAGATCATAGCCACGAGAGTGTGAGAGCTGACAGATCGAAAAAAGAAGTTGCGAGTGAGCGGCTATGAGCATATTAGTTTTATGTGGTATTTAGGGTTTATGGTTGACCTACTAGATCGAGACCCAAACAACTTCCAAAATAGCTGAAATTTTGATCATAATTATATCTTCTTATCATGATGACATCTAACGGACGATTTTTATAAAGTCTATTTCCTCCACATTGTTCCTCATGGAAGGTATATTTTTCAATATAACTAATAAACAAGTTAAACCGCATTAGTAGGCATATAAGGATTTCGTGCGATCTAAACAATCGAAACTGGAAATCGATAAATTTGAGATTAATTACCCATCTATTTATAGCGTATTATTAGGTACTATGTAAAAAAATTAACCCGATCCGCCATCATTTTGATATTAAATAAAGCGGTCAACTACTTAAACACTTATAACTCCCTAAGGGGAGCTTAACCACGAGTAGATAAACTTTCTGAAATTTTTATATTACTTGATATAGATCATAGCCACGAGAGTGTGAGAGCTGACAGATCGAAAAAAGAAGTTACGAGTGAGCGGCTATGAGCATATTAGTTTTATGTGGTATTTAGGGTTTATGGTTGACCTAGTAGATCGAGACCCAAACAACTTCCAAAATAGCTGAAATTTTGATCATAATTATATCTTCTTATCATGATGACATCCAATGGTCGATTTTTATAAAGTCTATTTCCTCCATATCGTTCCTCATGGAAGGTATATTTTTTAATACATATTGTTCCTCATGGAAGTTAGACCACACTAGTAGGCATATAAGGATTTTGTGCGATCCAAAAAAATTGAAACTTGAAATTGATAAATTTGACACTATCCCTCTATTTATAGCGTATTAATAGGTAATGTGCAAAAAAATTAACCCGATCCGTCGTTATTTCAACATCAAATAAAGCGGTCAACCCTTTATACACTTATACTTCCCTAAGGGGAGCTGAATCACGAGGAGATAAACTTCCCAAAATTTTTACATTAGTTGATATAGTTCATACTCACGAGAAACCGATTGTTGGATGGAAAGAATATTAGAATGTTTCATGGTGTTGTTATAAAAAATCCAGCCAGTTTCGCATTCGTTTCGACTTCGATCCATTTGGTCAATTATAGTTACATTTATAACCTATATTTATATATCAAATTTTTCAAAGAGCAACCCCATCAAGACATACAAAATTGGAAAAACTGATCGTTGGATGAGAGAGTTAAAATATTTTATGCCTATTGTAAACAGCTAATTTCATTATTGTTTTGACATCGATCAATTCAATCAACCGAATTTACCTTTATAACCATATATTTATTAATTACATTCTTCAAAGAGCAACTCCATCAAGACAAAAGAAATTAGGGAAACCGATAGTTGGATGATAAACTGCGCAATGCGATGAGTCTGTGTGAATTTTCAAAGAATTTTTCGGACTCCCGAGCTATTTATTAATTTTTTTTGAATGTTTCGGAATGTTGAAAATGATTTTAAAGAAACAAAAAATCCATGCGGTGCAATCTAAGCCGTATGTTTGTCCACTGCTCGATCAGGGCCCTAAATTAAAATAAATGAAGATTATATATGCTCATATCAGATCAAAGCATCATCTCAAAAAAAAAAAAAAATCAGATCAATGCATCGGACTCTCAACCCGGTCCCCAGCCGCGACCCGATGACCAGAGTCAGCGACCTGCTGGAATCCTCCGTCCGGCCACTTCACGGTGTCGCACCGGTGCCGTTCGATTCATCTCGTTGTCGCCGACCTTCCTCTGGTACTGGTTTGTCCTGAAGAGGGAGAATCGAAGGCCGAAAGCTTGTTCAGCTTTTTCCGGCGAATCCGGTGACTGTTGGGGATGCATGAGGCAAGAAACTTCTTCTACTCATCATGCTATACACGTTGGTATAATTTTTTTTTCGAATTCGGTTTAGTTTTGAAGACTTGGATTTCTGGGTTTTTCTACTCTAATTCGTGAAAGTCAGCCTCAGATCCATGAACCTTGTTTAGTGCTGGTTCGGGGCAATGCCGGTGTGCCATGGAGCCGGTGGGCTAGCTGGGCAGTACCGATTCGGGGGTAGGAGTGGCGCTTCTGTTGTGTTCTATGGAGTGCTTTTGCTTTTTGCTGGGATTGAATTGCTTTTTCCTTCAAAAGATGTGGTACCTGCAGCAGTTTTGATAATTAAAGAGTCAATACCAAGATGACAAACAAACATGTCTTGACGGTGGAAAATTAATCTATAGTGCTGCTGTAACTTTGATCGGGAATTAAAGACAAAGAGCTTTGAGATATGTGTATATTCAAACTGTCATTGTCAAAATTTGCTGCAAATTGTTTTGGCTTTGACCATGAGTCAAACAACAGAGACCAAAAGGCTTTCATAAGTCTAATTATGCTTTGATTCATGTCTCTCTGTGACCTTGAAGCGGTGGGATAGTGATTTAAAAAATATAAGAAGTGATGATCACATTTTTCATTAAAGTTTGGCGGTGGAGGAAAGTCTAAAACATGAAGATAGTTACAAATGGCTTCACACATGTCTGTCAAGGTCATAGCTTTCGAAATATGTAATTAAACACATTTGCTGCAAATCAGAGCAACATAAATAATGGTTTGTTTGTTGGGCTGCAAGCTTGAAACAAGAAGACAAAATAGTGGCCATGTAAAAGTGTTCAATTTTTTCTTTTGTTTGACGGTGGAAAGCTGGGCATGACTCATCTATAATTAAAGTATGCTGCAGCCTTGCATATAAATGAGAGTTATAGACAAGAGAAAATATATATGCTGTTGTAGTAAATAGGTAGATGTCTATATCATGGAGTATGCACTTAGGAAAGTGGAGAATGTGTGGTTTGTATGGAATGCACATTGAGAGGTAGAGAAATTGTGTATCAAATATACTAATGTATGTAGGGCAAATTACACTACTTTGTAACCCTATATAAACCCCCTCAATATGAGAGGAAGACTCACCAATTCACTCTTCAGTTTCTCTGAAACACGTTATCAGCACGAAATTGCTCTAGAATTAGAATCGAAATCGATTAAAGTAAGTAAAAGTTCATGATCCGAACTTGGTCATTTTACCAACCTTACAAGAAACCCCCAAATCCTATCACATATCAAAGCCCTTGATCCCAGAAGCTCAGAACCGGTTTCAGAACCCCCAGAACCGGCCGGAAACCTGCCGAACCGGCTGCCGGAAGTTCTGAACCGCTGTCCGAGTGCTGCCGAGCCCCTGCCGAGTGCTGCCGAGCCCCTGCCGAAGTGCTGCCGACAGCCCCTGCCTACCCCCTGCAGACCCCCTGCGCAGCAGCTGCCGAGTATCTGCCGAGCCCCTGCCGAAGTGCTGCGACAGCCCCTGCCTACCCCCTGCCTACCCCCTGCGCAGCAGCTGCCGAGCATCTGCCGAGGCCCTGCGCAGCAGCTGCCGAGCACCTGCCGAGCCATCTGCCGAGCACCTGCCGAGCAGCCTGCCTAGCACCTGCGCAGCAGCTGCCGAGCTGCTGCCGAGCAGCTGTCGACACATCTGTCGAGCGACTTTCCGACAACTTTCCGGCGACTTTTCCGGCGACTTTTCCGGCGACTTTCCGGACACTTTTCCGGCGACTTTCGGACACTTTTCCGGCGACTTTCGGACACTTTTCCGGCGACTTTTCGGACACTTTTCCGGCGACTTTCGGAACACTTTTCCGGCGACTTTCCGGACACTTTTTCCGGTCAATTCTAAAGGTAAACTTTTCTAAAAGTTCCCGTTTTTGAAGTTTTTATTACTTTTCTCTTCTTTTCACGGGGACTTCCAACATCCCTTATTCTACCCCCCTTTCTTCTTCATAGGGGAGACCAAAAGGGCCGAACTGTGGGGGTTCGTGCTCACTCCAAGCTTGGAGCTTGTAGAGTCCTCCAAACTTAGAATTTGTTGAGAAGAAAACAATCGACCACATACATCATTGTTTCGATTTAATCCAAAACCCCTCTTGGAATCAAGATTTTCTTGGAAGCGACTACGCTCAGAAAATCCCTAATTTCTTGAAAGCGATTACGCTCAGAAAGTTTATAGTTTTTCGTGGTAGCCTTTTTCGCTCCGAAACTAACCCTATTTTCTTGTTGTTCTTCAGGATGAGTAACCTGAACAAGTTGAGCTTCAACCCACTAGGGACAACAGGCGCAGGATACCACAGGTGGGTCCGTGATATGCGCCAGCATCTTAAGGCTGATGGGATCCTGAGTACGATCCAAGAGCCAAGTCAGGACGTGCTTACTCCTCAACAAGCTCTTGCTTTTGAAGCAAATAGAGCAAAGAGAGAGGCTAATGAAGCAAAAGCCATCATTCTCATGACAAGGCACATGAATGACGCGCTCCAAAATGAGTACCTCAATGAGGAAGACCCAAGAAAGCTATGGGTAGAACTCGAGCAGCGTTTTGGCAACGTCCGTGATTCCCTGCTTCCCGACTTAGAAGAGAGGTGGCAAAGCCTCCGCTTCTGTGATTTCAAGGCAGTTCTTGACTACAATTCGGAAGCACTTCGTATCAAGTCTATGATGGAATTCTGTGGACATCAAATCACTGATACGATGTTGATCGAGAAAACTCTCTCTACCTTCCCTGTCTCTGCATTAATGATAGCTAAAAACTATCGAATTGATATCAATGCTAGACGCATCACAAGATTTCATGAGCTAATTGGTGTCATGAACGTAGCTGAAAAGCACGACAACATACTTGTGAAGAACTATAACTCTAGACCCGTGGGAACCAAGTCAATTCCGGAGTCTAATTATAGTCGCACCTCCAAGGGAGGACGCAAGGAGCGAAACCCTAAAAGAAGGGATAATTATGGACGTTCAGGTCCATATTCTCGCCCTAAAGAGGAAGGAAACCGCCAAGATAGGCGTGCACGGAACCGTGGAGGTAAACGTGTGAAGAGAGAGCGAGGCCAAGCCTCCGGTTATGGTGGTAACACCACCAATGGAAACAACCGTTTTCAAAGTGCTCCTAAAGCACCTCGATCAAGGGAACCTGACCATAATGATGCTTGTCTCCGATGTGGACTACCTGGACATTGGGCAAGGGCATGTAAAGCATCCCAGAATGTTGCAAACGCGTACAAAATGTATCGTGAAGCAAGGGAGGCAAATTACATGGAACAAGAAGATCAAGATGGCAATCTCGATCTAAGGGTGGAAGACGACAAAAATCAAAACCCAGAAACTGGCGATTTTGATTAAGTCTTCTCATTTTCCAAGAGATGTAGGCAATCGCCACATTATCCTATAGTAGATGCCAATGGGATTAATCTTTCTTCAAAAGTAGGCGTACTCAATGTGATTGTGATGTCTAGGAAGGTTTTGAGATAATTGGTACTTAAGCGAGCCTTTGCTCCACCAACATCTCTCTACTCACCTGGTCACCTTTGCATTGGAATTACCGAAAGAAGTTAGACAACTACCATTGCTTTGCATTAACTAAGTTTATTGGATTACGCTTTCTTTGATGAAATAAATGATGATGTAATTCCGTTTGGCTTATTAATAAAAGTTGAGTTCTTTCCTTTATGACTCCCTTTTAATTACGAGCTTTTCTCTTAAGGAATGGATGAACTACAATGTCTCGCAGATAGTGCGACTACGCACACCATTCTACGACATAGGCAATTATTCTTGGAGATGTTGCCTACATATTCCACTGTGACTACGATGGCTGGGCCATCAGGTTTAGTTCAAGGACATGGAATGGCCCAATTCCTATTGCCAAATGGCACCTTGATTAAAGTCACTGAAGCTCTCTATGCTCCTAAGGCAAATCGAACCTTATTGAGTTTTAAAGATTTAAGAGCCAACGGATTCCATGCGGAAACGCATACTGAGAACGGAAAAGAGTTCCTTTGCATTACCTCTAATGATTGCGGACGAAAGCGCATCTTAGAGAAACTTATGTGTCAATCTAGTGGACTTTATGTCACTACAATTCGACCAATTGAATCCAATAATGTCATAAGAGAAGATCTCTTGGATTCTGACACATATTGGCTTTGGCATGACCGACTAGGGCACCCTGGTCGTGATATGATGCTCCGTATACTAAAGACTTCACACGGACATCCATTCTTCAGAGTGAGAAGAAGCAAGAATCGAGAATTGATTCCTGGACTTAACAAGACCGCAACAATTGCAGCATCTGGTGCTGCAGCCGTCTTGGGGCGCCATAAGGCTGCCCAAGTCCCATGTAATGACACCAACCATGAGCATAACGCCATGATTGTTCCTCCCAATGGCTACAATGCCATAGAAGGAGATGTAGTGACACATTTTGCTTCTAATAGCGCTACAGACGCTCAGGCCCAACCAAAATCCTCATTAGTTGCTTCTAAGGCCCCTCGCTCATTTTGCAAAGCCTGTTCCTTCGGGAAATTAGGACCGAGACCGTCCTACGCAAAGGATCCTAAAATACTCATTCCGTTCTTACAGAGAATCCAAGGGGATATCTGTGGACCAATTCAACCATCATGCGGACCTTTCAAATACTTTATGGTATTGGTTGATGCGTCGACACGCTGGTCACATGTCGCGCTGTTGTCCACTCGAAATGCTGCTTATGCTAAACTCCTCGCCCAGATTATCCGTCTACGGGCTCACTACCCTGACCATCCAATTAAGTCAATTCGACTTGATAATGCTGGGGAGTTTACATCGAAAACATTCGATGACTATTGCATGTCACTGGGGATTGATGTAGAACATCCAGTTCCCCATGTTCATACCCAAAATGGTCTCGCAGAAGCCGCTATCAAAAGACTACAAATGATAGCACGGACATTAGTAATGCACACTAATCTTCCTGTTTCTGCTTGGGGATATGCAATATTGCATGCAGCGACGCTAATTCGTCTACGACCCACTACAACCCAATCTTACTCTGCGTTACAGCTAGTGACTGGGTACGAGCCTGATATCTCGCACTTACGCATTTTTGGGTGTACTATTTATGTGCCTATTACGCCGCCACAGCGTACTAAGATGGGTCCACAACGACGAATGAGCATTTATGTTGGATATGAATCTCCAACTATCGTCCGCTACCTTGAACCCTTGACAGGCGATCTCTTTACCGCTAGATTTGCGGATTGTCACTTTGATGAGACAGTCTTCCCATCATTAGGGGGAGATAAGAACACAAATGTTCAACAGGAACGACAGGAATTGTCGTGGTCTGTCCCCACTATGTCTCATCTCGATCCCCATACCGCACAGTCCGAACTTGAAGTGCGAAGAATAATCGAGCTCCAGAACGTAGCAGACACTCTGCCTGATGCGTTTTCTGATGTTGCTAAAGTGACGAGATCACACATACCTGCTGCAAACGTGCCTGCAAGGATTGATGTCCCGAATAATGGACATAACGCCACTCCTATAACGCCAGGAGATGGCACCATTGCTCAACATGGCAATAATGTGGCATCTATGGCTGCAGGTCCCGCAAGGAACGCGGTAGACCGATTGGTTCGAAGGATACTCGCCCTAGAAAAAGAGCGAATGAGGCACAAATAAATCCTTTGATCATCGATACTCAAAATCCGTCCCATGAGAATGTTCCGGATTATGGTTATGTCCAAGAGACATCATTGGGGGACGCCTCAGTGACAGAACCTATCCATGAGAACATAGAGATCTCTGTAAATTACACTAGTGTACATGGGACGTGGGAAAGAAACTCCATCATCATTGATGATGTATTCGCGTATTCAGTGGCGCGTGAGATTATTGAGACCGATGACATCGAACCACGCTCCGTTGATGAATGTCAACGTAGAGCTGATTGGCCAAAATGGAAAGATGCGATCCAGGCAGAACTTGATTCTCTAACGAAAAGAAAGGTATTTGGCAAAATTGTACCAATACCACCCAACACCAAACCAGTTGGTCACAA
Source organism: Rosa lucieae (assembly GCA_024704745.1). Classification (NCBI taxonomy): domain Eukaryota; kingdom Viridiplantae; phylum Streptophyta; class Magnoliopsida; order Rosales; family Rosaceae; genus Rosa; species Rosa lucieae. Next base: position 11,679,787 of record CM045492.1, on the reverse strand, counting down.
ATGGGTATTCGTTAGAAAGCGTAATGAGAAAAACGAGATTGTAAGATACAAAGCTCGTCTCGTGGCGCAAGGCTTCTCACAACGCCCTGGAATCGACTACGAGGAGACCTACTCTCCCGTAATGGACGTTATTACGTTCCGCTACCTTGTCAGTTTGGTAGTTTCCGAAAAACTGAACATGCAGCTTATGGATGTGGTTACTGCATATCTATATGGGGATCTAGATACGGAGATATACATGAATATTCCAGATGGAATTCAACTACCCAAATCAAGTGGCTCTAATCCACGGAGCGCATTTGCAATTAGATTGAAACGCTCACTATATGGATTAAAACAATCCGGACGGATGTGGTATAACCGTCTAAGTGACTACTTGATTGGTAAGGGATATGTCAATAACGAACTATGCCCATGTGTGTTCATAAAAAGGACAAGTTCCGGATTTTCAATAGTAGCGGTTTATGTCGATGACATGAACATAATTGGCACCCTTAAAGAGTTAAGGGAAACCGCTGAACACTTGAAATCCGAGTTTGAGATGAAAGATCTTGGGAAAACACGGTTTTGCCTCGGTTTAGAACTTGAGCACCGTAGAGATGGTATCCTGATTCATCAATCAGCTTATACCCAAAAGATGCTTAGGCGTTTCAACACTGACAAAATTAAGCCTTCAAGCACCCCAATGGTCGTCCGTAGTCTTGATCCAAAGAAGGATCCATTTCGTCCAAAAGATGACGATGAAGAAGTGCTAGAGGCAGAAGTGCCCTACCTAAGTGCAATAGGTGCATTATTGTACTTAGCACAATGCACGAGACCAGACATCTCATTCGCTGTGAACTTGCTAGCTAGATATAGCTCTGCGCCAACACGACGCCATTGGACTGGTGTTAAAGATATCTTTCGATACCTAAGTGGTACGATCGATATGGGCTTGTTCTATCCCTACAGAAAGAAGATGGATTCGGACCCATCAAGTGTCAGGAACGCCACACATGGTGGATTGCGTTCCCTCTCCCCATCCCAAAACGATATAAGTGTTTTGGAAGGTTTTGCTGATGCTGGGTACCTCTCTGACCCACACAAAGGTCGCTCCCAAACTGGTTATGTTTTCACCATGGGAAAAACCGCGATATCTTGGAGGTCTACAAAGCAGACCCTAGTCGCTACCTCTTCAAATCATGCAGAGATTATTGCTCTTCACGAAGCAGTTCGTGAATGTATATGGCTTCGATCCATAGTTACGCATGTTCGAAGCAATTGTGGTTTGAAGTCTACCACAGATGAGCCAACGAGCATTTATGAAGATAATGCTGCGTGCATTGAACAAATGAAGCAAGGTTACATCAAAGGCGACAACACCAAGCACATATCGCCCAAATTCTTCTACAATCAGCAACAACAGAAGCTCCTCAAGATCAAGGTGAACCAGGTTCGATCTGAGGACAATGTGGCAGACTTGTTCACTAAGTCATTGCCCAAATCCACGTTCGAGAAACATGTGGCAAGAATTGGCTTGCGGAAATTATCTGAACTCCCATGATCGTTGTCATCAGGGGGAGGCACAGACATCAGGGGGAGATGTCTACATGTTCGTCTCAAAAGCGTGAAGGGTGTGTTGTGCTCTTTTTCCCTTTCGACCGAGGTTATTTTTATCCCACTGGGTTTTTGTTACTCGGCAAGGTTTTTAATGAGGCAACAAGAGAAGCACCATGTTATCCAGAAACAAACTCCACATGCACTCAATGCGCGTTGTGCTCTTTTTCTCCTTCGACCAAGGTTGTTTTTCCCACAGGGTTTTATTACTTGGCAAGGTTTTTAACGAGGCAAATTAGAAGCGCACCTCCAAGACAATACTACTGACATGATATATCCAAGGGGGAGTGTTGTAGTAAATAGGTAGATGTCTATATCATGGAGTATGCACTTAGGAAAGTGGAGAATGTGTGGTTTGTATGGAATGCACATTGAGAGGTAGAGAAATTGTGTATCAAATATACTAATGTATGTAGGGCAAATTACACTACTTTGTAACCCTATATAAACCCCCTCAATATGAGAGGAAGACTCACCAATTCACTCTTCAGTTTCTCTGAAACATATGCAAGTTTAATCAAACTTTCCACCTTAATCATAAAGTGGTGGCATGATTAATATTGCAAGAAGACAAAATGGTGACCAACTAGCAGCCATGAGTCCTTTTCTTGTGGAAAACTGATCAGTATGCATGAAGTGATCAATTTCCATGTGCAATAAAGCATGGTGCAGTGAGAACTAAAAACAAAAGCTTTCAGGTGAACAATTGTGCAGCAAGCTTCTTTCTACGTGTCTATTTGTCAATCAAAGGAAAAACATGGAAGAATCCATATTCAAGAAGAGGCACAGATAAAGCAATTGAGTCATGGTGAAATAATAGTTTAAGAAGACCAAATAAAGGCCACGATCGTGTTTGACGGTGGCAAACCAATTAGTACACATCAAGACAAAAAATGTTTCATGTGCAATTATGCAAATATGCAGCAAATTTGTGGATGCAATACAAACAACAAAGAGCAGTCGGTGGTGTTGTCAGCAAATCATAAAGAATTAGAATTCCCTGGGATGGCAGTTATTACCTCAAGGAGAAGCCACGTCTAGTTCAGCTCGGTATGCCTGCACAAAGAAAGAAGTCTCGATTAAATATTGGGGTTTCATGTGGGTTGCTAGCTGCAAGACAACAAAATTTCACGAGTAAACATAATCCCAGCAGAGACAAAAAGGGAAGAACAAGGAGGCCCAGATTTGCGATAAAGAGAGTGGATAAATTAAGGAGATTCAAAGAAAATTATCTCTTTAAGTCAAAAAAGTCTTACCCAAATGCACGTTCTTGATGGGGAATACAAAATCGAAGGGAAAGGTGCTCTTATTTATACAGAACAGGAGACCCAGACTCCCTCTCCAAATTAAACTATAAGGACCAAGCTTCATCTTGAATGTCATCTCTATCACAACCTGATCACGCCAAGATGTTATCCTGCGAAAGAGATGGAGCTTATCAAGTCTGCCTACAGATAATCACACCACGATCTGGTCTCTTTGGGTTTCAGTATTGTGCAAGATGTGAAGTGTTTTCAAATGGGCTGAATCAATCTATGCACCGCAGTTTTTTTTTTTTTTTTTCTTCTTCTTTTGGGCTCTGTTAAATCCCACAAGTTTCGAAGCTCTACAAGGCCCACTCCAAGTCAGAAATTCGGACCCTATTGGACTATTCATCGACAAAGTGAAAAAGGTGGCACAAAGCCCATTACAAAATCCAGGGCCCATGACGAAGCTCGGCACATTCGGGTGCCCAATTTAAATCAGTGAACACTCAACTAAAATTGGGTGTTCACCAAAATATGTTTTCCCGACGAGTTCAAAATATACACCCGTTGAGTAAAAATTGGTATAAAACCGAAAATCCCAAACGTTGAACTACAGTGGTTTGATCCCTTCACGGGGTATGTAGGCAGTCTGGATTTAAATCTGGATGCAACCGCGACCTTAACCGAATCCCTGGTTTTCCCTAAACCAAATTCACCAAATCCTAGTGACCACAGAAGTCATCCAAATTTCCGTTTTCAAATCACCCAAACACTTAACCAAAATTCTTTGGTGGGTCATTTACTCATCGAAGCATCCAAACCTTCCCAAAACTATGAACTACGAGTGGCTTGATCCCTTTTGGGGTACGTAGGCAGCCTGATAAACACTCTGGGTACAGCCACAAAATCAAACAAACACACTCCTCTCCATGGAATTCGTGTCTTCGTATTTGGAATCAAAGGGTCTTCCCTTGAAGCAAGGGATTGTAATTAAGGGATATTATCTATCTCGAATGGGTCCGAACTTAACATAATAAAATTCTATTTCCGTTAATGAAATAGAGTGAGATTGTGTTGAGTATATTTATTCACTATTTTTGCTCAACACATCTCCAGTGACCTTTGTCGCTAGCTATGACCAGTACTTTGTCCAGAAATCATATGCTGCTAAGAAAGTCGGACTACTTCCCCAGCAGAAGCTAACATGTTTCTTAAGAATGCTTGCTTATGGTGCCGGGGCAGATCAATGCGCTGAGTATTGTCGGATGGCGAAATCTACCTCCATCGAGACTCTGAAACGATTTACAAGAGGAATCGTTAATCTGTACTCGGCAGAATACCTCTGGGCTCCTACTCCGGCCGACCTTAGAAGACTTCTCGCCAAAGCTGAGAGAATAGGCTTTCCTGGGATGATTGGAAGCCTCGACTGCATGCACTAGCAATGGAAGAATTGCCCAACAGGTTGGGCTGGAGAATACAACGGTCAAAAACGTGTGCCCACTATCATCCTCGAAGTAGTCGCTTCTTATGACACATGGATATGGCATGCCTTCTTTGGAATGCCTGGATCATGCAACCACCTCAATGTGCTTGCTAAGTCCCAGTTGTTTGACGAGCTCACTGCTGGTCAAGCCCCTCAAATCCAATTTCAAATGAATAACAAGATTCACAATTTAGGCTACTATCTCGCTGATGGTATCTATCCGCAATGAGCGACTTTCGTGAAATCAATTCCAAGACCTACACGACCCAAGGATCTGAAGTTTTCCGAGGCTCAAGAGGGGTACAGGAAGGATTTGGAAAGATGTTTCGGCATTTTAAAGTCGCGCTTTAGTATTGTTCGAGGAGCGGCTCGTGGCTGGGATAAAGAAGACCTTCGATACATCATGCTGACTTGTATTATATTACACAACATGATAATCGAGGATGAAAGACCAGATGACAGCGATGACGATTTAGAGTCCGATGAAGAAGATGATAACAATATGAGACCCAGGTTGGCCTAGGTTTCGGAAGGACCGACCGGTGATGACTTCGATCATGTTGGTAGAGATGGTTATTACTTCAACGGATTCATGGATCGATACGATGCCATTAGAAGTGCAAACAGTCACTCAAACCTTCAAGAAGATCTGATAGAGCATTTCTGGAACGTTCAAGGCAACATGGAGATCTAGATCATAATATAGGTTTTTTGGAATAATTGGCTAATATCTATGTTTTGTTATGTTTGTGGGCTTTGAATTTGGCTTATATTATGTTTTGGGAAGTTGGTGTGCTTTTAATTTGGCTAATGTCTATGTTTTTTATGTCAATGTGATTTTAATTTGGCTTGTATTATGTTAATTATGTGCTATGATTTTGAATATAAAGTGTGTGCTTTAATAAGGGGAATTTTCAAATACAACTTTTATTTCATAAAATTTATGCTTACATAAATGAAAAACTAGGAATAAGTACAATACAATTACACAACAAATTAATCACCTAATTATTCAAATCATGATCCTCATCATCTCTAGGAATCCAATTTGTGTTTGAAGCATCATTAGGGTTAGGGTTGGTGGAATCACCCGTAGAGAAATGTGAAAATTGTGGTTGTGTAGGATATCCCCCGGGGTAAGGTGGTTGTGGATAGTATCCACCTGGGTAATGGAGTTGTGGGAATCCACCGGTGAAGGGAGGTGGTGGGAATCCACCGGTGAATGGAGGTTGTGGGAATCCATCGGGGCAAGGTGGTTGTGGGTATGCACCGGGGTAAGGTGGTTGTCGGTATGCACCGGGGTAAGGACGTTGTGGGTATGCACGACCAAAATTTGGTTATGGGAATGCACCACCAAAATTGGGTTGCGGATAGTATCCACCCATAGAAGGTGGCGTCTGCTCGCCAAGATCTTCTTTCTCCGCTATCTTATTTTGCTTTCTTAACCAATAACGCCTTTTATTTGGCGTCATTTGACTTGTATCAATCTCCATAATACGCTCTTCCCTCTCTTGTAATAGAAGTTGCTCTTTTCGAATTTCGATTTGTAAGAGGATACATGCTCGTTGATTTTCCTCTTGGAGACTTTGAGCGAATTCCTCATCGAGTTTTTTCTTGCCCGCGGTTGCCTCTATTTGGTTGTTCGCTATACTCTTGAGTGTGCTTGACAAAAGACTTTAATCTTTCGCTACCTTCTTTCCTTTTCGAATTGCTTCTTTGGCATCCTTCCTTCCTTGAGGCCTCACATTAGGATATGCAGTTTCACCTGCAATTACCTCATCTACATCCATGTCCAAGTTGATGGGGGAATTTTCAGCAATTGGTTGTGTGTGGTATGTTGATTTCCTACATTTGATGTTCCTCCGGATGTATGGCTAGGGATGTCTTTAAATTGTGCAAAGCCCTCCACAACAGCGTAACTATCAAAACTCTGAAAATTGTGTCTTCTTTTCTTCCTTTTTCTCTTCATCCCAGCATGCCACAATTTATGTGCTTCCTCTTACTACGTAATTAAAAATAAAAAATAAAAAATACAATTAGTACAAATATAAACGCTATTATGAAGGGTCATCTATTATAAATGTCATAATTTTAGTAAAAAAGTATCTCAACATTTTACAATAAAAATCAATAAGTACAAATATAAACATCATTGTAATTACATCATTATTTATCAACTAATTATTTTAATTATAACGAAAAAAATTACTACAATTAAAACGATATTATAATTACTACATTATTTATAAGACATATTTTACTATAATGTATCAACAAATTAAATGATTTATCAACAAATATAAATGCCATAATTTTAATAAGAAAGTATCTCACAGTTTCACAATAAAAATCAATAAGTACAAATATAAACATCGTTGTAATTACATCATTATTTATCAACTAATTATTTTAATTATAACGAAAAACAATTACTACAATTAAAACGATATTATAATTACTACATTATTTATCAAGACATATTTTACTATAATGTATCAACAAATTAAATGATTTATCAACAAATACATACCTCAATAACCGCATTCGAATCGCTCTTGTACCAATTTTTCGCTTGCCTTAATGCACAATGCCACTCAAAGAGTTCAACCTTCAAAATTTTCCACCTTCCCTGCAAAGAGGAAGTTGATCGGCTCTGGGGCCAATTTGCGTCAAAGTGTCACTTCACGCGCCTCCAAAGGTCGTTTTTTGTTTTTTTTGTTTTTTGTTTTTTTTTTCTGATTTGTGCCCACAGCCGGATCTTGGCTTACAATTTTTCAAGATTTGCACAATTGAACATTTTCCTCATCCGTCCATCTCCTTTTGTCTTGGATATTATCATCTTCACTTTGATCTCTCTCTTGTTCGGCCACTAGACGTGTGTTTCCCCTTTGTTAAGCCATATTGGATATAAATAAATTTGGAAGATGAAAGCTATATGAAGAGGAGGAAGCACAAAATTGGGTTACTATGAAAGATAATTTTTTGGGTGTGAGATGTAAAATAAATGGTAGGTGTTTATAAAGAAATATTTAAAAAAAATTTTAATTTTTTTTGTTATCGTTTATTAACGTTACAAACATATATATACATGTTAATTGTAAGCCGTAGGATTGGCCATTTAATTGAAATGAAGGGTTGGTATTAATTGACCGTTAGACCCAGATTTCAAATAGGACCAATGGCTATCTTCCACGTGGTAGGTTGGCCCCCTCTCTCTGTCGCTACGCGACAAGCGACAGGCTTCACGCCTAGTCTCTTTGCGGCGCCACGCGTTGTCAAGCTGTCGTCCACTTCCCTCCCTCGGTGCGTCGTCGTTTGCTGAGATAGTGATCACGTCAGCCACGATCAGGGCTGGGCTGAGCTGGCATGTGGGCTTGGTCGGTCATGGAAATAGTCATGGACTTGACTATTTTCTTGGCTATAGTCAAGAAAGGGTGGGTTTTGCCCGGTCAAGCTTCCACAGCTGAAGCTGCTTTTCTCCCACAGTCGGTCATCACATCAACTTTCTCTTGACTATGACCAGTCAAGTTCACACCGGTGGACTTGCTCGTAGGGATTAAGCATAGCGGGCCGATACCTGCGGCCCAAAAAATAAGCTTACTTGGATTTAGGTTATAGCTTCACCCATTCCGAGATCCATAAGGAAAACGAGCCCTTATGGGAATCAAGTAGCGGAGATTGAATAGGAAACTTCAATCAATAATCCTTTTGTGGCAAGGAACAGTCGAAACCCTAGAGTATAAGTATCAGGTTTCAAGGATGAAAAACACAACGATTATCAATCAATCAATCTCAACGATTATCAAAGCCTCTCCGGAGCAAACCTACATGCAACCTAGTTGCGAACCAGCGAAGCAAGGGTAACGCCCTCGCAACCCAGCGAAGCTAAAGTTGAGCTTTAGCAAACCCTGTGCTTTCTCCCAACTTCCCAGTGATTGCTCTGCTTAGTCTACAACACTAAGTATCGATTCGGTGAACGCAAGAGATCACAACCAAAGCCCTTACTTGTAAGGCAAAAAGTCTTTTTCGGAATGTAGAAAAAAGAACCTTGTGACGAGGTTGGTGCTCTCCTCGTCCACATCATTTGATCAAGAAGTCAGGTCAAGGGATACCCCGACGACTGCATCCCACAATGCTGGCACGCCTGCACACACACTCAAAAGAGACTGTTTGCAACCAGACTGGTTTTGGAGCCAAACAATAACATTGTAAATTTCGGGTGTCATCCCAAAAGTCATCTTAGTTTTTAGACACTATTTGTAAAAAAAAAAAAAACTCTTATTTAGTTTATAAAAGGATGGTTCTAATTGGACTTCCAACTTTCTTCATTTATTAATAGACTTTGTCAAGTCATATGAAAAGACAAATAAGGACAACGAAAGGAAAAAAAAAAAAAAAAATATATATATATATATAATACTCTTCATACCTCCCTAAATATAACATTCAACTAAATTTTTTTTTATTTCTTCCGGAATTTCCTTATATTACAATATAGTTTTATAATTTACCTAAAATAATTAAGTAAAAATAATAATTTCTATACATCGTCTATTATTTAATACAAAAATAAATTCATAACAATCTGATTTAGAATTACCTTAAACTAAATTCATTAAATTCAAGGAATGCATGGACTTATTTTGCAGCCTCTCTGGACAAACGGTTAATTTTGAGAAATCAAAAATTTATGTTTCTCCTAATGTCAGAAATAATCTTGCTAAATCCATTAGTAGAACTTGTGGATCCCCTCTCACCAAGGACTTGGGTAAGTATCTTGGGATGCCCCTTCTCCATTCTAGAGTTACAAAGCACACTTATTCTGAAATGGTCGACAAGGTTCATAGTAGGCTTGCTGGTTGGAAATGCAAAATTCTTAGCATGGCTGGTAGACTCACTTTAATTAGTTCTGTGACTGCTTCTATTCCCATTTACACCATGCAGACAGCCAAAATCCCTATTTCTACCTGTGACAGTTTGGATAAATTGAACAGAGATTTTCTTTGGGGTGACTGTGATGGCAGGAAGACGGTACACTTGGTGAATTGGGATAATGTTTGTATGCCTAAAATTAGGGGTGGCTTAGGCATTAAGAAGACTGCTGAGATGAACCAAGCACTGCTAGCAAAAGTTAGTTGGAGACTTCTTCAAAAGGATGACGGATTATGGTGTGATATATATAAAGCTAAGTACTTAAAGCATGATGATCTGCTAAGCAATAACTATAAACACCCTGCCAATTGTTCTGCTACTTGGCGCAGTGTTTGCTCTGGAGCTGACCTCTTAAGAAAAGGGATTACTTGGAGAATTGGGGACGGAGGGACTGCATATTTCTAGACTTATCATTGGTCTGAATGTGGAGTTTTATCTGATCTCGCAGTTGATCCTTCTATGGTTGACCCTAGTTTGCTTGTTCAAGATTTCTGGGAGGGAAAGGATTGGGATATTACCATGCTTTTCGCTTGCTTGCCTCCTGAAATTGCGGCTAAAATCATATCTATTCCCATTGATAACTTTGGTGGTAAGCCCGATAAAATAATATGGAAGCACACATCTGATGGAAAATTTACTGTGAAGAGTGCTTTTAACAGCATTGGTGATCATTATCAACCTGGTGATCGTATATGGAAGTGTATCTGGAGCTTAAATATACATCCAAAATTGAAGATTTTTGCTTGGTTACTGGCCAAGAAAAGATTGCTTACCAATGCGCATCGTGCTCATAGACATCTCACTCATGACCCAAGTTGTATTCACTGCCCTGGTGAGTCTGAGACTCTTCTTCACTTATTTAAAATCTGTCCTAAAGCTTCTACTAAATGGAATGAGATTGGTATGCCTGTCACTATGGCTAGAGCCTTTAGACTGGACTGGGATGATTGGATTGCAGCAAATTTGTTGCAGAAGAATTGCACTTTTCCTTGGTTTTCAATGGTCTCAGCTCTTCATTTATATTTGCTGGTTTATTTGGAAATGGCGCAATAAAAGCATCTTTGATACTAATTTTCAGAAACCTCACAACGCCGCTTCTGTAATAATTCATTACATTAGCGAATTGTCTAATGGTAACATGAAACCTAGAGGCAACTCTATTATGAGAACTGAAATGCTAAGCTGGCTGAAACCCTCTCCTGGTCATTTCAAATTGAATGTTGATGGTTCTAGAACCCATAGTGGGTTGATTGGTGCTGGAGGAGTTATAAGAGACAATGATGGAAACTGGACCTATGGCTTTATGAGAAATCTGGGCAATGGTGAAGTGCTTAAAGCTGAGGCATGGGGTTTAATGACTGGTTTATCCATTGCCAGGGAGTTGGGTATTACACATATTGAAGTTGAAACTGACTCAGCTGTTCTTATGCAGCTCATGATGCATTGTGATATTGATCTTCATCCTTTGGGAACCTTATTATCCAACTGTCAAACTATGCTCAATTCCTTTGAATTTCATTCCATACAACACATTCATCGGGAGCGAAATATGGTAGCTAATGGATTAGCTAAAAGAAGTACTGATCAAGAGCTTGGATTATGCAGGTGTCCTTCAGCTCCTTCCTTTATTTGTCAAGCCATGCTTGATGACATTGATGGCTTTGCTAGGCCTAGAGTGTTCAGATCAGTTGAGGCTTTTTAGCTGTTAGTTTTTTTTTCTTGTTCTGGGTCTTGGACCCCCATTGTACCAAAAAAAAAAAAAAATTCATTAAATATTATGCTACAGTCATTACTTGATCTTCCAACCCAAAACCCTTGAAATTGTTCTTTTCGCAAATTCAAAATGATTCTAACAATATATCAAGATCGAGAACCTCTGATTAATTTTGGTGGAGGGGAGACTTACTCATAAGGAAGAAATATCATGTGATTTTGATTCATTCTTCTTTGCATGGTTGAAGATATAGATAAAAAGTAGAGTAACAAATTGTTGTATGTATCTCATGTTTAAAGGTGTTTTGGTAAAAATAAGGAGGTCTACTTGGCTTTTCAAGTATTAAAAAAATTAAGTAAATTTGATATGTACATAGTATGAGAGATCCAAATACCAAATTTAGAGATCAAACTAGAACCACGCTTTATAAAAGGGTTTTTCTCCATTTACCCTATTTCTAGGGATTTTTTTCCCACTAACCCCATTAAGGTTTTTTAATTCTCTCTTACCCAAAACACTCTAAGAAAGCCTTTCCTAATACCCCATTAAGTTTTTTTTTTTTTTTTTTTTTGAGACTATTTTACCGTCACCCCTTTGTTACTTAGAGAGAGAGAGAGAGAGAGAGATGGAGAGAGAGAAAATGGAAGAGAGAGAAACCATAGGAGACTTCGCCGGAGCCCAGTCACCAGCCATTTTTTGCAGGAATCCGGTTACTGGTCGCCTAATTCAGGTCACCCGCCGCCGCTCACTGGACTTTTCAGAAAACCTTACCGGAGGTCCCCAAAGAGGTCATCGGAGATCTCATAAGTTGTCGGAAATGTTTATTGCCCCCCAATAGAAGGGCAATAGACGTTTATTGCCCCCTAATAGAACTTTTGGTAGCTAGAATGAGAACTAATCTCCCTAAATTTAGACAAATAAAACTTTAATTAAAGAAAAAAAAACGAGGAGATTACATCAATTCAAAACGTCTATTTGATACACCTAAAATAGCCGTAATAATTTAACCCTGAATCACAAATATTAGTTCATCGTAGCATAAGAAAGAAGAGGTCTCCCGCAGAGGATTGTGCTTAATATGCAAATCTAGACTCAAAAACAGAAAAAACACTAAAACTGACCTCTAATAAATACGAAATAAAAAACCCTATCTAGACTGAACGAAAAATTATGAAAATTTACATACACGAACTAGACACGCTAAGAACGACTCATACAAAATTTCAGAGGAATCGGAGTTGATTTACTATACTAAATAAATAAAATAAGACAGAGAACAGAAAGTGACGAAAATAAAGAATTGTTTTTGGGTTTTTGAAATAGATGAGATTAACAATAGCTAGGAACAACCATACACCACTAGACCATGTTTCACCTAAGATTTGTTAACTTATATGCTTCTTTTCAATTGAATGTCTTTACTCAAGCTAAGCCAATGATGTGTTGAACTTAACCTATTAGCCTTTCATACTTGATATGTTAAGTGCATGATGTCTGCATCCTAATTTAGCTTCTAACATGGAACCTAGAGTGATGTTCTCGCACAACTCTCAAGTCAAAAGCCATTAAGAAAAAAAGGTTGTGAATAAAGCTAGGCAATTCAGGTACTGATGTTGTCCTAATCTATCTAGATGCTAAATCATATGAATGGGGCTCAAATCACTCATGTGCTACTCTAGATAACATGCTTGACATGATGATCTAAACACGAAATCATAGCAATAAAATCCTATCATGCTTACTATGTTTACAACCATAATAAACGAAACCAGAATTTATCAATGAGAAACAATGAATTAACAAACATTCAATATCCAAGAAACTATAAAATTAACACCAAAATCTTAGTTTACACATGTTTAGGGCTCAGGCAGCCCCTAACTATAAAAAAACTATTAGCAATACATAAAAGAAATAAAATAAAACATGAAAAGAGAGGGAGGAGAGGATGGCGGCAATGGACTGATGTTGTGCGTCTAAAGATGTCTACAATGATGCCCTAGACTCCTTTTTATATAGTTAATGCGTCGAGACTTCTCCTCCTCCAATAACTAAGGAATTTGATCTCTAATTAAAGAAGTGTTGAGATATAAAAAAAATAGCGGTTGCGAGCAACTTTTGAAATATAAAAAAAACGTTGGTTGCTACATATATATGGCTGCCGTAAGAAAAAAAGAAACAGAAATACAAATTCTCAAGAACTACAACGGTTTGATCCCTTTGTAGGGTATGTAGGCAATCTAGCGACCCACTAGATGCAACCGCAAGTCCAAACAGAATCCCTGACCTCCATTAGTCAAATTCATCCAATCTGAATCCCTGGCCTAGGCCTCATCATATGGCCCTTGGGCCCGACCCTTCCATTAGGGGGGGCCGGCCCGACCCTTTCTAAAATAGGGTAGGGTATGGGTCATACAAATGAAGCCCGGCCAGACCCTAAAAATTAATATTATATTTTTATTATTTTTCTATTACATAATACATAAATTACATAGAAATGAAAATATATGCTTCTGTCAATCTCTCCTAAACCTAATGACCCAATTAATGTTTGACTGCATGAGGCCCATTTTGCCTGGCCCGAGTCCAAGTCCAAATCCAAAGTGAAATACCTATCATCGAAGGGTCGACCTAAACTCAGTTCTGAACGACTTGGCTTAGTAGCAGGAGGCGGTAGCCATTTGGAGAGAGAACTTGCACTCGCACAGATCTTCCCGGTTTGACCCTCTCTTCTTCTCTATTACATAGAAATGGAAAGAAGAAATTTGCTAGGGTCCAACCACGTCGCCGCCCAACGCTTTTTCGAGACCCCGTGGGTAGTGAAAAAACCCGAATGTTTCTTGCTGCATCAACTGAGCTGATCGTAGCCGATATCAAATACATCCATATCGACACAATCACACCTCAAACTCCAACCTATCCTCCAATTCATGAATTTATAATTATGCACATTAAATAACCGCCTCCTTTAGCCACCAAAAACATCAGATCTGAATCGAAAAGAGAGCCATCCATAACCACCACCGGCACACCTCCAGCAATGCAGCTGGAGATTCCCGAAGCTCCGCCGCCCAAACCGTGAACCCAATTCCAAACTCGAAGTTACGGCCGCATATCCTCAATGCCTCCGGCGCAGAATCTAAACCAGCAGGTGTTCAGTTGTTCACTTGCCTGACGAAGCTCTCCGACCGTGACACGCACTCGCTGGCGGCGACGGAGCTCGTCTCCATAGCCCAGACTCTAGACTCGACCGCCGTGCCGACTTTCCTCTCATGCATCCACTCCACCGACGCCTCCGACAAGTCTCTGGTGAGGAAGCAACTCGTGTACCTAATCGCCAATAAAGAACACTAGCTGAATACAGGAGCTTCAGAGACCAAAACCACCATCAATAAAATTTCGAAACGATCTCATCGAACCTAATGGTGATATGCACAGAGAATCATCCATGGAGAGTAGATCTGGAGAAGAAGAGAGAGGCTAGAATGGTGGTTGAGGAACGCGGAGGCGTTGAATGGTGCATAATCATCAATTCATTCAGACTCAATGCGATTCCTTGTTTAGGATTTTTTTTCTTTTCAAGTGGTGTAAACAGAGAGAGGCCCGACCCGACCCTATTTGGAAGGGCTAACCCCGCTCGGCCCGTTCGACCTTTACCTGATGAGCCTTAAGGGCGGGTAAGGGCTTGCATATTGAAGCCTTGGCCAGGCCCTAAATTCTGTTGACTTAGTCAAAGCCCAGCCTGGCCTGACCCTAAGCCCTAAAATTTAGGGTAGGGTAGGGCTGGCTCTAGCCCGGCCCATGATGACCCCTACCCTGGCCTCACCAGTTAAATTCATCCAAACATCAGAAAGGTTAAATCATTCCCAAAATGACCTCAAACACAAATCGAATCCCTGGTTCACTCACACCAAATTAGTCCAAACACTATTCCTATTCCAAACAGCAATGCCCTCCAATGGGTCATACATCCATTGGAACTCTTGAACTACGAGTGGCTTGATCCCTCTCCAAGGGTACGTAGGCAACCCATTTAAATATCCGAGCGCAGCCGCAAAAACAAACAAACACACAGCCCATCATTGGTTTCTTCATAATGGAATCAAATAGTGTTTCCCTGTAACAAGGGATTGTAATTAAGAGGCACATTTTGTCTTGAATGGGTCGAACCCAAAATAATAAAAACTCTATTCTTTTAATGAATACGAGTGAAATTATGTTGGGGGACATTTTCGCTCACTGTGTGCAAATTTTCTCTCAACATAATTTTTGGCACACCCAGTGGGACCCATTCTCATTTTCATCTCCATTTATGATGTAAACTAATCATTTTTGTTGCTTTTTTGCCTCAGGATATAAGATGGCACCACAAGTGACAATGAACTTCCAAGAGCTCAAAGGCTCAAAGCTATTAGGTCGAAGGCTAGACAAGCAACACAAGCTGAACATCATGTTTCTTTCACCGTTGATCAAGCTCCACTGACTAGCAATGTTCAGAATCTCAACCATGATGTCCGAGTCATCAAGACCGCTACGCTCAATGCTAACCATGCCCTTTTCAGTACTCAGATAATGATCGGGTTTATTCCAATCAGTTTGGTTGTTACACCACATAAGCCCGAAGCCCCGTGCCTCAAGTCCCCACAATAAGTACATCTACAATCAGCGACAGCTACTATAGCTTCTGAACCTCAGATAGTCAAGTTCACCTCAACCTCTGACAACTCATCTGACCCGGAGGACAAAGTTGTTAAAGTGCACCACCAACAGAATCTATCAGTGGTCAACAAAAAAGCTTCTACAAAATCCAAGAAAACATGTATACCAGTGGGGGCATTAGAAGCACGTAAATCACAGGGGGCACTCCCGAACTCTTCAGTAGAATCAAGACCATATATGGTCCCTGTTGTTAGTCAAAATACTCAAGAAATGTTTGAGACAAATAATGCCACAAAGCCTGAGGCCATGTCAGTTATGGTCACAATCGCATCGACAATAGAAGAGCAGCTAGAAGAAATGAAGATGATGCTAGCTGAAAAAGACGCTCAAATAGCAACACTGACTTCTCAATTAGCTGATATGGCTAACATAGGCAATCACAAAAATGATGACAAGATTGATCGTGAAAAGAAAATAGGAGGACATGGATCCGCAATCGCAAGTCTTGAAGACATAAAGACACTAATTGCAGAAGGAATCCGTGAAGTATACACATCCTCAAACTTACAGTTCTATGGGTACTTGAAACCCTACCTTGCTCATTACGATGCATTACCATTCCCTAAGGGCTATCAGAGGCCAACTTTTGACAAGTTCGATGGAGTAGATTGATAGGAGCATTTTAATGCGATGTTTTAACTGCTATTTCCCTACATTTCCTGCGTTATTTCCTTAAAGAATCCCTGTTTAGGAAAGTTTCCATTCTTCGATTGGGAAAGTTCCTTATTGTAGAAAGTTTCCGTTTTGTAGTTTCTATTTCTCGTTTCTAGCAAGTTTCCATTTTAGTTTAGGAAAGTTTCTATTTTTCATTTTTAGAAAGTTTCTATTTTTTGTTTCAGGAAAGTTTCTATTTTTAGTGATAGTTTCTATTTTCAGGACCTCAGAGCTAAAAAGTGGAAATGAACTCACGAAAGGAAAGAGGAGCTTGCGAACATTAAGGGGAGCAAAAATGAGACACAAAGGCCACACAAATGAGCAGAAATGAAGAAATAAGCTTTCCTGTTCCAACCAGGAAACCTTGCGCAAAGGAGGAAAGCATACCAAGCAAGTTTCCAACGCAACCATGAAAAGAAAATGGAAAAATGAAGTGTCATGACGTTGGAGGATGACAAGGCTTGAAGTTGACGCAACAAGGCCCAAGAACCCTACGAATTAACTTGGATTTTCGGCAAAATGGATCAAGGCCCATAAAAGCGCATGGAATTAGGGTGTGTGACGCAAAGAAAAATCCTAGAGATGTTTGCCGTGAAATACCAAGGGGAAGAGAGAAAGTTGGCGTGAAAATCAAAGAGAAAATAAAAGATTACGCCAAGAGATTTTCTAGGGAGGAGTTAAAGGAAAGAAGAAGTGTGGACATCAAGAAACGGCTCAAAAGGCATCTAGATTCATCCCTATATTCCCTAAAGGTATTTTGGCCGAAATAAAAGAGAAAAATCAGAATATATTCATGCAATTTCGGCAACAATATATTAGGGAATCATTTTGGAGTTTTATGATTAGTTGGATGACACACTAGGGCTTACTTGGCAAATTATCATTGGTGGAAGATATGTGGAATTATTAAATTAATTCCATGGAAAATAAAAAGAATATCACGGCTTGGAGACCAAGTTTGGCCGTCCCCTATATATACCCTTCATCCCTAGACGTCTGACACATCCCATAATTCATAAAATTACTTTATACGCGAAAGCTCTCTCCATCCTCTAGTGCATTCAACGTTTCAAGCAAGGAAGAAGAAGAAGAAGAAGAAGAAGAAGCCGTGAGCATCACCATCCATTCTCCACTTTGAAGCTTGCTTTCAAGATTCAAGAATCCATACGTTTCATCCTTCATCCCCATCTCCATCTCACGGTGTAATTCAACCTCTTTCTTTGTAACCTTGTTTGATTTCGTTAGAATTGTTCTAGTTGACATTGATGTTTGAACAAAGTTTAATTATGAAATTTTATGATTGAATGAAGATTTCGACTCTTAAGTTGTGATTCCAACGTTGCTTTTGAGAGTTTGTTCAATTAAATTTGTTTGATTGTTATCTTTTATGTGTTTACGAAACTTTTAGGGTTTGCATGTAATTGGTGCTAGATTTAAGTTTATGATTCACCTAATAGTTTTGTGAACTTGAATCAAAACACTACACCAAAAATCGCATCAGACAACGGCAGAAAACCGATGTGGGATTTGGAGTCCCACCGTTGTAGAGTGAGCCGTTGTCTGATGAAAAATCAGACAACGGTGGAACACAGTTGTGTGATAAACATACAGACAACAGGTATGTGTTATAACTGTTGTGTGATAGCTCGGCAGATGGCTCGGCAGATGCCAAGCGCAGCTGCGCAGCAGTTGAGGCGCTGTCTTCAGACAACAGTGCCAGTTTTCAAGCTGTTGTATGTTATGCTTGTCAGACAACATATTTTTATTTCATCTGTTGTCTGATTGAACTTCAAACATCAGTTCTTGAACTATATCTGTTGTATGATTAACTTTTGGGACAACAGAGTTCAATTGCTTATGTTGTGTGAGTATAAATTAGAAGACAGTGATTTGTTATAAACCGATGTGTGATGTCAATGACTGCAGTGTGTGGTTGTCACATTTTTGGCCATTTAGACAACATTGAGTCGTCATTATATCTATTATATTGTCTGATTATATTGTCTGATCATTTAAACATCCATTCTTGATCATTTAAACATCCATTCTTGAATTCAATTGTGCATTAAATTGGTCCATCTACCAAATTAACAGTAGTTCATCAAATGTAAACATTGCAAACCATCAAAATGAGTAATCTAACCAATACTTTAAACTTCAAAAGCAACAATGGTGCATTTCCCAATCATCCAAGCCAACATTTAAACAAGAAAAGCATTCTTGTGCTTGGGGCATCAAGAGCAGATACACATTTATATTGTTCCAAAACATGGCACATATATGGTGCATGGAAATGTACCATCTACTTGGGTCTATTTGGGTATTGTGGTTCTTCTTCTTCACAATCTGCAAATGTTGCAGTAAAGAAGCTTGCTTTTTGAAAATGGAGGACTTGAGATGTTAAAGACTTGAGCTTTGAGGCGGTTTTGCTCATCTAGGTAAGTGTTCCATACCTTGCCACCACATATGAAAAAAAGAAGAACAAACAAATTATGTAGATAGAAAAGATAAAAATTGTTAAGCATCATAGTCTCCAATGTAACAGAAAAGCAAAAACAAATTGTAAAACAGCATAGTCTCTATGTCATGCTTTCTACCTCTAACAGAAGCACTAGTCATATAAGCAGCAGCGAGAAAGCTGGGTAATTAGTTAAATTCAAACATACAATTTCTACCATAAATACATTCTCATAATGGCCAAGTGATATCAGGCCAAAAAAAGTGGCAGAGAGATAATAGAAGTCTGCCGATTTCAATTTTTTTCCCAAAAGGCACAACTAAAAGTTTCTTAAAAGTGAAACTACAAAAACTCATCTCCAAACAGGGGTTAATGGTATCAAAGATGATATGCCAAAAAATAGAAGAGCATCAGAAAACAAGTTAGACGGCTTATAAGGTTCAAACTTATTGATACAAAACAACATCTCAGTGTACATGCTTGATAGGTATTAATGGCATCAATATGTAATTTGCAGTAGTTGCAAGCATCAAAGGTTGTTTTGTATGACGAATTATACCTAAGATCCTAGGTGCTAATGGCATCAGTAACTTGTAATAGTTGCAAGCATCAAGCAATAATTCGTTGTATTCACCAAATACTTGACAAAAATCAGAAGGTACTTTTTTTTTCTTTTTCTTTTTTCTTTGTATTGAACTAAACTTGAGCCATTATTGTGAACCATGTACACTTTTAACTACTCTGAAGTCCAAGAGCCTCACTATTCTAATAAAGAACAAGATGCAACTTACTTGAATATGCAGACTTTCCCATTTTAAGTTCCTGCAAGTAAACAGTTCAGGGAATGAATTACTTGAATTATCTGAAAAGAATTAAGAACTGCAATGAAATTCTAATTTTCATTGTACAAAAGTGACAGCAGATTAGTCCTTATATTGCCCAGTCCAAAGACAAACTTATATTGCCCAGTCCAAAGACATCTGTTAACAGAACAGATGAAATTAACTAACAAGCAAAGGCCTAAAAAGCTAGCAGAAATAGCTTAAGGTGACGATAATACTTAACACTCAAGTAAAATGAACTGGTAATACTTACATGCCTCATGCTTGTAACTGGTTATAGAAAAGCTTTAAGGAATTCTGCACAAAGCTTTAAGGAATGCTGCAAAGACAAGTTCTCTTTGAATTTCGTGCTATAGTTGCTGAGCTGCATCCACATACCCATTGAAACCCATTAAGACCCATGAATATAATTTTTTTTCCCCTTTCAAACCCATTGAAACCCGAAGACCCGTAAGCTCATAAGCATTTTTTTTTTTTATAACTTTTTTGAAAGCAACTGGAACCAGTTTAGACCTATGTATATAATTTCTTTTCTTTCGTCCAATTTCTTCTAGAAGCCAAATCATCTCTTTGTACATTTCCTGTTGCATCTTCTCTTTCCTCCGTAGATATAAATTGGGACTCATCATTTATACTCATCTACAAAAAAGAAGAAACATACAGAGGTTATTAACTAGCAGAGGAAATATAGAAAAATTACTGCAGAAAAATAGGCACCATACTCTCTTCCCATACATATAAATTATAACCAATATGTTCAATGAATCCCTATATGCCTCTTGGAGCAACCATTCAGATGCATGGTATGAAATAGAGAGGGATGGAATCTTTTAATCATTTCTTATTCTAGAAATTCCAGTTTTTGGTTTTCATAGTGGAGCCTAGGTTTGGTCATGAACCATAATCAAACTACTATGATACTATCCACAAACCTAAACTAAACGTATACACATAATCATCAGTACAATGATATTAAACCTCATATTAGCATCATAGACAAATAATGCGCATATTCACAACATGCTTCCAAACTGATATTTTAATATGCTTCCAAACTGATATTTTGCATTTTCAGTTCCTCTAAACTCAATATCATGCTTCCAAACATGACCACTACTACACCAACTTTCAACTTTTGTCTTCAACTGCTACACTAAATAATCCTTGCGAGAATGATCACTTCGAAACTCAACTATAATAAATCTGAAAACAAACACATCTCATGGAGATCAACGAAACTCACCTCACTGATAATGCAAATGCCTAAGACCTCCCCTCTTCCGGACTACTTCGAAATCCAGCTTCTCTTCCTCAGTAGCATCCCAACTTCCACTCCAGACTACACACAAACAAGCACGCCACCACTACTCAAAAAGGCACAAATGCTACAGTGCAAGCTCACACAATGCAAACTTCCTTCCCGGTCCAAAACAAATCCAACTCTCTGCGCCACCAAACACAAATCAAAACCAAATCAAAATCACAATGAAGAATAACTTATATGGGTATTAACATAAAGAAATCAAGTTAAGGGGGGAGAGTGCAAACAACAACAAAAAATAGAAACTATCTTTTCGTGCAAGAGCCACCGATAGAGAGAGAAAAATTACGAATGAAGTAGTTTTTAAACAAAGGCAATTCAACTTAGAGAAAGAGTAGCTCAAGAAGAATGATCCCATTCTTAACAGTTTATTATGAAATAAGTTTTCAGATTTATCTATTCGAATCAATATTGCACCTATATTTGACATAATTATGATGTTTAACTTCCTAGAATCATAATCTGCTCATAGAACTCAAAAAATACACCTTTATGTGTCTTGGAAATTAAAGTTTCATAGTCACAAGGAATTTAGGCCACCTCATCTAAAAATTAGACTACAATGAAAACAAACACAAAAACAAAATTCCAGTATGAATTTCATTTATTTACATGCAATTTAACTATCCTTGTTTATAAGCAATCATATTTAGAAATTCTCTCTCACAAAATACTGAGCTAGACATACACAACAAAACCAAAAACACATAGAACAACACCTACACAAAGATGAAGTACAATTCATACGCTTGTCAAAAGTCACAATGGCCAAAAACAATAGATGGACAAACAGTAATGAATTTCAATCACTTTTCTTTGCATACTTCAAAGCTTCAGTTTCTGCTGTTGTTTGGCAAGACAATAGTTGCCAAACTTGGTATGTAATGTTCATAACACCACACAAAAATTCAACCAAAATGATAACGAAGATCAATATAATGCAAATGAGAAATAACATTCACTTCTTTGGATTGGGCAATATAAGTTTGCCTTTGTTATTGTACAAAAGTGACAGCAGCTTGACTTGTTCAAATAGCAGAGTTCCCTTGTTCAAATAGCAAAGCTTGCATTGCAAACTGAGAAACATGATGCACATATTCCAAAACACTGACCAAACCATATATGGAGAATAAACTCAATTTAAACCAACAGTAAGTAGATTCAAAAGGAGAATTATTTCACACACACACAAACAGAGCAGACAGCAACCAAAACCAAGTAAAGTTGACATAATCTTGCTCATGACAAACAAGTGAGGTTAAACAAGTGAATAGTCTGGTGCCAATCTGGATTAGGACACATCTTACAAGCTAGGAAATACTCACTTAGTTTGATGTAATTAGCCAATGGTGGCCCTTCCTTATCATCACTTACTCAAATAAACCCATATTCAAAGCCTTTTACTTCGCCGAATCAGTAACTTCCTGTCAATTTTCAGTAAAGTGAAACGCTAAGTAAACAAACAAAACCAAATATGAAAAGAAGTATCTTTAAACAAACCTTTTCAATCCTAGCATTGATAGGTATCTGACAAAAATATTAATCTTTATCATATTACACTGATTGTATGGAATTAGAATCTTAGCAAGTTGTGATAGGTAATGCCACTATTCTAGTCCATCCATGAGTGTAACAGGGCTTTAGCTCTATTTGATTTCCAAAAATGAGAGATGATTAAACCAAATATAGCACACATAAATCTGAATCTACCTGGCTAGGGGCTGAGATTAATATAGTCAATTGAAGATAAGCATGATCAATATTTTAATAGCATTAAACTAATGGCGAGAAACATAGGCTATACTTCTTTAATTCCTTCCTGTAGCGGATAATTCGCTTCTCCGCGGCAGTCTACTCATTCATTGATTAGCTGGTGGTGTCTGATACCGCTCTATCTGTGCTTTTCTAAATAGAAGGAATAATTACATCCCAGGTGACAAGAAGTCTACTGATTTGCTAGCTATGTGGGGAAAACTATAACCCAAAAAAGCAATAAACATCACAACAGCAAGAACAATAGAAACAAAAGAGCTAAAACACAGCAGCACTCTAATGATACGAAAATGCCTGGAATGGATTATTTCAAAATTCTGAAAAGTCAAGAAACTGACTCCAACTGGAGCTATAATTTTAACCAACCATAAAAGTCAATGCTTTCACTTTCCCCTTGTTCCCTTTCCCTTTCTCTTTCCCTGTTAGATAATCACCCAAGATAAATATTAGGTACAAAATCAAACGATCGCTCCAGTATGACATATAATGCTCGAAAACCCTAAAATCAAAACAGAAATTACATACCACGAGGAGGGGTATTGTCTTCAGGAGCCTTATTAACCAGCTCGTTTTTTGGCAACTCGCCCAAATCTTGCCATCGGAGGATGACCGGCGGCGCTGCTTGTTCTTCAATTTCTTGGCCCATGGCTGTGGGGCGTAAATCCAGCTAATTGTGGAGAAGAGAGTTAGGTCAATGAAATTTGGGTTTCAGATTGAGGGTTCAACCAATAGAGATTTGGTTGATTTCGAGGAATCTGAGATTGGGGGTTTCCCTATTTGGGATTTCAGAGTGAAAGAGAGAGGAAGTCTATGATTTCTGGGTAAAGAAGAGAGTTGGATGAAGAAGAGAGCGAGATAAGACTGAGAGTGAGACAGGGAGAGGAGCGATCTGAAAAGAGAGAGAGAGAGAGAGAGAGAGAGAGAGAGTAGAACATGAGAGTACGTTCAGCGATGAAGAGGACATAGATTTCGCGAGAGAGATGGGGAGCTGTGAGAGTTGGGCGTCTTGAGAGAAGAGATCGAGAGGTTATGAAAAACATGCCTTGTTGTTTAAACTGAGGGCACATCGTCTAGGGCATTAAGCAATAGCTTTGTTTTTTTTTTTTTTAGTTACTCAGACAACATATAGATATATTTACGTTGTCTGAATTGCTACATAGCTGAGGGAACAAAAGATGAAAATTTCCCGCTTGTGCAATCAAAATGCCAGTTTTGGCGCTTAGGCTAGGCATTTTTCATTCACACAACAGAAATAGTTCATTATGTTGTAAGAAGTTGCAAGCATGACAAACCATTGAAGCCAAATTTGCTTGTTTTGGGTGTGGGGGGGATGAATGTCATTTTGGAGACTTCTCCAAATTCTGCCACTTACTTGCACAACGGCACATTAAATACCATTGTATGATGATTTGCAAGTATACTCCTACAACACAAATAACTAAACTGTTGTACAATTTAGTGGCATCTAGGGTACAATTTGGAGCCAAATTTGAGTCCATCTAGGAGGGAAATCTGCCGCAATTTTTTTGTTGATTCACACAACAGATTATTCTTGTAACCGTTGTGCAATGACCTTCTAGATAAAAACTTCAGAATTTTAACCACCTTATACAACGCAAGTTTACTAAACATGTTGTCTGATTCACTTTTCTTCATCACACAACACATTTTTTTTTTTCGTTGTGCAAAAAGTGTTGTCTGTTAAGGTTTTTGGTGTAGTGAAAGTAGTAAAGGTTTTGGACAAGAATCGAATTTAATTGAAGAGGATTGCAATTAGATGAACTTATTCATACTAAGTTGTGCACTTTGGTTGATAGTCTTCCTTTTCGTCTAATGCGTTGAACATGTTATGATTTGCTAGCTTTCTAGACTTTGATTGCATGTTTGATAGAATTAATCTAGGTGCTTTCATTTAGATTAATTAACTAAGGGAAGTAAAATATGGGAAATCGTTTGCTTCAAATGTTTCACATGATCAACTTCTTTCTCATGACTTGGAAGAACAATTATAGGGTTGAGTCGAATTCAATTAAGAACTTGGTTTTGATCTTTGTTTCTTATGTTTCATTCTTGTATTTTTGTTTTTGTTTATATTTAGTTTTAATTCTTTCTTTTAATTTTTGAAAACCCAAAAACCTAAAATCCCCCCCTTTAATTCGTAAATAATATGTATATGTGTAAATGTTATACTTTGATTTTATTTGAAGTGTTTAATTGTCTTACAATGACAGGTGTACCCTCAATCCCAGGAATACTTGCTTATACTACTAATGATATTTATAGGGTTAAATTATATGCTTGCTTTGAGCGTATCATAGATGGCTTTCCGCATGAACATTTGGCTCATTTCTTCTTAGCCTGTGGGGAAACATCGCAATCAGATGCACTGTTGGTAAGGCAATTTGTTCAGTCCCTAAAAGGAACAGCTTTTACTTGGTACAGTCAATTACAACCTGGTTCTATCCTCACATGGGACGATATGCAAAGAGCATTTCTGGCACAATTTGTCAGCTCCAAAAAGAAAGTCTCAATCATCGACTTGGCTGACACTAAACAGAAGTCTGATGAAAGCACTAATGAATTCATTTCCAGATGGAGGAGCTTAATCCTCCAATGCTCGGAAAAATTGACGGAGCTATCAGCAGTACAAATGTGCTCAAACAATCTCTTACCACAAATAGCAACTTTTGTTAGCACCGCAGAACCTCAAACATTTGAAGCACTAGTCTCAAAAGCTAGTAATGTTGAAAGACAAGTTGCCCGTAAAAAGTTTATGACACTGTAGATACCTCTCACTATACATGGATAGTTTGCTACCTCACCAAACATAAACAACACCCTCATGGGATCCAACCACTAGTTGCATTTTGTAGCCTTATGTTCAAGCTACGTTACAGTATCCGGAAGCGGCAAATACGTCACCGAGAAGCCACCTTCCTGGCCTTGCCAAGTTGCCATCACAACATAGCTTTTCTATACTAGAATAGTGGTATTTGAGTCCCACATCGGAAACCATGTAAAGGAGATGGCTTCTTTGACCTATAAAAGGAATGCCCCCTCTTACTTAAACATCATCCCATTACATCTCATGTAATCCTCTTGGGCCGCAAGGCCCAACACACTAGTTAAGCTTTCAAGTGGACGTAGTTTCCCGCTAAGGCGGGAAATTAACCACTATACATCTCGTGTCACTCTGTCTCTCTCTTTACTTTTCGTTAATTAGACCCCTCGGTCACAAACGTTAACATTGGCGCCGTCTGTGGGAAGCCAACACAAAGGCTTCATCACCTACCGCGAACTTTGAACCATAAACATCGAGTCAATGCTCGTTCAATATCAAATCACGGGTAGTCAACGCCCATCGGGGTCGGTCAATGCTTGGTCAACGCCCATTGGGGCTGTCAATGCCGGTCAACGCCCATCAGGGCCGGTCAACATCGAACAATGCTGGTCAATGGCCGGTCAACACTGATGAAGGTTAGTCAACGCTGACCTACACCAAAAAAAAAATCTGCAAATTTGCTCTGGGGACCCAGAATAATCCTCTGGACACCCATTTTCTTACACAAAGCCTTGTCTTCCACGTTGCATCGCTCCCCACTAGCGGCATGCCCAGGCAACCTCCGCCGACCAAAGCTTCACGGGCAGGGCACCGGTGATTGCACAATGGCTCCGGCAACAGCTGAGCATGGCTCAGCTGCGCTATGAATTTTCCGCTGAACTTCGATCCTTCGCTGAGCTAGTGTCAAATCTCCGTCGATCTCCAAGTAAGCACAAGGCTCCACTCCGCCAGTCACCAGCGGCCTCCATTTGGCCATGCTCCTTTACCCATTCCATGCTGGCCTTATCCGCTGGCCACCACAGCTAGCCAAGGCTTCCTTCGCCAACCATCGCCGCTGGCCAAGGCTACCACTGGTCTTCCTCCGCCTAACTTCACCACTGGACCGCACCACCGGGCAGCCTCCACCGGACTGTACCATTTGGAAGCCTCCACTGAACTGCACCATCGGGCAGCCTCCGCTGAACTTCACCACCAGACAGCCTCCGCCGGGCTTCACCGCTGAACACACAACGCTACAGCCTACCGCCGGCCATGTTCCGCTAGTCCCCTCCCCTGGATTTCACCGCTCAGGCACTCCGCTGAGGCTATTTGGCTCTAAAACTAGTTGGTGTGAAAACTGTCTCTTTTGAGCGTGTGATTGCGCAGGCGTGCCAGCACCGTGGGGTGCAGTCGTCGGGGTAGTCCCTTGACCTGACTTCTTCTTCAAGCGTTATGGACGAGGAGAGCACCAACCTCGCCACAGATTCTTCTCTAGCCTTTCGGAAAAGGACTTTTGCCTTACGGATAAGGACTTTAGGTGTGATCTCTTTGGTCACCAAATCGATACTCAACGTTGCAGGTTGAGCAGAGCAATCACTGGGAAGTTCTGAGAAAGCACGGGGTTTGCTAAAGCGTATCTTTAGCTTTGCTGGGTTGCGAGGGCGTTACCCTTGCTTCGCTGGTAGTATCTGTGGCAGTAGCACTGACAGTCGGCTCGGAGAGACTAGAACTGGAAATACGGTCGTCGGGTTTTAACAAGGTTGAAGGTTTGCTCCGGGGAGGCTTTGTAATCGCTGGGATTGATTGGTTCGAGAAAGATCCTTAACTTTGCCACTTAAACCTGTATTTATACACCTAAGGTTTCGACTGCTCCTTGCTTTAGAAGGATCATTAATTTAAGTTTCCTATTCAATCTCTGCTACTCGATTCCAATAAGGTCTCGTTTTCCTTATGGACCACGGAATGGGTGAAGCTATATCCCAAACCCAAGTAGGCTTATTTTTGGGCCACAGGTATTGGCCCGCTAGCTTAAATCCACCAAAGGATCTTGCCAAAAATACTTTTGGGCTCAAACATTGCCCCCAGGCCCCTAAATCAGGCCCGCGAAGATGTAACTGATTGAAGGGGACTAAAATGACGCGCCGGTCGCTTGGAACGATGTCATTAATGAAGGTTGCGTCCTTTCGTTTGCAAAACGCCTTTCTGTCCTATCGTTTCCCTCACAAAAATCCTTATTTAAACACATGGCCGCATAAGACCCATCACATCAGAAACCCTTTCAGTCTCTTAAACCCAGAAAAAAAAAAAAAAAAACATTTCCTCCAACATCTCCCTCGCAGAAACCCAGAAATGTCTCCCCCGAAGAAGATAGTCATCGATCAAGAGGAAGAATTGAACAAAAAAATTGCCCATACTTGGGGAACCAGCATTGGTGCCCGCATTCGTCTCCACACCTCCATCCATAGGCCTTTGCTCCTCAATTCTCAGATCATCATGTCGGATTAAGGCCAGCGCCGCAGGATGCTATTCTGGCCGACATTATTGCTCTCTATGGCTTGCCCGTCCGTCGACCCATTCCAGTCCTCCGAAGGACTCCTAGAGATTTCAGTAGCTGGGGTGCCCAGAACCAACGAGCCAAAATAGGGCACTGGCCGTCCTCCATTAGCCCAGCAGAACTTTCTTGGTATCGAGAAACACGGGCGCGAGATCTGGCTTGGAACGCAGCAGGTATCACACATACCATTGATCTATGTTTCCGTCTTCCACGCGGCAGTAATCTCTCGCCACTCGCTGCCTTTCTTTGTTTCTGGAATACCTCCACAAACACTTTCGATTTTAGATTTCGTCAAATGGGTATCACCCTACTGGATATTCTTACCATCACCGGCTTACCCATCGATGGCGAGCCTTATTTACATGGTCAATTTGATTCTGTCACCTTCACCTCGACCATCGCTCAACATGGTCGCAACGCTCACAGTGGCTCATACCCACGATGGTTGGCATATTACAGTCGGGAGCACAATGCGACCGGCGGAATCGCTTTCTTAGAGTATTGGCTCTGCAAGTTCATCTTCTGTACTTCCTCTTGCAAGCCCACTGGTACTTGGACTTTTCTGGCGACGACCCTATATAACGGCCGCAACGTCTGGCTCGGGCAACCAGTGCTAGGAGCCCTTTATCGTACTTTGTATCAGGCCACTATGCATCCCTTTGAGACTAGCATATCTGGCCCCTTCTGGATTTTGGACTTCTGGATCCAGACTTATTTTCCATTCTTCCACCGCGATGATATCTCGCTACTTCCACCGGCCGACCAACTCTTGGGTCAATGGTTCAGCCGCGAGGAAAGGTACTCATCTCCTCCCTATTCTGAATGCTTTACCTATCTATACCTTCTGGATGAGATGCCATATTGCGATATAATATTGGGTAGAAGATTCCCACCTCTACTTGAAAACGGGTTCCTTCCCGGGGCTCCTCGCTACAGTGATCGAGCGCACCTGGCTTTTCATTGCGCGATCTCCTACTCAGATATCAGGATTGCTGCTGAAGAACTTAGTTACAAGCTTTACGCTCCTAACCACTTCACTCGCCAATTCGGCCTCGTCCAATTGGTGCCATTTCCTCTGTATGACGCCTAGAATTACAACACTTCTTGGCGTAGATTCGGGCCCCCTTCAAGGCCTGTGCCTGCACAAAGTATGCTCGCGCTGGTCGACCTTCCTGATTGGGCTCAGGTTATCGACGCCGTGGACGGGACTGAGGAAGGATACGAAGAATGGTGGGAAGAGGTCTCCGTCAATTGCTGGACTCAGCGGAATGACGAACTCTTCGCAGCCATCTTTGGAGAACTGAAAAACCCCTATCCTGCCGACATTGAAATGCTCGCTCTCTTCTCTGAGGATGCTGCAAGATCCCTGCCTCCTCCAACAGCACAACCGGTGCTAGCCCCAAGTCAAGCCCAGGCTGGTATCGTAATCCGCGATCCCCTTTAAGAGGTAAGTATCTTAGTTTTATCTTCTATATCTTCCTTCCCTATTTTCCTTTCACTCACTCTTCGCTGTGTCAGGGAAATGTGCCACTTTCTGGTAATCGCGCAATCTGTGCTTCCCCAGCCGCTGGCCAGTCTGGAAAGCAGAAGACGGTGATCGTGGAGCCCGAAGTTGAAGATTCTTCCTCTGACTACAATAATCCGCAAACAGTAAGAACCCTTTGTTCTTAGGACCATGCTTTCTTCGCGAGCTAAATCTAATCCTTTAATTCTGGCAGGTTGCCGCTGCTTTGGCTCACAAGCGCAATCGCTCGGATCCTCGCACTGACCCATGGGAAGAGGATGAACCAATAGCTGATCGAATGGTAAGAAACAGAAAACCCACAGTAGAATTTATTCGCCCTTTAGCCCAATTCCTATAACTGTCTTCGCTCGCAGGTTCGTCGCCGGTCTTCTAGACAAGCTGGGGAAGGCTCTTCGGTCGCTGGTGAAGGGACATCTGCCTCGCAGGCCCAACCACCCACGGATTCTGGTAATCCTCCCCCTCCTTCCAGCACCGCGAGCAATGCGCAATTAGCCTCAATTCCGGTGCAGGTCATAGACGACAGCTCGCCTGAATCGGAAGAAGGAACGGCCCCTTCGGACGCACCGCCTGAGGAACCGATCGCCGCACAACCCCTAGCACAGATAGTGCCTTGCCCAATTCCAGATGAAGCAGCTCAAGAGCCTGCACCGATAGCAATTCTTCACGATCCTCAGGTCGCAGAGGTACGCTCTCTTCCCGAGTATAATGCCTTAGTCCTTATTTTAATCTCTGTGCCCTCTAATCATTCTTTCTTAACCATAGAGCCCTGATCCTGTCGGGGAAGCAGTTATCGCTGAGGAGGTACTTAGCGCAGATCCTGTCCGCCCAGTCGGTGAAGACATATTGATCCAGGAGCCTGCCTCCCACTCTCCTGAAGCGGGAGAAGGGGTGAATGTCGAACCGGAGCCTGAAGCGACCTTTGCTATGGAGCCTCATGAGGCTCATGTTGCTGTTGCTCCAAGTCCACTGCCTGAGCCTCCTTCCAGATTGGAAAGGTTAGTTCGCGTACTCGAAGTAGCCCCTCCAGGAGTTATAGATGAGGCGAGGGATGGGCTACAACTTTTTCTGAGTCCCGACATCTTACTACCGGGAGCGTCCGCCAGAGCTCAGGAATACTTGATGGTTCTTCAGTCTATCACTGAGGCTGAGTTTATTGAGATATATGAGCTGCTACAGAGCCTTCCTCAACGGATCAATGAAAGAGCGACCGCGACAGCGCAAGCTAGGCAAGCTCAGGCCACTATCGGGGCCTCGCACAACAGACAGATACTTCTCATGACTTCCTGGGCGACAGGGCTATCCTCGTTAGAGATTTGCGGATTATGCAAAATCATCTTCGGACCCAAATCCAGGAACTTCAGGCCCAATTGACAGCGGTGACGGCCCGGCTTGAACATGAGGAACCCTTGCTAGAGTAGCCCCCAGCAGCCTTTGAAGCGATGTCTCAAAACCTAGCTCAGGCCCGCGAAGCGGCCCGACAAGCTGAACGAGCAGCTGCCGATGCTAGTTTTCGGTTGGATGAACATCTGCTTCTTTTGACCATGCGGGTCGAAAACTTTAGGCCTCTTATATTAGGCCCTTTTTGTATGGATTCTATTATTATTAACAAATAAAATACTTAGCCCACTTTGCTTGGCCCAAATATCACTTTAAATCTCTTTATTGACCTCGAAACTGTTGAAAAGATAATCCCAAATTGGGCGGTTATCTCCTTGAAGACTGCCCCGCTCCCCACGCGTTTTCAACTTCCTTCATTTCCGAGATTCTAGCATTCAATTCCATTGATACTCTCATTGATGGCGTTGAAAGTACTTCAACCGTCCATCACGCGGTTGGGGTTACTGCGGCTTGAACTATAAGTACCTGTACTTAGGGAGAATAGGAAACCAAGTGATCATGTCTTTTCCAGGGATAACCTCGCAAGCCTTGCTGCTCTTTCTTCAGTTTCTAAAATCTTCTTCCCATGATCTCACCCATAGCCACAAATTCATAGGCTTCATGGCTTAATCTCAAGACCTGGGTAGGCCTCATGGCCTAATCTCAGGTCCGGTGGCATGTCTTTGGTTTCTGGAAATCCGGATGAACTCGCCAGTTTCAGTTAAACCGAAGAACATGCCACGCTCCTAAAGCGGCGGAACCAGATTCTGAGGAGTCCGTCTCCTCCGATTGTTCGCGTGGAGCAGGAGGCGGAGAGGCGGAAAGCCACTTTGAGGCTTACTATTCTTCCTCCGCGGTCTACCTCCGGGGTCCGACTACGAGGCTTCTGTTTTTCCCCTGGAGGTAGATGTGGCTGTGAGTCGCGCTCGCTCTGGATACCATCTCCAACCCGGAGGACAGTCACCTGGAAGAGGAACGATGGATTATTCCCTTCCCTCTTCCTCCAGTACAGATGATAGCAGCTGCGACTCAGATCGGAGGAGGATCTGAGTGAAGAGAGGAATAGCACCAGCGGTACTGCCCAGATCCTCCTTGTCGCAACCAGATCCAGCCACTTCTAAAATTTGTGTTTCTTACGATCTTCAAAGCCACATTTGGCCTTATAATTGCAAGTGTAACCGTGTCGATTTGTTTTTGTATGCCTTTGGCTGCAAAACCACTTTATGAATGAATGTTTCTTTGAGCACAATGCAAAAAATTGCAAAAAATTGTCGTCCTGAATAACAAAGCCTCATGTATAGGCCACCATGTACATTCTTAACACATAAACTGTCAAGGATAAACAAGTATGAATAAAGACTTAAAATCTGATTTTGATGTCGTCCTGAATAACAAAGCCTCATGTATAGGCCACCATGTACATTCTTAACACATAAACTGTAAAGGATAAACAAGTATGAATAAAGACTTAAAATCTGATTCTGATGGATACATGACATATGGCCTCATGTCTAGGCCTGAATACATATAGAGTTGCCCCCCAATGTTCATCGGTGAAGCAAATACATGAGTCGAAGGCCACACGAAAAAGGCCTGAATAGATACTTAGAGTTGATGCGAACCGATGAACATTATGGTTGCCCCCCTGGTTGGTCAGAAGGTTGAGCAGGTGGATCCTCGAACTCCCAAACACTAGGGTAGTATTTTTTCAAAAAACGCTAGTTGATGGGGTTGCGATGGAGGTCGTCATCCCCGTCTTTGAGATGAAAAGCCCCGCGTTCCAAGATACGGTGAACGACAAAGGGTCCCTCCCATCGCGGAGTCCACTTACCGCGACAGGTTAATTTCTCACCAAAGGGTAAGACAGCTTTCCAAACAAGGTATCCTTCTTTGTAACTACGACCACGCGTCCTCTTATCATAGGCGTGGGCGATACGCTGTTTCTCCATTACCAAATTATCCAAAGCCGCTAAGCGATGCTCACTCAAATCTTCATGTTCTTGCCACATCGCCTGGACGTAATCTTCACCGATCAAGTGATGCTGCTCTTGCATGCGTAAGGAATAAACGTTGATCTCCAAGGGTAAAACCGCGTCATGACCAAACATAAGTGCAAATGGTGTCGTAGCGGTGGGAGTCCTCTTGGACGTACGATAAACCCAGAGTGTCTCATACAAAGTATCGTGCCACTGTCGAGGGTTTTCTACCAGCATCTTCTTTAACAGGGTAATAATAATCTTGTTGCTGGCTTCCGCTTGACCATTGGACTGAGCATAATATGGAGTGCAATGGATAAACTGGATGCCGAAATCATTTACAAGTTGCTCGACAGGACCTTCCATGAACGCTACCCCCCGGTCTGAAACGAGCACCTCGGGGATACCAAACCTGCAGAGAATGTTACGAAAAATGAACTGGCGAATGGTGGTGCCAGAGGCCTCCTTCAAAGGTTCAGCTTCAACCCACTTGGTGAAGAAGTCAGTAGCCATGATGATGAACTTATGTTGGAAAGAAGAATGGGGGTGAATCATCCCAATCAGGTCCAATGCCCAGCCTTGCGCAGGCCAAGGCTTAATTATAGGTTGCATGGGAATGTTGGGGACATGCTGGACTGGACCATGTGCTTGACAGTCTTCACAGCCCTTGGCGAATGCAATGCAATCCTTTAAAATGCTGGGCCAATAATAGCCATGTCTCCTAATAAGCCACCGCATCTTAGGTCCCGCTTGATGAGCTCCGCATATCCCTGTGTGCGCTTCACGCATTAATCGTTTTGCTTCGCGGCCATAGACACACCGGAAGTCTATGCCATCTTCCCCACGTCGTCGCAGCTCATCACCCCTGAGGAAGTAATTTAAGGCGAGAAAGCGAATCTTCTTGTAGGGTGTGGGGCCTGGTCGCTTGAGGTAATCGATCAGCGGGATGCGCCAATCAACATCAATAGGTTCGAGTACCGCGACAACTGGATCGTCAAGCGAGCCATGAAGGTAGTGTGCGACGCTCGACTTTCAGAATACGCTCGCGAACCCCATACTTCAATGTAATGCCTGTGGCCAGTTGAGCGAGCTCGTTGGCTGCAAAATTGCGCTCGCGAGGGATGTATTCCAAATCGGCATCATTAAATTGATCCAGAAGCTCAATTGCGCGATTCAAATATGGTACGAGTAACCAGCTTACACATCTATATTTTTCTTGAAGCTGATTTATCACTACCTGAGAGTCACCGCAGATCAGAACGTCCCTAACGCCCAATTCCAGTAAGACTTCTAGCCTGATAATAAGGGCTTCATATTCTGCCTGGTTATTCGTGCATTTAAATTCCAACTGGAAAGAGTAAGAGAAACGATCGCCCGCTGGATTTTCCAGAACAATCCCTGCCCCTGCTAATGTTTCAGTTCTTGAGCCATAAAAAAATAATACCCAGGGCTGCAAGGAGACTGTTGCTTGATACCATACTGCGTACTCCGGAATGCACGCCAAATCTGATCTAGTTGTAGTCACGGTCGCTATCTCTAACTCCTTCATTGCAGGGATCTCCAACATAGGATGATGTGCCAGAAAGTCCGCGATGGCCTGTCCCTTTACAGCTTTTTGAGGGACATACTGTAGCGAAAATTCAGAAAGAACTAGTATCCATTTGCCAATGCGGCCTCTCAGAATAGGTCGCGACAACATGTATTTGACCAGGTCAGTTTAAGCGATGATGCAGGTAGTAAAGGATAACATGTAGTGCCGCAGCTTGCACGCTGAGAAGTACAAAGTAAGACACAGCTTCTCCATAGGGGTGTACCTTGTCTCGCAATCCGTCATTGTCCGGCTGAGGTAGAAAATAGCATGCTCAATACCCCCTCATCATCCTGAGCGAGTAAACTGCTAATGGAAGCTTTGGCCGCTGATATATATAGCTTCAATGGAAATCCGGCCCTCGGCGGAACCAACATTGGCGGGCTCGCTAGGTAATTCTTAATTCTGTCGAAAGCCTCTTGATGTTTAGGCTCCCATACAAACTCATTCTGTCCCTGCAACTTCAGCAATGGCGAGAAAGGTTGGATTTTACCTGCAGAGTTAGAGATGAAGCGTCTCAAGAAATTGATCTTACCCAACAAACGCTGTAATTCCTTCTTCGTTCGCGGGGGAGACGCGTGGATGACTGCGCTTGCCTTGTCTTCAGGGACCTCAATTCCTCGCTGATGGACAATGAATCCCAGGAAATCTCCTGCTTGAACCCCAAAAACGCATTTAGAGGGATTCATCTTGAGCTTGTGTCGTCGCATTCGCTCGAATACCTTTCTGAGATCTGCGATGTGGTCTCCTCTTTTCCGAGATTTCACAACTACGTCATCGATGTAAACCTCTAGAATCTTCCCCAGGATATTATGGAAGATTAGGTTCATGGCTCTCTGATATGTTGCGCCAGCATTCTTTAGTCCAAAGGGCATGACCACATATTCAAAAACACCCGCGAACCCGGGGCACCGGAATGCGGTGTTATGTCTGTCCTCTTCAGCGACCAGAATTTGGTGATATCCTGCAGTGCCATCCACGAAGGACAACAATTCATGTCCTGCTACAGCTTCTACTAACATATCCGCGACCGGCATGGGGTAAACGTCTTTAGGTGTAGCAAGGTTCAGGTCTCTGTAATCTACGCAGACCCTCATCTTGCCATTCTTTTTCCGAACGGGCACTATATTAGATAGCCACTGATTATATTTGGCGACCTTGATAATGCCTGATTTATGCATTTTTTCGACCTCCTCCTTAACGAGAACCTGGGTTTCTGAATTCATTCTTCGCGGTTCTTGCTTCACAGGCCTCTTGTCAGGGAGTGTTGGTAGTTGATGACAAACCAAGTCCAGTGACAGGCCGGGCATGTCTTCATACTTCTCCGCAAAGCAATCTTTAAATTCTAGTAACAAATCAGTGAGCCTCTGTTTCTCGCTAGGCTCTAGGTAAGCACTGATAGCCACCTCCATAGGCTCGTCTACTGTTCCCAGATTAACCTTTTCAGTAGGGTCTCTGACTTTAGGAGGCGTATCTTCCAGCGCTGCCGGAGCAAGCTGAATCGTTATTTCATCCTCTCGCTCCTGATCAGAAAGTTCTTCATTGACGGCCTCCAAGGTCGCGATTCAATCGTAGGCCTCTTTTTCCACCAAGTATGATGACAGTCGTTCATTTAGTGAGTGGAAGGCCTCAATTCCCTCCCCTGAGAGGTCGTAATCCATTAATTATTCAAGGGTTTGGGCACCGCGTGGCCAGGCCTCTCCAGGCCTTCTTTTGCGAGCGTAAGCCCCCACTATGCCAATTTAGAGACCGTCACCCTTGTGGGGCGGCCTTTATCATCGATGCCACTAACCTGCAATGGAGTGATAGGCTCCAAATAGTACCTGGCATCTACATAGTTCGCGGAGACTGGGAATGGACGATGGTCCGCTTTGATGACCTCAACTGTGTCTGTCTCTCTGTTCCACATAACCAGCTCCAGATGAAGTGTTGATGGTACGCAGTAGCTCCTGTGGATCCAGTCTCTGCCCAAAATAGCACTGTAGGCCGCATAGCAATCAGTTACAAAGAAAGCATAAACCCCCTCTGCCGGGCCAACCTTAATGCGTAAGAACAGTAA
Organism: Rosa lucieae; assembly: GCA_024704745.1. Taxonomy (NCBI): domain Eukaryota; kingdom Viridiplantae; phylum Streptophyta; class Magnoliopsida; order Rosales; family Rosaceae; genus Rosa; species Rosa lucieae. The sequence goes on along the minus strand of CM045492.1, from coordinate 11,643,148 downwards.
TCCTAAGGTCTTTGTTACAGTTCCCGCAAAGTTTTTGAGCGTGAGGGATGTAGACTAGATTTTCTCCCTCTTGATCCCGAGCAAGTGCATGGTCCTGGTAGTGACGACATTAACGGCAGCTCCGGTGTCAATCATGATCTTACTCACTTTGATACCGCCGATCTCTGCGGTGACATATAGTGGCCTCATGTGTTGGACCATAGCTGGCGTTGGCTTGGAGAAGTTCATGAAAGGCCCTTTGTTTGGAGCCTCTTCTGTCTCACAAAGGACAGCTCCGTCCATAGGTGTCATGGCCGCCGATGTGACCTGCAACGGCTGCGCATTCTCTTCTTCCGCTTCCACACAGTCCTGAGCGGCTACCGGTAGTGCGTACCTCGCGGGAGCACATAAACCATATTGCAAGAGGCGTCAGTCGTATCTGTCTCCTCCATGTCATCTTCCAACACTACCAGAATAATGCTAATAGACATCATGTCATAGACATCAGTTAGGATTTGAGGCGATGTAAAAAAAATTTCTAACATCGGTTCTTAGAAATCCGATTTCTATCTGTACAATTAACATCATTTCTAATAGTTAACCGATGTCTACATTTTTTTTCAAAATTTTGAAAAACGCGGAAAATGGCTAAGTTACCAAATTTTCAACGCGGGGGAACAAAATTTCAATTCCCCAACACTTAGTCATATTAACTGGCACGACATTTTTTCATTCTCAAACCCTACCAGCACCCGACCTCCTCTTCCTCATCCTCCGCCTCCAACCATCACCCAACTACTCTCCGCCTCGGCCTCCGTCTCCACTTGCTCCTTCTCTGCCTCGGTCTCCGTTCTCCTCCGGCACACCTCATCTCTCATCTCTCTCCTCAAATCACCAAATCCACCAATGACGCAGTCCATGCCGGAGCTCTGCCTTGTTCCCTCGTCGAGCCCACCATGGAAGATGAGACCTAACATTTAAGACAAGGCTCGCAATCGATTCAGGTATTAGGTCTCCCTCGATTTTGCGTTAAATTTTTTTCAATTGCTTCTGGGTATCTTTTGGTTAATTTCTTTCTAATCCTATGTATCAATTCATCTATATCTATGTGTGTGAGCTATTTTGGGGGTTACTTAGGTTTGTTGAGTGGATGGATTGTTGCTGTTCCGGGACTGAAATTACTCAAGATGTTGGATGGATTCTTACTTCTTTTTCCAGTAGTTTCTGCAGTGCTTCCTTGTAGGAATACCTTGTTACAACATCTAAGAACCCGATCTTGTATGTCTTCTTCAGTTCCCCTAGACTCCAGGTATGTCTACTTGTTTTTGTTTATCCTTGTTCCCCTCAATCCTGCAGTTTCCTTTCCTAGTCTTTTGAGATAGTGTGGCATGTTATGTTGTCAGTGTCGATCTAGACTAATGATGAAATTGAATCTTGTATGCAGAGAATTTAATGTCAAACCAACCCAGTTGGTTAACTTCTCTAGGAGTAGCACATATTTGAGTACAAATGTAGAAGTAAGTGCTACTTGGCCCTTACCATAGATTTTCTTTTGACACTTGCAGGAAACTGTTGGGACCAGGATTTTGATGCTAATACCAGGAGGACTAATTGAACTTCTTGTTGCCAAACAAGTAATGTTTCCAGTTTTTGTGACTTGTATTATTTTGAGATGATATAGTGGAAGTTATACAGTTTGCAAAAAGCTTCATTTTCAGGGTTTGAAACTTTTAACACATTTTATTTGTTAGGAAGCAGATCCTGGGGATTTAAGAGAAGGTCAGAAACGGATGATGGCATTGTTCCATGTGTAAGTGTTTTTCAGTCTGATTGAATATCTTCTGAATTCATGGTTTGACATGGACTTATTCTGTTGTACATTCACCTTTTGACTTTATTTTGGTCTGCTATAGTGATCGTGTTCAACATACACTTCTTTTTAGGCTATATTGTAAGCGTAGACATTGGTAAATGGTACTTTCATTAATTTTGGTAAAATGGTTTTCTCACATTTTTCAGGAGCAAATGCACAAAATAACACAGCTTTAGTGCCTGGGAAGCCTGTAGTTTCTGTGCCTGCAACTAGTCTGAATATGGGAAGGGACTTGTGGAATGCATCCCCCGCTGGTGTTGGAACTGCAAAAATGAGAGGAAATCAATCTGGAGCCCCATCAGCTATCGGTGGTGACCATTGGATTCAGGTACAAATTTTTCTCATGTTTTAAATTGTTGTTCTTTTATTACATATTTTTCACTAGTTATTCTGTTCTTCAATCCGCGTGTGTGTCTGAATATGTTCAAATATTGTAGTAATATATGTATGCCAAAACTGTGGTGTACATATATGCATTTGCCTTATAGCCCTGTGGTATCTAATTATGTGAGAGACTGAGGTCAATTCAATGGAGTTTGCACCTATTTGTTTTGTTCTTTTATCATCTTAGCTTTAATATTGATTACAGGGAGCTTTGGACGGTGGTTTGGATATTCCACACAGTGATAAGAGGTTTGCTGGTTTCTCCAAGGACAACAAGCAGCTTGATGCTGAGGTATATCGCAAGTATATCTATGGTGGCCATGTTGCTGCATACATGAGGGTAAGAATCAAATTGCTATTCCATGCTTGCTTCTTTTGTTTGATTAATAAGCGTTGATTCGTGTTTTCTGATATTCTTGATTATATGTGCATTAACTAGATGAAATTTGCTTTCTCTGTTAGCAAAATTGATTTTTAAGAAAGTTGATGAGTTAAAGTTTATTAATTGAATCGTTAATAGCTTGGTAGTCAATAGCTTATGATGCATAGTTTTTGGTTTAGTGAAGAAAGTGAATATATGTGTATCCTTCCCTTTATTCTATTTAATGGCTATTGTACCTTAATCTTGCCCCCAGCCTTAGGTAAAATTGCTTTTAGGTTTTGTTCTGTTTCTTAATAAAATTTCTTCTACTCTATTAGATCCACTTGTTCTTACATGTATGTAAAGAGACATCTTCACTGTTCCATATTGCCTGACTCTTTTTGTTTGTCTCCTTTGCAAATTTCCTCTTCAGATACCTCTCAATGCAGTTACATCTATAACTAATGGCTTGAAGAAATTGTACATTGAAAAACTAAAACCATTGGAAGCTGCATATCGTTTCAATGATTTTGGTAATCCATTACTGGTGAGTATTCTCTCATGTTCTAATGTCATTTGATTTGGGACAAATACAATTTGCACATGCTAGCATATCATTTGGTTGAGGTAGAAGAACTTTTGCTAGACTTGCAGACTGATTTATTTTTCTGCAGACTAACATTGATTCAAAGGCTCCTCTGTTACGACCCCAAGAACTTAGTTTTTTTTTGTGACATATAACAATGGAAGTGAGGTGATGATAATCTCTGATCATTGTCAATGATAGGGTTTATGGTTCAATGATAGAAATGCAGCTCAGAGTTTCCTTCAGTTTGTTGCTATATATCAATTTGTATCAGTTTGTTGTTATCAAATTCAAGCTGTTTCTGTTTGTTGCTAGTTGACTTCTATTTTTTTTTGCTGTTTCTGTTTCTGTTTCCTGCTATGTGTTCCATCTTGATGTATTCTCATAATCTCAATTGCATCTCTTTTCTCATAATCTCTTCATGCGTTTCTTAAATGGAACCATTCATTGTATGATCTTAGGTTTGAGATGTATAGTAGTAAGGGTAGTTAGAAATAAGGTTGTATGCATGCATGCCTTTAGGGTAAAATATCCGAGATTTAAATTGATGTCTTCAAACGCAAAATTTCATATTATTTATATCTTATCTATTAATTAACACTTGATCCCCATCATTTAGTGAATATATAGAAATTAATTTGAAAGTCTTTCTGAGACACTTAAAGATGGCTTTCAGTATTAGAGTTTCTGAAAATCTTATAGGTTCTTATGTTTTTCACCCTTCACAGCAATTGAGGTGTGAGATTATATAGATAAAGACTAGAAAGAAAAAGGGAAATCATAGAATTTCATATGCTTAGTTCCATTTTGAAATGTCATTCATGTTTTCATTAATAGTGCCTATGATACTATGAAGCCTTAATCTAGCCTCATTTCACACTGCCATATTGGTTGTCTATCCAGATTCAACTTCAATTCCTTTTTCTTTCTTTCCCAAATAATGTCTCTCAATGACTAGGTTCACTTCTATTTTCTAGATATCTAACAATAGTTACCAGAATGTCTCAATTATTGGGTTCACTGGACTTCCTTTTCTTATGAATACTAAAGCATGCTTTGCTGACCATTAATTTTCCTAAATTTCAGGAGCTATGAGTTGATGGAATTGATACTTAAAGTTTACATTTACAGTGATGGGTCAAGGCCCATATTTCATGTACCTCATCTCAATGGAATTTATGCTTCTGAAGGATGGTTCATGAGGTTGATGGAGGGAAACAGGCAATTTGTCACAAGAGACCCAGAAAAGGCTCACTTATTTTATCTTCCTTACAGCATGCGCCAATTGGAGTTGAAGCTTTATGTACCTGGTTCACATCAAATTAAACCACTGGCAATATTCCTCAGAGACTATGTGAACATGATTGCTGGGAAGTATCCTTTCTGGAATCGCACACATGGGACAGATCATTTTCTTGTTGCTTGCCATGACTGGTTGGTAATCTTTGATCCTTGTTATTTCCTTGTTACTGTCCCATGAAGAGTACCAAATTCTTGATGATCTGTTGTACTGTTTTGTATGTCTTTGAATATTATGTGTGGATTGTAGTAATTGATCTAGAAAGTTGAAATACAAAATTAGCATTTTTTTTCCCATCTTTTATTGCATATGTTCCTTGAAATTCTCACTTTATAGTCTGATTGGAAATGTCTGTTGAATGATTTTAAAATTAAATATCATTCAGCCTATAGCTATTTCATATGAAGATCAACATATACAAGTTCATGCAGCTGTTATACTTATCTAAAATATCTCTTGTTCCGACCTTTTGCAGGGGCCTTACACGCTTACTCAGCACGAGGAACTGGCCAACAATACAATAAAAGCTCTATGCAACGCTGACACCTCAGAAGGAGTTTTTGTTGCTGGGAAGGATGTTTCACTGCCAGAAACTAATATTAGGAACCCCAGGGTTCCGCTTAGAAATATTGGTGGATTAAGAGTGTCACAGCGCCCACTCCTTGCCTTCTTTGCAGGACGCATGCATGGCAGAGTCCGCCCAATACTTCTCAAGTACTGGCGGGACAAACATGAGGACATGAAAATCTATGGGCCTCTGCCTTCTAGAATCTCCCGAAAGATGACATATATCCAGCATATGAAGTCAAGTAAATTTTGTATTTGCCCAATGGTATGAAGTGAACAGCCCTAGGATCATTGAAGCCATATATTATGAGTGTGTCCCAATGATAATTGCAGATAATTTCCCCCCTCCTTTGAGCGACGTGCTAGACTGAAGCAAATTTTTTGTTATTGTGGCTGAGAAGGATATCCCCAAGTTACGAGAGATTTTATTGGCTATTCATATGAGAAGATACATGGCTATGCAAACAAATGTGAAACTGGTGAAAAGGCATTTTCTTTGGAATCGAAGGCCAATCAGATATGATTTATTCCATATGATTCTGCATTCCATCTGGTTAAGCAGATTGAGCCAGATTCAAATCCCAGAATCCTAGTATATGTTTAACAAGTGCTCTAGAGGATGTTAACTTCTCAAAATAGGTTTAGTTCGAATGAGGAGCTGTTTAGAGCAAGACTAGCGAATAAGATGCAAGTCCAAGAAGGGAAGCGACTGCTAATATTATGAAGGACTTCAACCAGCACTGGGTGCCTGCAACAGTTGTTTCGTGGTTAGTGTCCCGAGTTCTTTGAACTGAAACATGGATGGATATTTTCTGGGATGACGGGGTTGGATGGCAAACTGAAAATTCTTACTGCAGGTATGCTTTTAATGATAAATTTAAACCCAGTTTGTCTTTCTGCCTAAGTTTATGTAGAGTATGGTTTCCTGTTTCTTTTAAGTTTTGTTTTGGATTCTGATTTTGGGTCTTTTTGATGCAGCAAATCTGATATAAAGAGCTTAAAGGTGAGGCTAGGGGCGATTAAGAAGAAGAGGATCGCTGTGCTGAAGTATCTGAAGAATAATGTTGCTGTTCTTCTCAAGATTGGCCTTGATATTAATGTATATGGAGGGTTAAGTTTCATGGCTCATTAGTTTTAATGTATATGATGTGTCAATTTCATAATTGTTTTGCTTGGCCTTAATAGAAATTAATACAATTCCCTAATATTTAAAGTACATTTGAATTTCATGTTATTTGTGGATCAACTTTCTAGTACCAAATACAGCAGGAAAGGGATATGAAAAAAACATCAGTTACTGATGAAGAACTGATGTCAGAAAACACAAATTACATCAGTTTGAAAACAAAAACTGATGTCAGAAAACAGAAAATACATCAGTTTGGAAACCAAAACCGATGTCAAGAATGAGAAAATACATCAGTTACCAAACAAAAACCGATGTCTAGCATTACTATGAACATCGATATATAAACAAAAATGATGTCTAGTATAAATATAGACATCAAGATATAAACAAAAACCGATGTCTAGCATTACTATGGACATCGATATATAAACAAAACCGATGTCTAGATTACTATGGACATCGATATATAAACAAAAACCGATGTCTGGTATAACTATGGACATCGATATATAAACAAAACCGATGTGTAGAATAAGTATGGACATCGATATATAAAGAAAAACCGATGTCTAGAATAACTATGGACATCGATATATAAACAAAACCGATGTCTAGCATAAATATGGACATCAGTTCAAACTATACTACAGAATGTAGATTGAATGTCTAGTGAAATATTATGTACCAAACACACGAAAAGCTTATGAACCACAAGCAAAAATTTATAAGAACCGATGTGTAAAATATTATCAGACATCGTTTCTAAATCAGAAACGATGTTAAAATGGATAATTGTATTGTTAGACCTATATTTCATTAAGCATCTAATGCCAAAATATGAAGGTTTGACAATAGCTAAACACACCAAAATGGTGATCACATTAATGTTTTTACATCGGTTCTGGACCTCAAACCGATGTCTCGTTGTAAAATAGACATCAGTTGTGAACCGATGTCTTAGTTTTGGTGATCTTTAACATCGCCCACTAAGACATCGGATTTTTTTTTTTTAACATCAGTTGTGAACTGATGTCTATGAACTTTATCCTAGTAGTGCAAGTTAAGCTTAGGTTCCTCGACAGAGGTATCGGTTTGGAACTGCTTAGCCAAACAGTCTACCAGCGATCCTTCCGTGAGGCCCTTTACCTCGCATTGGTCGAGTTCTTGTACCACGGAAGCCTGCTTAGTAGTTTTCGGTTTCATGCGCTCATCTGGGGCAGCGACGACTATACTTTGGACTTTCTTAGGTCTCCACTGTAAGGTGTCAGTAGTGCTGTCCTTGCCCCCCAGTCTCTCAAAGACAGAAGATTTGACTTCCGGTTCTTCGCGAAATAACCTGCTTCTGACATGCGGTCTTCGAGTTGGTGAGTTCTCCTTTCGCGCAATCGGAGGTGTCTGCTCCTCAGTGATCCTGCAAAAAACACTAGGCTTAGATGCCCCTGTCAGCGAATTCGCTTGTTTGTTAAAGCTGCGGGGAGGCCTTAACGGTTTAGCAGCTAATGCCTCAATTTATCTCTGATACTGCTCAGGTGACTTGACCAGTTGTGAAGGCTTAATCAGGCCCTGGTCCAGAGCCTCTAGCGCGTGCTTAGCTTCCCCAAACCTGCGCTGTAGTTTCCTCTTCTTGGAAGTGCTTATTTCCACTGCCTTCCCCTTTTCCCTCGTGTACCATTTTCCCTCCTTGATGGTAGCGGTTGGCACCGGTGGGATGTAAGGCTTGGTCAGTACGTCTTTGCCCTTGTTCGTGAGCTTCTCTTCATGTTTCTGATCAACCGCGGTCACTCTCAGCTTCCTGAACAAATTGGAGTCCTTTGGGGATGGTGGTGACTCCATTTTCTCTCTTTCTCTCAGGCTAGAAGGCTGATAGTTCCGCAATGACAAAGCCCACTTGACGGGCAGTAGAGAGCCAAAGCGAAATGTTTGCTCGACCTCTTCATGCGATACTTGAATGCCGCATTCTTCTTTGCATCGCGAGCATAGGACCACGGGCGAGGCTTGACTGATTGATTTAGCTTTATCCTTCGCGGGTGTTTCGTTCGCGGCGGACTTTTCACCTCACTCCTCTAAGCTCAAATCCAAAGTCGGTTTCCTTTGCTTATGCTTGGTCCAATTCACATCGACCATATTGATCCCAGTATCAGGGAAGGGGTCTAGGTCTACTAGCGCTGCAGCCGTGACCGGAGCTTCCACATGCAAACTGCCATTATTAAGCCATACCTGAATTTGATCTTTGAGTTTCACACAGTCCGCTGTATTATGGTTCCACAAATTATGAAACTTGCAATACTTCTTCCCCTTCAGCTGTTCTGGTCGAGGAAAAGGTCCAAAATCAGTCTTCACCATCTTCGCGGCGATTATTTCGTCGAGAATCTCGTGCGCCTTGTTGGCATCATATGTGTACGTCGCGAACTCAGGTTTGGTGAAAGCCACCGATTTGAGCTTGACAGGTTCCTTGGAAATTTTCAGTTGCTTCAAGGATAGATTCTTTTTCCCTGTTAGCTCGTAGGCAGCGATATCATTCTCCTCTTCCTCTTCATCATCTTGGACCACCTCTTCATTGTTATGATAGTAGTAAGGGTCATAGGTAGCCGGCTGGTAGCTCAGGGCCGCTACGGTACGATGTTTTCCCGGCACGTATGTTCCCCTGGATGCATTCTTCCTTGCATCTGTTTCTCTGAGGAGATGCTCGAAGCTGCCTACTTCTGTGATGAGTTCTCCCATCGACTGAATCATGCTGCCATGCTGCTTCTTTCGTTGACGCGGTTCCAAACCCTTGACCGCCAACTTGACTAACTCTTTCTCAGGCAGGATGACGTTCAGCTTGGCTTTCTGGATTTGAAAGCGCTGAAGGTAGGCCACCGCTGATTCTGTAGGCTGCTGGGCCATTTGGGTGAGAGAAGCCAAATCCACCTCAGGCTCGATAGTTCCGAAAGTTTCTCGGAAAAGCAGTTCCATTGCAGGCCAATCCGCCACTGTTCCCGGTCAAAGCTTGGAAAACCATCTGAAAGCAGCTCCTGAAAGAGAAGTACCGAAGATCCTGCATTTGAGGATATCATCATTCTGGTACTGGCCACATTGTACCCTAAACCTGGCCAGATGTGTCGCCGCATCCTCGGTGTCTTCCCCTGAAAAAGTAGAAAATATGATATTCTTATAGCCTCTGGGAAAAGGTGCGAGCATGATATGTGGTGGGAAAGGTCCTTCATAGACCCCATCCGACTAGGCCCTAGGATTAGCCAACCTGATCATCTCCTCTTCCTCATCACGTCTTACATATTCTGGGCCCGGAGGAGGAGGCGGTGTCGCCATAGTCTGGCTAGTAGCCTGCACAGGTATTGCTTGGTTTACAGTTGCCGGCCCCTCTCCGACTTGTACAACGCGGGTTGTAGCCTGTTGCTGAAGAGTTACTGCCGGCATGGGCGCTTCCTTTGACAAAGCTATTATCTTGATCAAGTTGCCGGAGTGGTCAATCCCGTAATAACTTCCTGGTAGTTCCTGATATACATTTTCTGCCCCGTCGCTGTCGTATTGAACGAACGTAGCGGAGTTGGATGAAGTTCCTACAACTTTTGAGGCTTGATGCTTCTGTCTGGTGGCCTGGCCGCTTGACGAGGTAGTCTTTTCCTTGCTGCCGCTAATAACCAGTGCTTGCTCTTTATTCTTCAGTGGTGTAGTAGCAACAGTAGCTGAGGGAGAAACAGCATTGTTGCTAGTCTTCTCACGCTGATTTGGCGGCACGTACTTGCCTAAACCGGACGGCTGGCCAAGAGAGCCAAGGATAGCATTAGGATCCGCTAAAGCTTTGTTCAACACTTCTCTCGCTTGGTTCAATTCTGCTCTTACATGGCCATCTCGGTTGCCAGATTAGCACCATCCTTGCGAAGACCTGCCATGTCTGACACGGTCTACTTGGTTTGGTTCGCGATAGCCTCCATGATCTCTCTTTGACACTGATTCTGGTCGCTAGCAATACTCGCGGCATGAGCCCTTACCGCATTCTCTGATTGTGCGATCTGTTGTCTAGTATCCTCTGCATGTCGAGTAATTCGCTGATCTAGTTCGCGTATGAGCTTATCTGTCTTTGCGGTCTCTCTTTCAAAATCAGTGGCTATCTTCTTGCAATGATTTTCAATATTCTCCATGATGATTGTGAACCTTACCTCGGAGGTCGCTCCTTCTGGAATAGGCTTCGGAACGAAAGCCTCTTTTCTTCACTCCCCACTGTAGTGGTGACTGTGGTGGGGATAGCAGGCTCGCTGGCTGATTAGTATTGACACCCTGACCCTCAGTAACGGTCGAGTGATTCTCTTCTCGTTCAGTTGCCATGTTGGGTGATTGGGACTGACGAGAGAATCTTTGAGTCACTTGTTCTTCAGAAAGACCACGACAGTCCGCGCGAGAGTGCGGTCTGTAACTGGAGGTCTTATGCTTTGAGCAGTTAGCGTAAACCTTTTGGTAAGGGTTTTCGCTAGACTTCCCAATGGCTACGTTCACGAAGAGACACTATTGCAGGTCCCACTAGGCGTGCCAAAATGTTTGGCACCAAAACCAGTTGGTGTGCAAACTGTCTCTTTTGAGCGTGTGATTGCGCAGGCGTGCCAGCACTATGGGGTGCAGTCGTCGGGGTAGTCCCTTGACCTGACTTCTTCTTTAAGCGTTGTGGACGAGGAGAGCACCAACCTCGCCACAGGATTATTCTCTAGCCTTTCGGAAAAGGACTTTTGCCTTACAGATAAGGACTTTGGGTGTGATCTCTTTGGTCACCAAATCAATACTCAAAGTTGCAGGTTGAGCAGAGCAATCACTGGGAAGTTCTGAGAAAGCACGGGGTTTGCTAAAGCGTATCTTTAGCTTCGCTGGGTTGCGGGGGCGTTACCCTTGCTTCGCTGGTAGTATCTGTGGCAGTAGCACTGACAGTCGGCTCGGAGAGACTAGGACTGAAATACGGTCGCCGGGTTTCAACAAGGTTGAAGGTTTGCTCCTTGGAGCTTTGTAATCGCTGGGATTGATTGATTCGAGAGAGATCCTTAACTTTGCCACTTAAACCTGAATTTATACACCTAGGGTTTCGACTGCTCCTTGCTTTAGAAGGATCATTAATTGAAGTTTCCTATTCAATCTCTGCTACTCGATTCCAATAAGGTCTCGTTTTCCTTATGGACCACGGAATGGGTGAAGCTATACCCCAAACCCAAGTAGGCTTATTTTTGGGCCACATGTATTGGCCCGCTGGCTTAAATCCACCAAAGGATATTGCCAAAAATACTTTTGGGCTCAAACAGAGGCACCACCGCTGGCCGTACTCTTCAATCCTCTTGGCCAAGCTTCAATCTTAGCGGAGCTTCATTTTCCTTAGCGGTGTTTTAATTTTCATGCCGGAGTTTCAACCTCCTCTTCGCACCTAGGAAACTACTCTAGACACCCATTCTTCTCGACAGATTTTCTTGGCGAAACTTCACGCTCCAAGATCATCAATCGGTTCACTCTCCAGAATCTACCTAACGGAGCTTCACCCTCCTCGACTTATGGATACCAGTCCGCTCATAGTGATGCAGCAACCAGTTTTCTTCTTGACCCCATCACCCAATTGCAGCGGTCAAACCACCAACAATCTGGGCTTTAGCTCACTACAAAGATAAGTTTTCGAAACTTGCTTAATTAAAAGTTCAAACAAGCTCTCGGCATCTCGATGGCAGACATATATGATTATATGAAATGAGTTTATGCTTAAACCATGACTATGCATCTATTCTAATATACGTGCTCACAAGCATTCCATTATTATATACTGTACACTTGCAAAGGAGATTATCGCTGAAACATTACTCGTCATGTTTCAATTGAATACATAGTTTGCTGCACTCTAACTTAGCGCCACATATAAGCATTGAGTATACACTTGTCTGCTAAAGCTTCTTTTGCCATCTTCATTTATCCACTTATTGAGATAAATATATGTGTGTAGCTGAGAACACCACATGCCCCTATTGTACACAGCTAAACTATTATTTGTCAACACAATGCATAGCTTTAATGCCACTATCAAATAGCATGACGTGATATATTTGACACTTAATCTATCCGTGCAAATACCACATATATTTATGCTTCACATATGCTCCTCATGCACAATTAGCTGCCCTCATTGGTTGTTCCATGCATGTTTAAAACTACAAGCCTTTAAATTAAAGCATGCTGGACTCGCCGAAAACTCCATGTTTCTTTGAGGATATGTGTCTATCGCTTATCTCAATCATTAATTACATGGCCATCATGTTAGGCATCAGTGTCAAGTAAACACACACATATATGGTTTGATGTGGCACATATATGTTTCTTATATGACACAAATAACGCATCTGATAGATAATTGCATATGCTATGCAAAGAAGTCTATGACTAGTTACCAGCACGTTTAAACTTTACTTATGTGCATAGGGCTATCAAGATGAACATAAACATCCATGTCTTAGTTCTCTTACTGATATGAACCCCTTACTGATTATAATGCCATGCTTTACATCATGTGATAATTACTAGCAGATGCACGCTCCATTCTTGCTATGATCACAAGAACTAGCAAATTTCTTATGTACTTGTGCAATCATAAATTCAAGCTAGCATAACACTTGTTTTACATGTCTTGTGAGAAGGTCATATTCTCACAAAGTCCATAAGTCAATATATTTTCAAACACGATTATATGTTTCTCTGCCTAAGTTCAAATTTAAAGGACACATATGGTAGAAGTACAGGCACATATATTCAACACTTAGCATAATGGATATTACTTTTTCCGTTTTATCAAAGTATGTATATAAGCTATTAGTGTCGATTTTACAAACTCATGTACTAATCACCTAGTTTGTTTCAAGGAGACGTAATCACTTATCACATTTCCAATTAGCGAAATCATCACCTTTCGACTAAGGTACTTTGCCGGAGCAATGGAGCGTCATGCTTGGACAACTCCAACATGATTTGGGTACTTATATTAATGCCAACTCCAACTCGCTTCAAATTGGCATAAGATAAGTAACTATATCTTATCTCTTATGCTCTTGCAATTAGAGCCTTTGCATGACTATACATGCCTCCATGACCCTTAAGCATGCCTACAAAATGTTATTAGCAAATTTACTACAAGTACATGCTATACACATATGCCATGCTTCTATTTTAATTGCAATTAAATTAAATAAACATGTGACATTCATCTAGAAGCTTGTGACACTTACGACTTAATTAAACATACTCGGATAAACGACTTGCTCGGGTTACGACTTGCTTGGGTATCGAGTACGGCCACGACTTGCACTTGGGCCATGCCCCGCATGCTCCCACAGCGCCTACACACTCAACTACACCCGACTTGCTCAATCATATCCAACATGATTTATTTAAGCCCCAAGTTCATAAACGCTTCATACTATGTCACCGGGACTACTCCCACAATTTTATATGGACACCCATTACACGTCCACTATCTATTGTGCGTGTTATATGGCCATAAGATCCACATATACAAATACCAATATTTTACATGTTCATACACATTAATAGATATTGAATTCTTCTACCATTTGTTTCTTGCAACAAATCGAATTCTTTTCGCATTCCATTAATACGAGCGGTAACCAATACAACAAAACATTCTACATATGCGCGTTTTTTGTCTCATTGTGCAGGTTAAACGAGTCCCTTCTTGCTTAAGAAGTTCGGGGACTTGTAGGGGCTAGGCGCCTCTCGGACATTGTTTATGCTTGATGACTTCATATAACTCCACAACCAAGAAGCTCCTCTTACTCGGGGACTTGTAGATGCCTCTCACTATACATGGATAGTTTGCTACCTCACCAAGCATAAACAACACCCTCATGAGATCCAACCACTACTTGCATCTTGTAGCCCTATGTTCAAGCTACGCTACGGTATCCAGAAACGGCAAATACGTCGCCGGGAAGCCACCTTCCTGGCCTTGCCAAGTTGCCCTCATAACATAGCTTTTCTATACTAGAATAGCGGTATTTGAGTCCCACATCGGAAACCATGTAAAGGAGATGGCTTCCTTCACCTATAAAAGGAATGCCCCCTCCCACTTAAACATCATCCCATTACATCTCATGTATTCCTCTTGGGCCAGAAGGCCCAACACACTAGTTAAGCTTTCAAGTGGACGTAGTTTCCCGCTAAGGCGGGAGACGAACCGCTATACATCTCGTGTCACTCTCTCTCTCTCTCTACTTATCGTTAATTAGACCCCTCGGTCACAAATGTTAACAAACACAAAAGGCATCCTTTAAAGACCATAGAGTTGACAATACAGTCGTGTCCCTCTCTCTCTCTCTCTCCTCCTTCTCATCAAATTTCTTCCTCATCAAGATCTCTCCTCACCAAAATCCATTCTCACCTCACCAAGATTTTCTTTCCTCCTCACCAAGATTTTCCCACCTCACCAAGATCTACCTCACTAAGATTCAATCTTCTCATCAATTCCACAAATTTCAAAGAGGGAGCCCAAACATCAAGAAATTCATCACCATTAAATTTGGGTAAAAGTGGGGAGCCATAAATCAAGGCTAGCCATAATTGCTTTATAACAATTTGTGGTTTGTTCTTGTTACTCCTACTTCCCTTCACTTTGTTCTTCTTTAAATTTTGTATATTGATGTTTGTTTAATGATGGGTAGTGAGTAGATTTGTTGTTGGGGGCTAGGGTTGTGTGCCCTAGTCCAAATTTTATGTAAAGGATGCCTATTTTAATGTCATGATGCAATTTAATTTGTTGGATGCTTATATCTATTTTTGTTGGGTTAAAATGCATGTCTAGGAGCCTAGTCAACTCTAGGGTGTGTATTTTGAGCATGTCTAGGATGGAGTTAGAGGCTTGACCCCCCTCTAATTCCTAAGCTAGAAACCTTCAATTTCGTATTCGAGGGGTTATAAGCATGGTGATTTACACCCGTTGCGTGAATGCGCGGGCGGGTCGCTTAGTAGTCTAATTCTTCCATCTTTAGGCCTCTTGATGTGAATTAGAGACCCTTGAACCGGCTCTAATTCATGCCAAGTGAGTTCCTACGACCCTTTAACCGGAGTAGGAATACCATGAAAGGGAATTTCGGTCCTTGAGCCTTGAACCGCCTTGGATACGACTACCGCCAAAGTAGGAAATTGGCATCTACATTAGATTAGCTTTCGACACATGAGATTTGGGTGAAGGAACCTCCCTAGCACCCGACATTCCCATTATATTGTTCATACTTTTCTAGTTTAATTTCCTTGCATTTTTATTAATCGCTTTACATTTTATTACTTTTTGTTAAGTTCAAATCCACTCTCAAACATTAAATCCATCAACTCATTTGTGTATACCCATCTTGAGGCTACAAGTTAGTGGCTTTGAATAGGCTTGGTGTGAGCTAAGCCGAGCATTGCCAAGGCTTGGTGCCTTGATTGTTTATGGTCTTATTTTACTTTTTATTTTTCTTTTGTGCTTTTAGTATCCTACCACCAATTATCTTGGTTAGGTCCAACACCTAATCCCCGAGGTACGATAAACTAAGGTCCAATTACTTCCCTTACTTGACAACGATTCGTACGCTTGCGAAGAGTTTATGAACCAAGTGAATTTCCATCAATATAAAGATCATTATCTAGATAGTCCTGAGTTGCTCTCAGTACTCTGTTGAAGTTGACTGATCTGCACAGACAGATTTGCTGATTTTGGCTTTCAATCCCTCTTCAGCTTCTTTTCTTCTTCTTTGCTTTAAAATACCTACAAAACATATAAACAAAGTAAATAACTGGAAAATATCAAGAACTAACAATGAAAATATAAAGGAATTTGATATAAATAATGTACAATTATGCTCCTATCACTATTGCCCCTCAATAGAACTTTCGTTTGCCAGAATAAGAACCTAATCTCCCTAAGTTTAGACAAATAAATAAAAAGAATAAGGAGATTACATCAATTCAAAACGTCTATTGGGAGCCAATAGACGTCTATTGCTCCCAATAGATATTTAACAGATCTCTATTACCCCAATAGAACTTTTTTTTTTCTTTTTCTTTCCTTCTGGGCCTTCTGCCCATAGGTTACCACAAAAAAAAAAGAGTCAGCGACTCGAAGTTTGACCAAGATTAAGCACAAAGAAGAAGTGCTCTAGTAGTCGTCGTTTGGGTTTAAGAGGTTGAGATTCTCCAGCAACCAAATCTTGGCGTAGGAGAGCACGCCGTAATTGGTCCACTTGTGGAGAAATCTGGTGACGGTGGCCTCATATCCAGTCCATGCCACTCTTTCCTCTCTTTTTCATCCCTCCGATCCACCACTTTCTCACCAAATTACTCTTTCTCTAGCCGAGATATCAACGCCGGAGCTCCGGCAAAACCACAATGATATCATTACATAACAAAATCTATTGTGCGCGGGTCATTGCCGTCATCTCTCTCGTTCATTCCGTCATCACCGAGATCGTCTTCGTCTACGACGATGTGGTCTTCAAACAGCTTCTCCCCCCTCAC
Source organism: Rosa lucieae (assembly GCA_024704745.1). NCBI lineage: Eukaryota > Viridiplantae > Streptophyta > Magnoliopsida > Rosales > Rosaceae > Rosa > Rosa lucieae. The sequence goes on along the minus strand of CM045492.1, from coordinate 11,626,445 downwards.
ATAGTCACTTTGTTCTAAGAGGTTCTTCGGTATCTGATCATTTCACGTAGGGCTGGGCCCGGTCCCAGACCGGCACTACTTTTACAAGGACCGAGACCGGTACCGACATAGCTACTTCGGGCTGGACTTGCAGATGCAGAGAACAGGGACCAGCCTAAACCCGGATCGACTAAAAAAGGGCCAGTTTATCCAGGCTTTCGGTTCCTGTCATTCTCTCCTTCACGGCACAAAACCAACCATCTGAAGCCACCTTCTTCTTCTTCTTCTTCCTTTCTTCCTCCTATGAAAAAACCCACCATTAACAGACTCAAGTCACTCAACCTTTAAAACCAACCCACCATCACCAAAGACTCAACTGTAACATCACAACCAACACCTAAAGACTCAACCTTTTAATCACGATGCACCCAATCACCCAATCCCCGTCACCCTCATCCCCTCAGCCACCGGCGCTGCCACCGCCTTCTCCCTCCTCGTCTGCTTCCGCAAAATCACCTGCATATGCACCGTCCCCGAACCGCTTCTCCTACTCCCTCATCTGATGCGCCATCGACTCCTTCTCCCCCTTCAACATTCATTTGAATGGACAGTTTATATCCATCCCCCTTCAGTAGAGAAGAAGTAAGAAGAAAGGTTAATCAAAAATAAGAAGAAAGAAGACGCAGAGAGAAGAAAGAGGAAAGGTTAATAAAAAAAAAAAGAGAAGAAGAAGAAAGAAGATAGAAGACGCAGAGAGCCAGAGAGAATCTTCTTCATTATTAAGTGATAGTGATAGGGCCACAGGGGAGACAAAAGTATTGAAAAGAGTGGGAGAGGAAGATAAAAAAGACTAGAAACACCTTTCTGACAAAAAAGAGGGAGATGATAAGTACAAAACATTAAAAAAATATTATTAATTAATAATATTCGGGCCTACGGGCTTTGCGTTCTTTCAAAATTCAAAATCGGGACCGAACCCTATCTAACTCGGTTAAGGACCGAACCAGACTTTTTCCTCAAAATTTTCCCTAGACCCCAGACCGAACCGGTCGGTTCGGATCGGTCCATGCTGCTTTTTCTGTTTGCATCGGTTTTTTTGCCCACCCCTAATTTCACGGCATTGCACTAACGGCAGATACGACACCGGTGCTACTTCTCGAGCTACGACACGTCGCGCTGAGGCTCGATCTGCATTTGGAGGTTCTCGTCGCCGTTGCTGTAGGCAACTTCTCTGGTGACAACGTCGTCGACAGTGAAGCGACGGGAGGGGGGAGAGAGAGAGAGAGAGAGAGAGAGAGAGAGAGAGAGAGAGAGAGAGAGAGAGAGAGAGAGAGAGAGAGAGAGAGAGAGAGAGAGAGAGAGAGAGAGAGAGAGAGAGAGAGTGAGTGAGTGACATTTGATGAAGTTGTTTAATTAAGTTGAGGGTAAATTTGTCATTTCTCTCTAAAATGGGTTAGTGAGAATAAAAATATGTTGCTGTAGTAAGTGAGCTCATTTTGGCCAATTTTGGTGTTTTAGGACAAGAGCCCTATATAAAATAGGGTTTTTTTTTAATTTAAAAAAAAAATTTCTTTCCTACTAGTCCTAGGGAGACGACTCCAATTGAGTCATGAACAATTTTCTTATAAAATAGAATTGAGTGTAGGGGTTCAATTTATTAATATTGTACACTTCATAATTTTCGTGTGAACTTGGGCGCCTAGACGTATAAAATGCAGTATTATGCATAAGAGAATTATTTTATCTTGGTCATTATACGTGGCGATTCTCTTTGTTATACTGCTGACTTTATCAATAGATGTTATCATTCTCAAATTATTATATGGTGGTAAAACACACTTTATTATCGTATGATTTTTGTATTCGGTTTTATGAGTAGTATAAATAGAAGAATAAAAAAATATTAACAAGAAGTGTATTTTAATGAAATTGGTATGGTTTGCATTGTCTTTTTTTTTTTTTTTTTGATACTGTATCAGTGCGATACACATGGAAAATGTAGGGGACAAAAAACATTTGTAACCTTTTTATTCTTTAACGTAAGCAAGGCAGTCAACAATATTGGGTTTGTGCTAATTCATGCACTAGTGTCTGTACAAAGATCATCTTTGGATATGGAAAAGTAGGTACGTGTTCAAGTTTCAAGCATTAGTGTTCATACATTGCACTGAGACGCACTGTGAAAAATTCCTGGCTTCTATAATGATTTGTATTGCAAACCCAGCATTCTTGGATTTCGAGAAGCATCTTTGAATCCTTTTCTTTATCATCAACACTTTTCAACGGCCGGGCCTTTTCGATCGTATCTGCTCTGGTATTGGGGAAAGATTTTACACAAAAACACACACCTCAATCTTCTATTAAAACAAAGTTATCTGTCACAGTCTGTTCATATTTCATCATTGATATTGCATTGTTTGCATATATAAAGAAAATTGCTGAGTCTGATAGAACGCATAGAGGGAGTGGCAGCCAGACGAAAATGTTGAGAGTAAACAGTATTGTAATGGTTCATTGAATGAGTTATGCCCAACCAATCTGCTGCTGATGTGATGGTCTTGGTTTGTTGACTTTATCGCTTTAGGCATTTCTCTAAACTCTTGAACTAGTAGTCTAGAAGGGTCCTGGACCAGCATATGGGAGTAGTGGAAATCACAAGTGAAAATATCGCATCTTATTCCAAAATGATAAATATACCGAACCTAATATTTAAATTTGGATCAAATAAGAAATTTAGTTTTATAATTTTCTAGAGTTTCGACTTTTTTTGTTGAAATAGTTATAATTGTTGCATTAATACATGTGAATTTTTTTTTCACAGTTATGCTAATTAAATTACTCAGGATAACTGAAAAATATGAGTCAAACTTTAAAATCTCTCTTCAATTTTAACTAAAGTATGAGCCGGTTGTAATGATGTTTTCGTAGCTAAAATTGCCGCGACTCATGTCAATTTTCTCAACCTTAAGAAATGTTAAACAATAGAAAAGTACAAACAAATAAAATAACTAAAAACAAAAACAAGAATAATGAGAAGTGATTTTGATACTTTTACTTGACTACTTGCGCTCTACTTTTAACTGCATAAAAATATAGTAACCTTATCTAGTCAAGCTGTATCGAGCCCATTTTACAAATCCAAATGGTTAAATTATTTTCATTAGGTTTTCAAAAAAAAAAAAAAAAAACTATTTTCATTAGAGAACAAACGGTTCCATTAACATATCAAAGTTGTTCACAAGTTGTACTTGTACCATGTATTGAAAGTATCTGCATTCATACCTTAGGAGAAAAACAGGATAATTTATTTAAAAGGAAAATAAATTATGAGAACTTAACAGAGGAATTAATAATAATTAAAATCAATTTGCAGTAGAAGTTGCTCAACGTATCAGCCGAAATATCTTGAGTCTGACGCCTTTGATTCTCCCCGATTCGGACCATCACCCCAAACTGGATTTCCAAACAAAAACCACAATTTTATTAATCCGCAGAACCAACGGCTCCGATCACATTTTCCTCGTTCAACTCCATGCACACGCATGCACCGGATATCTAACCCACCAGCCTATATAAACTAGTAAAACCCTCGATATATTCCATTGCCATTTGCGCGGAGACATCAAGAGTAAACCTTCTTTCTTATTGCCATTGCGAGGTTGTTGTCGTTTGCTGACGTGGCATTGCCGTCGGTGAGAGAAATGGTCGGAAGGACATCGTCAATATTATCATCATGGTGCAATGTATGAGCTTGGGGTCTGTTATGGTGCTGGCGGGTCTAGCGGCTTTCATGGTGGTGCTGCCGTTAATGCTGCCTCCGCTGCCTCCTCCGCCGCTGATGTTCTTGTTCTTTCCGGTAGGGATAATGGCCGCCCTCATGTTTCTGGCTTTCTCTCCTGCCGAAAACGTTATGGTTTCTTGTTCTGTATAAAGATGATTAGATTAGATCCATCTCAAGACTCGGAGTCTGCTGCAATTGGGACATGGTGGAAATATTTAGTAATACATGCAGTTGTTTTGTTACTGATTGTAGTGAATCAGTTAACTGTGGTGATAATCTGGTTGCATTGAAGCCATACCAATGCTAATTAATAGAAACCAAGAACTTTCATGAATGCAATGAGATTTTCGTAACTGGTGTTTTTCCTTTTTATCTATTCAAGTTTATCACTCTGATGGCCTTATCCCTTATGGGTGTCCTTATCATTTTCTGCTATTTGATTCCTGTGGGTGTTTGTTGTAAGAATTAATATGGACTTATCAATGTTCATTATGGACCACAACAACTTAGCTACTTTATTTGCAGAATACGTAATCAGACAATGCTTTGATTATTTAAGTCTGTGACCTCTTTATATATAATCAGTACTGAATACGGTATATATTGTTGATTACTTAATTATAGAGTAATCCTAAATGTACATGAAATAGTTTGACAAAGGCCTACATTAATTAGGACTAAAGAATCCTTTATGGGAGGTACCTAGGCCTTGATGCCTATAAAAGTCTTAGATCCCTACTCTATCAATCACCACGCTATTCATAAGCTTTGCCCCATAAAAGTTTGCATACAGGATTGGATAGAGGAGAAGATCTATCATGACTAATTCAAGTTGGTATACATGATTTATATTTTGTTCATCTTAGTGTTATGCACTTATGCTTATGTTAATCTAATTATGTTTTGTGTTCTTAGATTGAGTACAATCTTATTTTAGTTTTAAATTTGTCGTGTTGGTTACATTTGTCGTGCTCGGTCCTATTCTGGCCGGCTGGTTCCTGCTGTAGGATGGGTGCTTCCTTTTTTCTTTAATCCTTTGTTGCTCGGCTTTACAGCTTCAAAGCTTTTGCTACAGTCCGACTTTTCTCCCGTGGTCTCTAAGTGTCAATTGTCACTGTTATTTTTTTTTCTCCGTCAATTATCACTGTGGTGCTTCACTGCTTCTGTTTCTTGTAGGTATATATATAGAAGTTTGTAAATAATGCCAACGACATGATATTCTATTTTCTCAACAAAAAAATGACATGATATTCTAGAGATAGCACAATTATTATAAATAAAAAAATAAAATAAAAAGAACTCAAAACCTTAATCCAGCTGATCGGTTAATGTTAATAGATGGAGATTGAAGCTAAGGTCTTAACTCTTAAGCTCCACGGTTATATTTATAGAAAATTACATATCATTATCAGATCAAACATTTTAAAAACAGAAAAATCACATGTGATCAGATTTAGACACAGAAAGACAGAAGCCCAGGCCCAGGATAAATTGGAGCAGGCTTGGCTCCACATTTCAAGAGAAATTGACCAAAAGCCTCCTTTTTAAAAAAAAAAATATTACAACACTGCCACAGAGTGGATCAGATAACCCCAAAACGGAGGTCTATTGTTGCCAAACATGAACACTGATACCAAAACGTTGAATCTGAGAGACTCATTAAATTCAATTATCAGCGGCTGAGGAAGTCGGGTCCATGGCGACAACTTTGGAAAATGCAACCCGCAACTCCGGAAAATGCAAAACCTGCCGGAGCTGCTATAGGCTTTCCGACGTTTGATTCTCCGTCCACAGTGCACAATTAGACCAACCAAAATCACAAGCATAACAACAATTGTGTGAAGGACTGAACCTGACAGGTTTCGTGGCCGAAGGTGGTCGAAGCAAAGAATTCTGGTCGGATCTTGATTCGGGTCAGCGGGTCGTCAATCAGGGTCGAAGAAGCTTGAAGCTTATAGAGAAATCTGGTGTGCTCAGTCCTATTCTAGTCATTATATTTGATCTCAACAGTTGATATCAAGCGATGGAGATAATGCTAGGAGAGTTAGGGTTTTTGTTTTTGATGATGATTGGGTGATTGATTTGACTAATTGCTACTGGTTTGGTAATCTTGCTGTGGGAATAATGCGATTTTCTATGTTTTCAATTTCATTCATGGATTGACATATCTAATTGGAACTGCTCCAGCTCCTGCTACTTCTACATGATTTAAGCAGACTTGCACATCTTTTCTGTGCCTTATCATCGCCACTGCTGTAGGATTGATGTGATATTCATGTTCATGACTGTTTACTATGGATTGGCGTGTGCACCCATCTCTACTTCAACAGTATGGAATTTCGACGACGAAATTTTTATAAGGAGGGGAGATTGTAACGTCCCGAACCTAAATTTACCAGTTTACGAGTCTTTCGATGGGTAAACGACAATTACATTTATTTTTTGGCTCCGTTTTGACATTATAGGGGGCCCTAAAAGTTGACTTTTTGTTTGGATCAAAATTTGAGAAAATGTTCTTCATGAAAGTTGTAGAGGACGTTAAACCGAGCGCGTGCATATGTGGTACGTAAAAATCGGAGTTCGTATGCTAAAGTTATGGCTTAAATGTGAAATTACTGTTTATAGTAACTTTCTATATATATCAGAAGTTACTGTGGTAGGTTTCAGAAACCCCCCCCCCACCCCCCCCGACTCTCTCTCCTCTCCCTCTTCCCCTGCGTCGCCCTCCCTTCTTTTTCCGATTTCTTCACCGTCCGGCGTCTAATCGACGTGATTCCAATTGGTCGTGGACCTTCTCTTCCTCCTTTACACGGTAGTACCAGTGGGTGTCGAGAAAACCACGAATCCTGGAAATCATTGTTACTGTAGCAGTTTGCTTCTCCGAAAAAATTCTCCGTTTTCCAGCCATTTCCGGAGGTGAAATTTGTCCTATTAGGAGCACCTCGAGCCACTGATCGTTTTCTATGAAGGCTTCTAGCTGAAATTTCCACGTTTGGTAGGAGAATTTAAAGGATTTCCAAATTGGTGGGTTTGGAAATTTCTGGATTTGTGTTCATCAGCAAAATTGGAGCAGTTCAAGGTATTTTCTCACTTGGTCACAGTTATGAAAATTGCTTAGAATGTTGAAATGATTTTGTGGTTGAAATTAGGTGGCCGGAAGAGGAGTTGGCTGCCGCATGAACAGTATCGTGCGTGAACAGGCGGTGCGTGAACAGTAGTGGCCTTTAAACAGTAATTTAAATTCTATTTTTTTAGCTAGTTAAATTCTATAATTTTTCTAGAGGTTGAATATGTGAATTTGGTTGGAATTGGAGAAGTTTTTAATTGATTATGAATTTCTGGGAATTTAGGATTTTGATTATCGATTTACGAGAATCAAACCGTCAAATATTTCTTGGTTCTGACTTGGAACCTTTAAGATAATGAATTGGTATTAGATGTAAAATTTGGGTTGAATCAGAGAAGAAGTGGAGAGATGATTTATAAGGATTTGATTTTGGGAATCGTATTTAATTGTTGAATAGTTATTCACGGAAAATATTTGTGTTCAAGGCGACGTACCGAGCTATTGCTCGACGAAGGAACTTGTATGCGTGATCGCCTCAATAGTACTGTGAGTGGACATTTATTTTAAATTAATTGTGCATGCAGTATATTATTATTTTCCGATTGAGGTTTGATTTATTATTTGAATTATTGAGTATTATGACTTTATGAACTTGATTTCTTGAGATTTATTATGCTCTATGAGTTACGGGATTTTTAGTGGATCTCCTTCCCGAGGGCTTTCAATAGATTTTTTTCAAGCTATTTTATTTATGAGTTATTGAGTTGGGAAATGATTTTCGGGAAGTGATTGATTAAGAAAATATTATGAGAATTATTGATTTCGAATATCAGTTTATATGATGATATACGAGTACGAAGGATTTAGCAAATATTTGAGCATGATTGAATTATCGAGATTTATTGAGTTTTGAGCTCCGCACTTATCAGCCTTGAGTTAGATTGAGATTTCCTTTCCGAAACATTTATTGATTTACAGAGTATTTGATTTATGCTTTCGAGGATTTATTGAGATATTGAGATTTGAGTTAGCGAGATCATCCTGAGTTATATTTTTGGTGCATTTTTAATGTTTTATTGAAGTAACAGCGAGTTTTTTCCGAAAGCAAGTAATTGAAAGAGATTGTTTCCAGTTTGTTGAGGAGGCTATTCAGTTTATTGAGGAGGCTATCTTCGGCGCATGCGTATATTACCTAGTTGGCAGTCCCTTCTAGGTTATAGTCTGGTTGGCAGTCCCTTCCAGACTACATCCCGGTTGGCAGTCCCTTCCGATGCGTCACTTGGTTGGCAGTCCCTTCCAGATGACATGAGGTAGTTAGTTGGCAGTCCCTTCTAACTACCTGTGGCTAGTTGGCAGTCCCTTCTATCCACCGCCTCCTATTCCGATTGGCAGTCCCTTCTGATGCGTCATCTGGGTGGCAGTCCCTCCCTGATGGCATGAGATGACTAGACAGTAGTCCTTTCTAGTCATCGAACGAGCCTCTTGAAAAGGATGTTTTAAAAATGATTGAGGATGAGATTTTAAGAGATTGCAAGATGCTTTATATTTTTACGTGATTAAGATTGCAGTAAAGATGATGATTAAAAGTATTTTCAAGATTGTTACTGCATGCGAGATTTTAGAGAATAACTTGGGAGAGCTTTACGTTTTACTTTTCATTCGAAATTACTTATTTTTCGTCCACTCACTCTAACAGTTTTTAAATGTTTTCCCCTGGGCCTTTCGGTTTCAAATGCCCAGTTTGCAGGCCAGTTTAGCTTGAGGTCGAGCATACTTGGGGTTGAGGTATAACTTCATAGCTTCCGCATTATAAAAGTATTGGTCTTTTATCTTGTTTTTTATTCTCTTGTATGCCTGTACATTAGATTGCTCTGATAACTTAAGAAATTAATATTCTTAATTTCAGAATTGTTTTGTGATATGAGAGATGTTGTGATTTAGAGAGCATAGTGGCTCCAGAAGATTAAGGGTGGATTATTTTAGAAGTGTAAATGACTTTCTACAGGTTATGGGTAGTCCACTTTTAGAAGGAGTTCCGCCAAATTTTTGGTAGAATTTCTTCTAAGGTGGGCCCCGCAGGGCCACTTCAGATTTCAAGTACTGCTATTACTCTTGCTTCTGCTCCTGCTCCTGCTACTGCTACTACTACTGCTACTATTACTGCTCCTGCTACTACAAATGAAGCTGCTACTGAACCAATGACATGTTTAGTTTGACAAAGAGCTCTGAGATTCTCTCTCTAAGCAACGTGTAAAATGAAGAGTTTTTTTTTTTTTTTTTTGCTTTTAAGAAGTAACATAAATGGATTAGAAGTCAATAGAAGTAGTTAAGAGTAAAAAAGTAAATTAACTCATGACATGTGGCAAGTGGAGAGCAGATTGTCCTTATTTGTAAAATTTAGTCCTTAGATGTTTAATTCAATCTTTAAACGATATATTTGTTAAGTCATGTTTTGTCAATAACTTTATATGTAATTTGTTATTATATTTACTCAAATTACCCAAATTAATACAGGCCCAAAAATTGGTTTGAATTAGTGGAGGAGTAATACACACACGAAAAATTGAAGCACCTTGGGGTGGACCCATACGCGAATCCATATATGCATCCGTCGAATTCCTAAGAGACTATGGAATACGAATCTAATTCCAACCTGAATTTCATCAACCCAAGTCCAAGACTCCTAATTGAATCTGGAAAGGGAGGGAAAACCCTAAAACCCTGTAACTTCCAAGGACTCCAACCACCACTACTGATCAGACCAGAGCCGGTCTTGAGATTGTAGAGGCCTGAGGCGAATATATACATTTTTTTTCCTTATCAAATTATTTTTTATTTAATGTAATAATTATATAATGATAACAGCGAAAAGAAACATATAGTATTTATGTTATATAAATACTTCAAAGACATACAACTCGAGAACATGTCTGTACGAAAAAGAAAAAAAAAACTAGTTCAAAAATATACAAAAAACTTAAGAAAATATATGCAAAAATGTCATTAGTGGGATTCAAACTCATGCTTAAAAAGACCCCTAAAAAGTAGCCTTGCCACTACTCTAATTTATAACATTGGTGATTTAGGCGCATAGTTTATATATATTATATAATATTTACTGAAAGTCAGAGCTATGAGGCCACCTGCCTTAGTGGGCAACCCTCAGGCCGGCTCTGGATCAGACCACCACCACCACTACCATCGCTGGCCAAACCGCCACCGTCAATGCTGATCAGACTAGCACTGTCACTGCAGGCCAAATCATCACCACCGCTTGCATCCCACGGCAATTCGCTGCTTGCTCGATAAACTAATCTCTCTGTAAGAACTCAAAATCTGGTGGTTTCCATCATAAACATTAAAGGATATATCCATGCAGCTCAAACACCTTCCAATATGACAACTACATGAAAAGCCACTAAGGCTCGTCACTTGAAAACAATTCAGATAAACACATAAGAACTTGGTTCCCTTTTCATTCCGTTAATTAGCATATGATTGTAACTGGAAATTGAACTTTAGTTTAGGAACTAGATCCTAGGATGACTAGGGGTTTGGAAATCCCTAGTATACTAAGTATATATTAGCTGAGTTCTCGTGTGATTAGGAATAACGGATCCTTATTAGTTAGTATAAATACGTTCACGTTATAGAGGAACCAAGACTTAGTTGTTTTATTGTAACTCTGCTGCTTCTTGTTCTCTTTTGTATTGAATTACTTTGAAACAATGGGCAAGGGCAAGGACAAGTACAAGACCAAGGCCATTGACCGTCAACGCCAGTTCTCTACCACCGAAGATCTTCTTATTGACAGTACCTGCACCTATTCAAAGCCCGAAGCTGAACATTATGAAGCCGTTGAAGTAGAGTTTGCAGAAGGATCAGAAGAGGAGACGTTGAGTGAAGAAGAATCTGAAAACAAGAAAAGCAAAGGCATTGAAGGCATTATTGAGATTCAAAATCCTAATTTGGTAAAGCAGAAGAAGGCGTTGAAAGCTAGAGACATTGACATTGGAAAAACAACTGAACTGTCAAGGCGTGAAAGAGAAGAAATAGAGAAAGAGAGAAGCCATGAGAGATATATGAAGCAGCAGGAACAGGGAAAGACTGAACAAGCAAGGGAAGATTTAGAGCGCCTAGCGCTTATACGACAACAAAGGGAGGGGGCTGCTAAGAAGCGAGAAGAAGAAAAAGCTGCCAAAGTACAGAAGAAGATGGTTCAACCCCGCAAACCATTACCTAAGAAGTGAAGTGCAGGACAAGTTGTTGTGATGCTATGGCTGCTGTGAACATGGAAAATACCGTTTCCAGTTTTTACATTAGATTTTTAAAGCGTCTTATTCGAGTTGAAATGTTTTCATTTATATTTGGAGCTTATAATAAGATTTATTTTAATATGCACAGTAACAATCCAGTAGTGTTGTACTAATTACCAGTTAGCCAATTGTTCTCTCTTTCTTTCTATTTTGTAGCAAAAGTTCAGTAGGAGTTGCCGACTAGATCCAAACATGAAATAAAGCAGCTAAAATTTGTAAGTATTTATGTTCATCGCTTGGACCATGAATGTGTCTGTTCAGTACTAAGAAAACGTTACTATGAGTAATAAAGAATCAAATATTCATGAACATGTCTGATCAGTACCATATGATGGTAAAGAACTGCAGCAACCCAAATGAGAGGAGAGGTAGTCTTCTGTTTCCTTCTTCTCACTGTTCAACTGCAACTGCTTGCCAGTTGCCAGAATGTGCTCCATGTTCAACTTGATATTAGTAGCCGTATGTAATCAGGGCCTTAGTGCAAGGCAAGACTTGATTTCCAAGCCTCAACTTGATACAGACTAATTTCTGGAGATGGCGTCAAGGTCATTTAGATGATTAACTGAAATTGAATATTGTTGTGATAGGAGCATATTTATGCTACGTTATTATTATTTATTCCTATGCTTTTCTTTGTTAGTTTATATTATTTTTGGATAATTTATTTGTTTTTATGTTTATTAGGTTTTCCGAAGCAAATAAGGAAAAGAAGGTGTAAAGAAGGAAATTGCGTGGAATTTTGATTCACTAAGGATTCTTGATGGAAGAAGACTTTCCCTTGAAGCAAAGAGTTGGAGATTTACAAGGAAACAAAGTGGAAGAGTCTCAAGAGGAATAAAAGGCCCTTAGAAGTCAGAATTTGGGGGATACACACGCACACAAGGAGCAGGGAACGATTGGAGCAACACAAGGAGAAGAAGTAAATTCGGAGCCCAGAAACGATCGATCGTTTCACGAGGAAGATCGATCGTTTCCCCTGTTTTTCCAGTTTTCGATTTTCTTCCTTCTTTCCAAAACTCATGTATTTCTTTTGTGTGTTTTTCCAAGATGATGAGTAGCTAATTTTTCTATAGTTAGGGGCTGCTTTCAGCCCTAGACATGGTGTAACTATGATGTTGGCGTTTATTTAATAAGTTCTATGGATTTCGAATATTCATTGGTTTATCGTTTGTTCATTGATCAATTTTGTATGTTTATTGATGGTGCGCAACATTAGTATGCATGCTAGGTTGTAAAGCTATGAGTGTCTTGTATGATCATCATGTCTACTTGCATTCTAGAGTAGCGAATGAATGACTTGAGCCCCATTCATATAAACCAACGTCTAGGTATACTAGGACAACACCAGTACCGAAATTGCCTAGCCTTATTCATAATCTTTTAGACCTTAATGACTACTAGGTGAGAGCTGTGCGAGAACATCACTCTGGGTTCCATCCTAGAAGCTAAGTTAAGTTGGAAACATCATTCTCTTAACATGCCAAGTAAGAAAGATTGATAGGTTAAGTACAACACATCATTGGCTTAGCTTGAGTAAGGATATTCGAATGAATTGAGCTTGTTAGTAAACACATCATAGGTGTAATCATGGTCTAGTGGTGAGAAGTAGTTCCTAGCTAGTTTTCTCATATTTTATCAAAACCAAAATCCCTAAGTCGTTTTCTATTTTCGTTAGTTTTCTGTCTGTCGTATTCTTTATTTTATTTAGTATATCAGTTCAACTCCGATTTACCCCAATTTTTGTATGCGTCTTCGTCTGTGTGTCTAGTTAGTGTGTATTTAATTTCATAAGTTTTAGTTGAGTCTAGTTATAGTTTTTATTTTCGTTTCTGTTCAGTGTCTGTTTCGAGTTTCCGAGTCAGTTTTGCAATTGTTGAGTCACAATCCTCTGCGGGAGACACCCTCTTTCCTATACTACCATCGATAACTACTGAGATTGCAGGGATTTATTTATACACCTATTTTGGGTGTGTCATGTTGCATCTGTGACATCAATCTTGGTTACATGAAGAGGTTAACTCAAATACAGAAGTTAGCAATACCAGAGAATTGCATGTGTACCTAATGCAATCACAACAGCCAACAGCAGGACTGCAGGAGCGTTCATACACAAAACAACATAACATACAAAGCCTCATAGTTTTCTCTGTAAATTTGCTTCGTATAGTACCTTCAAAGTAAGGAAACGCTCCAAAAACAAACAACAAAAAATATCAAATTGTAGAGACAACAGGATATCATAATTCAACATTACTGCTTCATTGTCATGACTTACCATTGTTCACATCTACGAAAGCTCTTCACTGGGGACACATCCTCATATTTAATGTGTCTACAATTACAATCACACGGCTACAAAATTGTTGACTTCCAAATAGTATTTCAGTTAGTACACTAGGACATAGCAAATCTCAAATAGTGGGAAGCTTGTACATCACCAAACAAAACCATAGCCCCCAAATATATGCAATGCAAGCAAATCTTTCTGAGACTCCTTCACAATTCGCTGTCAATGATATCCCTCATCATCTGTAATGGAATGAGCCCTTCAGTCCGGATGGCATCTTTACTTGGGTCTGGACTTATAAAGAGCAATGTCGGCAATCCTCGTACCTGAGTCAAAGAGTTTATGAGGCATTTCTTTAATTACTTCCTAGTCATTAGTTGCATTGATGTTTTCAAATAGTAACACATCTATCACTAAACCTAGATCACTTCATGAAGAGATATATACAGAGCAAGACATCCATCAGTTTTTTTTTTTTTTTTTAAAAACTCATTTCGATTAACAAACAATCAGGAATGAGGTACAATTGATTTGTAATTGAATCTAGCTACAAAGATCAAACTCATATATTTTGTACATGGCTCGTTACGGTTACTGGAGGCCACAAAATCATAAAGAAATTTCAGTGCTACAAGTAGGCCTTGGACTACATGAGAAGATGAGGGAACAGTGATGATATAAATGTAAAAATAAAAAGAGAAGCAATTACCTGCATGTCACGTGCAAATTCATACTCATCATCCGTATCAACCTTAATAACTTTTACGTTGCTCTCATACTCCACAGCAAGCTGTTTTCAAAATTCAAATTTCACTGAATATCATGTCTAGTTAGGTATAAACCCAAACATTCTATCTGCTCGCAGCATGCAACCCCTATAACACACTTTAATACTGCATGAATTTAAGAGTATTTTGAACTTGGAAAGTCATCATAATAACAGAGCTAACTTGGAAAACCATATGAGTAACAACTTGTTAACAAAATCCCGTGCTTTAATCAACCACAAAATGTTTTAATCAAGTCAAGAGGTCCACAAAATAAAGAAACATGCATCAAGAGCTGCAGTTCTGCAAAAGCTGTAGCATTTCCCATATTTGATTAACCACAAAAGCAATCAGCTATTAGGTCCATGAAAATCAACTGGCATCCACACTTCACTACAGTTTAATGCCATTACAATTACAATAGGAACTAAATGTGAGCACATGAAATGGTCTAGGTCCTGACCAGATCCCACACTAGCCCTAAAATGTGGTCTCTTAACTCGACAAGTAATGTTACGTACAAAATTTCCATTTTAGATTCAGTTTGATCAACATGAAGGTCCAACTAATGCTGATCTTATGCATACAAATTTATAGCGTCAATATTCAATAAAAAGACTTTCTGATTGCCAGTACATCACTACACTAAGCTTCAAAAGAAATGTGCACACAGGGAAGTGTGTGTGGGTTGGTTCAGATAATCTGATTCTCAATTATCTCTGGTCGAGCCTATCTGCAGAAGTTTGATACATTGATAACTCCATCATGGATAGACCATAACCAGCGTAACATGTTATTCAAATGTCTAAAGACAAAAACCAGCGAATTCTGAGAGAAAGCTTATGCAAAAAATGCAACTTTTCTCGCACATTCTTTTTCAGATTTAGTTTGGTTCTAAACTTATCTAATGCCGTAAATTATCATTCTATGCAAACATTTCTATAGAGCATACCATTTCAAGTTCTTGAGCCATCAATATACAGGGTCCACACCATGTTGCAAAGAAATCAACAACAAGGGGTACCTTTCTGTCTCCTTTTACCAGTTCTTGAACCTCCTGAGCTGACATCTTTTCCTGCCCAACCAAACAAGAAATTCATAAGCCCAAAATTATATTTCAAGCAAGTTATAGAACTCTAAATCCAGACTTGGCCAAATTAAAAGAAAATCTCCATACTTCCCCATATCCATACAGAACATCATTTCAAACATCACTATTTCTCTCATTGTCCAAAATTTCTTACACCAACCAGATAAAGTACTTGCAAAAAAAAACCACCCATAAAACAATTTCCATTTTTATGGAGCAAAAACACATGAATCAAAAGAAAAACCCACAACATAAGAACTGTAGAAAAACCGCAAAATTCAATGGCAATGGCAAAAAGTGAATAAGCATTGTAGGGAAGGCATACCACAAGATAGTCTTCTCTGACATGTTTGCCATGAGGGGGTCTGCAAAGCGCCTTTCTTGGCGTTGTTGAGAGTGAAGACGGCGTGTTCTTAGAAAAGAGTGAGTTTTGGTGATGGGTTTTCACGGAGGTGAGAGAAACAGGTGGTGGGGGTTGGAATGATAAGAGCACCGGAAAATGGCTATGGGTTTTGAAGCTAAAGCTATAGGTATGGATATGGGGGGATGTCTGTGCCTGGAGGAGAGCCATCTTTTTCAGTTCAGAGGCGAAGAGTGAGCTACTGTATCTGCTGCTCTGTTTGTTAAATTAGATTTACGACTTTATCCAATACATATCTTCTCTCATGGAAAAGAAATGTCTTTCTAAACGCACCCAGTAAATATCTAAGTATACCCATCAAATCAAATTTACATGAAAAGACGGTTGTATTCCCATAAGAAATTACGTTAAAAGTCATGATAAACTAATAACAAAAAAAAAACCATAAAAGTTTAAATTGTGTTTTCTATTTATACCCAGCAATATTATATTCACGAAACATGGTTTTCTTCCGCAAAAAACTTGAATTCCAAACTTCATTTTTCATTAAACTTGCTTCATCTCTTAAGTTTAATACACATGGTACTGACAAAAGTGTGAGTGCAATCATGATTTTGGAGACTTCTATTAGAGTACGTTCATTTTTTTTTATCATTCAACATAAAAGACTTAGCTGCTGAATAGATCGAAGAAAATGCATTTTTCACTGTTGCTGGGTTTTGTGATTCTTGATGCCATGCTTGCAGTGAGGCGTTTGCATCTCTACGTTCTTTGTACCTTGTGAGCCTCTTTTGGCACCATTATACAGTTTCTCAAGTGTCCTCTATATATCTTCCATAATGAAATACATCTCCGGGCTCGTGCATTAAGTTATTAATTCTTTACTGACCTGAACATTTCAAGGGTCTATAGTACATTGAGAAATCAATTGGATACTAGTGACCTTGGATCCATAGTACATATTTGAGTTTTCTAATTCTTGCCCTAGTCCCTATTGATGTTGCTTTAGAATGGGTAGCAATTAACTAACCTGAACTCGTCAACTCTGAGTTTTGAGTTTTGATCCAATTAAAAATATTAACCTCAGACTTGAGATGTGGGACAAAGAAAGAGAAAGAGAAAGAGATCGAGACTCGAGAGTTGGGGAAGTGAAGCAGTCTAGCAAATTGAGTGTTGGATCGATTGATGATAGCCAAGTGAATGAGAATGGATTTAGGCCGGTTTTTCCATCATCATCTATCTCAATTCTATGTATTCTAGCTTGATCGAGAAAGAAAGCACTGGATCGGAAGGATCAATCTGATTAATTAAATTAAATCTATGTTACCAGATCAGCATTAAAAATATCATTATAAGATTGGTATTCTTCATCTCAGAAGAACGAAGAAGTTTGCTGGGTGTTTGTTATTCTTCATCTCGATAAGGTTTTGCTGGGTGTATGAATTTTGTTGGGTTTAATAAAAAATAAGGGTATTATTGGAAAACTCGCTGGGTGTAGTTAGAGATTTTATGATTGTTCTGGGTGTAAAAAATTTGCTAGGTATATTTAGATATTTGCTGGGTACATTTAGAAAGACCTAAAAGAAAAGCAGTGAAAACGTTCTCTTCGGTAATTCCCGACAAACAGAGAGCCAATTTTTTTTTTTTTCAAGGGCCGGTGCGGTTGTTCTTAAATCTTGATTAATGAAATTGCAGAATACAAGAGGAGACGTAGAGCCTAAACTCCAGATTACAGAGAGACAATCTTAATAAAAGAAAATTATTTTTTAAATTGAGGTTAGAATGAAATTAGCAAACTCGTTCGACTTAATTTTTTTAAACATATTTTAAGACAGGTAAATTTTGTTGCTGATGCCCAGTATCATTTGGTCTAGTGATATAAGTCTCTATTTTGTAAGTGGGAGATTGTGAGTTTGACTCACAAAATACTAGTTGTTGATATGAAAAAAAAAATAAAAAATAAAAAATTCATCGTAGATGCACTAGTAAGCATGGGTCACAACTTTTCCGATGGTCCAACGACCAACTCGATACCTAGAGAGGCTTCAAGAACTTTTTTATTTGATAATGTAAAAACTAGATGTTCAGGAGGTTTCTGTATCTAATTCTAATGTTCACTTATTTTCTTATTCAAAATAATAATAATAATAATTTTATCCACACTTTATATTTCCTCTTTTAGTAATTTCAATTTTGTTTGTAATGACTTAAATTTTGTTTTTTTTTTATAACAATTTTAATCAAAAATAAAGAGGAATTTAGATTGTAAATTAGAGTGTGAAACTCTAAAAAATATATGTTAGAAGAAATTATCTCAGATACAATCTAATGATCAATGAGCCAAGAATGCTGATTGTTTAGGTAATAAGCTAATGGTGACTTTGAGTAACAGGTTATCTTACTAGGAACTTAAAAATGATGAAGCTTCTTCCAAAAGAATCAACAAATAGACATTGTAGTATCATTCTTGGCACATTTTTCTGTGAGAAAACTATATGCATATTGCAGTAAAATTTCAATAAATGAATTGTCTCCCTTGTCTCCTCCAAAATCTCAAAGATCTAACTTGTTTCCCTTCCTCTCTAGGCATAGTCACTTCTGCAAAGAAAAGATGCTATTTCCTCATATTGCACCCATTAGACAAGTCAGATACTTCCCACACATAAAACTTCACTTCAAATTTCATCGTGTTTTTTTACACCATAGATGATATTGTAGGTATCAATAATTAATTTTCTAGGTAGGTCTAAACACTGATTGCCTGCTCAGAGAGAACATGTACATTAGAATGAGGTAGACATGTTATTATACCTACAATAACTACTAAGTTGGCATACATCTTACATGTTAATTAGTCCACTCTTCCTCACCTTGGCTTCCAAAAGTTCTCCTTTCTTCTTCTCAGTGTTGCATATATACTACATTTAAATTCTATACATATATAGAGAGAGAGAGATGTATCGTACTCAGAAGCCTAGTCATTTGTTCCTTAACTTCTTCCAATTCTTAGTGAAGAATCAACACCTTTGCCAACACCAGCAGCAAAGATCCTTGCAATCTCCAACTGGGTATTGGCAATAATTTCTGTGCGCTTCAGATCCATCTCTCCTCTCTTGGCCTCCGCTTCAACTCTCATCCTCTCTATGTCTCTCATTGTGTCCATTCGTGATTGCTCGGATCTTACCACAACCTCGGCTAACCATCTTATGCTCTCGGCTATCTCTAATTCCTCCCTTCTTCTTCGCGTCTTCTTCTCGATTTTCCTCTTCATTCTCTTGGACCTTAACTTTTCCTTATCACTATAAAGGGCTGGTGTGCTACTGTCTATCTCCAATGGGTTCTTGTCTGATGCATGGTCTGATAATTTCATCCCCACTCCATCTTCCTGCATATTAATGGGTCATGTACATGTCTGTCAGAATTAAAATCAATCATATATACATTGATTTTTCTCAAGTGATAGGTGTGTACTAGAACCAAAGCAAAAAATCAATGATGGCATTATTACCCCATGTTTTTATTTTGCATAGTTGCAAAAATGTGTTTACATCAATATTCAGGTCATTTGGTGCTATGATTATGCATCCTTTGGTAAAGTGAAAAAAATGTCAAAAATTAATGACAGGACCTTCTTATCTTCTATTTGGGAACATGGGTACAAGTACAACCGTACCAAGTATTTACTTCTGCTCACTCTGATTTATATCAGTTTCAAGGACATGGGCTTCTGCAGACCTAGTTTATCTGTAGTTGAGGGTACATACATGACACTTGATACTTGATTATCTATATGCCAAGGCATTCATGTAGGGTTCCAAAATTCCATATAAAACTAGAAAGAGAAGGATGAACAATTAGACACCCAATTGCCTGCAACAAACTTTGAGGGCTAAAAGCCAACGATCCCCAGTTTATAATGCCTGATATATGGGAAAGTTTGAATCTTTTTTCTTCTTGGTTTGATGGGCAAGTTCAATTGAATTTGAAAATTCAAAATTTAAAAGAAATGGGTAACGAATAAACAAAAAGAAAAAAGAAAAAAGGGTGCTGGGTCATGTAGACACTGACCTTGGCATCCCTATCAACACCATCGGACCCGTATGAATTTTGGGCAGTTTCTAAATGTGGCGGAGGTGGCTGTGGAGGCGGTGGTTGAGGCGGCGATGACACCGGCACTGATGGCTCCAATAGCATCAGAGCGTGGTTGCTATGATGAGCCAGAGGAGCCGATAGCGGTGGTTGTTGCGGCGGTGCCGGTGAAGTAGCTACAGCTGCTACAACAGTTGCTGCTGCTGCTGCTGTGGGTGGAGGTGGTCCGCTGCCACGCAACAAAAGATCAAGTCTTGGATACAGAGGCCAAGATGAGCCATCAGCCGTGGCCGACTCGGAACGGTAGCGTTTCTTCATGGACTCAATCTTGTTCTTGCACTGCGTCTGAGTCTTGGGGGACTTGGAGCAGCTGGCACGCGACGAGACGTGTCTGGCTACATCTTCCCAGTCATGGCCCTTGAGCTTGGCTCTGTTTCTGAGAACCCATTTGGCCTCATAAGCCTCCAGAAGACTAGACACAGCTCCTTCACTCCACTCATCTCTCTTCAGCCTGTCACTACCAATCAAGGGTTTTGATCTTGGAGACTCCAAATTGTTAGAGAGGAGAGATGGGTTTTGATCCTGGTTACCCTCTTTCTCCATCTCTCTCTCACACTCAACACTCTCCTTGTTCAATTGTTTACCCTTTGAATTTGGTTAAGCTGCTAACATGCTCCACCACCCACCAAACAAGTTTAAGCGCAACCCACTAGCATTTTTAGAGAGAAAGAAAAGTGGGGGTCTAGCTAGTGAGAGGGAGGTGAGAAAGGGAGCACTACCCACTAGCATTTTAGGCCTCCCCTAGTGAAAGAAAGGAAAGGCAAAATGTTAGTGGGCAACCATGGAAATGGGGTGGTCTTTTTGTCAAATGTGTAAATGATGTGCACCTGTGAACTTTTTTCTTTTTCACTTTTTGATGGGGTGGGGGGGAGTGGAGGTGGTCTTATGTGATTGTGAGTATGTTGGTTTTATTGTTGTGGTTGGATTGTTTTGGCTGTTAGCGTTGATATGAAGCCAACTGAGACATCCACTTGGGCCTATCAGAGTGGTGGTGGTGGGTCTGTCACGTGGGTCTGTCACCCACTCCATCTCCATCCTAGTTTCATTTCACCGTCTTCCATTCTCATTTCTCCTCCACCACCACTACCATCCAATATGCTATGCTGTGCGTGCTATGGCCGTTCAAAACTTGAGCTTCCCTTTTGGCTCCTCCTTTCTGGCTTTCCTTTTTATGCCTTTTTTCCTAACTTTTGATGGATTCATCACTCAGCACCACTTGAGCTAGTGTTGCTGTGAGAGACCTCTAGGAGGAGAGCAATGGCTTGTAATCAATCTATCACAGTTTCAATTGGGCACATACTTATTCTGCCTGGCAATTGTTGTGGGTGGCTCCACTCGATGGCATGACCTTTTTTTTTTTTTTTTGAAAGTGATTTCTTTGATAATGTTTCGTATTGGCAACGGCTGCAGCGCATGTTCAAGAGGTTGGGGCCTTACGGGTTCCCTGTTTTCTGCTTTATAATGAGGGGCGATAGTGCGTGGAGATGAGAAAGCGTTTTAGAATTTCACAATCATTAATCAAAGGCTAAGAGTCATGAGTGAGCGTTCCGTACAAGACAATAATAAAAAATAATAGAAGGGTGTGTCTGTTGCCACCCTATCATTTTATTAATTCACCTTACAAATATTTAAATTATTGAAATACTATATTACCTAAGTGTAAAATGACTATTAAGTATATTAATTTTCTAAAATCCAAATTTGTAAAGAAAAATAAGTAAATAACCAATAAATTAAATAGAAAAATTACTTAATTTCTCATTGGATAACATTAATCTTTATATTCTCCACCCAAAATTGCATTTATTACTATTTTTTTGTCTTTTTTTTTCCTCTTCATTATGAATTCGTTATTTAATTCACAAAATCATTAGTGTTAACTACATCAAAATCTTTGCAATACCTTTTGTGAATACTGAAAGTAAAAATTTAAAGGGAGGTTCTATTCATATCTCTAAAATTGGTATTTGTACCTCTCTCTTTTTCCAAATTATAGTTGACTTTGTCAACTCATGCCAAATTATCAATAAAGACACAAAATAGGGGGAAAAAAAACTTTTTTTTTTATCATTTTTTTTAACCCCACCCCACTCCTCCCCTCCCATGATGTCAATGAGGTCTGAAACTGTGACATTCATGTTATTGGTTATCGTAGATAACCAACAAGTTACAGCTCATAGAAAAAAAAAAAAAAAAAGGTATCTTCTTACATTTACAAATAGTATGTTTCGATGAGGCAATTAGCAAAATTCTAAGCTGTGAATTGCCTATTATATTGCTCTTGCGCTTTTTTTTTCCAACCCGAAACAATTAGTAAATATGTGTCTCTCTCCAAATTAAGCAGCATTATGTTGGACCGGCTTTGGAACACCATGACTACTTTCAGTATGGTCATTTGTACGTAAATCATAATTAAGTGATGACAACTTTGTATGAAGTGTAAAATAGGATTGTGAAATCTTCAAAAATTGAATGAGGTTCGATTACTGATTTTGGAAGTATGAATAGAACGTAAAAGAAGAAGTTTTTATTGATTTTATTGGACGATGGGCATTGTTGGAAAATTAAGAAGGTAAAGAAAGCAAATTTGTTATCTATAAAAGTAAGTTGGAAGTCTATTAAGTTGGGAGGTCCAAATGACAACTTTAGAAGTATGAATAGAAGCTCCCAAATTTAAAACACGAGAGAAAAATCTCAATATCTTCTTCATTGCTCATAGTTGTTAACAAACTAATCTTTTGACATCTAATTGTTAACTAACTAATCTTTTGACATAGAATATCTTCTTCATTGCTCATAGTTGTTAGCTAACTAATTTTTTGACATAGATTGAAATAGATGAAACATTGAAGTAGAAAGAAAAAAATTAAAAAAAAAAAGTAAATTAGATTATGATTTTGTTAGGAAACTTTAATATATTATAATATTTTTATCGGTATAAATTAAATGAGAGATTTTCATTAAGAAAAAATATCTTTTAATTGGATATGTCATATAAACATATTCTTGGAAATAGAAATGGGTTACATAAGTAAATTTAATAATTAAAATTAAAATGTAGGTGTAATGAGAAAGTAGGATGAACAAAGAAAATGGTAGGGTGGCAATAGCCGCACCCATAATAAAAAAAAACAGGTCATATCCTATTTTTAGTATTTGAGATTTTGTGCTATAATTTTAAAATAAACTCAAGTTCAAAAAGTTTACCTAAATGTCTAAAAATAAATTAACCTCAAACTGCAATACCAAACGGGGCCTGAGAAGGCCCGGTCTTTTGCAAAGTCGGGTGCAAGATTCTCCATCTCCACAATGAGAGCCCTTTAATTATTTTTTTTGTCACTTTATCTCAAATTTGACAGTAAGATTAAAAATATATTATATTATCTTATATAATTAAGTTGAGAGAATAGTTTAATTTTTGAACTACCATATATGCCCTCACATAATATAAATACTAAATACTAATAAACAAATTATTTCAATATGCAGATAAGATAGTCAATAGACTATATCATATATTTGAAAATTTTACAATCCCTCCCATAAAAAAAAAAAGGAGAAGATTCCTCAAAATCAGGAGAGAAATTGCTGTAACTTTTTTAATTAAAAAAAAAAACTCATTTCACATGTGCAGAGCACATGTTAAGAGGCTAGTATATATAATATAAAAAGTCAAAATCAATCAAAATTTTAAAAAGTTTATGACAGGCCCAAACTCTCCTCCATTTGTTCAGCGATCTTCTATTAGAACCAAACAATCCAAAGATTTTGTTGAAGCTTAGCGCCATATTGTTCACGTGGGAGAGTTTCTAATGAAAGAACCCTATAATAAGGACCAAGTGAATACTTTTGAATGAACGGTTGGATAAGTGTTTTGAACTTTAGTTGATATTTTAAAATTTCAACTTGCATATTATCCAAGTGTTCATTCAAAAGTCTTCACTTGGTCCTTATTATAAGGTCATCATTAGAAGTTCTCCCTTGTTCACGTTACTCTCTAATTTCCACCACTTTCTTCAATCTTTGCAACTCCAGTCATGATCGTGCTTTTAGGTTTGAGAGCTTGACATTATTCGCATTAATTCTTCATGGTAGCCTTTTAATTTGTGCCATTCGATTTGAGCCTAATTGAGAGAAGGTAATCCATTTGTGTTTATTTAAGGGTTGCAAACAAAATTAGTGTATTTGGATTAGATTTTAGTTGATTTCTTTGTGGGGCATGTTTCTCAATGAAAAAAAAATAGAGGTTTTCATAGAGGGGACGAAAACCTATTATCTGGTGGAGTCGAGCGAGAAAATCACGTTTACAATCCCATCAGTGTTTTTCTGATGACACGGGGTATATTTCCGACAAGGGCTGAAGCTGGGATGTGGCGACCGATCTCATCCTCCATTTTCCCATTCCTCTCACAAAGTAATTAGTGTTGACTAGCATATTTACCACTACAATTTTTGGAACACTTTTTTTCTTTTATTAGGGGATTATTTTGTTGGTATTTGGTGTGTCTAGGTTTGTATAAAATGGGTCAATTATGTCAATTTTGTAAAAGTAAAATGAGAAATTAGTCTACTCATTTCATAAGATAGTCCCTTTATATAGGGTGAGGATTACAATGGTAATAACAATTACAATAATGACAATAATTGATGATTGAGTTGTGTTGACACCCGAATTTCCACGAGTTCAAATTCTACGAGTCATAAGCAAAGAGGGGAAGTCATCAACATCGTAACCTAATTGGGCCTTCAAGCAAGCCCATTTCACGTCAAAAGGAAGCTCTCTATTTAGCAAGCAATACGAGAAGCCCAAATTCTTAAACGATTGACATGCATTTTCAAATGAGCCAACACGCTTATTTACCATGCTATACGCGTAGACCCAAGCTACATTTGGGGCTCATACGGCGGGATATGGTGTGGAAGGTAACGGATCATGCGAGGCCCATCGTTATGATAAGGCCCGTCGGTAATTTTGGACTTGGGAACCAAAATTCACGCTTCGAGGGCCAATATCTTAACGTGGGCTAGCAGAGAGATGAAAGCAAACCCAGCAAAACTTAGAGCCCATTAGAGTCTTACCCAAAGTCCATTACATTAGGACCCGTAGCCCAAGAAGCACGTTGGAGTCGTCTTCTCCAGAACAGGAATGTCGTTCCGTCGAGTTGCTGCTGGGATGGCTACTCCATCCTTTTCGGGTAAGAACTCCAACTCTATACAAAAGCCCACCAATTCTCATCCTTCAAAATCCTGCCCCAATTTCCGATAATACCTAGATGTTTACGATCACAGTTTACAATACCACAAATCAAGGGATTATGATCTCTCAAAAATCACGGCAGCACGAAATCTGGGATTTCCATCGCCACCCTATGCCTGCATCACCGGTCTTTACCCACACAGCCAAAGCAGGTTTTCACTCTTTTGATTTCATAGGGAAAACAACAGCTGAAGGTCTTAGAATGATCCCATCGAAACTAAGAATACTCTCTCAAAACCTCTGGTTCTCGATACAAACCCTTCCCCTCAATCGCCGCTATAAAAGGCGAGTTCGTTGCCGTAGAAAACCAAGCCACAACAGCCCAGAAGCAACAAGCAAGAGACCAAGCTTTGTCTCTAAACCCCTATTCTTTCCAACCAACCTTAACCCAAAACCCAGAACCATGTTGTTGCCGGAACTCTCTCTCTCTACTAAACTCTCATGCATCTAGCTCCCACACCTTTCCTGCATATAAGCCCTGCTCTTATGAACTCAAGTCTAATTCGTTGCCAAGTAGCTGTTGTTATCATCAGGCCGAGTAGCTGCTGTTATCGTCAGGCCAAGTAGTTGCTGTTATCATCAAGCCAAATCGCTGCTGTTATCTTCAAGCCAAATAGCTGACGTTATCGTCAAGCCAAATAGCTACTGTTACCATCCAGCTAGTCACAACAAAATTGTTCCTGGGTCACACCTTCGATCGATTTTGGGCCTGGTCTTCGCTCTATCAAGAGGGCTATCGCTGCTATAAATCCAAAGCACAAACTCGCCCTCACATTTTTGGCGACTCTGCTGGGGACTAGGCTGTGACCTGTGAGATGGCTCCACCGCGAAGAAAGAAAAATAACAGCAGCATGACTTCCCAAGAGGAGGAAGAGCATGTCGATTCTATTTCCAGGCATGAAGAGCAACAAGATCGGGAAGAAAGGCAAGAGGAGGAGGAAATCACTCCTGCAAGCTTGGCACACATTCTCAGCGCTTTCGGTAGGGCTCAAAATGAGATGGTCGACACTATGAAACAGTTGTTCGACACAATCTCAGCAACAAAGCAGCTTGAGCAACCAAATGATGAAGAGCAACCACAGAAGGTTTCCCATGAGGACTCTGCGGCAAAAGCATCAGACAATCAAAAGGCACCTTCTTTTGTCACCCAAGACGATGTTGTTGCCATGCTAGAAAAAGAATTGCGTCGTGGCTCTGAAGACTGGAAGTATGCTCCTCAACCCCCTTATCCTTCAAGCATAATGCATTTGTCTTACCCCAAAAATTATGAAACACCCACTTTTACTCTCTTCGATGGGAGAAAAGGCAGCCCAAAAGAGCATATTAGTCGATTTATCGACGCTCTTGGCCCTCACGCTAGCAATCATAATCTCAGGCTGAGAGAGTTCTCCAAAACCCTCACTGATCGTGCATATACTTGGTACACAACCCTGACTCCCGGTTCTGTTAGAAACTGGGACGAAATGGCAGGCAAGTTCTGTAGAAAATACTTCCAATATGAGGAAAGGGTGACCATTGCACAACTAAACAACACTCGTCAAAGGGCCGGAGAGAACCTGGTGGATTTTGTTCGTCACTTTCATGATTTAGCTTTGGATTGCTATGATGAAAAAGATGAGGAATCATTGGTGGAAATCTGCATCAGCAATATCCTGCCTGAATACAGGGTCTATTTGGAAAACATCGGCATTACTCAATTTTCCAGATTAATTGAAGCAGTGAGGAAAACAAGCATGTCTGTTAAGACCACCGCAAGTCAGAGGAGTTGGAGAGACAAAAAAAGACACAACTCAGAGAGAAGCACATCAAGCTCTAATGGTGGGTGAAAGATATTTGAAGAGGAAGGAACGGTCTGGAACAGTCCCGGCAGTCCCTTGTACTGATGAGGAACTTCATGCTATTCTTGATACATTGTTTGCTGTTGGAGTAATCAAGCCCGTGCAACGAGAAAAGCCCCCCACCAGGGAAGATAAGAAAAATCCACGCTACCGCCGTTATCACCAAATAGTGGGACATCCTACCCCTGCCTGTCAAACCTTGCGAAGGATCCTTCACGCAAAGATTGATGAAGGTACTCTAGAGCTCCCATCAAAGAAGCAAGCTATTGATGAGGATCCATTGCCAAAACGGCATGGGAAAGGGGCATGTTCTGTTATCACTGGCGTATGAGATGATACCATGCATCAGGATAATGAATCTTGGGCATTGAGCAAATATCAAGGCCCCATTAACCAAGCTTCTTGGCAACGGTATTTCAGGGCATGTAGCTATAACGATCTGTGGTACTCTCACGATGAGTGCAGCTTAACTATGGAAGGCCGAAGGAGAACTAATGATGGTCAGAGTTTTGCGAGCACAATGGATCAGGTCTATCATGTTACTGAGGTAGAAGAGGACGTTGTGGAAGCTGATGTGATGCAATATACTAAGCCTACCGCTGCACAAGTTCTTCAGCAAAACCCCAAGTTCAAGTCACTCTTTGATCAGCTGGAGTATGGACCCCAAGCTAGGCAGGCTGCTGCTGAAGCCCTGATGGACGTATCTGAAGCATTTGGTCCTCAATGTTTTGCTGCTGGGACTGAGACACAAAGGGGCAGGAGCTTACTGGAAGGTGACAATGCTATTGTGTTTACCTATAAAGATATGGAAGTTTCTTATCCAGATCACCGGAGGCCACTCTATTTGGAGGCACAAGTCAATGATGTATTCGTAAGAAGAGCCTTGGTAGACACAGGGTCTTCCTTGAACATTATATCTCTTCAAGTGCTCAATGCCGCTGGAGTTTCTCTGACTAAAATTGTGAAGGCAAATATGGCAATTACTGGATTTGCAAATGAAAGTGAGCAGGCTGTAGGATACATACTACTAAACCTCAAGGTTGGACCAATTCAGTCCCTTACCAGATTCTATGTTGTTGATGCTGACACTAGTTACCATGCGCTGCTGGGACGCCCGTGGTTGAACAAGTATAAGCTCGTGCCTTCCACCTACCACCAGTGTGTTAAGGGGAGGATTAGACTCAAGCCTGTCAGGTTGCCAGGAAATCAAGTACCGTTCCACCGGTCAGAAAGTCATCATGCCGAGGCACAATTTTATGATGAATTCACTGACGGAGAAGGAAGCAATCCATCCAAAGCCACAGGCACTCCTTTACCCTCATGGTTTGACATTCAAGATCTCAGCAACGATGAGCTTACGATGATGGTGAGGCAACAAAGCGTCTATGCTCAAGCACAGCAGCCTCAATGCTCTCGAGTGGTGCTGCCGGATGGCCGCACAATATATCGCTTATGACGGGATGCGGGGCCTAACCGTTCATATATGTATACCTCTATCAGTCTCTATGGTTACTTGCAAGACACATCTTCCATTTTGTCAGAAGCTTTTGTGAGGCATGTCACCATAGTGACGCCTAAATTTGTATTAAGAAGCTTGCAATGTGAAATGAAGAGGTGTCTCTAAATATATTCACTATTGCCTTACCTCATTTGCCAAAACCGAGATGCTCTAATTGAAGACTTTGTGAATCTATACAAGGGGGCTAGCGTAAGCCTAAAAGAAAAGAAAAGAGGGGGAAGGGTCGACGCTAGCCTGGAATCCCAGCAGCAAGGATACAATTTCGGCAGTAAATGAGATGCTATTCATTTAGCTCCAACCTTTTCAAAAGAAGAAAAAAAGGAGTGACAAGCAAGAACATGCAATATCACCAGAACAAACCTTAAACGATAAATAAGCATAGGTATTCATACATGCTGCAAAGTTTAGTCCTACTGAGTAAGCTTCATACTTGAACGCCCAATTAAAAGCAAAAACTGCATTCGTACTACAAAGCAGTTTAAAATCAAATCCTAATATAGATAATGAGAGAAGTAACTGTCATCCTTCCGAGAAGATTCTAGCACGCACTCCATAGCAGGCACAGGAACGTCACGCAAACTGAAACTCAGATCATCTTGAGCCTTGCGCAACTCTCCCTCAAGACGTGCAAGCTCCTTCTTGGTTTGTGAAACCCTCTCCCGCAGACCACAGATTTTAACATACTGGTTCTCTGATCCTTCAGACCTCATCATATAACCAAAGAAGTGCTTTGCACCTTGTTTTAAGGAATCCAGCAGGAAGCCAACATTAAAGCCTGCCCCCATGAAATCACGACAAGCGTCTCTCCAAATAAGGAACACTTCTCCATCTTTTATCTGGCAAATTTCCATGTTGTACAACGTCATGCCAAGTTCCTTAATCAACTCACACTTCTTCCTTGAAGTATAGTCTCGATCAATTAAGTGAAAGATATTTCCACCGCTATATCTCTCAGCAAATCTAGCCAAGGGACCCACTAACTCTGAAGGAATTTTCATACCCGCAAAAACAGCGGTGTCTCCACTCAATACTGGTGCAACATCAGCCATGTCTAGAGCAGACTCCTCTTTAGAAGCAAATCGAATCATAAAGTTGTCCATATGGGTCGCCCACTCACTGGTTGACTCTTTAGCAGGCAAGCTCGGGCCAAGGCTTTGAGTCTGAATGACAGTCACCTTATCGATCCCTGAAGCGTGCTTATCAGACTCAACTAAGGCATGTACCGCCGTGTCATGACCAACCCTGTCATTACTCTTACCAACATCTGAAGGATGATCCTGCTCCTAAAAAAGGGGGGGAAGGAAATCGTAAGAAAAGGAAAATATCTGATTCTGCAAAATATTACATGCCTTCCACATTTTCACATTATCAAAGGGGAAGAACTCATGTAACAGCAGCAGTATCGAAAGGCAGTGTTGTCACGAACTACAGCGGCTGGAAAAGCATAAATACTTCAATATCATGCTGCATGATTATAAAAGAAAAAATTTGTCCTCAATACTCAAGCACAATTCGCAAGCAAGATAAAGAAATCAAAACAGACAAACGGACGCATGAGTAATGCAACATACCTCAAGAGAACGAATTGATTTCCTAGTCTGTTACTCCAAGCAAATAACCAGAATCATAGCAAAAGGTGCATCTCATTCCAACTTTGCTTTCTTTCTTTTCTATTCTGTTACATATGCATTATTCTACCTGAAAACTTACTTCATTATAACTCATCTTACTTGCAAATTTATTTGTTCACATTATTTAGTACTCATGATTTTTCGAAACACACTTTATCTCTTTTTCTTTCTCACGAGTACTACTCTTGCTGCTATTCCCGGCAGCAAATAACCTCATCTTTCAATTATCAAATCATACGTTTCCTTCTATTCTTTTCATCACTCTTATTTTTTATTTTTTATTTTTTTACACAATGATGCAGGCATCTTATCATTTAAAATCACCATTCTTAACACAAAGGTTATGCTTGGTGCACTATATAACATACATTTCATATAATTAGTACACATGTTATCTATGCCACACTTCATTTAGTTTTGCTTCTGCTAATTATTTGATCACATAAGTTCCTTACTTTGTTGCACGACTTAGCAAACAAACACGATACTTTCACTCTTTTGCTATAGTAACTAAACATTGATTTCGAATCACCAAGCATCTCATTCCTTTCAAATACCCATTTGTTGTTTAGCAAACATAATTATGCATACTACAACCACCTGATGCCTATATGCATTAAACCAATACAGATAAGCACACATGTCTTTTTAATATCAACACATCAACCTATTTAACTATCCTATCTCCATGTCATTACTCATTAACTACTCTTTCATACTGTTATCTTAAGCTAAAGATCTGATGAACATGCATGAAAGTATTTTCAACATTCGACAATAAGCAAATAAAGGGCTAAAGACTTCAATTCAAAAGCACATCATCACGCTCATGCAAAAAAAAAAAAAAAAATCCAAGCTTTCGGTTTCGAATAAACAAGCTACCTGATCATTATTTTCATTCTCACTTGGACTTTGCTGCACGCTTCAACCTAAGAAGAATATACTTTATGAGCGAAAGAATCTCCATGCATGTGACACATACAATAAAGACGAAAAAGAATAGCTGGGACATACCTGATTGTCATTGCTCACATCACCGTCTTGGATAGCCTGCGAAGAAGTAACATCATGCCAAGCAAGAAGGGAGGCCAAGCCATTGAATCATAGCATGCTATTCACAAACAATCAATTTTGAATCAATCAACTATTACATGCCAAGCAAGAGACCGAGCAAAATTAAAACCATAAAGCCAACATGGTCAATCCAAGCTAACAGGCACAATTTACATGATGAACTAAACTATATGATACCAAGCCACATCATGTTCCATTGCAATCACAGCAGTAAAACTCCACGCATAATGCAAAAAAAAAAAGAATCCAGGCCACTCCATGCTCAACCAATTCATAATTACACACCAAGCAAAGGGCTAAGCTAAATTGAAACTATTGAATCCACATAGCCCAACCAAGCTAATAAACACATCTTACATGATGAACCAAGCAAAGAAACAGCAAGCTCCATCATGTTCCATTGCAATCACAGCAGTAAAACTCCACGCATAATGCAAAAAAAAAAAAAAGAATCCAGGCCACTCCATGCTCAACCAATTCATAATTACACACCAAGCAAAGGGCTAAGCTAAATTGAAACTATTGAATCCACATAGCCCAACCAAGCTAATAAACACATCTTACATGATGAACCAAGCAAAGAAACATCAAGCTCTATCATGTTTAATTGCAATCACAGCAATATAAAAAATAAAAAAGAAACTCCACGCATAAAGGAAAAGATTGAGCCATTCATGCTGAATTAATCTATTATTACACATCAAGCAGAGAACTAATCAAAAACCAAGACTATTGAGTGCATATAGCCAAGCCAAGCCAAGAAAAAACAAAATTTACATAGCCAATGATACTTTGGTGTACCAACCCTATTGCTGTCACAGCAGTAAAAGAAGAAAAGAAAATCGGGATGCATACTCATGGGCTATGTACCTTTCAAAACACGTGATAGCAAATCAATCATGACAGGGGATCACTATAGCTGAAACGATGAGCAGTTACGGCAGTAGAACTGATAACCCCAGACAGCAGAGCACGCAATATGCAACGAATCAGTCACGACAACAAATCATATAGCTGAAGCGACAATCAATTACAGCAGTAGAACTGATAACCCCAGACAGCAGAGCACGCAATATGCAACGAATCAGTCACGGAAACAAATCATATAGCTGAAGCGACAATCAATTACAGCAGTAGAACCGATAACCCCAGAGAACAGAGCACGCGATATGCAACGACTCAGTCGCGGCAACAAATCATATAGCTAAAGCGATAATCAATTACAGCAGATACTGAATCCAAAAAAAAAAGGGACTGAGATGATTACCCCAAGCAAAAGAGGAAGCAATCCGACAAGCCTACCAAGAACGGAAGAAGTCGCCAATCGGCTCTGCAACTAGCCCGATGTAAAAGCGTAAGAATGGGGACTTTCAAGCCAAAGAAATTTGACTTCTCACGCGGTGAGTCTCTGGATTCTTTGATTATATAGCCCGTAACACGGTCACACGACCTACATAATCAAGGGGGCTAATGTTGATACCCGAATTTCCACGAGTTCAAATTCTACGAGTCATAAGCAAAGAGGGGAAGTCATCAACATCGTAACCTAATTGGGCCTTCAAGCAAGCCCATTTCACGTCAAAAGGAAGCTCTCTATTTAGCAAGCAATACGAGAAGCCCAAATTCTTAAACGATTGACATGCATTTTCAAATGAGCCAACACGCTTATTTACCATGCTATACGCGTAGACCCAAGCTACATTTGGGGCTCATACGGCGGGATATGGTGTGGAAGGTAACGGATCATGCGAGGCCCATCGTTATGATAAGGCCCGTCGGTAATTTTGGACTTGGGAACCAAAATTCACGCTTCGAGGGCCAATATCTTAACGTGGGCTAGCAGAGAGATGAAAGCAAACCCAGCAAAACTTAGAGCCCATTAGAGTCTTACCCAAAGTCCATTACATTAGGACCCGTAGCCCAAGAAGCACGTTGGAGTCGTCTTCTCCAGAACAGGAATGTCGTTCCGTCGAGTTGCTGCTGGGATGGCTACTCCATCCTTTTCGGGTAAGAACTCCAACTCTATACAAAAGCCCACCAATTCTCATCCTTCAAAATCCTGCCCCAATTTCCGATAATACCTAGATGTTTACGATCACAGTTTACAATACCACAAATCAAGGGATTATGATCTCTCAAAAATCACGGCAGCACGAAATCTGGGATTTCCATCGCCACCCTATGCCTGCATCACCGGTCTTTACCCACACGGCCAAAGCAGGTTTTCACTCTTTTGATTTCATAGGGAAAACAACAGCTGAAGGTCTTAGAATGATCCCATCGAAACTAAGAATACTCTCTCAAAACCTCTGGTTCTCGATACAAACCCTTCCCCTCAATCGCCGCTATAAAAGGCGAGTTCGTTGCCGTAGAAAACCAAGCCACAACAGCCCAGAAGCAACAAGCAAGAGACCAAGCTTTGTCTCTAAACCCCTATTCTTTCCAACCAACCTTAACCCAAAACCCAGAACCATGTTGTTGCCGAAACTCTCTCTCTCTACTAAACTCTCATGCATCTAGCTCCCACACCTTTCCTGCATATAAGCCCTGCTCTTATGAACTCAAGTCTAATTCGTTGCCAAGTAGCTGTTGTTATCATCAGGCCGAGTAGCTGCTGTTATCGTCAGGCCAAGTAGTTGCTGTTATCATCAAGCCAAATCGCTGCTGTTATCATCAAGCCAAATAGCTGACGTTATCGTCAAGCCAAATAGCTACTGTTACCATCCAGCTAGTCACAACAAAATTGTTCCTGGGTCACACCTTCGATCGATTTTGGGCCTGGTCTTCGCTCTGTCAAGAGGGCTATCGCTGCTAGAAATCCAAAGCACAAACTCGCCCTCACAAGTTGTAACCGCTAATTCCCTTATTTTCTCTTCGTCAGTTACTTTGACGAAAATACATAACGTGTTTTTCTTTTAACAATCCCCCTTGTGCCAAGTCAAAGATGAAATGGTGCATGAATTGTTGTCTCACTAAAAACCTTGCCAAGTAACAATAAAAATCTTGTGGAAAAAATACATCTTGGTCGAAGGAAAAGAGTACAACGCACCTATTACATTTAATGATGACATGTGTGTGTTAGACCCTCCCTAAAGTCTACACCTCCCCCTGATCCTTACATCAGTCAAGGGAGCTTGTAAAGTCTTCGCATCTCTATGTTTTTCACATGTTTCTCAAATATGGCCTTAGACAATGATTTGGTAAACAAATCTGCCACATTCTCCTCAGACCTTACTTGATTCACTTGAATCTTAAGGAGACCTTATTGTTGCTGATTATAGAAAAATTTTGGCGATATGTGTTTTGTATTATCACCCTTGATATATCCTAGCTTCATCTGTTCGATGCAAGCTGCATTATCTTCATAAATGCAAGTAGGTTCTTCAGTGGTAGAACTCAAACCACTAGTCCCTCAAATATGTGTAATGATAGCCCTTAACCATATACACTCACGAACCGCCTCATGTAGAGCAATGATCTCAGAGTGGTTCGAGGAGGTAGCCACAAGAGTTTGCTTGGTTGATCTCCAAGATATCGCCGTGTTGCCTATGGTAAATACATAACCAATTTAAGAACGACCTTTGTGTGGGTTAGAGAGGTACCCAGCATCAGCAAAACCAACCAAAACATTATTTGGGGTTTCGGTGTAGTAGGTGGCGCTTTCGCCATCAACATTTCCTTTAGGGTTTGCAGTTCCATCTGCGGTCCCTCTTGTCTCTCTGTAGGGAAAGACTAGTCCCAAGTCAATGGTTCCTTTTAGGTATCGGAAAATATTCTTGATACCATTCCAGTGACATTGCGTTGGCGCTGAGCTAAATCTGCTTAACAAGTTCATTGAGAATGCAATGTTTGGTCTAATGCATTGGCCTAAGTACAATAATGCGCCTATTGCACTTAGATATGGAATTTCAGCTACTCTTTGTCATCTTCCTTTGGACGAAATGAATCTTTCTTTGCATCCAAACTTCAACTGATCATGGGAGTGCTAGCAGGATACGCTTTGTCCATGTTAAATTGCCTGAGCATCTTTTGGACATACGCAGACTGGTGGATTAGTATTTCACAAACTCGATGTTCTAGTTCAAGGCCTAGACAAAATCGAGTTTTCCCAAAATCCTTCATCTCAAATTCGGATTTCAATATAAAAACTCTGAGAAATTACGAGATAAATGTGTACTATTTTTTTGAATTAGCCCGAGGGGTAATAATATCATTCATCTCAAGGCAAAATAGGTCGTTACATACCCTTCCACTGCTATTTAAGGACATAGGCAGACAAGAAGATAGTGATAGTACCCACAGTGGTACATAGAAATAGACCTACTCATTATACAATCAAATACGTAGAGGTAGCAGAGATCCTCCTTTAGTACTACTCCAGAGGCGCTAGAGGTACATAAAGTACATACAAATGCTTAGCTTCCTAATACAAGGAATTATTGTAATTTAGACAAAACTAAAAAACATAGAATTGGGCCTAGGGCAAAAACCCTAGCCCAAACATAACCAGTCCAACTAACATAACCTAGAATCATCATAACGTTTACACATAAGTGAAACTTAACAAGTAATGCAACTCACTACAAATCAAATTTGAGCTCACTCTTAGTGAATTTATAGACAAAAAATAACTCTATGTCTTCTAGGAAATTAAATAATTGACTAGCCTTCCATTAGCCTGCATGCACTACCAGAATAATTTAATCACACGACAGTCATCAAACGACACATAAGTTTTTGCTCTCATCTGAGTTAGTCAGACGACATATTTTTTAAATCTATCGTCTCACCTCTGCTCATCTAACACATCGTCATTTGATAAATTTGAGAGATTTCAGACAACACTAACAAGGACATCTGTTGTCTGAAAAACAGAAAAAACAAACCAAAATTAATTTATATATATATTTTTTATCACTCAAAACACTCAAAATAACCTAGCCTTTGTGAAAAACCCATGTTCCCTCCCTTAGCTAAAAATTTAGGTCACTCTCTCTCCCAAATCATTTTCAGCCTCTCTCTCACTCACCATCGCTCTCACCCTCAATCTCCGCACCCTCTCACCCTCATCGAGCCTTTTAGCCTCACCCTCACACTCATTCGCTCTCACTCTCAGTGGGTTTTTCTTACTTCAACCTTTGATACAGTAAGGCAAAATATGTAATTTGCAGAAGTAAGGAGAGAAACGAAGAAGGAAGAGATCAGCAAACTACTTGTAGACTCACTCAGGCAACGATTAAAGAAGAGAGAGAAGACTCTAGTGCAAAATAGGAGCAACTAGAGTTTGAGAAAGCTGTCAAAGTCGCAGATGAAGGTCCAATTTCAACCCTTTAATTCTCCAATTTCTGAAATTTTCGATTGTGTTTCACTATTTTGATTGTTTTTGAAAACCTAATCGCAGTTCTGTTGATTGCTTCTGGAGACGAGGACGCGATTAAGTGCAAAGAGGCACTTTCCATGATTCGATCTTGCAAAAATCGTGCTCTCTATTTTAGCATCTTCAAGGTTGGTAAAATCTGCATGTTCTTAGCAGTAAATTTTGTGTAAATTTTTGTTCATTATTGATTGGAAGTTCACAAGATATTTACTGGGTCTATACCTGCTGTAGTTATCAGTAAAAAAGTGTTTGAATGTGTGTTTTTGATCGATAAGTCATATAATTATGTTTTCTGGTGGTGCCTCTTAGCGTAGAAAGTTAGAAACCTTGAACAGAATAACCTCTAGAAGTCACACACACACACACACACACACACACACACACACACATGTAATAGATGACAAAAGATCCTATCAGAAAAAGAAAGCAGATGTTGGAAGAAACATTGAATTCCAGTGTTCGACTATTATGATTTTTATTCAAATTAGGAATCAGTTTTCCTTACTATGTATTAAAGTTCTATCAAATTACAATATGACAAAAAATGCATAGGATCGACAATATGAATTCACACTGCAGTTTCTTTTGTCCAATCTAATGTGGTTAACTCATTTTGAGCCTTTGTCTATACACTTTATTTTGTTGTAATTTTCTTCTTTGTATTTGTGCGTTCAAACAGCTGCATAGTGGTTTACAAGGAGATTGACTCTTCATTGTCTGCAACATGGCCAACCAGACATAGGCTGGTCTCCGTTTTCCTGTTACTTATTCACTAAAGTGGTGAGTTCTAAACCATTGACTTCAAGTTTCTTTTCCCTTTTTCTAGGACAATTCTTGTTCAACTTCTTAGATGAATATCAGGTAAGAAGACTTTTTATGTGAGACTGATAAGCACTCTTAGGGTCCATAAATTGCCTTTGGGTTGCTATATATGTGTGTGTGTGTGTGTGTTAGCTACATTAAATGTTCAGACGCTAGCTAGAAAGTTTTGAAAACATTTCTTTGTTGCCCAATTGGAATATCATCGAATGGTATTTTGATTTCTCTTCAAGAACTTTTCAACATGCACTATGGAATTTGATCGACCGATTCAAACAAGGACCCGGTTACATTACTATATTTTTCTAAATGATTCACACTGAAATGTCAATATGCACAGATACGGCTGCTCTACCAACTTATAGTTACATTATTTTATGTAGAATTTGGCTTGAAAACATTTTATTTTGATTTCTTACCACATTTTGGTTTTGGTAAATTTTCAATGTTGAGAGGAAATAGTCGTCAGCTATTATATTATTTCTCAAAGAAGCGCTGCTGCTTATATGAGATTTCTGATGATGCTTGACTTTACTGATAACTACACTACTGAATAATTGGACCATGGGCCATGATGATTAACATGATTTTCTCCCCAAATGATTTGAACAAACAATTGAAATTGTTTTATATTTGCAGTTAGAACTGATTAGTTGTTGCTCTGGCTATTCAAACAAATACGAATTTGATTCTGATTGGTTTTGATTTAAATCGTTTCATATTTGCAGATTTCTTGAGATCTTTGAAATATTAGAAGTGAAAAGCTGAATGTATTTGGTTTTGTGTTTGCAGATAATGACACTTTCGACTAGAAAAGCTTCCTCTCAAGCACTAGTAATGGCAAAAAGAATGAGGAAAATCCAACTGAGAAGGACAAGCAAATCTACTAATACTAAGCAATCAAATGGATCATCATCAAGGGGAACAAAGGTTTACATTGAAACGACGAAGTAAATCAAAGGGTTCAACAGATGCTAGAAGAGCAGGACTAAGATTGCTTAAACGAGGCTATGCAACAATGTATCACATTGTTAGGCGAAAATTATTGGAAAAAGAATGACGGTATAGTTTAACCAGAAAGGGCAACCCATAGGAAAAGCTGGAAAAGAGATGAAGTCATATATTGAAGTTTTAGCTCGCAAGAAGGTTCCACTCTCGATACCATCATGGAAAGATGTGTTAATGGAAAACAAAAACAAAATATGGGAAGGCATAAAGGTATAAGAACTGGCCTTTCTTTGTTCTTTTGGTTTTTGTTATGTTGAATATCGATCATCTATGC
Source organism: Rosa lucieae (assembly GCA_024704745.1). Classification (NCBI taxonomy): domain Eukaryota; kingdom Viridiplantae; phylum Streptophyta; class Magnoliopsida; order Rosales; family Rosaceae; genus Rosa; species Rosa lucieae. Next base: position 11,587,851 of record CM045492.1, on the reverse strand, counting down.
ATGCTAAAAGGTTCATGTACTTATATGTTGATTTCGATTGTATGTAGTTGCCATTTTTGTTGTATACAGAGCATAAACAGATGGTGTTAACCTCAGCATGAGCGAAATGGAGAGAATTCAAGATCCATTTGACCACCCGCTACATTTTCCCATATAGAGATAACCCATAAGCAATCGAGTCTCACCCAGAAGACTATCTTTTCATTAATCAACTTGACTGGGAGATTTTTGTAAAAGATAGGCTATCTGACAAATTCTTGGTAAGATAACTAATAACTTGTATCCACATGTTTTATTTCTTTGCATTGATTGTTTGAAGTTAAGCATGCATTGAAATGATTATGTTATGTAGGAACTGCATGAGAAACAAAAAGGTAAAAGGGCTTTAAATAAGTATCCTCATCGGATTTCGCGTTAAGGAGCTGGATTGGAGGAAGAATTGGTCAGCATTGAGCTTTAATTTTCTAGGTTTCAGTACATCTGATTTGTATATATAATGTAGATTAGTTTACATATTGACTTAATTAATTTCTGTAGTCTGCAACAATGGAAGAATCTTCACTTGATCGAGCAACGATGTGGATCAAAGCACTTCAAGATAAAAATGGTGGTTTTAAAGATCCTTCAATAGAGGAGAAGGCACAAAAATTTGTAAGTTTGCACTTGATTTATCGCATCATTTTTAATGTAACTTCACAACATCACTACCTCTATCTATCTATCCCTCACTCACAGATAATATGTTTTAGGCTGAATTGAAGAAAAAAGAGGCTGAGGGAGAGTACAGCACTTGTGGTGCAGTTGATGTCCTGATTTTGGCATTGGGGAATCCAGAACATGCTGGAAAAATAAGAGGAGTAGGAGCAAATGTGAAGCAAGCTACGTACTTTCACCTCCCTAAATGCCAAAAGCAAAGTGTTGAAGCAACCGTGAGGTTGACCGTTCATAAGATAATGGAACAAGAGAGGGAGAAAATATTGGCAGAAGAACGGGCTATTTGGGAGGAGAGGCTTAGGAAGATAGAAGCAAAGCTCAACGGAAAGGTTGTGGAAAATGACTCCCCCAAAGTTTCCACTATTGACAAGCAAGTTGGTTCTGGATAAGGAAGTTATTCAAATCTGCAAGAGAAGAATGTCAAGTGTAATGAAAACTTGATTAATAGCAATGTCAAAAAGTCTTTGAATTTAGAGTATGTGGAGCGTGTTCAGTATATTGAGGGTTATGAGAAATATGTGAATATTGTTGATGAAGTCAACTTGAAAGCAGAAGAGAAGAATGAGCAAAATGTAGAAGTACCAGTGGTTGAAGTTTTGGAGATCCAAAAGGGTGAATGTTAGGTAATCCCCACAGTTTCTACATCGAAATGATTATGGTTTTTTAGGTGAATTGTGTGTTTTGTTGCCATGTTATAAATTGAAACATATTATTAAACATAGGAAATCTTTTAGCGTCTCACATTGATATATATATATATATATATATATATATATTCATTTTTTAGGCACAACCAATTAGTAGAGAGTGTGGATTGGCTTTAAGTTCAATTGAGAATGTTGTCACGCCCTGAATTTTGAATAAAGGAATTCAAATCCGAAACTCGAAAACTCAACAAAATAAGAAAGCACTCAGAAAATTTTTCATTTCAAAGAGTTTACAAATTAAACTGAACAACAATTCAATAAGTAAACTCACCCACACTCACTCACTACAAAGCGGAAGATTTAAAACTAAAAGTACCATTCGACGTCCACTCTACCGAACGTACACCTCAGCTTCGACGAAGATCACTCGATGTTCCAACATGCACAATAACCCCTACACCATGGAATAGTGCACCGGGTTGAAAAAACAAACCCGGTAAGTTTTTGCAAGCTCGTATGAGTAAAACTAGAAAACCACTAAAACACTTTTGCGACCCAAGGACAACAAATCAACACAATGATTAATTCAAACATCAAATCCAAATAAATACCGGTAATGCCTGCATAGAAAATTAGTTCAAAAGATTACCCAAAAAGCACACAATTCAAAAATAGAAATAACAGTAACCCCTGCATAGAATTTAGTTCAGAAGACTATATTAAAATCAATCAATAGAAATTATAGTAATTCCTGCATATAGCTTAGTTCAGGAGATTACTTAAAAATCAACAATAGAAGTGAAAAAGAAAAAGAAATAAAAAAACCAAACAATAGAAATGAAAAAGGAAATTAATTAGAGAAATCAACAACTCACGCTAAACCAAGAATTCACCCTTCAACTCCGAATACACAATCTTACAAAATAACTCGTTTCAAAACTTGACATCGTTACCTCTCAAAGGTAACATACATCACCTCAATCGTAGCCTGTCACCGCCTAGGGTTATGACATCTGATACACTCACCTCAATAGTAGCCTGTCACTTCCTAGGGTTATGGCATCCGATACACTCACCTCAATTGTAACTCGTCACCCGAACAGGGTTATGGCATCCGACGCCCTCGCCTTCGTCACTACTTTGATACTAGATCCATAGACCGAAATCATTTATAAGTCCTACATGACCCAAAATGTTACTCCAAAACTCAAATACTCTTTCTCACAATAAAATCAACAATACATACGCATATCACAATGTCATGCCATCAACATATATATTCCACGTATACACACACACACACACACGTAGCCATCCACTCAGGAATGCCTACTTATACCAATTCTAGTTCGCACACACACAAAATTGAGAAATTCATTTTTATAATAAAAATTCATTTTCCATACATGTGAACCACAGTCATATGAACCGTAGTCGATCGAGTTCATATCATTTAAAACAATCTTTATTTGCATAAAACGATTTCACAATTTACCAATTAATTTCCAAATAATAAGTAAATTCGTTCATAAATGAACCATGTGAGATTTACTCAACTCAAAATCCCGCTGCATCTTCTCTTATAGTAGAGATAAGATATCGACTACTCTCCGTTAATCACCTAAGGAATGTACGTCATAGCTTAGTACACGAATAAAAAACTATTAAGTTTCTGACTCCTGTTTGTCCTATAATCTTGAAAGTAATGCCAATCTAGGTGAAACTTTATTCGAGACCATTTAAGGTCTCCAGGATACTTCTACGATCAATATATCAAAATTACAAGTCGATCGGACGGCCGAATCCTCACGGATCAAAAACCGATCAAACCAAAAACCCTAAAACGCTAAAATTCATAACTTGCTCATACGATTTTCAAAAATTACAAACTATATATAAAAATGCTCGTATCGACTAGTTGATCGCAATGAGGAGAAGAAACTGCCCGAGAGGAGGCCAAAACCCACCGGAAAGCGCCACCACAGACTGTGACAGAGCCGTCGTCAACTACCTTGAATGGCGGTGAAACCTATATGCATCTCTTCGTCTTAACAAGACAAACAACTTTCCCAACTAGCATATAATCTAAATCAAAGTGGAAGTGGCCAGAAATTACCTCGAAAGGAAGTAGATCGGAAAATCCTCCAAGAATCCTATTTGCTTGATTTCTTCCTCCACACTTCAAATTAGTTCAAACTACATAAGGAGCATGATCAGCGTCTTGAGAGGATTCCAAAAAGCCAAGTGGTTCAAGCTATGGTGGCCGGACAGTGAAGATATCGGCATTGACCTCCCATTGTAGCTCAAATCGGGTTTTGATTGCAGCGGCGGCTACAGGCCGAGATAGGCTGTAAAGCCACCACCAACAAGTGCGCAAGGTCAAGGCGAAAATAACCCAAGAAATTTCACATCCAACGGTGACGGGAGGAGGGAGAAATGGCCGACAGAAGAAAAAATGCGATTTTCTGTGGGAGGAGAAAGAAGAGAGCTCGGGTTTCCCAAAATGGAAACCTGTCCTTTTTTGCAAATTTCAGAAAATTTCGTCCTTTATACCAAATAGAAACTTTTTCCGATAGCCATAACTTCTTCATATGAACTCCAATTTTCACGTTCTGTATGTCCACTAACTCATATCGACGCGCTCTAGAATTTAATGAAGGAAGTTTTCATAGAATCCTAATGTATAAAAAGTCAACCATTGAGATAAAGCATTTCGAGCGAATAATTGTTTGAAACACTTCCGCTTCACCCTCGAACTACGAAATCGTACCAATGAACACTTTAATAATTTCAGGAAACATTTAGAAATTAATAACGAATTTTCGGGGTCTTACAAATGTTGTAGCAGTTGCAACGATTGTAGAAGTCAATGAGGAGTGCAAAAGCTAGCTGATCCACGGTGTTCCGTTAGGTGAGGGGAACATGCTTGTGTCAATTCTAAACTCTGTAGTGGATTCAGCTTTGCTTCCATTCCCAATCAAAGATGAAACCTTGACTGTTCCTGATGCTATCGGGACATGTGTAGCTTGGCCTAAAGTCTTGATAATTTTTCCGACAGATAAGGTAATAAATAATAATCCTTATAATGCTTTTTAACTTCATTTAAATGTACCTTAACTCTATTCTTGCGAAGTTATTAGCAGGTCATTATTTTTACCATTTATTTTGTTACATAACTATATGACAACAAAGAGTAAAGCAATGAGAAGAGAAAAATGGCAGGAGAAAATGATGATGATGAGGAGGATCTGGACATTGATTCATTGCCACAAAATATTCCTGCATCCCTTAAAATGATATGCATGTGGGCGAAAGAAACACTTCCAAATGGGAAGACCATTGTCTGTAGCTTTGATGAAAAGATTTTCGAACATCCGTTGAAAACTTTTGTTACTAAGAAGCATGCTAATAACTTTACTACCATGAAGGAAGTATTGGGTAGCTGCATATCCATCTATATGAGGTAATCTCCTTCTCCTTGATTTAGTTGGAATTTAAGTAGATTGTGACACTAAATGGTTTAAAATTTACATTATTTGATTTGTAACTATCTGCATGGCGTGTTGGAAAAATCAAAGATGGTTGATATGATCGGATTTGTTAGCCCCACAGATATTGGTGCCATTGGTTGTGGAAATCCAATTGAACGTTCCCGTGCAACAACTGACAGGATGACAAAAGGAAAGCGTGGCCAAATTTTCTTCTTGCCATATAACTCAAGGTATGTGATATTGATACAATTCAAATTCTGACATTGATTTGCTGCAACTAGTTTTCATATGATAGTGAATCTGAATGTTGTTGTTTTCTACTTTACAAGTTGTCATTGGATGCTAACTGTGATAAACGCTGAAGAAGACACTGTCTACTTCATGGTTCCATTAAAGAGAAGACTGATTACCAGAGAGTGGAAGAACATTGTGGACAAGCAAGTGGTTATTTTTCTTAACAAGTAAGTTTTATATAATGTTTATAGTTGCATATATTTTGATCTTTAACACAAAATTTCTGTTAATATTAAAGCGGCATCAAAATATATAATGCACATGTCAAAAGGCAAGGGCGAAAAAAAAACTACCTGGAAAAACTGTGCGGTAAGTTTTATGAAATATTTTTTTATTAATTTTGAATTGTTCAACTAAATACATATTGAAGACTATTTCCTGTATTTATACAACTGAAGCAACTATGCAGTTCTTATGTACCACTTTTACTATTTTCCCCCATATATCTCACAAGTTTCCTCTTATAATGTTTTTAGGGTATTCTTGAGCAACGTACTGACAAAGAGTGTGGCTATTTCATAATAAGATACATGAAGGACATAGCGGAGGATAAGAACTTGGACTTTTTCAGCAAGGTAACTAAAACTATGTGTTTAATTATTTCTTAATGCATTATGTTGGACTATTGTCATATGGTATTGTGGACTTTTTCACCAACTTAAACTGTTTGCTGGAATATTGTCATCTGATATTGCTCTCTGAAAATATATATGCTTATTGAAATTGTGGTTGCTGGGTTGCATTGTTCTGGACTACCTTGCATGTTTCGATCAGTTCATATATAGTCATAGATTTTGGATAGTTTTCTGAATACTAAGTGCAAACCAATTTGTTTCAGTGGGAGAGAAGAGGGAAGGCAGCATATACGCAGCACCATATTGATGCAGTCAGAACAGAGTGGTAAAAATTTGTTGTTAAAACATATATGTAAGCAGTATCGCATCTAGCTGGTTAGTATTTGGTAGGGACTTATTTTGGTAACCTTGATATATGATAGACTTGCTATCTTGAGGTTGCTTTTGGTTTGAATTGCTGAATTGATCTGGATATGAATTTGTACTTTTGTAAATGTGTTGGATATGGCAATGTATGAAACAGAAGGCAGTAATCTATGACAATGTGGTATTTTGATATGTTTTGGACAAGGAATTTCATATTTGCAACAAAGCCAATTCAGACGTCAAATATAGGTCAAGTGTCTATTGTTTGAGATTCACTCAGACAACACATAGTTAAAGCAGCAAATAAGTCATGTTGTTTGAACATGATTCAAACAACATATATAACAAAAACTCATGTTGTCTGAACTTCATTTACACAACAAATATATAAAAAAAACTCATGTCGTCTAAACTTCCATTCACACAACAAATATAACAAAACTCATGTTGTCTACCTTCATCTCAGGCAAGATATATAACAAAACCAATGTCGTCTGAGATTCATTTGACTCATCAGATATTACAATAAACTGTTGAATGAGGTTCATAAAATGCAACTGAAAACAATAAAATGTGTCATCTAAGTGTTCTATGAGATGACATTTTCTATTTTGACACCGCTATTGTTAATGCATCTGGTACAACTGAGAAAAATGACTCATTGTTGTCCAAGATGTACACCGGACCATAGATTCTAAAACATTTTGATGTCTGAGTTTCACTAAACACAACAGAAACAAAAGTGGCACTTGTTGGAGATTCATTTCAGACAACAGAGGTATCCCAACAATGTGGTCTGAAATATATTACAGACATCATGTAGTCATGTTCTGCTTGTCTGAGATTCATTACGCACAATATAGTTCTCTTAAAAGTGTTGGGGTAATATAATGTTTCTCAACAGTAAATAAATGAACTGTTGTCTGAGTGTCTAACAGACAATAGTTTATCCAAATTAAAATAGTTTGGTAATTTTTAGACTACAGTTATGAGCTTATATATGTCGTCTGAGTGTAACACATGCAATAGTTTTGAACTACTGTCTGAGTGAAGTCAATCAGACCACATGCTACTAGACAACAACAACTTTTTACTCAGACGACAGTTCAGGAACTGCCGTCTGATTAACTTTGTGGTGTAGTGACGCCATTATGGAACCAACAAAACACCACTTCCTAGCAAACAAATAAGAGCACTTCTTCTCCATAAGTCGCTTGAAATACGCCAATCTCATTCAAGATAGTTACTAATTCCTATAGAAGTTATGACATGAAAAGATTGGCACTTGAAGACTACCAAAACGTCCAAACTACCCAAGTAGGTCTAACTCTCGGGCCAAGCCAACCCAATTCATTAAGTGATACATGAGACATGAGGGTGGCAAGACACCCTCCTTAAAAGCCCAGAAAGCAGGCCTAAATAGTCTAAAGTTGAGCCCAAGGCTAGCAGGAGTACCCTGCATTTCTTGCCAAAAAAATCACTGCCACACTCTCCAGCGGCTGACCCATCCAGTACAGCGTCTCCAACACGAACTGCCCAAGCAATCAGCAGTTAACACCGACAGATTGAAATGAAGCAGCATTACACTATTGACAACAGATCAAAGCATAGCAACACTCCACACCGTATGCTACTCCACCATAGACCCAAGCCTAGTGAGAAAATTATGTCTACAACAGGCTAGAGCAACCTCGATCTAACCAGATTTGACATATTTCAAGTCTTTTCAGGTCCACAAAAATGTTAACCCTATCGGCAATGCACATGAAATGCCACACCCACGCAAGTGGATGACTGAAAACCCACAAGAGTCGACGAAATTTTCTATGCTCGACAAACCCTAGTAGAGAGTGTTGCTTTGTTTTAAAAGTTTGTTATTTTCTTCACCTACTCATATGTGCTCAACTGTTATTTAATATTAATATAAGGATGCGACAGAATAATGAGGTAATTGGAAAGTCTCTATTTCCCTCATTATTCTATATTATTGGATTTCAACTTAAGATCAATTGAGCACATTTTTTTTGAAGAGAAGAGAATAATAATTTCATTCTAACATACTAGTTACATAAGCCAAAGTCGTTCATACGCCTACCAACATTTTGAGGAGAACTTAATCTCGGAATATAATCAAAGTAAAAACTACCTATTAACAACCAACTAAAGCACGTCTTATTGCAAACAAAAATACAAAAACACAAATTAAAACTAAAAATCTTGACCCCTACAAACTACACAATTCCAAGTCGCCAAAGACATTAGCAAAATTGTTCAGCAAAGGACTCAAATTAATTATAAAAGGTCTAATCCGATAGGCTCCAAAAGATGGAGGAACACTAAACAAATATGCTTATCACCCATATGACAGAAGCCTAGGCCCACGATTTTCGTTGTACACTCATTAGATCCGCTGTTGTAACTCCACCATGAATACGCAACACCATTGTTGAGAGCTTAGCATCACAATTTCCGCTACCCTACGAAACTGCCACAAAACTCAACAGCAACTTCAGTAGCATGCGAGGAGTGTGATACCCAAGCGACACCGTTAAGGAGAAAGCAACACTCAGTCATAATCCAAAAGGATACATCTTTGATACTAGTTGAACGAAAGGCCGAGGAAAGCCATCAGCATTGACAACTAGGGTTGCTAAGCATCTGGTTTTATATAATCTTAAAATGAATTGGTCAGTTTAGTAAAATTGAGTAGCAAATTATTTTATTATGTGAACATGACTATTAAGAGAAGAGGGGTTTTCTATTGATTTTACTTCATGTAATAATCTTCACAATATGAAAAAAAAAAAAAAAAAATTCTATTTCATAAACTTTTTCTAAACCTTTGACAAAAAAAAAAAAAAAAAAAAAAACAAACAAACTTCATCTCAACAGCTAATAATCAATTATACAGGGGAAATGAAAGAAATATCAAAAGTTTGACAGAACAAAACAAGAAACTATTGCGCTAGAAGGAGGGTTTGAACCTCCGACCTTGTGGTTAACAGCCACACGCTCTAACCAGCTGAGCTATTCCAGCCTTTGATTTGGCTGACTTTACAATACTTTAATTAACCTCTTTTCATTGCCTACACAGAACATACTACCAGCTTTGTTTATTTTATTTTTTTAATTCCACAAAGCACTTCTTAAAACAGTATTTCATGTCTTTTCTTTTTCTTTTCACTTCATATATAAATCGGAGCATAAATTTTGTCCCCAGTAATACTTTCTCTACACCTAATATTCTAAAAAGTTTGCCTAAATTTCACTCTGCATGAAATCTTTAAACAATTTAATATGAACCTCATTAAAAGTTAAAAATGTTTTCATGGCGCTAGGGAAACACATCCAGATTGCAAAATCAGGGAAACAGTTCAAACTTCAAACTGTATAAATAAAAATGATCCGCCTTAGTCAAGGATTCAACGACTTCATCTTTGTCATAAAAAAAAAAAAAAAAAACGGCTTCACCTTTGTAAATCAAAGAGTTTAAGAAAGCTCACCAAACGCTATATTGGGTTAGTGTTAAGTTTTTTGACTAAATATATCTTGATTAAAGAGATAATCAAACTAATGCCAAACGGAGAAGAAAAGAGGAGGTAGACTTGCTAAGAACTTTAAAAAAAAAAAATACATTAAATATCTGAAAATGAATACTTCTTGAAAAGTGGCATACATCATGCACGAATTAAAATTAGCAATGTATCATCTAAAAAACTGATACAATTTTCAAGTGGATCTCGTTCTCTTTATGATTAAGGACTTCTCACCAACATATATAATTATCAAAATGTATTATTTTCAATATTGCCATTCAAAGACTATCTACATAAACTAAGTAATTTCTTCTTTCACACAATATTAAGGTTCACCCTTCTTGTATGACCTAGCTCTGCTGCATCTGGTGGTGGCGGCTCTCACACCTTCTCCATTTTTATGGACAAAATGCAAGCCTAGTCCTGCTGTCTTTCTTTTGCGTCTCTTTTGCTGGTTGTGTCTCAGAGTTCCCAGAGAAGAAGTTTGATGGGGAAACGGTTCTTTTGGATTGGATGGGATCGTTGGATCGCGGTGGTGGTTCGTGATGCAGTGATGGAGGGGCCTCGCTTCTAAGAGGCTGGAGAGTTGGAATTGGGGTTCTGCGTTTTGTTGGTTTGTCGCCGGCATGGGCTATGTGAAGTTGTGGCTTTGATGGTGTTGCGGGGCCTTCAGAAGTGGTCGTCGGCGTCGATCTCGTCAGTGATGGCTATTGTAGTTTGGCATTCTCCATTGCAGGTCCTCAGGACGCATCCGTTGGTGCTGCTGTCCAGCTTGTTGGCATCAGGATCCGGATCTAGGATCCGGGTGGACTTGGCAGATAGAGCCGGATCTGGGATCCGGGTGAAGTTTGGTTTTGGCATGCGGCCCACAATCTTTGTTGGGCTTTTTATGATTGGCTAGAATATATGGATTAGGGCTCCTGTGCCTTATTGGTATTGGATCCAGGACCCAATTATATGGTATTTGTTCATGAAAGATCGTTTGCCAACATGGCCATGTTGTGACACCCTTGGCCGGCTTCGATCTTTAGGTGGGAGAGTGCCTTCATTCCGACGCCAAATTGATTTTTGTCAACTTGTGTGTTGGAGTTCGATGGGTAGTCAAACTACCAACTACTCAATTCACTACACGGCTGTAATCCGTAGTGTAAAATCAGCGCTACGTCTCGACGTTGCTGCTCCTTGCATTATTAAGTTTTTATATTTCATATGTATTTTTCTTTTTGGGTTGTTTTATTATTTTCTTGTTGTCTTTTGGCATCGTATCGTTGTACTCTTTCACTTTCAATAAATAGCTGACCTCATTCGATTAAAAAAAAAAAAAAAAAAACCTATCTACATAGACATTAATCAAATCTGAGATATGCAAATATTTTTGTATGAAGAAATGATGGTTGATCATGAAAATTTGTAAGTCATTGAAAAAGCATGTGTATTTCCAGCGATATAGATGACTAAATTTTTTGTCTTTTTATCCTACCCTACCCATCGTTGATGACCAAACAATCTTTAGTTTGAATAATCGTCTATAGTCATTTAAAGAACAAACTGTTCGGATTATAAGATGGGATTTTATAAAGGCGAATATCAGTCCTAGCAAAAGTACCTGAGAAAAAAGTTGTGGAAGAGCTTTCAATAGATTAACTGCACCGATAATCTAGTTAAATATAAGTGACTTAGGAGTTAGGACAATGTTGTTGACGACGATAATTATGGTTCACGTTAGGTCATTATCAAAAAAAAATTTGACAAAGCATTATTAAGCACCTTTTAGTTGAACCTTAATAAAACGTTGGATCTGATGGAAATGTTTTGCAATCTTGTAATTTCCCTATTGCAGATTTGCAGTTCACCAATCAAGTGGTCAATTCTTAAAGGTGGAAGACTTTCGGTTATGCTAATCAAAAATTTCCATTATATGAACCTTTTTTTTTTAGTACAAATTAACGATAATTTTTCGCATATTCTCATCTATCCTATAGTATTAGTGAGATTTGAATATGTAATCTTCACATTATCAATTATTCTAAGTAATTAACATGTCACAGCTTACCAATATCTATATAATCTTAAAAAAGTCATAGCTCACCGAACTGATAATGCGAAGATAACTTATTCAGGGATGGCAACTAGCTTTCACTAAGATATAGAAGTAGAAAGTGTGTTAGAAGTTGAGTGGAGAATTACTACTTGCCCGCATCTAATGGGATTCTGCACAATGTCCCTAGGTATCGCTTCTTATAGCCTTTCGGTTACTTTCTACCACTAAATGGTGGTTAATATATAATATTCTTCTCTCCTACTTTCCACATATTTCCAATTTTTGGTATCATATTTCTATTTTGTCTCTGTCAAATGGTTTTTAATGGAATAACTCTTTTTCATTTAGTTTTTGGGTATTTAGGGTAGGTGAATACAAATTTAACACTTGTACAAACTACAACCAAGTATAGAATTAAAAAATAAAAAATTAAATCTTAAGAGCTATGTTTGAGTTCCGCGAGAAACACCTAATTCAATATCAAGTAATGAAGAGATGTTCGCGACAGTTTATATCTAGGCGAGACATTCAATATCCAGGCGGTGCCTCCTGTCAATTGGTTTTGCTTATTTCTATGCCCGTAACAGTTCAGTTTAGATTGGCCTAGCAGTGTCTAGTGTCGTTTCGAAGCAGTGTCAATTCAAGCTTACCTTCATGACATATGTTCAGATGTCTTTCCTCTATAAGAATGTGGTTGGTGTCTGTGCACAATTAGGCCTCATCAAAAAGCCCGCGGATCAAGTGGGCCGATGGAGGCCCGTCGGCCCTGAGGGCTTTTAGCCCGGCCCGACCCGTCAAAAAACCCGCAAAAGCCCGCCTCGGTAAGCCGAGGGCCGGCCCGCCAAAAGCCAGCCAAAACCCGGCCCGGCCCTTAAAAGCCCGCTAGGCCCGACCTGTAAAAGCCCGTAAAATATTTTATATATATATATATATATATGTGTGTGTGTGTGTGTGTGTGTGTGTGTGTGTGTGTGTGTAGATATGTGTGTGTGTGTTTATATATACATATATGTGTGTGTGTGTGTGTGTGTGTGTTATATATATATAGAAAATATATATATGCATTACCGCATAATATATATATATATAGATATATATTATATGTGTGTGTGTGTTATTATATATGTATATATTTATATATGTGTGTGTGTTTATATATATATATGTGTGTGTGTGTGTTTATATATATATATATATATATATGTATGTGTGTGTGTGTGTTTATATATATAATATATATATATATGTGTGTGTGTGTGTGGAAGTTCTTATACTTCTATTATTCCATATAGAATATGTGCATATATATATATATATATATATATATATTCTACATATCGGTTGACCAATTCGATCGGATTTGAAAATATGGTGAAATTGGCTAAATTTTGTACCACATTCATAATTTATTGTAATAAACTCATCTAACGGTCGGTTTTTCCATTTTTTTTTGAATTGATATGGGTTGCTCTTTGGAGTGTATGATATATAAATATAGGTTTATAAGAGTAACTAAGTTTGACCTAGTTGATCGAATTCGAAACGATAACCAAATTGGCTGGATTTTCTACAACCACCATAAAACATTACAATCTCTCAATCGAGTGGTTGGTTTCTCCAAATTCATTTTCCACTTCATGATTGCTTTAGAATGAACCTAAACAATTTAAATACAATGTATATGTCATACAACTTTAGGAGGAAAATTGGTATAGACCAATGTGTTTGTAATTAAAATTAATTTTTTTTATCTTATGTCCACGCACATCCATTGATGGAATATATACAAACGTGATGTGAAAAAATAAGCACGTTTCGAGGTTGTCACGGCATCGGTCAACCAATAAAACATATAAGTGTCTACGGTTGACTAATCCGATCGGATTCGAAAATATGGTAAAATTGGCTAAATTTTTTACCACACTCATAATTTATTGTAATAAACTCATCCAACGGTCGGTTTTTTCATTTTCTTTGAATTGATAGGGGTTGCTCTTTGGAGTGTATGATATAAATATAAGTTTATAAGAGTAACTACGTTTGACCTAGTTGATCGAATTCGAAACGAGAACCAAATTGGCTGGATTTTCTAAAACCACCATAAAACATTACAATCTCTTCATCGAGCGGTTGGTTTCTCCGAATTAATTTTCCACTTCATGGTTGCTTTAGAATGAACCTAAACAATTTAAATGCAATGTATAAGTCATATAACTTTAGGAATAAAATTGGTATAGTCCAATGTGTTTGTAATTAAATTTTTTTTTTTTTTTATCTTATGTCCACGCACATCCATCAATGGAATATATACAAACATGATGTGAAAAAATAAGCACGTTTCGCTGTTGCCACGCCATCGGTCAACCAATAAAACATATAAGTGACTACGGTTGACCAATCCGATCGGATTCGAAAATATGGTGAAATTGGCTAAATTTTTTACCACACTCATAATTTATTGTAATAAACTCATCCAACGGTCGGTTTCTCATTTTCTTTGAATTGCTATATGTAGCTCTTTGGAGTGTATGATGTATAAATATAGATTTATAAAAAATTAGTGTCTTTAAAAATTTATTTATCAATAAATTAGTATCTATATATAAATATAGATTTTTTTGGGTACAATATAGTTATATAGATATGTTATCTTTGGTTGTATTTGATCATTATCCATTGAATTTCCAAAGCTTGATTAAAAAAAAAAATACTTGTGTCTTTAAATATTTATTTATAAATAAAGCCCGCAAGGCCCGCTTTATATGGACAGGCTTGGATCCTTTGATTTTTAATAAAGCCCGGCCTGCAATTATTTAAAAATATAGCAAGGCCCGGCCCGGCCCGGCCCAAGCCCGCTATGAATGGGCCGGGCCCCCGTTGACGACCCCTATGCACAATGCATGTGGCTGGAGCATCTAATTGAAGATTGTTTAAGTGTGGTCGTCGTTGGAATGGCCCTGGCGGATTCGGGTATGATATTTATTCCTATGAAACAATAATAGACATCCTACTTATTATAGACAACAATGATAGTTTCTAGGGCTACGCTATTTTCCTCGCCGGTGTTTTCTTCGAATTTGACCAAAGCCATCCTTATGGATTAGGTGGAAGAGGGCGCTTGTATGGTGGACAACTTGAGTGTGAAGTTATTAGGTCTGGTGGTGTTTTGGGCTCAAACCTCAAAAGTTATTTGAGAGAATCCTTTCGGGAAACTGAAGTTTATTGGTGTTGGTGGTTTGGCTTCTTGGTGAGGTGATACAGATCAAATAGCTAGAATGCACTAAATATTATCAACTTCAATCTTTGCCCAAGAAGAAAGCCTAAGCTGGTGATATGATTGATTAAGATGCATGCCTATTTCATTTGCAAGGTTTTAAATATCGGCATCTTTGTATATATTGGTACTTTGAAAAATGGAGATATCGGAAATATCGGAGATACAGGGAAACAAAATGTCGTTTTTGAAAAAAGTCAATTTATTAGAAATTTAGAACTACATATAAATACATATGAATGTCAACTTCATCTACATCCAAAAAGAGACTCTAGGCCGCTGAAAAGCCTCTCGCTGGTCTACGAAAATGCAATAATCAAACCAAGACATATGACCCAAATAGTACGAATTGTAGTGATGAACATGATAGTTATAGATCTCTTTAGAGCTGCCGACTGTTTCCCCTATAAGGGAATAATAAGGATGAACCCAACTGGATGACTGATCATATACTTCTCCATATTAATTATATCCATAAGCATCATAACCTAATTGATTGTTGTCTTCATGAGATTCATTTGAGATCTCACTGTGCTCTGTGCCTAAACTGATAGAGTTGAACTTAAGGCAATTGAAGAAACATTATATGGGGTACTTTGATCATCAGTTGCACCTTTAGTCCTCCTGGTCTTCTCTTGAGCACCACGACCAGCTGTTCTCACTCCGCGGTCTTCATCTTGGGTGGTATGATCAAAATTACCTTCACAAGTAAATTGGAATCCTCCATCCACAGAAAATTATCCATAGTCATATCTTTCACCTCCACCACCTGTTCCGCTTCCACCCTCTCCACCATCATCAGAACTATCTGGAGTTGCTATACCACCCCACACATCATCACTATATGAATTATCTTCTGGGTTTTTAACAACTTCTTCAGATAAGACTCTTTCTACGTTGATTCCAGCATTAGTTGTAGTTTCTACAACTTGTGGAAGAGGTCTTCCAGCTTCATCATTGAGGTGTGCAAGCATAATCCAATCATGAAGTGGATCAATGCCATTATCAAGCGGCTCGCTTGCAATATGAAGTAGATCTATATAGTTGTTTTCATTGACCACATTATTCTTTGCCTGTTTATCTCGCAGCAGCAGCTTCATGTTGTAGTAGCAGTATACATGCTTGTCCAACTTTTGATATGCCAAACGGTTCCTTTGCTTGGTATGAATAATAGCAAATGTACTCCAATTCCTCTCACACGCAGAAGAAGAAGCCGTTTGTGCCAAAATACGCATTGCAATTTTCTCTGTTCGCCTTGAAGGGATTTTCTACTAACTTAGATTCACCTTGAGGGGATTTCTCCTCACTCAGATTTGTCTTTAGGAGATCTCTCTTCACACAGATTTGTCTTTAGAGAATTAATGAGTTTTTTTTTTACCTCAAATTTTACAGATATTTCTTCACTTTATCGGGGATATATCACAAATATCTAATATATCAGGGATATTTGACTATGTTGGAGAAATTTCGCAGAAACTGTAAAAGATAAGATCTTTACCCCCCTAGATATATCGGTCAGTCGAAAAAATGAGATATCGGAAATATCGCAGATATTTAAAACCTTATTAATTTGTGTTAGCCTAATCCTAACTCAATTCCCAACTATAACAGCACGATGTACATCCTCATGGAGTTATACAAACCCATCAAAGCCTTTCTCTTCCAAACCAACAAAGCCCCTAGAGAGAAGCAGAAGGGTTACAAAATGATCTTGACAACAAAATATCGATGAAGGTACTGAAAATATCATGACTAGAAACCGTAGAAAACAACATGGGATTTTGATTAATTAGATTATAGAAATTAGCCCCACTTTTATTTATTTATTATTATTATTTGGGGTCAAAAGGCATGTCAATTGTCATGTTTATTCCTTTTATTTTTTAGTGAAAGAAACGAGCATACACAAAGATGTGATGTGATGGATTTTTTTTTTTTTTTTCTATGAGCAAAATATAATAGCAAACAAACAACCTCTTAAAGAACCATCTCGTCGTTGGTCCCAGTGAAAAGCATAACTAATGGATAAGGGAAGCTAGTAATTCCAGGTTTGAGATGATAATATGGAGATTCGCCTGCAACAGAATTCGCCTGCAACAGAATTCGCCTGTCCAAGCACATGAAGAAAGGAAATCGACAAGAGAAAAGAGTCGAGAATTTTGATATCACAAGAAAATCAAGACTCTCGAAGCACATGAACAAAGGAGATTGACAAGAAAAAAGAGCTGAGAATTTTGATATCACAAGAAATAGTCTTGATTTTCGAAAAAGCTACAATACCATCATTGATACTGTCAATTAAATTTTTCGAGTCATCCTCGACTTGAACACGGTGAAAACTTATAAGGCCTTCTCCAACCCAAGTGTTTAAAGTGCCAAAGTGCCAAAAAATAGCCCATGTGTTCTCCAACCCATGATGCGAAGGGGTAAAATGTAATTTTTTAGGGTCAAAGGTGAGGTTAAAGGGGCATTTTTAGCCCTTGGAGGAGCCCTTTGGCCCTTCAAAAAACTGGATCATATTAAAGCTGACCCTTTCAAGTAGTGGAGGATGACAGTAGCATGACGTCAGCAACTGCTAGTTGCTGACGTCAGCTAGCCGTTGGTTAATTTTTTTTTAATTTTTTTTATAGCCGTTGGTTTATATATATATATATAATTTTAAAATAAAGAAATTATATATATATATATATATATATTTTCTTTAAAAAAAAAATACAACCGAAAAAATATTTTTTATCATAAAAATTATTTCAATTACTATAAGTCAATTGACTTTAAAAAATAAGCACACATAATCAATCCAAAATGTTAAAATATATTTTAGGGCTATAATTTAGCCTTAACGAGTTGGAGACGGTTGATGTCAAATCAATAAATAGTATAAAATTTAGGACTAAAATTTAACCTCAAAACTATTTTTAGCCCTTTAGGTTGGAGATGGCCTAAAGTTACCATCTAAATTCCCAAGAGTGAAGACTCTTTCAAAACTGTAGCTTTTGGTCACCATCATAGAAGCTTTGCCAATATTCTAAGCTGAAGCAATAATGGGATTGCTGAAACTGGCCAATTGATGCAGGTATGGTACTAATGGTAGGCAAGACTTGACCAAGCACCTCCAGGACTAGTCAAGAGTCAAGACAGTCTTCCATCATCCAGCTAAAATGAACCCCACCTCTCCACCAACATCATAACTTTCTTATCCTCCATTAAAAGTTTAAAACCAAATACTAGGATTTGGGAGATGAGATTTTATTGGTAAAAAGAGTAAAACCGTAGATGCATTAGGATTTGCCTTGGACTTAGTTGGGCCAATCCAAACAGGGCCAGATCTTGTCGCTTAAATAGGAATATGAGTTCCTTCATTGCTGCAAGTTTACCTGCAGATAAATCTCCAACAATATATTGGGGTCATCAGACAATTCAATCGCCAGTTTAATTATGCCATGGCATGTATCTGCCAAACCAAAGTTGCCGAAATCACTACCACTATAATATCGGTATCGGCCCGCTCGAGTAAGTCACATCCGCCATCAATTACCAATCAGATTCACTTCCACAGAGACGTAGAACTACAAGTTATTACCAACTCTGAAATAGTAAGTTGAGAAGTGAACGCTTCTAACAAATTAAAAAAAAGGTTCAGAAGTGAACTAATCTAGCTCCAACACGTGCAAATATAGGATACTAAAATGGAATCATAGTTGGTTTATAACCAAATGTGACTTTTATTAATGTGTAGAGAAGTGATTAAAGTGACTGCATACCAAATGACAAAGAGAATAACCTCCAAACTTGCAAAAAAACTCCAAATAGACCTTAAAAGTATTATTCCACAACTTGACAAACTCCAAATAGCCCTTAAAATGGAATCATACTTGATTTATAACCAAATGCGACTTTTATTCGCTACACATTAAGCGATTAAAGTGACTGCATACCAAATGGCTGGAGGTTAATAACCTCCAAACTTGCAATAAACTTCAAATAGACCTTAAAAGTATTATTCCACAACCTGACAACTTCAACCAAGGCAGAAAGAACTACTGCCCTTCAGGGTCAGCAAAAACAGGCTCAAGCAGGACCCTTCTATACCATAACATCTACAACACCAAGTAAAATTCACCACTTGACAAAAGACTCCCTAGATATGCATTCATGAATAAAACTCATATCCCAGGGATTGTCACCTTTGATAATATTTTTGGCAAGCGCCAAGCATTGAACATAAAGGAGAGTGAAAACACCAGATTGGGTGGCATGTTGATTCCATTGTACTCTACCACTAGAGAGTCGGCTCATAACCCACTATAATGTGAATATAAGTCACTATGGGATTTGAGTGGAGAGGCATATTGACTACAATATATTTATATATATATATATATATAGACACATACATGCACTGATGCACCCTATAATGAAGTCAAAAAGCAGCACATGATAGTGGTGGTCCATAATGCCTTAATAGAGGGGTTGTGGTGATAATGATACAATTATACACCGGCCCAGTAAAACTCATTAAGGTCAACAAAGTGGCTTGTGTTGATGATGATAACAGTTGAGACTAAAGTGCCCCTCCCATGTATTATGCATTATGGAAGAAACAAAGGAACAAAAGAAAAAAGAAAAAAAAGAAGATGTTTTGGATGATATTGAGCCGGCCTCAAGTGAACTTGGAAAGAAACTCTGCTTCGTTTTACTAGTGAAATGCATTTTTGTTCCTATAAAAAGTAAAGAAAAATATATCCTAAGAGCATCTTTAGCAGACTCTTTATTATGGCTCCTTAGCTATTTTAGAGAGCATGTTTAGTTTTTTTTATATCTATTTTAGCAGTTGCATCAGACTCCTAAGTGCCTCTCTATTATAACTTTTAGCTCTCTCGCTTTTAAATATAGAGAGCGGGATGAGAATCTCTATAATTTAAAACATTTATTTTAAGTTATTTTATGTAATTTATAAATACATTTAAACTATTTAATATTCATTTAAAAAATAATATAAATTCAAAACAAGTTAAAATAGAGAGCATTGGTGCAGACGTAATTCTAAAGTTGCTAGCTAAAATGATTTTTTAGCTACTTTAGCTAAAATTTGACTAAAAAATAGTTAATATTGCTAAAGATGCTCTAATACAATACTAAAATGTACACCAGCCTAGTGCTTATAGGCTTCATCATAGTACTTTAATGAATACTGAGTGAAGAAGAGAAAAGAAATTGAAAAGACGCGTTTTAATCTACTAAATCATGTTTTGCAATGGTTACTGTACAAACCTTTTATTTGTGTCTCTGGTATGCTACGATTTATATCACTGGCTATCTCTTTATTTTCTTTTGAATTATGCTTATTTACTTATCTTTGGTAACATAATTTATAGGTTTTCTTAAATAAGTAAGCATGAGTAGCGTCAAATAATCGGACCTAATCTATGTATCGTTGTGGTTTACCACAAACTCTTTTTTTTTTTTGAGAAACCACAAACTCTTTATCTACCCATAGTTGGTAGAGGGAGAATATATAATGGTTCTTTCTGGACTGAGTATTAATATATCAACATGATACTATTTCAAAAAATACTTAAAACAACATAATAATTGAGCGCTAATTTATCATGATGAGAAAACTCTCCATAAGTTAAAAAAATTGAGAGCACAATTGTAGTTTTGCTTCTTTATTAAAGCGTAGTGAATTCAAATTCTTATACAAAATGGTAAAGAAAATTGGACTACACGAAACCTATATCCTTGGCATCTATATAAAGTTTCTTTCCTCTAGAAGGCTAGACACTGCCTTCTACCAATGAGCATATAATAAAGTAGACAATATACAAAGTAAAGCAACATGTAGCTGGATACCTAGTGAAGATCAGAATAGAAGTTGGAAAAAATCATTCACCTCATGTTTTAAATCTGATACCGGGTAGCATACGTATAACCAAATTCGAAAGCATAATCATACAACCTAATAAATTCACCTGCATATGTATCCAAATAAAATCATTCCCCACAAGGCCACAAGTTAATAAATTTAGAGCACAAGAACAGTTCTACTGTATTAGAGTCTAGTCAGTACACATTCTCCGATCAACATGGTAAACAGGATTGGATTACAACAAACCCGTCATTGGAATTTCTTCATAAAGACTTCTACCTCAAATTAGATTATGCATCAATTTCTATGTAACAACAAACTCGAAAAGGCAGCCATATATATGTACATAATTAAACCCAATTCAAGAAGATTGTCTTAGTAAAGAATCGAACCGTGGATCTCTGAATATACTCGAAATGCTTTTATTCCCGCCATCAATCACCTTCAACAGCGCCACCCCCTTGCTCTTCCCTTTCGGACCTCCGTTCTCCGCCACGTCAGCAATCCCATCCACCACCCCCAATCCCTCCTCCCTCACCTCCGCCACGGCCCTCTCGCCGCCGCACCGAGCCAGATTGAGCAGCGCCGACACGGCGTTCTCCCTGCTCCTCAAGCTCGACCCGGTCGAGAAATCAAGAAGGTCGGTCAGAACCCTAACCCCGGCGACCCTCCGAAACGCTTCGTCGCTCTCCTCGCACCCGGCCACCTGCGCGATCACCGCCGTCGCGTCCTCCACGATCCCCAGGCGGCCGTCGTTCACCACCAGAGTAAAAAGCGCGGGAACCGCCCCGAGCTCCACCAGCGAGGCCCGATTCAAGGGGTAGAGAGCGATTCCGAAGAGAGCCTTGAGCGCGTCCTTCACCGACCGCGGAGGAGACTTGGGGCTCTTGATGATGTCAACCAGCGAGTACACAATGTCGCGCTTGGCGCCGATGATCGGGCGGTAGTCTTCCACGACGAGGAGGCTGTGGAGAGTGGCGGCGGAAGACTGGACGGCGGTGGCGGAGGAGGTAGGTGAGCCGTGGTTGCGCAGCGCGTGGGAGATCGCGTCGAGGAGGCCGCGCGTGGAAATGAGGCTGTGGCGGCAGGAGATGGAGATGTTGAGGAGAGTGGCGGCGGCGTCGTCTTGTAAGTCAGGGGTGGAGCCGAAGAGAGTCTCGGCTAGGTAGGGAATGGCGCCGGCGTCGGCGACGAAGGGGCGGCTGTCGGCGTCGTGCTTGGTGATGAGGCGGAGCTCCTTGAGGGCTTCGGATCGGGTCTGTTCGGAAACGGAGCTGAGCTTGGAGACCAAAGTCCGAGCCGTTCGGAGCTTCACTTCCATTACAACTGGGATTTTGTGCGTCGGATTGCGCTTCGATTTTGATGGGTTTGTTAGTTTTGGAGTTTTGGGTTTGGAGAATTGTTGGGTGGTTTCACTTTTCTAAAGGGTAATGTGGAATTTGGGATAAGGTTGTTTGAATCTGGATCATTTTACACACGCCTATCAAGGGAGAAAGGTCAAGGTGGTTTAGTTTGAAAAGGAAAGAGTACGGTAGCTGCAAAGTCACAAAAGAGTAATCACCAACTTCTATTTATTTATTGTTATCCGAAATAGATGAAGATGAGGATGGTTGGTTTCTGTCCAAAACCCTTGTCGGCGAATATGGAAGCCAAGAAGCGACGGCCGGCGGCCGGGAAATTGACCGGATAAGTGGTCGGAGTTGGTGAGCTGTGAACCATCGGACTACAACTCATATAGAGACATCGAACCAATCAGCAAATTTATGTGAATTTACTGAAGACGCAAAGTCATGAAACTTGAAGACGCAAGGCCATTTCATTTTAATGATGATGATGACTAGGCAACCAAATTGGTATCTGATTTGCAAGAGTCCATATGCAGGGTTGGTCTACCGGAATGGATAATCAAATAGGGGAAATTATTACATGCTCCCAAACCATGGTACACGTGGTGGTCTGAGGTGATGTTATTGGGTCATGTAACTCGTAGTGATTTCTGATTAGTCTCTTAAATTTTTTATTTTTTATTTTTTTTTTCACCCCCTGCATGGTCCCCACCACATTCGAGTGATATTATTAGTTTGAACCACCACATGGCAGTGCCACGTAGTACTCCAGGACCACCTAATAATTCCTCATCAAGTAGAAGGGTAGAGTCCGTAGAGAGTTTACAATTGAAGGTTAGGGATTTCCAAGAGGGTTTTTTTTTTTATAAATTTTTTATTTATTTTTAAGAAGGGATTTCCAAGAGTTAAAATGTCTCATCTTTGAGACTACGAGTCATGTTGTAAGAAGATCAACGAATAGGGTGGTGACTGCATCTTTACGGCAAGCATTACTTGATAGGTTGGATACGGAGACTCGTCCAGATGTTTTGATATAGTTACGGTGATCACATGGTTACATTTTTTTTTTTGAGAAACTTTCAACTTAAATAAATTAGGAGGTAAACTCCTTAGAAAGTACATCAACAATACAAGCTGGAGGCTCTAGACCCCAAAATAAAGAACTAGAAGAAGAACAAGCAAAACGAGCTAAAGTGTGAGCCACAAGATTGGCTCGACGATAAACATAAGTAAAATAAGAACCCCGCATCTGCTGAAGATGAAAGTTAATGTCATCATACACACGCCCAATGAAGGAAGTATGAGAAATGACTCTCTGCTTAGTAGCATGAAAAAGAGTAAGAGAATCGGTCTAAAAAATAACTGGAGAGAGGCCTCGCTGAATAGCAAGTGAGACTGCTGCCCTCCCTGCCAATGCTTCGACATGTAGAATCGCTGTAAATATGTATGTAATTAGAATTTTATTTAATTAGGATATCCTGTAATTATGGAAAGATTGTTTCCTATTAGAGTTAGACTACTCCTTTGTACTTGTATATATACCCTCATTGTGGGATGAATAGAATTATCGAATTAACCCTGAATTGAAGTATTCTTTATTACTTGGTATCAGAGCAGGTTCAATCCTTTGAACTTGCGCTGCATCCTTTGAATCCTGAATCTTGAATCCCGAAGCGTACCACCACCGTTGAAATCAAACCATCCTGAATTTCAAACCACTATCACCCTACCTTTTTTTTTTTTCGGACAAAAGAAACAAAAAAAAAAAAAACTTTTTTTTTTCCAAAACATTCGTATCCATCTTGAAACCCTTGAAAATCCAATCCTGTGAAAATCATGAATTCCTCAATGATGCAATCAGAGAAATAGGGTATGGGGCATTCGGTAACTACCGAATTTTCTGTTATGGCTCAACGCAAACAGGGTCCTCCTCCAAGCTTCTCAGGACCTTCTCCACACCGTCCTCTAGGTAAACCAAATCCATATGCAAACAAAAGGTGTATTATCTGTGGGGAATTAGGTCATAGCAAGGAGCAGTGCTATGAAGTGATTGGTTACCCTGATTGGTGGGACTTCACCAAGAAACCGCGAAAGAATCTGGGTAAGGCCGCTGTTGCTACTAAAGAGGAAGCTTACCTAGACAATGCCTCCGCTAATGTAGCGCAGTCAAGTATGAAGGGTAAGGTTACTTTTAATAGTACGTGGATAATTGATACAAGTGCATCTATCCATATGACCAATGACCCAAGTCTTGTGAAAAACCTTAGACGTTCCCCTCAAGACGTTGTCTCTACTGCTAATGGTACTCCAACTCCGGTCACCGGAGAAGGTTCTATTGCTTTATCTGATACCTTAACCCTTGAATATGTCTTAGTTGTTCCATCACTAGCTTATAATCTCCTGTATGTTGGTCAAGTTATTTTAGCTCTTACATGTATTGTGACCTTCTATCCGTCTTCTGTGTGTTTCAGGACATTCTGACTCGACGGATTCTTGGTTATGGTGTTAGAAGGGGGAAATTATACTATCTGGATCTGACAGAGACTGGAAAGAAATAAAAGCATCTTTTGGGACAGGATAATCAGATCAAAAGGGTAGAGAATGCGAAGGACGCTGTATGGTTATGGCATCGCCGTTTAGGTCATCTATCCTTTCATTATCTTAAGAAGCTGCAACCTCAATTGTTTTCAGTTGTTAGTGATTTGGATTTCCACTGTGACATCTGTGAACTGGCCAAGAGTCACCGTATTTCATATTCACCAAGTCTTAATAAAAGTCATGTTCCTTTTATGAAGATTCACTCAAATGTCTGGGGTCTTGCGAAAATTCCTTCTCTTTCTGGAACTCGGTATTTCGTAACGTTTATTGATGATTGCACTCGCATGACATGGGTGTCATTACTGAAGAATAAGAGTGATGTATTTGGAATTTTTACCGAATTTCTCAAAATGGTGGCAACTCAGTATCAACAATCCATAAGAGTGTTTCAGTCTGACAATGGTGGAGAGTTTGTGAATGGCTCTATGATTGAGTTTTACCGGTCACATGGAATTCGTCATCAAACCTCCAATTCTTATACTCCTCAACAGAATGGTTTAGCAGAACGGAAGAACAGGCAGTTGATGGAAGTTGTTCGTGCTTCCTTGTTTGGCATGAATGTACCTCTGTCCTATTGGGGAGAATTAGTAAAATCAACAACATATCTTATCAACCGTACTCCTTCACGGGTGATTGAGTTTCAGAATCCTCATCAGAAGCTTCATACACTTTTAACCATCCCTTCTATGCCTAATTTGGAGCCCCGGGTGTTTGGGTTCACAGCTTATGTTTATATTCCCAAGCCTCAACGCAGCAAGCTTCATCCTCGTGCCTGTAAGTGTATCTTTGTTGGTTATGCTGACTTCCAGAAGGGTTATCGATGTTATGATCCCCTTACTGGCACTATACATGTCTCTCTTGATGTTGCTTTTTGTGAATCCGAGCCTTATTACTTAGGGGAAGTTTCTCAGTCTTCCTTTCAGGGGGAGAGAGGTTGTGAAGGGAATCCTTGTTCTATTATTGATTTTGATGTCTTTGAAGACTTGGAAAATTTGGAGGATAGATTTAAGGGTAGAAATTCGGAAACAGAAAATGCAGTTGCCGAACAGAGCATTGTGAATTCCGAAACAGACAATGCGACTGCCGAATGAAGTGTTGTGAATTCTGAAAAAGAAAATGCCACTGCCGAACAGAATGCGACTGCCGAACGAAGTGTTGCGAATTTCGAAACAGAAAATGCGACTGCCGAACAGAGTGTTGTGAATTCTGAAACAAAAAATGTAACTGCCGAATAGAGTGTTGTGAATTCCGAGATAGAAGAGACTACTTTTCTAGATAGTTTGAATCAAAATCAAGACGTATCTGAAGCTCACATACAAGATATTCCCCCTTCTGCATCACCAACTGAAGATCCCGGTCAGAATGATCCTCCTCAGGTACCTCTAAACTTTAATGAATCTTCTGGGTTAGAAAGTGTCGAACCTAGGAAATCACAAAGGGTTATCAAGGGAATTCCTAAAAAACAATATGAACCAGATGTCAAAGCCAAAGCTAAATACGCTATAGCCAATTTTATGTCTAACCATAGGATTTCTGGGTCGCATGCACTTGTTATTGATCAATTATCTACTGTATCTATTCGTAGTGACGTACAGGAAGCATTGACGGATCCAAAATGAACAAAGGCGATGAATGAAGAATTGGAAGCTCTTCAAAAGAATGCAACATTTGCACCTGTGGCAAAGATTAATACTGTCCGGATTATAATCTCACTTGCAGCAAACAAAGATTGGCCCTTGCACCAGTTTGATGTGAAGAATGCGTTTCTTAATGGGAATTTGGAGGAAGAAGTGTACATGGATGTGCCCCCAGGTGTTAAGAATTACCCAAGTGACGTTGGCAAGGTGTGTAAATTGAAGAAGTCTTTGTATGGCCTGAAGCAGTCTCCAAAAGCTTGGTTTGGAAGATTTTCAAAGTCCATGAAAGCCTTTGGGTACAGACAGAGCAATAATGACCATACCTTGTTTATCAAATGCAAGAATGGTAAGATTACAGCTCTTATTGTGTATGTTGATGACGAGTAAACAACAGAGTAGCAGTTCAAGGACGAGTAATTAACTAGTACTGTAGTAGGTTGCTAACCTAGTATTTTTATGGGCTAAATACTAGTTACTACCCTGTGGTTTAGGTCCAAAATCAATTCAGTCCCTGGACTTCTAATTTCATCAAAAACACTCTTGTACTTTCAATTTTGATCTAATAGGTACAATTCGTTAATATTCTGTTATGGGTTCAACTTATAGTTGGATTATTTGATGAGAAACTTTTTATTTGATAGATTTCTAATAGTGAGACCCACTCCTAAATTGACTATGCATGCCACCTCAACACCACATCATAAAACATAGGCCATATATGAGCCACGTCAACAAGTTAAATAACTCAATTATCAGAAGACTAACAGATTGTACCTTTTAGATCAAAATTGAAACTGCAGGGGTGTTTTTGATGAAATTAGAAGTTCAGGGACTGAATTGATTTTGGACCTAAACCATAGGATAGTAACCAGTATTTAGCCCTATTTTTATCTATGTGTAATTATAAATGTATTGTTGTTTAAGAAAAAAATTAAATAAATGTACTGTATATTGATAATGTGAATGTGATTTACTTTTTTTTTAATTTTTTTTATGGCTGGAACCCAAGGAGGCTTGGTCATCACCCCTTTTTCACTAATAATTAGAAAATTACAATGGGGTGGGTTGGGGGGA
Organism: Rosa lucieae; assembly: GCA_024704745.1. NCBI lineage: Eukaryota > Viridiplantae > Streptophyta > Magnoliopsida > Rosales > Rosaceae > Rosa > Rosa lucieae. Next base: position 11,560,386 of record CM045492.1, on the reverse strand, counting down.
CGTAATACCAAAACCCCATGAATGAAAATGAACAAGTACAACAAAAGAAATATAAAAGCTATTACGATGTGGTTCGATCTAGCTGGTTGAGCTGCTTCCATTTAGTATCATACAATACTGCTCTCAAGTACATGAATTTTGGAAATGATTTTGGTACTTCATCACATGGGCATTGTATGTGTGTTGATCTCTTCCCACATGCAATCCATATATTGGATATTGTGGAATTATCTAATCTGGTGTTTCATTGTAAGAAACATATGACATTTGAGGCGAAGCAAAAAGGGAATCATGTTGTGGTTGGAGGATTCAACTTTGTAGCAGATAAAAACAAAAAAGTTTTTTGTTGTATTCAACTTGATTCCAAAAAAAAAAAAAAAAAAATCAACATTTCATATTTTCTCTATAAAAGTATGAAGTAAAAAATTCATTGTCGATGACATACAAATTTCGCAGAAATTTTGGACAAAATTTCGGTTTGAATTTTTAAATATATTTTGTATGTGTAGATATTTCAGAAATTAAGAATTTCGCGGAAATGTATGGAAAAATTTAGAAAACTTCGGGAAACTCCTAACGGAAATGATATGGCATATGAATTTCATTTCGGTACTTCAAAATTACGGAAATTTCGACAGTTTTGGAGAAATTTGAGACCTTAATAGTACCATAGAAGACAAAAATAGAACACATAAGTAATTCACCTTGAGCACTAATCAGTAACTCTAAACTCTAAAGTCGCACAACTGCTCCGCCTCCACCCTAAGTTATAAGACTTCAATAGAGGGCAAGGTTCATTAATTAGACCCATACTCTTTCTTGGTTTTTTTGTGTGTGTGTGTGTGTGTTTGTGTGATGAAATACATATTTATAAAAGGCAAAAGGTTGGAGGCTCAAACAAAGTCATGGCAAGCAAAGAAACAAGCCCCTCAATGTCAGAAATTTAAAGAATAACTAAGACATGAGTAGGACAATAACTAAATAAAAACAAACTAAAACCTAAGGGCCCAAGCAGCCTAAAAAACCCAAATCCTAATCAAAACTCTTTCTTCTTATCCAACTTGTTGCTGCCATGGAAGATGCGTCATCAAAGCTTCGACAAAAGTCGTGAGCATGGATAGAGAACCAGAGGTGATTTGCTGAGGTGAGGATACAGACGGAGTCACGATACATTATCCAATTGACCAATTAGACTATACTCTAATAATACAAAAGTCTGCAAGGGCCAGGTTTGATAAAAAAAATCATGATCTAGTATTGTCAAAACCTCATGACATGGACCATTGCATAGACACCATTGCCCACCACCATGGCATTGAAATGTGAGACATTATGACCAAGGAAACCCTCCCTGATCTAGACACCACTATAGGACTCCAGGGTCTTCCCATCATTCCAAACATATAAGATTTAAGTCAAGTTGGCATTTGTACCCATTGGGTAATACCCACCCAATAATAGTTCGCGGGTAATACCCAGAAAATAATGGGCTAAATACTAGTTACTATCCTGTAGTTTAAGTCCAAAATCAATTCAGTCTCTGAACTTCTAATTTCATCAAAAACACCCCTGTACTTTGAATTTTGATCTAATAGATCCAATTCGTTAATATTTTGTTATGGGTTCAAGTTATAGTTGAATTATTTGTTGAAAACTATTTATTTGATAGATTTCTAATAGTGGGACTCACTCCTAAATTGACTATGCAGACCACCTCAACACCACATCATAAAACATAGGCCATATATGCGCCACGTCAACAAGTTAAATGACTCAATTGACGGAAGACTAACAAATTGGACCTATTAGATCAAAATTGAAAGTGCAGGGGTGTTCTTGATGAAATTGGAAGTTCAGAGACTGAATTGATTTTGGACCCAAACTACAGGGTAGTAATTAGTATTTAGCCCTAAAATAATTCTCGGGTATGAATATTTACCCAACCCATTTCTAAACGGGTAAACCCCAAGGTTCTAAAAATTGGCCTAGGTGCTGGGCGCGGCTTCTCCGATTCGATTTTAGGTTAGGCGATGCTTCTGGGCGTTCGGCCCCTCAGCGGTTGCCTAGGTGGTGTTAGTCGGCTTCTAGGCGATGGGCGCTCGATGCTAGGCGCTAGGCCAAAAACTGAAACCAACAAAACCCAGTTCTCAGACTTCGACTTCGTCTCTAGTTTGAACCTCAGACACAATTCGGGTTTGAATTTCAATAACTAGAAAATAGTCCAATCGAGAAAGCAGAGATCAGAGATCTATGTGAATCAAATTTACCTTTGCGATCGGATTTAGGGCACCACTTGATGAGCTGACTGCTGTCGGTGGGAACTCTCTGAGAATCCACAACTGAGCTAATTCTCTCACTAATCTAGAGTGAGAGAGGGAAGACAGGGTCGTTGGAAACTTAGTTGCCTGGAATTTGGTTTGACTGAGATCTATCTACGAACCGACCTTTAATCTGGAGATTGGAGAAGATAACTTTCTCTGCCTTTATCATTATAATCATATATTACTCTTGAAGATAGACACAAGCTGACAAAACAATTAATAACCACTGGAACGTTATCATTATAATCCCATTTACATTTATATATTTATATTTAATATATATATGTTATAAAAATAAAATTACAAAAAACCATTATATGTATAATTATATATGTCATAAAAAAAATTTAAAAAAAAAAAAAACGCCTAGGCCTCGGACTACTACCCGACTAGCGCCTAGCGTTTTTTAGAACCTTGGTAAACCCATACCCACCCATTTATCCGTTTTCAATATGGGCATGTTTTTTTTTTTTAAATTTATTTATTTTATAGTTAGCCTTCAGCCTATTAAGGCTGGGTTTTGTTTTGTTTTTTTATTATTTTAAATACTTACTACTTTAAAAAAAAAAAACTTATTGCTACTTTATTGTTTTTCTTTGATCTGAATATTTCTACTTTAGTGTTAAGGGATAAGCAAAATTAAATTCATTTTTCAACACCGACTTACATAATGAAAATAAATAAATAACTTCTAAATATAACTTCAATGATTAGAACAAAAAAATTACAAAATGAGAATTCTAATAGCTAAATCATATATACTAAATAAAGGTGAAGAGTGTGCTCGTCCTCTGAGTGTATCAATGTCACCCTGCATCCTCTGAAGTATAGTAAGATCATTATCAATATCATGGCAAGACTCCTCATCAACATCAACCTCATCCTCTAATGTGCTAGGAGCATCTCGTATCTCACTCCACATCCAATCACGAGCACACATTAAAGCTCCACGGTGTTTGAATGAAGTCTGTTCCGATGCGGGCTCACAATCTGTCCACCAGTACTAAATGCCGACTCTGAGGCAATAGTAGATACATGAATAGCTAGAATGTCACGAGCAACCTTATACAAAGTAGGATATTTCATCCCATTTGTCTTCCACCAGTATAAAATATCGAACTCCTTATCACTTATACTAGGTAAAACTGCCTCCTCCAGATACCTATCCAAGTCAGACTTGTCATTATCCTTACTAGAGTCAGAAACATAAGCATCCATGTTGTCATCCCCCAAATCATCATTACTTGGCCTTGAACTTTCAAACATGGATGAATTATCAGATACATGAGATGTAGCACATGAATTATATTCCTTGACCAAGTCATAAGCAAGCTTCTTGACTCTCTCAATTTCCAATGCAGCTGTATAAGGATGAATCTGCTTGAAGTAAAATTCAACCAACTTCAGCTTATACCGGGGATCTAAAATAGTGGCAACGACAATTGTTCCAATCACACTCCAATACTTGACAAACTTTTCTTCTATCTTCTTTGCCATTTCTTCCACTTCATTTATGTCAGATTCAAGCCACTTACATATTGCCAACTTAATGTTGCAAGTCTTAGGGAATAATAGGTTGGCTATGGGATACTTGGTACCAGATAGCAGTTCAATCGTCTTGTAAAACAATTGCAGCTTTTCAGCAATCACTGTCACGAGATTCCAGCCATTTTCAATTGGCACATCCTTATATCCCCTAGTCTTTAAAGCTGGAAACACTGTCTTATACTCCAATACTGTCTGCAACATCAAATTTGTGGAGTTCCATCTCATCTTACAATCAAGTATCAGCTTCCTATTGCATGCAACATCTAATTGGTTAGCTGCCTTAGCAAATGTTTCTTCTCTTTTTGGGTCACCCGTCCAATAAGCAACACTAGACCTAATGGTCTCAATACTCTCTCGAATAACACCCAAACCATCCCTAACTATCAAATTCAATATGTGTGCACAACAACGCATATGCAATAACTTGCTATCAACCAACAATGAATTTGATCTCAAAGTCACAAGAAGTAATTCAATCATGGCATCATTAGTGGTACAATTATCCACAGTCAACGTTGATAAGTTACGATGGATATTCCAACTGTATAAACACTCCATCAATACCCTATGAAGCGTATCTGCATCATGTGGACATGGAACATATACAAACCTGTATAATAGTAAGTTACATTAGACTTTATAATTAACCTATAGTGCAGCACAATAACTTTATAATAACAGAGCCTAGCAGCATAATATATCTCAAGGTTCGAAAAAACGCTAGGTGCTAGTCGGGCGGTGGACAGGTGTCTAGCGCCCAGACGCCTAGGCGGTTTTATATTATTTTTATTTTTATTTTATTTTTATAATATATATATATATATATAAAGAAAAATAAAATAAGAGGAGGAAAAATATATATTTAATTAAATTATTAAATTTTTGTTTAACATAACATTTATTTAATTGAATATTTGTTTAATTAAACAAGGAAAACACCGAAGGAGTAGTATTCAATTATGCTTTTAATTATACTTTGGCTTGCACATGCGTCACACCACTTGTCCATCATCCCTCTTCTCTCGCTCTCTACACTAACAACAGCCATACATTTGTTTAATAGAATTCTCTCCATTTGAAACAAACTCACACCACATACAAACAAACTTATCAACTCTTTCTCTCTCTCTCTCTCTCTCTCTCTCATTAGTTCTTTTGAGCAGGCTGCTTCAGATTTAGAAGAAGAAGATAAGCTTTTCGTTATGTTCGCAAGTCTACCAAAAGCAAGGCTCCAAGGAAGCAATTGTTTGCGGCTGCCAACGATTAGTTGAAGACTGAACTCTTGATTTTGGGGATCAAAGCGTCGTCGTCGAACTGGTGAGATGCAGAAGACGAGGAGGAGAGAGAGAGGGAGTAGAGTTCGGATTGGGTGGAGAGGCGGAGGTCGACGATAGGGACGGAGTCGAGGTGGAGGTGGTGGTGGTCAACGGTGGCCATGGCATTGAAGAGAATAGCAGTGAATTGGGAGAAACAGATCAAAACCCAGACAAATATATAATAAACCCACCTACTCCGCCCAGACGATTATGGCCGACTAGGCAGACTAATCGCCCACCCAAATCGATGTCTGCCTACCCCACCGAGTAGGTGTTACTCGCGGAGGTCAGCCACCGCCCAGCGCCTAGGTGCCGCCTAGGCAGCCGAGTTTTAGAACAATGATATATCTCTTTCGTAATCCACCAAAAAGCTTAAACCCAAAAAAAAATCCACCACGTCCTCAACCCTAGATGCTGGAGTAGCCGATCTCTGGCGAGATTGCTGGGTTGAAAGGAGAGAGAAGAATCGCAGAGAGGAGAAGAGAATTGAATAGGGTTTGGGTATTGGGTAAAATTTAGTATCCATGGGTAATATCCATACCCACCCGTTTCTATAATTGGTATTTTATAAAATACCCGTACCCACCCAAAATTCATAAACGGGTACCCATACCCGTGAAAAAAAAATACCCAAACGAAATAAATACCCACGGGTACCCATACCCATGGGTTAAAATGCCATTCCTAGGTTTAAGGCTTCACTAGACTCCATGAAAGAGAACGGCAAAGCATGTAAACTCCCCCATCTGAATTTAATGATTCCTTTGGAGTAGTTGAATTCATCTTATAATTTACCAACTCGAGTTTAGAAGTAAAACAAAATAAAATAAAACCCTAGTGGAGATATTGTTGAGAATTTTTCCCAAATCATTTGTTAATGACTAACATTACTTGTTAAATTGTTAAAGAAATTTTTTTTTTTAATGGGAAGAACTTAATTGTCGTATAGGCTTGCATAAAGCGAGCACTTTTAGAACTTAATTGTTGTATAGGCTTGCATAAAGCGAGCGCTTTTAGAATTTAATTGTTTGCATTTTCTTAGATAGGTTTTTTATTTTTTATTGTTTTAAATAAATAAGAGATTAGGCGATATTAGCTCTTTGGAGGTAGACAATGTAGGGAACAAGTGTCATCCTCAAACCTGAAGGTGAAGGGTCCACCACACTTTGGGAGCCCACCGCCCGTCCTCCTATTTAATTTTATTAAATGACAAGAAAAAATACTAAGTCCGATGAGTAAATATAATAAAAAAGAAAAGAAAAAGAGAATAGGAGAACCAACAAGGCATCCCCATCTCTTGTACAAAACCAAAAGGAAACTTATACAAAAGCAAGAACCAACTTGGCCTTCTCAAATACACATAGTACTCCAACATGCAATTAAAATTAGGTGCACAACCATAGCATCTACATACTTCCCAACACAAATCCATTGCAAAGCAGATAGACAGATTCAGGTGTCCTGAGAAAAAATCTTATCTATCTTCCAAAAGCATCACCCCGTGATAGAAAAAACACGCCCAAGTATCATGCTAAGCTACTAACATGTCAAACTAGTGGACAAAAACCAATAAGAAAAATTGCCAAATTAAGTTGCCCTATGATATGGGAAACCCATGGAATCCATATATAACAATGGGAGAAGCTCAGATGGAGGAGTATCATACCAAACAAGAGATGTGGATGTCAAACCCAGGCTCGTAATCTTATTAGCCATTGTGCTGCCCTCACGAAGAATATGAGAGCAGAAGAGATGCATGGCACGAATACGTTCTAGGCAATTTAACCAAAGGATTCGCAATGGCCATGGTGGAATAAAAGAAGAGGAAGAGAGACATGGCAGAACACTAGTTGAATCACTTTCAAGCCAAATATGATGCCACCCCAATTGGTAAGCCAACTCAACCCCAATAATGACTACCATTGACTCAAAGAAGAAAGCACTTTGTTGATCTAGGCTTTGACAAAAACTCCAACGAATTTCCTAGAACAATCCCAGAAAATACCACCATAAGCAGTAGGGTCTGGATTTCCTTAGCAAGGCCATCAGTATTAAGTTTCAACCAAGGAAGAAGAGGGGGATGCCAAAACACAAGTTGGGGAATTAGCCTAATTTTCGACACTGAAGTTACACCTAACCCCACAAGTAACTTACTGTCCAAGATCCCAGTAGAGTGTCCAGGCATATGTGGGGGCGTGGGGCGATAAAATGAATCCAAGCTTTAGTTGAGCAGAAAACTTTCATTAGTGAAGGCTATTTATTATGAAAACACAGCTTGTTTCTAGTCTTCCAAATAGCCATAACTGCATATAGACCACTAGCAATCCAAAGATTCATCAATTGTGCAGAGAATAATTTACTAGTAAATGAACCCCAAAAATCAGTGAGCATACTTGAAGATGGGAGGGAGGCACCAAAACAGCAAAGCCATTGCTAGATGTGTTGAGCAAAAGCACATGTGACAAAGAGATGGTTCAGCGTTTCCTCATGACAAAAAGTGCGTAGCTGACAAACTGAAACCACTTGGACACCTCGCCTACGAAGCTGATTGTTGGGAACATCATTGAGTATAAAATAAGTGCAAATTTGGTGTATGATGTCTCCTACTCCCAAGTATAGGAGGTCAAGTTTTAGTAAAGGGAAAAAGTAAGAGTATCGTACCCAAGGGAATGAGTAACTCTACCCTAGCTAGATCACCATGAAAATAAACCAAGAAAACACATGTAAAGTCTACCTTTTTACAAGTTCACAACCTTAACCCTTTGGAAGCTAAAAATCACGAGGATGGTATTAACAATTGTGGTAGTGAGCGGCTTGGTTGATTTTAATTTGGATAAAGAAAATTAAATGCATAAAATAAAATAAACAAATAAAAATGCAAAGACTAAATCAATGAGAAGAATAGAGACTTAGGCATCACACCTAACCTTACTCATGCACAAAATGTAACCCATATTTGATGTAATAACATGCTTTGACAAACTTCCCCTTAGTGCTTTGGTGAAGCTACCAAGAAACCAACTAATCATGCAATTTAACAATCTCTTTTGAAGCAAAGCTAAATTACACGACCTTTATACCATTCAAATATTCCGGATCCTAAATGGTCTATGGTGCCGTGAGCCTAAATTCTTCCGGAACCGAAACTCACAACATCATGCTTTAATTTTAAGGTAAGAAATTCAAGCAACTCAGTTCTTCCGGTAGGAATAAGCTAAGCCACCACCAATTTAGATACACGTGCTCACGGAATCAAGAGTTTATCAAGTTCATGTTTCCGATTCATTAATTTCCTAAAGCATGCTCCTAGGTGATAAATCTATAAACACACTTAGGATACATGAAAATATAGTAGCCAAAAGATTCAAAACATGCATAAACATCAAACCACATGGAAATTTACATTATTTGCACATAAGTTTGGCTAGGGCTAGCCCTACCCTCAAATCCAACTACTCACAACACATGTTATTACAAATACAAGCCATGAAAATCAAATTAAAGAGAGGAGGAGAGAAAAAGAGAAGAACTACCCAACCTCCCACCTAGCTCTCAAAGATGTCAAATGATGAAAGAATTGCTTCAAGGTATGAGATTTTCAGTTTTTACAACCCAAAACACCATACACATCCACAAAGCTCAAGAACAAGGAAGAACAAGGGCTTGAATATGTGAAAGCAAGTGTTGTGATTGATTTAGAGTGTGTAGTAATTTCGGTTTTGGTGAAACCCAAGTGCCTACAAACATATTTCTCACACAAACTTAAAGAACTATGTACAAGGTATGAAAAACTAATCTAAAACTAGAGAAAAGAGAGATTTGATGCTCCAAAATGAGGGAGCCAAGGGGATGCACGACATTGGGGAGAGAGAGTGGGCTATTTCAAGGCCAAGGCAATTCAAATCAAGGGTGGAGATCAAAAGAAATGAAGGGCCAGATGTGATTGACAAATGTGTAAGCACAAAATGTGGATCTAGTTTTTGACTCCACATAGAAATGACCTAGAAAGCCCATAGATATTTTGGTGGAGGAGAAAAAGTAAGGGTAGAAGGGTCATTGTGTAGGAGAACAAGGTAATAAATGGGAGACAAAGGTGTAAGGTGTAAGAATGAGACCACTTGTCATCTTTCAAATTTGGAATTTCAAATTAACCTTGACCTAAAATCTTCCCACCTAAAGTCTCTAACCCTAGTCAGCTCTTCCTTGTCCTCCACACATGTTCTCGGCTGGCCAACTCGACCGGAAATATCAGGAATCCGGCGTTGACCCACTTTTGTGTCCGTTTGCGCACTTTCTTCCTTCAATTGAATCTCCACCGAGAGTTCAGAATTGGCCTTTGACTTCTGCATACCAAATGTTCCTCCATTAGTTTAGATCATCCTGGTAATATTTCAGACCTTAGTTCATCGTGGTTTGGCCGGAACTGCTGCTGGAATCCTTACAGGTCCGGTTTTACAATTTTCTTCTTTTAGTCAGAAGCTTGGGCCAATGTTTTGAAGACCTTCCACTCCAAACTAGCTCTTGTACTCTTCATAAGAAATTATTATTAGGATGTGTAAAATGGACCTGGAAAGGTTCAACTCATTTGAAGGTCATTTGGTCAGTCTGCCGCTCCTCCTTCCTTGCCTAGCTAGGTTTCTCCTGGCCGGAGTAGGAAAATGTGCTAAAGTTGAGTTTTTAGGGCATTTTCAGGCTTCTCCATCATCTTCTAGCATGATAAGGAAAACATAATAAATATATATAAATAAACACAAAAGTTAAACAAAAATGCAAGATTAGGGGAATAATTACTAGGTAATTATGGACCTCACACTGATCATCTGTAGGTAATTTATTATGAAAAAGACGCCATGAGAGCATAGAAAAATGAGGAGGAAGTGCTCTTCCCATATTTTAGTGTCCCAATTTTGCTCATCAAAGTGAGGCCGAAACAACTCATAAGCATTAGAGAAAGAAAGAATGCCAGAGCTCGAGTCTTCCGAAATGAGAACATCACACCCAGGAACAATAGGAAGAGGGACTTTCATAATTTCTTTAGCTAAGTTAGGGAAGGTAGTGTGAAACCTGATTTGGAAAGCTCACTGTTGCTCATAAATAAAAGAGGCTACTGATGACTTGAAATGCTGTGAGAGATGGATGATTTGAAGTTTATCAATGATTACATCTTCCAACCACTTGTCTGACCAAAATAAAACTGATTTACCGTCTCCAATACTCCACGTAATCCGGGCCATATTGATGAACCAAAATATTTATACTTCATGTGTCGAGAAATTGAGAATCTACAACAAGCAAACACACCCCATGAAGTAGATGTTGCGAGTGTACTCCAACTCAAAGTAAGAAGAGTTGCTTTATTAAGAGCAGGAAGATGACGAAGACCTAGCCTAGATTCATTCCTTGGGCAACACACTTGTTGCCAAGAGACCGTGACCAACTTCTTAACCGCGTCCCCAGACCAAATAAAATTTTAAGTACACACAGCGAGGTGCTTCAATAAGGAGCTAGGCCATCAATAAACTAAAAAGCTATGAAGAAGCATACTTTGAAAAACATCTTTAACAAGTTGAACTGGTCCAGCCATAGAAAGAAGTTTTCCTTTCCAACTTGTTAATCTAGTTTTGGCCTTATCAGCAATAGCTTGAAGATGATGACACCGAAGCTTACCTTTAAAAATGGGAACTCCCAAGTATGTAAAAGGAGCTACGCCAGACTTATAACCCAATAAGCACTGCACCTGTTTATGACGATATAAATAAGACTTCCCCATATAAAAAGTACTGTTGTCCTTGTTCACCATTTGACCGGAAGTTGATCAAATGTTCCCTCATTTTCTTAGATAGGTTGTACCAGTTGGTTGTACCAGTTGTCACTTGCGGGGTTTCTTATTTGAGGGTTTGTAGACTTTAGCCTTTTTATGGCTATTGATTCTAATGATATCAATTTCTATTCAAAAAAAAAAAAAAAAAGAATTAAGAATGATGTCCAACTCTTTTTGGGGTATGACAAAAGAACATCACTAGAGTAATATTAGTATTTAGGCAGTTAAGAATGAATTACAATAGTATGAATATTGAGAACCTTCAACTAAAATGTTTGAACTTATGCACTTCATTGTTAATATCTCTTCACTTTGTTGAGACCTGCAAGGCCTTAAGCCTTGGGATCTTCTTCTCTGCTATTCCAGCATCTGAATGTGCTTTTAGTTTATTTTAACTCCGGGGAGGTGGCCACCATGCTTACCTTTAGCAGATAAAATAGAAGGCATAAGGCCACAAGATCTATGGTAAACATATTCTCCTCCTAGTCCATATTCTTCAAGGAACCCATTGGAGAGTTTGGTTGGGCATTGTGGGTTGAAACCTTATTGTCACAAATCTTAACTTTTTTATTTATTTGTTTTCCTTCTTGGAGCAAAGAGCAAAGATTGAGGCTGGAACTATCCATTATTCACCTACAACTGGTGGCTCTACTACTTTAGCAATTCAAAAAAGGGGCTAGCGACCTTTAATGTCCAAAAACTTTAGCTTCTCCAGAGGGGTATTAATAGGTTTAGAAATTTAAGCTTGAAAAACTAGAGATGATAACTTCAATGCCAAGCTATCTATTATCCAAGCTCCTCTCTCTGTTTATTCAACATGGAAGGTTCCTTGGTAACGAAGGAGGCAGAACCCTAGCTAGGTTGCTTGGCTTTGAATTGTACTAATTGACACCTTGATCCAAAGCTTTTGTCGCCACATGTACACCTAGACAACCTTCATAAGGGTATTCAAGACAACGACAGTGTGAGCAAACTCCCATGATATTCTCATAAGGCATAATTTCCAAATTGCTACCTTAAGTTTCACCTTAGTGACAATTTGCTACCTTAAGTTTTATTTCAGCCATTTGCTATCCTATGTTTTCAAAATTAGCCAATTTGCTACCCTAGGTTTTATTCTAGCCAATTTGCTACCCTTCCATCAAATTTGCTACTCTAAGTATTCAAGATTAACCAATTTATTTTCCTAAATTTTCAAAATAAGTCATTTACTACCTTAGATTTTCAAAATTAATACATGTTTGGATGAAGATATGGACAAATTAATATGACGAAAAGGTAGCAAATTGGCTAATTTTGAAAACATAAGGTAGCAAATTGGCATAAATAATCATTAGGATAGCAATTTGGCTAATTGTGAAAACCTAGGGTAGCAAATTGGCTGAAATAAAATCTAGGGTACCAAAATGACACTAAGTAGTTGAAAACTAGGGTAGCAAATTGGCTATTAAGCCTTCTCATAAACAGACGAAACAACTACTTTCGTCGTTGATGTAAGCTTGAATGATCGCTTCGACCAAACAATATCATCCACATAAAGGACTACCTGAACCCTAATCATGACAGATAATGATTTCACCCTAGACATGTCCATGGCAATAACCAATGCAAGAGTAAAAACTTCTGACTTTACTAATCATCAATTAAGAGAACAACAGTTTAATCAGATATGCATCACTGTCAGCAACAACAAGCGAATCCTTTTGAGCTATGAGATCCACTACCATGGGGTCATGTAGCCCAAGTTAAGAGGCAAGGCATGCGACCATCTCTTTAATACTAGAAATTGAAGAAGTTTCTTCTCGCAAAAGCCGACAGAAATTGTTAGAGATGTTTAATTGTTTGAGTGTATGATGTTTATTTTTTGATTTTTTTAAAATAAAACTAACGAGAATTGGTTGGTTCTAGTTGGACCTGCACATTTAATATTAGGATCTCTATCTTTTTTTAATTGTTATTGGACTATGTCAACTCATGTGAAAAGACAAATAAGGATAGAGATAGAAAAGGAAGAAGAAAAAATTGTAAGCAGATTTTGTCAACTCATTCTTATAATGAGTTGGAAATTGTCTCCCAATCAATTAAACAAAACCATTAATTTCTTAGAGTAACTCCAACAACTTCCATATAATTTATGTATTATAGGGAAGCAAAAGTCAAAACTTTAACCTCTTTTTCTTCTCCAACACTATGCTAATAATACGATCAGACGACCGTTTTTCGTTGTTGTCTGATGACCCTCTTTGCTGTTCATTGAGTGAGTGCTGTCTGATGGGGGGTATCAGACAACAGCAAGATTCTGTCGTCTGGAGAAAATTTGGACAACAACAAGAGCTAATAAAACTATTGTCTGATCACCAAAAAAGACAATAGACAACTTAAAACAGTTGTTGTCCAAAGTGAATTAAGTTAGTAGAATTGAAAGAAAAGGAACTTCTGAGGTCATTAAGACAACATAACTTATATTGTATCATTGTCTGTTAAAGTTTCACACTATTTTTCTCATAGTAAACTCTTGTGTGTTGTTTAATCAGACAACAGCTTTCTGGGTTTTGTAATTATTGAAGTTTATTTCCAACCATGGTTTTCCTAGTATGGTGTACTAGTTAATGAAGTGAGACAATAGTTTCTTTGTACTCTTTGTTGTTTTCCTTTGTTTCACACAACAAAATATGTACCTTTGTCATTGTGTTTTACAATGTTGGGCAATAGAACCAGTTTAAAAAATACAGACAATAGTTTTTTCATTTGATTTTTTTGGTGCTCAATTGCCAGATAATGGTTTTCTAGTGAAATTGTATTGTCTAAGATTGGATAATAAGACATACATTCTAGATATTGCATCTAACAAAAACTTATCAATTAATGCATCCACAAACACATCCAATATTGATACCAAAAGGTTTCCATTAATTCCAACAAGATCTACAATATTCCATTAGCAGTATTCATCCCAATAACATCAACACAGTATTCATCCAGAAAATTCCATTATGAATTGATGGTACAGTTTTAACCACAACTAACTGAAGCTTGAGGCAATTCAGGGAGGATTTGAAATGGATTTGTAGCAGGAACTGGTTCTACAGCTGCACAGCTTCCAGTAGCAGACCTGTAGAGAATTGGGCACTCAGATGTGATGCAAATTGGTGGCTTATCAAAATAAATGCCCCATCTCACTTTTCAAAATGCACTTTGACGCTAAAATATATTGATACCATTTGTGCAGTGTAGTTCTTACAAGGCCCTATAGAAAGTAATAAGGAAATACCATATAGAAGTGAAACCATAATAAAGAAATCAGCAAGCAATATAATTAAATCTCAAACTTGAACACATATAAAATAGCACAATGCAGGCATTATCAACAAGACATACACGCAGAAGCAAATATGCATAAGAAGTGGCCAGTAGCTAAAGAATGTAGAAGATATAGGACACTTAAAAGAATCTACCTCATCAATGGTGCTTTCTCATTCTCTGCATCTTTAGCTTTCTGTCAAGTGAGATGATGAACAGATTTGTTGATCCTATAAGCAATCCAAAGTTGAGAGGATGAAAAAAGTTGCAGACATAACAAAATCAAATGTATGACAGTAGGTGGGCATAAATAGCAAGGAAAAGCATAGTTTAGTAAATAATAACAAAAAAAAATGTATACAATACATATGCATAGGCAGACATGGAAAATGCAGCCAATTTTATCAATTTAAGCTTCCTAACATAACAAAGCTTCTCAGTTGCAATCACTACTAGAAAAAACGGATTCAAGGACACCAAACAAGGACACACATTTTATATGGAGTTCTTGAAGGTTTTTAAGGACAGATTCCATATGGTTCGACTCAGCGGAGGAGGCGGCGACTCGTAACAGACAGTTCAAGTCATACTGAGGTTGCTTGGTGTGAGACATACTTTGGGTTGACAGAATCTGGGAAGAATTTCAGTACAAGGTGAGGTTACTCGATCACCAATTTTTAATTTTTGGTTATGCTATTGTTGGGTTGAATGTTCTGGTGTGTTACCAAGTTAGGAGAAGCTCCGTGAGAGAATGAACTAGTATTTGATTTTCAGGTGTAAATTTTAATCCCAGCAGCAAGGAGTATACGCAGGGAGTAGCGATAAGATTTCGGTCATGTGAGCAGGTTGAGGGGAAAGACACTTACACTCAAGAAGAGATTGAGTGTAAAGACCACCGGTAAGACATGCTCATACTCATTAAACTGATAAAGGTTCATTAATTAATATAAAAAATAGGGGGCTCACTCTCTTATGTCTCAGCCTCTCTCCACAACTCAAGATCTCACTCAATGATATGAGGGAATGTCGGCATGAGAGAGAATCAGCAGAAGAAACCAATGTACGAAGGTGGAGAAGGATACGAGGTCAATGTATTTGTTTATATGTTGTGAAATAAAGTACTGTCACTCTGTCAGTATGAACATAGTGTTTTATTTGATTTGTTTGTGTCATTTGATCGATCTGTTTCGATGTGGCTGTCAATGAAGCTCTTTTGCAAAAGCTGGCCAAAATCTGATTTGCAAACATTATTCTCCGTCTTCTAGACCCTGCAGACCGCTTACTGGTAAGCAGAGGACGATCTCCTCAAGCAGTTAGTGATCTTTGTCTGTAGCATAACTTAATTAGTTGACTAATATGGTGTCTAGTTTTGTTAGATGCTTGGAGTCGAACGAATTGAGAGGTTATTACCGACTGGTATTTCTTTGAGTGATTTTGGGGAGGTATGTTGTTGCTCAATATTATACTGTAAGTACTTAATATCATTTTACATGCAAATTGACTAAAAGCTAATGAACGACTATTAGTGTTCAGACGATATATATCGGTTTATATTATAGAATCACAGCATAGACCAACATTTTAAATTTAATATGCTACCAATTGGATGATGTGGATGTATGTAATCTAACCACATTAAGGGTTTCCACTTTTCTTTAATGACGGCTGTTTCTGTGAATTTTTGGTATGGTATACACTCCTATAAACGGATTTTGGTTTTAGTTTCATAATATCAGTTTGTTCATAGGACATTTTTTGATTGAAATGTTGTTCATTGAAATGTTATGTTGTAAAGCTGTAATATATCTTGTCCCTTAATTTTGTTTGTCATTCCAAAAAGTTTTATTATCTCTGGGTGTTCAAATTTATGTTCAGGTGTTAAAGAGGTACCATCATCATTGCCATATACGTGTTTTCAGCACCCAAACTATTATCTTTGGGTATCTAAGAGCAGTTGCTTGACTATGAAAGGATCTGGAAGTTTAAATTGCCTTAGGTCATATGTTGGGGCTTTGCGATTAATTTGGGTTAGTTTTGTTGGCAACTACAGGTGCAGAGAGGGAAACTCTATGTTGGACATTATGTGGCTATGACGTTTTCAGCTTCACTTGTGAGTGGCATGTAGAACCTTTAGTCTCTTTAACATAAGCTTATTTTTACTCCATCATATCTTCTGTATGTTTTCTATCCTATTACTTATGTTGATATTGTTTCTCATGTTCCCTGTAATGAAATAAATAATAATAATAATAATAATAATAATGTATCCAACATTTTTTTTTTTTGGGTATTTGTTATGTAGTGAATATAACTTTAGTGACAATGTGATCAGAAAGCTGATTGCTAACTTACAGGATGAGCATCAACAAATTCAAGCAAACTGAGGTAATGGAGCTGATCTAACATGGTTTGAAGTTAACAATATGCCTTAGACCACCAAGGTAAACAATGCATGTACTCAAATCTTATAGCTTGGTCAAATAACTTTTCAGTTGAACTAATTTACATTATTGATCAAATCTGTAATCAATGAAACTCTTTGAAGGGCGACTATTTTACCTTGGTTTTCAAGAAAGGCTTCCCAGAGTTTTGAGATTGCTGGTACAACATTTTGTCTCCCACACCAGATAACAAAAGCCAATGTTTACTGCACCAGTTTGACCATGTAATTCTAAGACATTTTTTCACTATTGCAGGATATAATAGAGCTATGATGCACGGAAACGCGAAAGTGCTCGCGTTTCCCGTTTCGGAAGCGGAAACGGGTCGGAAACGCTCGGAAACGCCCGGAAACGTGTATCCAAATTTAGAAACGGTTTGGAAACGTCTGTATCCAATGTGGAAACGCCAGAATGTAAATAAATAGGAAACGTGGGGGCAAAACTGACTTTTTACTTTGAAAATTTGAAAAAAAAAAAAAAAAAAAAACAACAGATCTAGATCGCGACCTCTCTATCGTCTCTTTCAGTCGTTCCTCTTCTGCTCGGAGGAGACCTAGACGCTAGACCCACGTTCCTCTTCTGATCGGAGGAGACCCAGACGGCAGACCCAGTTCGAACTTCAGACCGACGTTCCTCTTCTGCTCGGAGGAGACCCAGACGCCAGACCCAATTCGGACTTCAGACCGACGTTCCTCTTCTGCTCGGAGGAGACCCGGACCCAGTTCGGTCGGTCGTTCTTCTGCTCGGAGGAGACCCAGACCCAGTTCGGTCGGTCGTTCTTCTGCTCGGGTCGGTCGTTCCTCTTCTCTGCTTCGGGTATGTTCTTCTGCTTCGGGTCGTTCCTCTTCTCGATCGATCTATTTAAAAGCAATATGGCTTATTGCTTTATTGTTTTGGCTGAGAATGAGGATTAGAATACAGTATAATTGTTGGTTGACAATTTGACACTATTGACATGTGGATTGTGATAGCCGTGTATTGTGAATTTGTGAATTCACTCGTGTAATTTGTGAATCACTGAATTGTGAATTTGTCAATTGAATTGTATATTTTTTAGGAACCATGAGCAGCGGAGGAACACCTCCTATTAGTTCTAGTGCTGGGTCTGTTAACGCCTGTGCTAGTAGTGGATCTGCTGATCCTGAAAATGAGACCATAGATGATAAAGCACCATTGTGGAAATTTGTGAAGAAGAAAGATAAAATGTCAGGTGGAGGAAGTTGGAGGTGGCAGTGCAATTTTTGCAACCTTTGGATTGATAATGTTTGATTGTCATAAACTAGTACTTTGTTTATGTTTCATTTTTTTTCTTCTAATTATATATATATATATATATATATATAATTGCCGTTTCCTTCACGTTTCCGTTTCCTATTACATTTAAGATTTGCCGTTTCCACGTTTCCGATCGTATCGTATCCGGAAACTCGTACCCGTTTCCGTGCTTCTTAGTAATAGAGTAAGGCTGGTCTGTTAACTTGGATGTTGTTTTTATTCATCATGATCCAGAAGACTTTCCTGATCCTCAAAAGTATGATCCTTCCAGGTTAGATGTATTAGCTTTTTTACAGAGCATTTAGTAAGGTCCTTGGAGGTGAGCTTGCATGCAATTTTTTTTATTTCCTAATAGCGTTTGTGTACATACCTTATGTATATATATATGATTTTTTACATACGAATTGTCATCATGTTAACCTAGGATTTACCATTTTTTTTTCCTAGGTATGTGAGTGCTATGATTTTAATATTAAAAACTCAGAAGCTTCTTCTTCTTCTTGGCCTTCTGGGGTCTGGAACAAGCACTTTCTTCAAGCAGGTACAGCCTTATATTGCAAATTATTCTTTTCAGTACTATTGGTGATAAATAATTATATCTAATTATATTTATGTGTGCTATGTGTGATTATGTATGATGGATACCTATATTTAATGTAACTTCATTACTATATGGCTCATTGCCATGCCATCTTACTTCCATCAGGCCACAGATTGCTGTTATCGTTTTCGCATGTATTCTAGAAAAACCACTTGCTTATCGGAATCAACTATCTAAGTTGGTTTCAACTGTAATCATTTCAGTTTGAGGGGAAAGACACTTACACCCAAGAAGAGATTGATGTACTTCGAGTAGAGTGGGCAGAGCAGGTTGATGGGTATATCCAAGTTGCATGAAGTAAAATAGTTAGCATTCTGGTATGAAGTTATATATGTACGCAGAATTCAGCTTTGAATTAAATTGGTTGAAACAATGGTAGTACTACATTCTAGATCTTGGACTTGTGGCGTTTGTAGGTTAATTACTTGTGTTGGATCCTGTACATGTATTAATGGATGGTCTCTAAATATATAAGGATTGCTTGTTGGCAATTTTGATTATGTATTTTCAAATGGATTTAATGGTTCCATTTCCAGAATTTTAAGGACATGATATATGTATTTTAGTATGGAAAACAGGACACCTATGGAAATGTATATTTGTGTCCTCATATGAATGTAAAGACTCTGTTTTCAGATATTTGAGGACACAATTTGCGTGTTATTGTATAAAAAAGAGGACACTTTTTAGAGTGTACTTTTTGTGTCCTCTTAAGGATTTAAGGACTCTATTTCTAGAGCTTTTAGGACACAATTTATGTGTTGTATGAAATAGAGGACACATTTGATAGTGTGCTTTTTGTGTCCTCTCAAAGATTTAAGGACTCCATTTTAGAGCTTTAAGGACACAATTCATGTGTCCTTACATAGAAAAGAGGACACATATTAGGTAACATAAGGATGCAACTTAGGTGTCCTCTTATACATATAAGGACACCACATCCAAAGCTATTAGGACACATAAACCGTGTCTTCGTATAGATAAAAGGACACATTTTCTGTGTCCTTGTTTGGGACTTACGATGACTCTCGGACAGAGGACTCATTTTTAAAGAATCCTTGTATGTATTAGAGAACACGGTTTCAACGTCCTTAAATCATGTTTTTTAGTAGTGAATGCATGTCTTGGAATACCCCATGAAAGTGTGAAAAAAAAAAAATAGGCATTATCTCTACTCTCTAGGAACATAAGCATTAGTAAACCATTAATTAGAAAATCAGTGTTACATAATATATAAACCCTTTAGAAAAGTTCAAAGTTTCAAGTGCGAGAGAGCACTAACCAATGAAACAGCTGGTACTTGAAATGCAATTTATCACTATAAAAAAGAGAGAGATCAAAGAAAAAAAAGGCAATTGCATTCTCAAAATTAATGTCTTCTACTAGAAATCAAAGGCTTTTTGTAGAATGAGTGGTGAAGTAACTGTAGTGCTTACTCAAACCATAAAGAACATAATATTATCCTAGAATGAAATATATAGAGTGTTAATTTCTAAGATCCAGTGGTGGCTAAATCTTGGTTAAAGCTGGTCCGATGGGCGGATTGCTACTTGTGATGTGCTCAATATCCCGCTACCTGTCAAGAAAAGTGCAAAAGGCATCAGAGGGAGACCGCACTGGGTGGTCTTCTCTTCTCCGATGCCTAAGTTAGTCAATGTATTTATGTTGACAGAATAACAGCAGACAAGTAGTTAATGCATAATTAATGAGGAGAGAGGAGTGAACCTTTTATAGGTGGGGAAGAGACTGACCACTTCCTTGTTTTCGATGTGGGACTGACATGCTTCAGTTCCTAGTTTATGGAGCTTCTGATGCTGTTTTGGTGAGGCGCATGGCGACGCGACAGCGGTGATCTGGGGGTGAGCCGGGGCTCAGGCGGTAGTTTGCTTGGCTGTGTTTCCATAGGTCACACTGTTGGTGGTAGTTGGTACCGCTAGCGGTACCATGAGCGTGGCTCATTATAGTTAATTATGCTTGGCAAATGCTCATGTAAGTACAAGTCCCCCAAGTCCCCAGTCAAGGAGGGCAATCTTGGTTGGGGAGTTGCCTAGCGGTTCGAAGATTTACTTTTGCTAGACTTGCGACAACATAATTAGCGTTAGTGCATTGTTAACCATGGATTTACTGAGCGAACGCTTTATACCCCTTCGGGCGGGCCCCTGCTAGTCCCCACTCCCCTGCTAAGAAGGGCCTCTGTTTGGCTGAAATATTGTTTGATGAGGGGGATCTATATTGAACAGAGGGTGTTAGGTAGCGAGCCCAATCTTTGATACCCAAGTATCGGGGGTCAACGTGCCTGATCAGGGCCGTCGAAGACTGTTGATATGTCCCGTTACTTGGCTCGGAGGGACGTAGCTTGACTGTAACGCCGCGTGGCGGCCATTGTCAGAATAAGGCGTTGCCTCGAGAATTGCCGTTGGCGGAAGTTCCTCCGCTGATAAAAAGTGGTGAGAAGCGTCGCGGGGACCTTCTGGCTTGAAGCTCAGCGAGCGGTGTTACGCTCAGCGGAGGCTGTTCCAAGATGCAGCGAGACATTCTGCTAGTGGTGTTGTGCTTAGTGGACACTGTCACTTGCAAGATGAAAAAGGAGAAGTTCCGCTAGCAGTGTTGCGCTTAGCGGAGACTCACTTGCAAGATGAAAGGGAGAAGTCCCGTTAGCGGTGTTGCGCTTAGTGGAGACTCGCTTGCAAGATGAAAAGGGAGAAGTACCGCTAGCGGTGTTACGCTTAGCGGAGACTCTTGCTTGCATGATGAAAGGAAGAACTCCCACTAGCGGTGTTTTGCTTAGCGGAGACTCTTGCTTGCAAGATGAAAAGGGAGAAGTTCCGCTAGCGATGTTGCGCTTAGCGGAGACTCTCTCAACGATTGGTATGTTTGCCCTTTTGACTGTTACTTCGGATAGACGCTTCGTCTGGCAGCTCCCTATATGTGGGCATATTGCATTGGGTTGGCGTGTGAGCATACATCGCTTCAGCATGCCCGTCTCTTAGCCATTAATGCGAGTAATTATCGATTTTGTAACCGAGGCGTCACCTCGGTTAATCCGGAGTAAGTGTGATCGTGGGGCACGTGTATGGCTGTCGTGTGATGTTTTGTTTTCAGCGGACGGCCTGGATTGGTTTGATGTTGACATAAAAGAGAGGGAAACTCAGCAAGGTTTTGACATCTTCTGCACTTCAAAATGAACTCGTCGTCTTCAAGCTTTGATTTCTGAGGGTTGAGGGGTGCGTTCTGCAAATCGAGTGAGTGTTGCCATTCACCGAGGGAGATTTGTTAAAGTGAAAAACGAGCATCCTCAAGGGCACAAGGGTTCCCATATTTCAGGTTGGTAATTTGAACCCCGTCCCTGTTTTATTGGTTCTTGTTTCTGTCAGTTTCTGGTTTTGGTATTTGGAGTGATTTATGCCATTCCTTGGTGTGTCTGAGGGTCTAGGATGATGATGGGGATGGGTTTAGGTCTGTGGCAGAGAGTTAGGTTTATGGGTTTGTTAGATAGTCGAATATGGATTTTGAGTGTATATGCATTGTGTTCTTGTTTTGGTGTCTTATGGGAAACTGTTCTTGATGTTCTTGGATGAAAACTGAGATAGGGATAGCTTAGATCTTGTTGGAACTGACTGACTTGGGTTTTAGGGTTTGTGATGGCTAACGTAGTAAAGATCTCGAGCAGAGAGGATTCCGGGTCTGAAGTGTCGCTTCGCGGTTCAGATAGGATATTTATTGACTCGTTGCGTCCGTCTGCCCCTGCAGGAACCTCACTGTCATAAATGCTAGACATCGAACCCTTACAAACCATACCCTGGGACGTAGCAATGGCTTGAGGTGGGCACCCAGAGAGTTCGACGACAAGGGAGAGAACTGCCACCCACCAGCTGCGAGAGGAGAGGTTGGCTAGTAATAGCGCCGCTAGCGGCTCCGCTGATGGGGAGGCGGCTGGCAGGGAAGAGATAGAGTCAGCCTGGGTCCTTCGTGACGGTACTCCAGTTGACGAGGCGGGAGGGCCGATGACTGTGGCCACCGTAAATCAACTTAAGAGGGTGTTTCGCCTTCCTGGCGTAGTGAAGCTGCGTCCGCCGACAATGGAAGAGAGAGAGTAGATTTTTCCAGCGGGGCGTGCCGCTGTGCATGAGGCCATTTTCCTGCAAGGGGTCACTCTTCCACTACTGCCGAATCTCTAAATCTTGGCCTGCGAGTTTGATCTTGCTTTTGGGCAAATTTGCCCTAATATGTGGCATTTGCTGATGGCGCTGAACTCGCTCTGGCGCTTGTCAGGTTGTGAGGGGCCGACCATGGTGGAAGTGCTACACTTCTATGAGCTAGTTTACTTGAGGTGCCACGGATGCAGCGGACAGGTGAACCTCACTTGCGGCCAAGGTGCGCCCAAGTTGATCTAAAACTTAAAGGATTCGATGTCTCCCTGGCGGTCGACCTTCTGTGTTGCGACCACGGGGTGGGAATATGATGTCGGGGTAAATGAAGGGGCACCGATGTATAGGATTAAGTTGGAGTTCAAACCAATCCGAGGTTGTCACTAGTCCCCGCTGACCAAACTTGGCGGATTTGTTTGTGTGATATGCCTCTGTATTTTGTTCTAATCATGGCTTCATTTTCTTTGTAGCGGGCTTGCGTTTTAACTTAACACTCGAGGAACAGTGTCGCGTGGCAAGGATTAAAGGTTGTTGGTAGAATCATAACCTTCTTGACCTTCGCTTGCTCACCGGTTGGGAGTTGTTGGTCGACCTGCAATTGACACGCGCCCTTGGTAAGTACCTCCCTCCAACTTGTGATTTACTTCCATTTGTCCCATGCTAACTAGCGTTGTGCTTGTTTAGATACACTGCCGGGTAACAAAGCGAGCCGCGACTCGTTTGACAAGGCCATGGATCTCGAGGGCATGTATGCCGCTGGGCTCAACGCTTAGCAAACTGTCGTCGACCTGCAAACTCTAGTTGTGAGCTAGTTGGAGACTGAGGTGGCCGGTAATGCCGATGCAGCATTACTCACATCTTGGTGCCGCATGTCGGACCGTGGTATAGGTGGAGTCTTTCTCCGAGTGTGGGGAGACTGGAGGGAGCAAGACCAGTGCCGCTCCCAAGCAGACGAAAGAGAGGGTGCCCCCCAACTGAGGTGGGCCCCAGAGGGAGAGGACGGTGCCGGCGAAGGAACCCGTTACCATTTCGGGGTTGGAGCCATAGGCGCCTCCAAGGTCTACCGCTGTGGTCACCACTTAGGTGCCTCTTCAGAGGAAACGGTCGCAAAATGACGTCAATGAGGCCGACGAAGTGAAGACGATCGGGGCCAGACAACAGAAGAGGGTGAAACAAACATTGTAGCCAATGACCTTAGCCATAGCCGGGGAGGTGCAGCCGAGCGGTCTGGACTCGTTCTCTACTTGCACGGAGTTTCTGATTGATCCCGAGCTGGAGTTCCTGTTCCATCTCTGTGAACGGGTCAGGATAGGCGGACTGGAAGGGACTATACGCCTGACGGCCCTCCAGCAATCGTCATTTAGCTCGGTCTTTGGGCACTTATCCGTCGGGCTCCGCTAGTTGTTCATGGCAGCGTCAAAGTCGTCACCCGTCGAGCAGCAGCGAATGGAGGAAATTGAAGGCCTCTAGCAGGAGTAGGAGCAGACATTGAAGAGCTGGCGGAGATCAAGGGCCTCCTCGCCAAGGCTGAGGTGGACCTGGCGGACGTGCGTGGGAAGTTGGCTGTCGCTATCGACAGGGACGTTAAGCGGAACGTCCAGGTGGCGCAGTTGGAGAGCGATATGGCCTTGCTGCAAGATCAGGTGAACTCTAAGGCCTGGCGTGTCGATTATCTTCAGCGGGATATAGTCGCTAAGGCGACTGAGCTGCAAAAGCTGGAGGGCGAGGTTACCCTGTTGAGAGTTGAAAAGACCCGTGCCGATGCCACTGCTATTGAGGCCTACAAGCAGTCTCCAGAGTTTAAGAATACCTTGACAGAGGTGGCGAAGGCTGAACCAGAAAGGTGTGATCAACTAGGATAAGGCTCATCGGCCTGCCAGTTCGTTGAGCCAGCCACCTGTGCCGGTGGGTGGGTCTACCACTGATTATACTGGAGGTACGCGCTCTGGCAGTGGTGAGAGTGGCCACGGTCCTGTAGGTGATTCCCAGCGGACTCCCCGGCCAACCTAATCCGAAGTGTCCCATACTGAGTTCATGGCGGTCCACACTCGGGCGGATGGCACCCTAGTGACGCCGAGCCCTACCGCTCGTGGTTCGGATCAGACGAGCCGCCTGGCCAATCCATGAAGACTGTCAGCTCCGTAGCCTTTTTGTAATGCCGCTAAGGCTTCTCTTTTTGTAACTTGACAATATTTTTGGGCGGGGAGTCCCGACCCTAGATATATAAAGTATTGTTATTTACTTCTGAAATTTTGCCAAGTGTGGGATTGTTTTTAATGATTGTGTTGTTTGAATGTTGATATACCGTTATAGTTTTAACTTGTACTTTTGCTAATCAACGAAACATTAAAGGAATTAAATTGTTCCAAGTGCACGATGTAGCGGACGTAGTCCACCGGATGTTATTGGCACTGCCAGTTAACTTTTGTGCTGGACTTGGTGACAATGGTTTGAATAATTCCTTGTTTCATTGATAGCTAACGGATCAGCGTTTACAAAAGCGGGGTTGTACCCGTTGGGTAGCTTCCCTTAGCTAAATATTGAACAAAAATTTAGCTAAGTCAAGATGCTCTTGGGTAGTGGCATGACTATTTGTAATAATACCGAAGGTGTTCGGTATTCCAAGGGTGGGTCGTTGTGACGCCATCCTTGTCTATTAAGTAGAAGGTGTCGGGGCTAAAGACTTCCACTATTTTGTATGGTCCTTCCCAAGTTGGGCGGAATGCTATTAGCAGTGGAATGACTTCGTTCATTACCTAGTCCCCCAGTTGGAGGTTACGGGCTTTGACTCTTGCATTGTAGAAATGCGATACCCGTTGCTTGTTTTGCAAGTTGTGCAAATGGGCCTTGTGGCGTTTCTCCTCGAGGAGGACTTTTTCGAGGTTGATGCATTCGCCGTTAGTCTCGGAACAGTAGCCCTAGACCCTAGCGGTAGGTTGCGTGTCTTCAATGGGTAGGACGGCCTCAGTTCCGAACATCATACAAAATGGTGTTTCACCGGTGGCGGAAGTTGGGGTAGTCCTGATGGTCCACAGAACTTTCGGGAGCTTTTCCACCCATAAACCCTTGGCGTCGTCGAGTTTCTTTTTTAGCAGCTTCTTGATTATCTTGTTTGCTGCTTTGACTTGGTTGTTGGTTTGGGGGTTAGCAACTTATGCAAAACTCATCTTGGTGCCCAGGTTAGCAGTGAAAGATATGAATTCCTTGTTGTTGAACTGTGTGCCATTGTCTGTGATGATTGTGTGGGGGACGCCGTAGCGGCAATAGATGTTCTTATAGAGGAAGTGAGTTATCTTGGCGGTAGTTATTGCCGTTAGCGGTTTTGCCTCTATCCATTTGTTGTTGTAGTCTATGGTGACAATGATGTACTTGAACTGTCCCCTAGCGGTTGAGAATTTCCCAGGTAGGTCCAGGCCCCACATGGAGTAAATCCATAGGCCAATGATTATTGAAAGGGGTTCCGCCGGGGCGTGGGGGAGGTCAGCGTACAGTTGACACATGTGGCAAGACCTGGAAACTTTCCTGGTGTCATCACCTAGCGTGGGCTTGAAGTAGCCTTGACGCATTGTGCGATTGACCAAAGATATGGCGTCAGAGTGGTTTCCACATTCCCCAGGGTATATCATTGCTAGAACGACCTTTCCCTCTTCTGGGGTGAGACACCGGAGGTTAGGATGGGTGAATCCCTGGTAGTAAAGCCAGCCATTCTGGATATTATAGCGGGTTGCTCTCCGCTTCCGTTGCCGTGCTTCGACCTTGTCTGCTGGTAGTGTTCCATTGAGCTTGTACTCGATGATTTCATCCATCTAGCTAGGATTGACCTCAATGTTGAAAATCTCCGCTAGGATTTTGGTGATGCTTGGCTTGTCAAGGCACTCCACCCTTGTGTCCGGTGGACTTTGGTGTGGTTGGACGGTTGCTAGTCTTGCTAGTGAATCATCCTTGGCATTCTTTTCCCTGGGGATCTGTGTGATAGTGTGAAATTTAAATTTTTTGAGAAGCGTCTTGACGTATCCTAAGTATGCCGCTAAATGTTGATCTTTGGCCTGGAAACTGTCGTTGACCTGGTTAACGACTAGCTGGGAGTCGCTGAATATGACGTTGTCAGCCCCTGAGTCGATGGCGAGGAGTAAGCCTGCAATGAGCACTTCATACTCCGCCATGTTGTTTGAGGCTATGAAATTGAACCTTAACGCGTATTCCAAGTTCATTCCCCCCGGTTCTGTCAAGATGACTCTAGCGCCACAGGCCTTAGAGCAGGCGGAGTCATCCACATGGAGGTTCCAGTCTGACTGCTGCTGGGGGGCTGGTTCCTCAGCAGTTACCATTTCTATGTTTATTTCTTCTTCCCCTTGGTTGGGTTCATCCTGACGCTCGGTGAGCTCAACGATGAAATCTGCCACTGCTTGGCCTTTCATGGTGGTTCTTGGCCTGTAGTCAATGTCGAACTCGCTGAGCTCGATGGCCCACTTGCTGAGGCGCCCGGAGTGTTCAGGGTTTTGCATTACTTGCTTCAGCAGTTGGTTTGTTCAGACATGAATTGTGTGGAATTAGAAGTATTGGCGAACGCGTCTAGCGGCGTCAATTAATGTGAGAGTGAGCTGCTCCAGGGGGGTATATCTTGTCTCCGCCCCGTTCATGCCCCTGCCAGAGTAGAATACTGGGACTTCTTTGATAGGAGCATTTTAATGCGACGTTTTAATTGTTATTTCCTCATATTTACTTAATTATATCCTTAAATAAATCTTTCTTGTTTAGGAAAGTTATTATTTTTAGAAAGTTTCCATATTTAGTAATAGTTTCTATTTTCAGGTCCTTGGAGCAAACAAGCTGAAATAAGCTCAAAAGGGAAAGAAAAGCTGGAGAACTTTGGAGGGAGCTCAATGATTGCATAAATGAGCTGAAACAAAGAAATAAAGTTTTCCTGTTTCAACCAGGAAACCTGTTCAGAAAAGGAAACTTTGTCAAAGCAAGACTCCTGAGCAAACAAGGAAGCATGAGCAAAAAAATAAAGGAAGTTGACATTGGAGGAAGATTCCTGGAGGCACTAGGAGACTTTAAGGCTTGAAGATGACGCAAGGAGGCCCAAGATTCTTCTAGACTATTGTGGATTTCGGCAAAACAATGAAGGCCCATGGAAATTAGGGTTTGTGACGCATGAGAGATATTTTTGGAGGATTTATATGTGTTTGCCGTGAAATACAAAGATGAAAAGAAGGAGACAACGTTGAAAATCAGAAATATAATTGAAGATATGCCTTGGAGATTTTCTAGGGAGAGTTTTAAGGGAGGAAATATTCTTGGAGGAGTTAATTGTATTGTTGCCATAAAATACCAAGAGGAAAAGAAGGAAGTAACATGAAAAATCAAGGAGATTGGCGCCACACAAGGAATGATATGCCTCGGAGGAAATCAAGGGAGAGTTTTAAGGAAAGGAGGAGTGTGTGCAACAAATAAAAGATATTCTTGGAGAATTAAAACTAATTTTGCCGTGGAAATAAGGAAGTTAACGTGAAATTACCAAGAGGAAATCAAGGGTGACGTTGGAGATAAAGTTTGGAGAGTTTTAAGGAAGGGTGAATGCTCAAAACAAGTCTAGGTTCATCCCTACATTCCCTAAAGGAATTTTGGCCGAAAATAAGGAAATAAATCAGATTTAATTTATAGATATTTCGGCAAATATATATTAAGGGATCATAAACTTATTTTGGAGAGTTTTGATTGGTTGGATGACACACTAGAGCTTACATGGCACTACGGGATTGGTCGGAGCTATGTGGAATTATTAAATAATTCTTTGGGAAAATAATAGAAGATTCATGAAGCTTGGTGGCCAAGTCCAACGTTCTGTATATATACTCCCTATATTTTGAAGTTTGGAGTGCACACTCCACACACCCCATAATTCAGAAACTTCTCTCCATAACGTCAAGCTCTCTCTCCACCCTTTAGAGCAATCCACAGTTTCAAGCAATGAAGAAGAAGAAGAAGAAGGAGCCGTGAGCATCATCATCCATCCTCCACCTTGAAGACTTGCTTTCAAGATTCAAGCATCCAAACATCAACCCTCCATCCTCATCTCCATCTCATGGTGTAATTCAACCTCTTTCTTTGTAACCTTGTTTGATTTCGTTGGAATTGTTTCTAGTTAACAATAATATTTGAACAAAGTTTAATTCTGAATTTCTTATGATTGAATGAATTTTCGATTCCTATAATTGTGATTCTAAGTTGCTTTTGTGAGATTGTTCAATTAAATTTGCTTTACAGAAAACTTTTATATGTTTATGTTCTTTGGTGGCCAACTTAGGATATATGCATGTAATTGATGCTAGATTTAAGTTTGTGATTCACCTAATAGTTTTGTAAACTTGAATCAAAAGTAGTAAATGTTTTGGACAAGAATCGAGTTTAATTGAAAAAGATTGCAATTAGATGAACCTTTTCATACTAAGTTGTTCACTTAAGTTGATAGCCTTTCTCTATGTGTATTGCGTTGAACATGTTATGATTAGCTAGCTTTCTAGACTTTGATTGCATGTTTGATAGGATTGATCTAGGTGCTTTCACTTAGATTTATTAGCAAGGAAAGTAAAAAATGGAAAATCATTTGCTTCAAATGTTTTACATGATCAACTTTTTTCTCATGACTTGGAAGAACAATTGTAGGCTTGAATCGAATTTGATTATGGAATTGGTTTTGATCTTTGTTTCTTATGTTTCATTCTTGTACTTGTGTTTGTATAGTTTTATTTGTTTTAATTCTTTTAATTTTCGGAAACCAAATCTTAAAAACCCCCCTTATTTCGTAAATTTGTATAGACTTTATTTTATTTTTGTAAATAATATACTTTGTTTTATTTTAATTCTTTATTTGTCTTATAATGATAGGTGTACCCTTAATCCCCGGAATAGAACAATCCCTATTTACTATATACTAACGATGACATCTTATAGGGTTAAATTATATGCTTGCTTTGAGCGTATCATTCTTCCTGGGGTTCTTGCTGCCCAATGGCACAGCTTACCGCTGATGAAGATATCTCTAGGTAGATGTACAGTATCTCACCCTGTACAGGAATGGAAAGAAGTGGGACTGCTGCCAAGTATTCCTTCAAGTTTTGGAACGCAGCCTCATAGTCTGGGGTCCAGTTAATTTCTTTCTTGTGGGTCCTCTTCAGAACCTTGAAAAATAGGTTAGCTTGCCCTGGAGGCTCTATACGTACACCTTCCACTCCGGGGACTTCATGTTGAGGATGGCTTGCACCTTGTTAGGTTTAGCCTCTATGCCCCGCTCGTTGACGATGTAACCCAGAAATTTACTAGTGGTGACGCTAAAAAAATATTTTTCGGGATTGAGGAGCATACCATAGGCCAAGAGAATGGCGAATATGATGCGGAGGTTTGCCACGTGTCCACTGGCCTTGATTCTCTTGACCAACATGTCATCCACGTAGACTTCTATTATTTTGGCAAGGTGCTCCACGAACATGGCGTTCATCAACCGCTGGTATGTTGCCCCAGCGTTCTTCAAACCGAAAGGCATGACATTGTAACAGTATAGGCGCTTGTCGGTTGTGAAGGTAGTGCATTCCTAGTAGTCGGGGTGCATCTGGATTTGGTTGTATCCTAAGAAGGCGTCCATCATACTGATCAACTCATGCCCCACTGTAGCGTCAACCAGTTGGTCGATACGTGGTAGCGGGAAGCTATCCTTGGGGCATGCCTTGTTAAGACCCTTGAAGTCTACACACATTCACCACTTTCCGCTAGGTTTCTTAACCATGACCAGGTTGGAAATCCACTGAGGATAATTGACCTGGCGGATGAACCAAATGCCCTAGAGCTTGGCAACTTCTTCCCCTATTGCACGATATCTTTCTTCATCAAGGGCCCTTCACCACTGCTTGACAGGATAAAAGGATGGTTTGATGCTTAACTTGTGCGTGATGATCTCAGGGGAGATGCCTGGCATATCAGCGTAGGACCATGCAAATACGACGGCGTTGTCTCGCAGAAATTGAGTGAGTTCTGCCGTTATCTTTGGGGCTAGCTAAGCGTTGATGTGGACCGTCTGCTCAGGGTGCTTGTCAGAGATGCTGATACCCTCAAGGATGTTTCCGGGTTGACAAGCTCCTTTTTTACATATTTCTCCTCGTCATCCCTAGGATCTTCAAAAATATTTGTCAATGGTGCATGGTTTCCCACCGTTAGGATCTTATGGCGGCGTGCCAACCGTGCTACAGTTGTTGAGTAACATTCTTGTGCCAGTTGCTGACTTCCCTTCACACAGCCTATCCAGTTGGGTGTAGGGAATTTCATGAGAAGCAAGTATCCGGCTATGATGCACGTTAGCTTGTTGAGTGCTGGTAGACCGATGATGGCATTATAGGAACTGAAGCAGTCGACGACGATGAACTCCGTATGTATCTCCGCTGTGCATGGGCTAGCACCGATGACTAGGCGTATGTAGTCAGAACCTAGCGGCTATGTGATGTCACCAGAGAAACTAGGTAAGGGCTCGTGATCCTGGAGTAGTTTCCTATTCTGCTGGAGTTGGTTATAGCAGCCATTGAAGATGACGTTGATAGCGGATCTGCTGTCAACAAGGACTCTTCCCACGGACCACTTATCGAGCATGGCGTCGGTCAAGAATGGATCATCGTGGGGTAGATGTACTCCGCGCTCTTCTTCCTCCGAGAAGGTAATGGGTTTCTAACCAGACCTTGGGAGTTTAGCGGATGTTGCAAATTTCTTTGGGGTGGTTGGCGCGTGCATAGCGCTTTCTCGCCCTTATGAGACACCTTGGTGATCGGAGCACCACCTTCGATGGTGTTGATGTGACACATGGGTTCGATGTTGAAGACCACCAGTGGTGGTTGACGTACCTTAAATTATTCCAACTTACCATCACGATACAAAGTCTCAATAGCAGTTTTTAGAGCATTGTAGTTGTTGGTGTTGTGACCGCTGTCCTCATGGTATTTGCACCACTTGTCGGTGTTTCTTGGTTTTCCCACCCTTGGGTACTTTCTTGGAGGTGGCGGTGGGATCTGGTCTTTGCACTGGTCGTATATCTCTTCATACGAGGCTGTGAGGACTGTAAACACTGTGTACCATTGGGAAGACTCCGCGCTCTTGTTACGGTTGTCCCCGTGGGATGAGCGGTTGCCCTTGTTGTAATGCTGGTCCTTTTGCCGCTTGTTCTGGTAGCTGCCTTGTCGCCACTTTTTTTTTTTTTCAATTGGCGGCTTAGTGGAGGTTTTGCTAGCGGTCTCCTGATGACGGGAGGAGGCCTGAGTGGATTTTGCTAGCATTGGTGGTGATGATGGGGTTTCTCCATATGTGATGAATTCTGCTTATGCATGGATGACAGCTTCGCTCATGACGTGGTCATACTCAGTGTTTGGATGATTGTAATTGAGATGATAGAGAAATGGTCCCTTTAGAAGTCCTTGCTTGAAGGCCGCCAGTGCCATTGTTTTATCCAGATCAAGGCACTAAGACACCGATGCTAGCCATCTGGTGACAAATGCCTTCAATGTTTCCTCTGCACCCTGTTTGACGTTGAACAGTTGACTTGTGTTGTGGTGTCCGGCGGCCAACAGGATAAACCGAGAAAGGAAAGCGTTTGATAGTCCGTGGAATGAGTCGATGGATCCTGGTGGGCATTCAAAGAACCAGCTTATTGCCTCACTATCTAACGTTTCGCTAAACAAATGGCAGAGGGTGGCATCATCGAATCCCTTGTTATTAGTGACTTTTTTGAAGGTGTCCATATGGACGAATGGGTCAATCATGCCGTTGTAATGTGACATTTTTGGTGTCTTTGCATGTGCTGGTCTGACGGCTTGCAGGATCCTGGCGGTGAATGGCCCTGGGCTGGACGCAAAGAGTGGATTTGGGATTGGGGCTGGGGCGCCTGCCTCCGCCCGGATTAGCCTTTGCTCTAATTGTTGCATCATTTCCAGGATTAGGGCGGTTGCATCGCCAGCAGACCCCGCCTGGGGTTAGGCGGATTACCCTAAGTTCTAGCCTTAGTCGTGGAACTGTTGGTGTGTGGTTTCTACTCCGCTTCCTGTTCTAGCATTAGTCAGGGTAGGGGAGGTGGTCCCATTCCCAGCAACTCGGGTGGGTTCAGCGGTACCTACTTGTATTTCGTCGACTACGTCTGGTGCTCTGCGATTTCTCGCTCTGCACTGGGTTAGCATTTGCCTCCAGCGCCTTCTTCAGTTCGTCGAATCTTGACATCAACGTGGCCACTTGCTTTTGGGCCTCGACCTTTTCTCTGCACTCTTGTTCAAGCTCCCTGTTTGCCTTATGGAGATCTACTAATGCCAGCTCATACATAGCGGCTAGATCCTGACCTGGTGGGTGACTGCTGCCTGGTCGGGCCTCCGCTGCAGTTTGAGTCAGCGGGATCTGGGGTGTACCCTGAGGTTCCACGCTAGGGTTGACCGGAGTGCTGAATAATACACGGTTAACGTTACCCACTGGGTTAACGTTAGCCGCGAGGTTGGTGGGATAGGGGTTGGTGAAGTGGTCCGCCTGCTCTTCAGCGTTTCCCCCTCTATCGTTAGTTATGGTAATGGTTGTGGTGGGATGGCCTTTTGTTCAAGGATTCCCACATACGGCACCAATGTTAATGTCTAAGATCCAGCAGTGGCTAAATCTTGGTTAACGCTGGTCCGATGGGCGGACCACTACTTGTGATGTGCTTAATACTCCTGCTACCTGTCAAGTAAAATACAAAGGGCGTCAGAGGGAGACCGCGCTGGGCGGTCTTCTCTTCTCCGATGCCTAAGTTAGTCAATGTATTTATGTTGACAAAATAACAGCAGACAAGTAGTTAATGCGTAATTAATGAGGAGAGAGGAGTGAACCTTTTATAGGTGGGGAAGAGGCTGACATTTTCCTTGTTTTCGATGTGGGATTGACATGCTTTAGTTCTCAGTTTGTGGAGCTTCTGATGCTGTTTTGGTGCAGCACGTGGCGGAGTGTCAGCGGTGATTTGGGGGTAAGTCGGGGCTCAGGCGGTAGCCTGCTTGGCTGTGTTTCCGTAGGTCACATCGTTTGTGGTAGTTGGTACCGCTGGCGGTAGCATGAGCGTGGCTCATTATAGCTAATTATGCTTGGCAAATGCCCATGTAAGTACAAAGAGTATAGTGCAGTTCTAAAAAGGTAGAAGTTGCATGTAGTACTTGACAAAAGTTTTTCTTAACACCTACACAGTAATCTTTACTTTTAATTCACACCAACTCTCCATATATATATATTTCTTGATACAATACGCTTTCAAACTCAAAATTTAGCATGACCATCCTAGTAGGACAATATAATGAAGAGCTAAAACAATTTAAAAGTATTAAGTTATTAAATAGTTGTAAAGTTCCTTAGTCAGTCAGTCAAATAGACCTCAGTACCCACTTTGTTTAATGTTTAAACACTAACTATCTCTAAATACAAATTGCTTCAAAGTTTATGAGACTGCATCCCTCCTTGTTGTAATATATGAGTAAAAGGGTTCTGGATAAACACTATAAGCATGAGGATGAAACCTACTTGAGTTGTGAGCGACTTAATTAATTCCTTTACTGCTTTACATTTCGCAGTTTCTTCCCGTGCTATTTTGACAGCCTCCTTCAAGTGGTGGGTAGTTCTTTCCAATTCAATATCTTGAACTCGAGTTTTACAAGTAAGATCTTCAACCTACCACATAAAATTGATTAGTGGAAAACCACAATGATTGCAGGTGGTGCTGGTGCTCATCACCTGCTTTTGGAGGGTAAATTTGCATATTTTACTATATTAAACTAGAATTCTGTTGCGTGGGGATGAGCCTCCCAACTTGGTTGGGTTCCAAACCCCTTTAATAAAATAAAAAAAAAATAAAAAAAACAAAAAAAAAACTAGAATTCTGAACTTTAAACCTAATTTTCAGATTAACTTAGAATGAAATAATCAATGTTGTAGGAAGCGAAGAGAAGATCAGATAAATAATGTTATAACACATAGCTTGGAGACTTATTATATAAATGATGACATAATATCCATAAAAAGCTATTTCCAAGAGATGGCAAGTTTGAAATTCTTCAAGGCAAGCTATTTAATTCATTTGAAAAGTTTTCAACACATCTAAACCATGTATCAGAACCACTGCAAGTGGCTTAGTGGTTCTTGTCTAGTTGGGTGTGCTCCCCAACCTAGGTTCGAATCCCGAAGCTGTCAAAGTGGCCAGACACTGTGCTGCAATGCATAGTTGGAGCATTTCACATGCGCCGAAGATGTTTATCTTGGGTCTAGGAAGCCTTTGGGTTCCCCTTGACAAAGTCAAAAAAAAAAAAAAAAAAAAAAACCATGTATCAGAAGTGAATTACGACTTATACTAAATATGGATAGTAAAATTAAGGCCCCAAGCATGAAGAAAAGTAACTGCACAAACATATCTTCAGACTCGTCCCATGTATTTCAAAATTGGTATTATATTTTATAAAACCTAATAGCAAAGGCAGAAGCTTAGAACAAACTCACTAAGTTATGTTTAATTTTGAAAAAAAAAAGAAAAAAAATACATAAACTATAAAGAAGAATAAATTTGAACTGAGCTAATTGTATGCACCTCTGTAGTTGTAGATTTGAACAAAAATGGCCAAAAGTAGAGGTATTTTTTCAGAAATCATCTTATCTTAAATAAGGGTCGAACTTCAAATGTTCTACAAAGCCAATAGACTAAAGAGGACCAGCAGTTGATTTTGTTTCTGTAAAGTAGAGAAAACTCCAACAACATGTAGGGACCCTTCCCACTCCTTTTTATGTGTTCCTACCCTTAACAGAAGTAAATCATAATGAAGTTGTGAAAGTAGCTACGGAACCAGAAGAGCTCAAACCTAATTTCAAACATCCATTAAAAATCAAGAACAATTCTTTTGCCACAGAACAAATTATAGAGCTAAAAAGTAAGAACCAGTCAAGGAACTCACCTTGTATTCGATACAATGCCTCGGTCACCGAGCAAAGCCTCCCTTGATCAATGGCCAATTTTCTAGCCAACGACTAAACCAAACGCCTCTGTCACTACCATAAAACACATTAATAAACTGAAAATGATGAAGAAAACGGATTAAAGAGGTGAGCTCCGTTGTGCTTACCAGGCCTAGTAAGCTAGAAGAGTAGTAATCTTCAAGTACTTAAATAATTTCAAGCACAAGATGCCCAAAAAGAAAAGCACGAATTCATTGCCACTCTCCTCTGCTTCAGCATTCAGTACTCAACCTAATCCATTCAAGATCCACAGGATCTCCAAATTTAGAAACGTACATAAAAAAATCCATAATATTCTTGACAAAAAGAAGAGTTCAAAGCTTACTAAATCAAAGCGATGGCAGAGGTGTTGAAGATGGTGGCCGGAATTTGACGAAGGCTAGGGAGTAACAGCGTCGCGGATTGGAGGATCGCGTACGGTGGCAGGATTGGGTGCACGACGGTGCTGGGCTTGGGTTTTGATCTGATTGAGCTCCTGGTTCGATTAGTGGTGTCGATGTCGTGCATTGGTGATTGAAAATAGTGGCATGCAACGATGGCAAAGAGAAGTGGAAGGAGAGAGAAGAGAGAATTAGCCGTGCGGCTGAGGAAGAGAGAGAGAAAGAGAGTGTTGAGTTTTTAGGGTTGGTTCCTTTAAATACTAGTCAACATCAAAGTAAAATTTGGTCAAACGGAGGGAAAGAGTGAAAATTGAAAATTTGGCCAAGTGTTAAATTTATCTTGGGTGCACCAACATTTTGAACCCTAAAACTCATACAACATCAATTTAAGTATATTGTTTGAAAGAGAGTGGCACAATAGACAACTGAAAAGCTGTTGTGTGAATCAAAACAATCAGACGACATCTTTTTCAACCATTGTATTAATAGTAATTGTATAATAGCAATGTAATAAGAGTTATCTGAGTAAATTTATTCAGACGACATAAAATTTCAACCATGTCTGAATAACAATGAAACAACATCAACATTTATTATGTTGTCTGAAACTAGCTATTTGGACAACAACAATCTAAAAATATATTGTCCCTTTAAAAAATGCGGACAACATTACAATAACTATTGTATGATTGAATCATACACAATAGAATAATTCTTGTTGTCGTCTGAATTTTTCAGACGACAGAAAAAATGTGCGCAGTTGTCTGATGCTTGTTGTCTGATTCAAATATTGGCGTAGCGCAACTCCAACAGATTCTCTATTTTACAGCAATCTCTAAAATCTCCATAATTCTTCCTTAAAATTTTAGAGATTGCTGTAAATTTAGGGAATTTTGTTTTCTCTTTCCACACTATCCCTAAAATGGGGATAGTTATAGGGAATCTGTTGGAGCGAAATATGCTCATTTTCCCCTAAAATTAAAATAGAGAAAAATCAAAATCTGGGGAAGTTGTTGGACTTGCTCTTTTATAATGTCTCCCAATCTTATACAAGATTAAATTTGAGAATGAGAATGGGTTCATCCCAATATAGAATTTTCTTTAAAATCAATTGTCATTTATAATTTTGTATGGTAATTAAGACCGAAATCTAGCTGCCTTCAACTTTTGAAAATTTTTTTTTTTGATGACAAAAACAAAACAAGAAAACAAACTACTGCAAGAAACCTCTAGGCACTCCCCCACCCAACTGATCCAAATGGAACGCATATGACACAGAAAGGGGGAGACAATGATGCCAAATTGCTGCAAAATGATCTTGAAGTCTGAAGATCAAAGTTTGCTAATTTGTCTACCACAAAATTAGGCTCCCTAAAAATATGTCTGAACCTGATGAAAGATAAAGAAGAAGCAATCTTCCAAATGTCCTCCACTACAGTCATAATCCGCCAAGGAGTAGCTATCTTCTTGAGAATGCAATCCATAGGCACTTTAGAATCTCCTTCAACTAAAACTCTAGAAAAGTTATAATGTTGAGCAGCATGTAAAGCATCCCTAAGAGTTGTAGCTTATGTAATGAGAACTGAAGCAGGTCCAGATTCTTAGATGCTGTAAAAATAGGTTGACTATCAGCATTCCTAAAAACCAAGTCAAGAGATGCATTACCCTACCTCACAGAACCATCAAAATTTATTTTAATTTGATCATGATATGGAGGATTCCATTTAATATGAAAGTACTTAGAAACCTTAGTATTACACACTTTAGAATTAGCTTTACAATAATTAGCTCCCAAAGTAACAGCCCCAAAGAAGGTTTGAGAAGGGGAAGGAGCTAACTACTTAAAAACTACCTGATTTCTGATATGCCAAATTGACCAAGAAATAAGAAAAACTTGTCATATAGTATCTGCAGTAATGTTAGGATTATGAAACAAAGATTCTATCCAAGAAATAAAAGAAACATGCCAATTATTAAGAATAGATATGTGATTTGAGAATCCTTCAACTTTTGAATTTGTTTCCTTTATTTTCTTCTATAAATTGAGTATGTTTTCTTCTATTGAGTGTCTTCCTTTGTAATCTTACCAAATTGTTTCATCATAGCTATTTTGGATTGATCAACTCGTACACAACATAATAGATTACCCATGTTCTCTTAACTATGGGACCACCTTTGCCATTGAAAAAGAAGATGAAGAGCTATTGCTCTAATCATAATTCTTCATGGTTGAATTGATAGATATAAAAAAATAATAATAGAAAAAAGGAAAAAAAAAAGAGAAAAAAGAAGAACAACAAATTGTTGAAGATATAGATTTATTTGTTCAATGGTGTTTTGGTAAGATTAAGGAGGTGTACTTAGTTTTTTAAGTATTCAAAAAAGTAAATTGGAGATTTAATAAGTAAGAGAGGTCTAAATATCAAATGTCGAGGTCTAATTAGGCATTATTAACTACTTTGTAGTGATTTGAAAGGAGGGCCGAAGTCCTTACACAACCCCGAAGGGAACTACTACAACCGGGAGCTCATCGCCCATCCCTCGCTAGGCTTTTATTAGAATACAAAAAATGATACAAAAATGAGTCAAAAGGGGGACTAGGCCAAAACCAATCATAAAAGGAGTATAAAAACCAAAAATACAAAAAATGAGATACAAACAAGGAGCCTCAAACCTATAGCCCCAATCAACAACAATATAAGAAAAACGGTATGAAACTCTCGAAGAGCAGGCATGACCAAATGATTTAATTAGGAATTGCGGTAATGAGTCCCACCTAGCTAACCTTCCATCCAAAGCACCATAATTAGCTAATGCATCAGCAACAATATTTACTTCTCTAATAGCAAATACACCAACTTACTTGTTGGTTGACTAATTGGGAGATAGAGGTCAACTGTGTCATGCAACCAGCAATTATTGCCTAACGAAATGCCCGACTTCTTATGGTGGTCTCCACGCCTGCTCCTAACCGGAAAGTTTTGAAAACACATATGATTTGCAACAGTTCTTTAATTTCAACTATTGGATGTCAATACAACGGCTGTAATTAAATACCAATGGTAACTTCTTCTTTTTTTTAACCCAAAATTAACTGAAGTTAAAAAAAAAAATCTAAAATTTGCTTCTAAAAATTCTATATGTATTCAATGTCTCCCCTTAATTTCTCACACGTACCATACGAAGATTGGACGATTCTCTTATTAGAAATCAAAAATATTTTTTGTAAGATAAAGATATCTAAGTTGGACACCTGGCAAATGAAGATTGATCAATAATCTAATTGTCGTAGATTTTTTTATGATGATAACGATATTTCTACTTGATATGGAATTTCATTTGTTAAAAAAATAATTTATGTTTAAGGAAATCAAAATTTGGGAGAGAAATTGCTATGTCTTTTATTGATAATAGGGGCCTCTTTATATAGAAGATTACAAGCATAGAATCAGAGTTGTACATGGAAACATAATCGTACAATGAATGAATATCTACGAAGATATCTCTGAGAATATCACTAAGATTAACCCTATTAGAACTTCGATAAGTAACCTAGAGTTTGGGCCAGACACAAATTTTGGATATACTTGACCACTCCCTATTATGTCTCCCAAATGTGGTGCTCCTCTCGTTGCCTCATTAAAAAACTTGCTGAGTAACAAAAACCCAGTGGGACAAAAATAACCTCAGTCGAAAGGGGAAAAAGAGCACAACACACCCTTCACGTTTCGAGACCAAACTTACATGTAGACATCTCCCCCTGATATCTGCATCTCCCCCTGATGACTACGATCATGGGAGTTCGGATAACTTTTGTAAGCCAATGCTTGTGACATGTTTCTCGAATGTGGATTTGGGTAATGACTTAGTAAACAAGTCTGCCACATTATCCTCATATCGAACTTGGTTCACTTTGATCTCGAGAAGCTTCTATTGTTGCTGATTGTAGAAGAATTTGGGCTGTATATGCATAGTGTTGCTCCCTTTGATGTAACGTTGCTTCATTTGTTCGATGCAAGCAGCATTATCCTCATAAATGCTGGTAGGCTCATCTGTGGTAGACTTCAAACCACAATTGCTTCGAACATGCGTAATAATGGATCTAAGCCATATACATTCATGAACCGCTTCGTGAAGAGTAATAATCTCTCCATGGTTCGAAAAGGTAGTGACAAGGGTTTCTCTTAACTCTTTAAGGGTGCCGATTATGTTCATGTCATCAACATAAACCGCTACTATTGCAAATCCGGAACTTGTTCTATTTATGAAAACACGTGGGCATAGTTCATTGTTAACATATCCCTTCCCAAACAAGTATTCACTTAGATGGTTATACCACATCCGTCCGAATTTCTTCAATCCAAATAGTGAGCGTTTCAACCTTATTGCAAACACGCTCCGTGGTTTAGAGCCACTTGACTTAGGTAACTGAAGTCCATCCTAGACCTTCATGTATATCTCTGTATCTAGATCCCCATATAGATACGCAGTAACAACATCCATAAGCTACATGTTCAGTTTTTTGAAAACTACCAAACTGACAAGGTAGCGAAACGTAATGACGTCCATTACGGGAGAATATGTCTCCTTGTAATTGATTCCACGGCGTTGTGATAAGCCTTGCGCCACAAGGCGAGCTTTGTACCTTACAATCTCGTATATCTCATTACGATTTCTAACGAATACCCATTTGTGACCAACTGGTTTGGTGTTGGGCGGTATTGGCACAACTGGCCCAAATACCTTTCTCTTCACTAGAGAATCAAGTTCTGCCTGGATCGCTTCTTTTTATTTTGGCCAATCAACTCTATTTTGGCATTCATCAACCGAGCGCGGTTCGATGTCATCGGTCTAAATAATCTCACGCGCTACAGAATACGCGAATACATCATCAATGATGATGGAGCTTTTTTCCCACGTCTCATGTACACTAGTGTAATTCACAGATATCTCTATGTTCTCTGAGATAGGTTCTGACATTGAGGCGTCCCCCAATGATGTCTCTCGAACATAACCATAATCCAGAACATTCTCATGGGACGGATTTTGAATATCGATGACGAAAGATTTGTTTGTGCCTCGTTCGCACTCTTTCTAGGGTGAGTATCCTTCGAACCAACCAGTTTACCGCGCTTCCTCGTGGGACCTGTGACCATAGACGCCACATCACTGCCAATATGGGCAGTGGTGCCTTCTCCAGGTACCTCAAGAGCGGGGTTACGTCCAGTATTTGGGACGTCAATCATTGCAGGCACATTTGCAGCAGGTATATGTAATCTCGTCACTTTCGCAGTATCAGAAAGCATTAGGCAGAGTATCTGCTACTTTCTGAAGCTCGATAATTCTTCGCACTTCAAGTTTGGACTGTGTGGTACGGGGACCAAGATGAGACATAATGGAGACATACCACGATAATTCCTGTCGTTCTTGTTGAACATCTGTGTTCTTATCTCCCCCTAACGATGGGAAGACTATCTCATTAAAGTGACAATCCGTAAATCTAGCGGTAAAGAGATCGCCTGTCAAGGGTTCTAGTTAGCGGACGATAGTTAGAGCCACATATCCAACATATATGCCCATTCGTCTCTATGGACCCATCTTAGTACGTTGTGGCAGCGTAATAGGCACATAAATGGCACACCCAAATATGCGTAAGTGCGAGATATCAAGCTCGTACCCAGTCACTAACTGTAACGCAGAATAAGGTTGGGTGGTAGTGGGTCGTAGATGAATTAGTGTCGTTACATGAGGAAACAGGGAGATTGGTGCGCATAAACAATGTCCGAGCTATCATTTGTTGTAGTTTGATAGCAGCTTCTGCGAGACCATTTTGAGAGTGTACATAAGGAACTGGATGCTCAACATCAATCCCCAGGACACAATAGTCATCGAACATTTTTAATATAAACTCCCCAGCATTATCAAGTAGAATTGACTTAATAGGGTGGTCCAGGTAGTGAGCCCGTAGACCGATAATCTGGGCTAAGGGTTTAGCATATGCAGCATTTTGAGTGGACAATAGCGCGATATGTGACCAGCATGTCGACGCATCAACCCACACCATAAATTATTTAAAAAGTCCGCAACGTGGTTGAATCGGTCCACAGATATCCCATTGGATTCTCTGTAAGAACGGAAAGAGTATTTTTGGATCCTTTGTGTAGGATGGTGACAGGACCCGTCCCGAATTTCACCATGAAATCCGATGTGGCCCTATGGGGCCTACCTTAGAAATAACTCTACCAAATTTTCGATAGACTCACCCCTAAAATGGACTACTCAAAACCTGTGAAAACACATTCACACTTCTAATAACTCAACATTATTCTTCTGGAGCCGCCCTGCTCCCCAAATCACAACAACTCCACTTTCACAAAACACCAAACTCAACTTAACAATACTAATCCCAAAGGTTATCAGAGCAATACTAATACACAAGGATATAAAAAGAAGAGTAAAGGATCAATGGATCCTACAATTCGGAAGTAGTGACAATTATGCCTCAAATCCCATGTACGCCTGACCTCCACTAATTCGCCTACAAACTGGGCATTTGAAACCGAAGGGCCCAGGGGAAAGTAATTTAAAACATGTTAGAGTGAGTGGACAAAAATAAATAAATAAGATAATTCGAATGAAAGTAAAGCTTTAATACTTTCCCACATGTTCATCTTTTAAAAACCTTGATGCATACAACGTGGATTGTTTATTTCTCGCAACACGAAAATTCGTGAAAACATTCCAGCTCCGTTGGTCAAAAGAAATCGAGCTAGCCTCACTAGCTGAAGGTATCAATCAAATATGGGGAAGAAGTTCTCACCATCCAAATAAGGGAGCCTCCCAGGCTCGGGTCGGAGTGTCCCACACTCTGGAGCATCCCATGCTCTGCTCTACTCACCCACGAACACATAGTAAGTAGGGAAGAGTACTAATAGGCTAGCTAGCAATAAATATGATGACCCATGTATGGTGAGTTAAAATCATATGAAAATCGAAAATCAGCAAGGCTTCCCCAATATCTCACGAGAAAATACATATTCCAACGACGTGGCCCTGCACGCCAAAATATTCTCGAATTCATAAACCAATACGCGAGGAATAATAGATGAATAAAATTATCTCGAAAATCCCATTTTTGAAAACCTTTCAGAAATCTCAGAATCGACGAATGACAACAATATTTAATTCTGGAAACCACCTCGGAAAATAATTCATCGCAAATCATACTTTATTTCAAAATTCGCAATATCCTTTTAAAACTTAGAGCCAAAAATCATTCTGAAATTATAACTGAGATAAATCAATTTATATTCTCAAATAAATAAATGTAATAATTAATTACGAAACAATATTGCATGCATCACTTAAAATCAAAAGTCCACTCACAGTATACGGCTAACGTGGCACCCAAGCGTAAGGATCCTCGTCGAGCGATGGGTCGGTACTTCGTCATGTACAAAATTATATTCCGTAAACAACCATTCGACACTTAATACGATTCTAAACCGAAACTCGAAAACCCCACGTAAATCAACATCTCTAATTCTTTCCAGATTCAAGCCAAACTTCACTACTAATATCAATCTGTCGATTAAAGCATTCCATAGCGGAATAAGGGAAATTCGAAGGTTGGATTCCCACAAATCGACATCTGAAACTCTAAACTTCGAAAATTCACAATTAATGTCGAACTCCTCCAAAATCCACCAAAATCACATATTCAACTTGTACAACAAATATAGGATTTAATTGGCCGAAAAAATTGAAATTAAAAAGCTGCCCTACGCTCCGCAGCTACCACCCACAGTGGCGGCACCGCCACCAGCTTCGATGACCACCAAAGTTTGGTAGCAGCACCTACTCAACAGACCCAACAA
Source organism: Rosa lucieae (assembly GCA_024704745.1). NCBI lineage: Eukaryota > Viridiplantae > Streptophyta > Magnoliopsida > Rosales > Rosaceae > Rosa > Rosa lucieae. Next base: position 11,516,317 of record CM045492.1, on the reverse strand, counting down.
CTTTCTCAACTGAGACAAAGTCAGAAAATGAGTAGAAGTACCTCAACAATTAAGGAGAATGTTGAACCCGATTTGTGAATAGTGACCCAGAATTTCAAACCTTCGATTCTTCCTTCTCGTGTCAAATCGCTGTAAAAAGTTCCAGGAGCATCATCTATGTCCCAAGGCCCTTCCAAAGAATCTAACTTGATCGTCTGGGGTGGCCGGAATAGGCAGAAACCGGCGTTGACCTCAATCTGCTACAGTGACCATCCTCTTCTTCTCGTTGCTGCACCTTCTACAGTTCAAATTAAGCTACCAAACTAACCCAGAAATGAAGAGAAGGAAGAGAGCTTTCCAACGACATCTTATACGACAAAATCCGTCGCCGGATGAAGGAGTTATGGCCGGAAGATGGTGAAGAAGTCGGGAGGAAGAGAGAATCGGGGAGAGAGAAAAGAGAGAGCTCGGTAAGTTTTCGAAAATAGAAACTTACCACAGTAACTCAGCTATTATAGACAAATTAACATAAACAGTAACTTCCATTTTTCGCTTATAACTTTCGCATACGAACTCCGAATTTTACGTACTACATATGCACGCACTCGGTTTAATGTCCTCTACAACTTTCATGAAGAACATTTTCTCAAATTTTGACCCAAAAAAAGTCAACTTTTAGGGTCACTAAAAGTATCGAAACAACGTAAAAAGTAAAAGTAGTTGTCGTTTACTAGGTTTACCGTCCAAATGACTAGTAAACGGGTAAATTGAGATACGGGACGTTACAGACGGTCTCGGTCCTAATTTACCTAAGGAACAGGCTTTGCAAAATGAGCGAGGGACCTTAGAAGCAACCAATGAGGATTTTGGCTGGGCCTGAGCGTCTAAAGCGTTATTTGAAGCAAAATTGGTGACTACATCACCCATAATGGCTTCATGGCCTTGGGAATGGGCGTCCATGGCGTCATGGCTATGGGAGATGCCTACCATAGCGTCAGGAGGAGGGACGGCGGCGACCCTAGGCCAATGGTGGACTGTGGTGGCGGTCACACTTAGTCTAGGAATCAATCTTTGATTCTTGCTTTGTTTCGCTCGAAAAAAAAGATGTCTGTGTGAAGTCTTTAGTATATGGATCATCATATCATGACCAGGATGTCCTAGACGATCATGCCAAAGCCAATATGTGTTTGAATCCAAGAGACCTTGTCCTATCACATTATTGGATTCAATAGGTCGAATTGTAGTGACATAAAGTCCACTAGATTGACACATAAGCTTCTCTAAGATGTGCTTTCATCCACAATCATTAGAGATAATGCAATGGAACTCTTTTCCATTCTTTGTATGCATTTCCGCATAGAATTAGTTGGCTCTAATATCTTTAAAGCTCAATAAGGTTCTATTTGCTTTAGGAGCATAGAGAGCTTCTACGACATTAATCAAGGTGCCATTTGGCAAGAGGAATTGGGCAATTCCATGTCCTTGAACCAATCCTGATGGCCCAGCCATCATAGTCACAGAGGAATATGTAGGCAACATCTCCAAGAATAATTGCCTATGGCGGAGAATGGTGTGCGTAGTCGCATTATCCGCAAGACATTGCAATTCTTCAGAATCCATTCCTAAAAGAAAAAGCTCATAATTAAAAAGGAGTCATAATGAAAAGAACTCAAATTTGATTAAAGCCAACGGAATTACATCATTGTCTCTTTAACCAAAGAAAATCTAATCCAATGTACTACCTAATGCAAAACAATGGTAGTCGTCTAACTTCTTTTGGTAACTCCAAAATAAATGTGACCAGGTGAGTAGAGAGATGTCGGTGGAGTAAGGCTCGCTTAAGTATCACTATTCTCAAAACCCTCCTAGACATCACACTTACTTTGGATGAGCCTAGTTTGAAGAAAGACTAAACCATTAGCATTTACTACAAAAATAATATGACAATTGCCTACATCTCTTGGAAAAAATAAAAGACTTAAACAAAATAGCTAGTCTCTTGATCTTGGCCTTTGAAGTCTTCCACCCTCAGAGTGAGATCGTCATCTTGATCTTCTTGCTCCATGTAATTTGCTTCTTGCTTCACGATACATCTTGTACGCATTTGCAACCTTCTAGGATGCTTTACAAGCTTTGGCCCAATGTTCGGACGCTCCACACCAAAGACAAGCATCTTTATGGTTAGGCTTCCTTGATCGAGGCGCTTTAGGGGTGCATTGGAGACTGCTATTCTCCTTGGTGGTGCCACCACCATAGCTGGAGGCTCTGCCTCCCTCTCTCCTCACACGCTGACCTCCATGGTTCCGTGTAAGACTATCTTGAGGATTTCTTCCTCTTTGGAGCGAGAATATGGACCAGAAAGTCCAGAATTATCTCTTTCCTTGGGGTTTCGTTTCTTGCTCCCTCCCTTAGGGGCCCGGCTATAGTTAAACTCCGAAATAGACCTGGTTCCCACGGGTCTGAGTTATAGTTCTTCACAAGTACGTTGTCGTGCTTTTCAGCTATGTTTATGGCTCTAATAAGCTCATGAAACCTTGTGATGCGTCCGGTATTAACATCAATCCGATAATTCTTAGCAATCATCAATCCAGAGAAGGGGAAGGTAATGAGAGTCTTCTCGATCGACATCATATCAGTGATGTTCTTTCCACAGAACTCTATCAAAGACATGATATGAAGGGCTTTTGAGTTGTAGTCAAATACAGACTTGAAATCACAGAAGCGGAAGATGCCATCTCACTTTTAAATCAGGAAGCATAGAGTCATGAACGTTGCCAAATCGCTCTTCGAGTTCTACCCATAGATTTCTAGGGTCCTCTTCATTAAGGTACTCGTTTTAGAGCACGTCAATCATGTGACATGTCATGAGAATAATGGCCTTGGCCTAGTTTGACTCCAAATTAGCTCTATTCACTTCCAAAGCGGCAGCTTCTTGAGGAGTAAGTACATTCTAACTTGGCTCAAGGATTGTACTCAGAATCTCTTCAGCCTTAAGATGCTGGCGCACATCATGAACTCATTTATGATATCCTGCGCCTATTGTCTCTACTGGAGAAAAGTTCAACTTGTTCAGGTTACTCATCCTGAAAAACAACAAGAAAAGGCTATTGGAGTGAAAAAGGCTACCACAAAAACAAATAAAATTTCTGAGCGTAGTCGCTCCCAAGAAATTAGGAATTTCTGAGCGTAATCACTTCCAAGAAATTCCATTCCAAGAGAGGTTGGATTAGATCGAAACAATGATGTGTTTGTGGTCGATCGTTTCTTCTTAACAAACTCTAAGTTTGGAGGACTCAACAAGATCCAAACTTGGAGTGAGCACGAACCCCACAATTCGGCTTATATATGGTCTCCCCTATGAAGAAGAAAGAGGGGTAGAAGAAGGGATGTTGCAAGTCCCCGAGAAAAAGAAGACAAAATGAATAAAAACTTCAAAAATAGGAACTTTTAATAAAAATACCTTGAAATAGGGTCGCCGGAGTTGGCCGAAAAAGTAGCCGGTGGTGGTCGCTGGTCGGAGCTGTGCAGGGCTTTTACGAGGGGCGTGCGAGGGCTACGCAGGGACTTGTGAGGCGTGTGCGAGACTGGAAGGCGAGTTGTCAGAAACAGGTGAGGCTAGCTTGCGGGGACTGTCGGCAGGGCCTGCATGGATACTGTGGGCAGATGGTGAGGTTAATGCACTGGGGTAGCGAGGCTTGTGCGAGTACTGCGCAGAGGACGCCGAGGCGAGGCTAAAGATCCGTCGAAGCGAGGCTAACGTGCTCGGCAGGAGGCCCAGGGACGGGTGCTGAGGCTTTGCGAGGCTAACTGGGCCTGTTCAGGAAGATTTCGGCCGGTTCTGGTGGTTTAGCTGCCGGTTCTGGGCTTTTGAGATCCAGGGCTTCGATGTGTGCGGCGATGGTTACTAGGGTTTGAAGGCTACGATTTTAGGGTTTCAGGGTTAGAGCTTCGTGCTGATAACATGTTTAAGGAAATCAAAATTTGGGAGAGAAATTGATGTGTCTTTCATTGATAATAGGGGTCTCTTTATATAGAGGATTACAAGCATAGAATCAGAATTGTATATGGAAACATAATCGTACAATGAATGGATATCTATGAAGATATCTCCGAGAATATCTCTAAGATTAACCCTATTACAACTTCAATAAGTAACCTAGAGTTTGAGCCAAAAACATATTCTGGATATACTTGAACAATTTTTTTTTAAATTTATGTTGTATGATTAATCTTATTATTAATTAATTCATTAATTCATTAAATTATAATTTTAGCATTATTTTGAAGTGTGAATAGTGGATTGGCAGGCAAATTGCCTTGTATTGATCAATTGTGTAAGCTCAATTGCCAATTTTGGATGAATGGTGGATTGGTAGTACTAATTTGGTTGGCAAATCAGCAATTGCCCTTGATTCATGGGTGCATTTGCTCTAAAAATATGTGTAACATGCACGTGCATCCGACTCTATAGATGAAGATAGTTAACCCATTTGGTGACGCCATGGAATAAGCTTTGGATTTTTAAAATAATGTACCACCAACATTGAATCTGTTTCGATCCACAAGTAAGACCAACCTTTAGCACCAACAATGTTTATTGCCTCAACTACTGCATGCACCTCTGCATCTACTGCCACTACAACAAATCTGGATATTAGTGACCACTACATTGGTCACTAAAACTAGCAAATTTGGTCACTAAATATAGTTAGTGACCAAATTTGGCTGGTCACTAAAGCTCTCTCACTGATTCTATTTAGTGACCAACAATTGTAAGTTGGTCACTAATTTGAAATGTCTTTAATGACCACAATTTTTGGTCACTAATTCAAAATGTCTTTAGTGACCACGATCATACAGTCACAAATGATAATGACATTAGTGACCTGCATGTTCATCACTAAATTGTGATACCAATGGTCACTAAATTGCATAATTTTAGTGACCATATTGCTAGGTCATTGGTCATTTGGTAACTAAATGGGCAATCATTCTAGGTTGTTAAATTTGATGTTAATAACCAACAAACTTGATCATTAAGTGTTTTGCTATAGTTTCAAAATATAGCAATGTACACTTTTTCATGCAATAACATGTCTTTAACTCCTCATTTTGCTGAGCAGTAGACTTCACAGCCATCAACTCCTCTGCAAGCTGCTTTGCTCGTCTTTCTGCTTGATCCACCCTTTGATTTGCCTCCCTCAGTTGAGCATCATTCACTGTAAATTTAGATCTTTTAGGCTTTGGCCCAGCTCCTAAGCCTCGTATATAACCTGATCGAGGTAGACCAACAATCTTCGAAACTTTATCATAGATCTCATCTTTAGACCCTGGCTTCATGTGGGCAATTGCGAATTTCATGAATTATTTCACCCCATTGATATATAACTGAATCCAACTCCTATCCATCAACAATACATGCTAACTTTAGCAAATATTAGAAAAGAGACAATAAACGAAGTTATAAAATTTAAATTTTAACATAAAGCTATTCAATAAAGGACCATCTGGCATTGATTGTACTAGCCAAGAAGTACTATCTATGTTTTAGTATGTTTTAGTATGTTTTAATATAAGATAGAGCATATTGTTTTAGGGAATCAGAAATTGAGAGAGAAAATTGTTATCTTTTCATTGATAATAGGGGCATCTTTATATAGAAGATTACAATGCATTGAATTAGAGTTGTACAAGGAAAGGTAATCGTACATTGAATAGATATCTCTAAGATTCTCTGAGATTATCTCTAATTAAAACCCTATTACCACTAGGTCAAGTAACCTAGAGTTTGGGCCAGACACAATTTGGATTTACTTAAACACTCCCCCTTGTGTCGCCCAAATGTCGTGTTCCTCTTGTTGCCTCATTAAAAACGTTGCCGAGTAACAAAAAGGCAGTGGGACAAAAATAACCTCGGTCGAAGGGGAAAAAGAGCACAACACACCCTTCACGTTTCAAGACAATACGTGTAGACATCTCCCCCTGATGACTACGGTCATGGGAGTTTGGATAACTTCCGCAAACGATGCTACCAACACGTTTCTCAAAACTAAAATTTTCAACCTCTTTGTAAAACGCGCTCCGTGTTCTAGAGCCACTTGACTTGGGTAAATGAAGTTCACTATGAACCTTCATGTATATTCCGTATCTAGATCCCCATAGAGATACGTAGTGACCACATTCGTAATTTGCATGTTCAGTTATTCAGAAACTACCAATCTGACAGGGTAGTGGAGTGCAATAACATTCATTACGAGAGAATATGTCTCATCGTATTCGATTCTAGGGCGTTTTGGTGAGAAGCCTACCATCTCTTTTTCTCATCACACTTTCTAACGAAGACCCATTAGTCAACAGGTTTTATGTCTGGAGGTGTTGGCATCACTGACTTATAAACCTTCCTCTTTGTTGGAGAATCCAACTTAACCTGGATCGCATATTTCCATTTAGGCCAAATTTCTTTACGTTTCCATTAATTCATCAACGGGGCGTAGTTCGATATCATCGGACTCAACAAACTCATGCGCTACGAAATGCGTGACTACATTATCAATTATGATGGAGTTTCTATCCCACGTCTTATGTACACTAGTGTAATTTTCAAAGAGCTCTATATTCTCAAGAATAGGTTCTGACGTTGAGGTGTCCCCCAATGATAACCATAATTGGAATGTGCCAAAGTATCCTTCAAACCCACGGGCCTCCACGCATCCTAGCTGGGGCCATGGCCTGTAACGCTAGAGTGCCACTCTCTTTGGTATTGGTGCCATGCCTACCTCGGTGTAGGGTGGCGCTACGTCCTCTCGTACGGACGTCTTTCCTTGCAAATATATTTACAGCAGATATGTGTGATCTCATCACTTTAACAGGGATAGAGATGAGACATAGTGGGGACAAACCACGACAATTCATGTCGTTACTGCTGAACATCATTCGTGCTCTTATCTCCCCCTAACTAAGGGAAGACTGTCTCATCAAGGTGACAATCCGCAAGGCATACGGTACAGAGATCACCTAGCAAGGACATTAAGTGGCGGACGATTGTTGGAATCTCAAATCCAACGGAGTTGCCCATTCGTCTAGAAGGACCCATCATAGTGTGCTGTGGCGGTGCAATTAGCACATAAATTGCACACTCAAATTTGCGTAAGTACGATACTGGTACCCAGTCACTAGCTGTAACGCAGAGGTATATGGAGTGGCGGTGGGTCGTAGATGAATTAGCATAGCTGCATGCGATATTGCATCACCCCAAGCGGATATAGTGAGATTGGTGCGCATTACCAATATTCGGGCAACCATTGTAGTCGTTTTCGTGAGACCATTTGAGTGTGTACATGAGAATATGATGTCCAACATCAGTCCCAGTGATATGCAATAACCATTGAAAGTCTTCGATGTAAACTCTCTAGCAAAGTCAAATCCAATTGACTAAATGGATGATCTGGGGAGTGAACCCGTTGTCATATGATATTTGCTAGGAGTGTAGTATAAGCAGCATTTACGGGTTGACAATGGCACAACAAATGACCAGCGTGTTTGCGTGTCAACCAACATCATGAGATATTTAAATGTCCACAAGTTGGTTGAACTAGTCCATAGAATCCCCATGGATTCTAAATAAGAACAGAATGAGTATTTTCATATCATTTGCATAGGATAGTCTCAGTCCTAATTTATGAAAGGAACGGGCTTTGTAAAACTAGTGAGAGCCTTAGAAGCAACCAATGAGGATTTTGGTTTGGCCTAAGCGTCTGAAACGCTATTTGAAGCAAGATTAGTGATTGCAGCATCACCTGGGGCGCCATCACCATGATGGACGCCATCCATGGCATCATGGATAAGGACTGTACTAGCCCTAGGCTGGTGGTGGATGGCGGCGGCTCTGGAAGCAGCGGCAGCGGTCACACTTAGTCCAAGAATCAACTTTTGATTCATGCTTCGTTTCGCTATAAAGAAAGAATGTCCATGTGAAGTCTTTAGTAGACGGATCATCATATCATGACTAGGATGACCTATCCTGTCGTGACAAAACCAATATGTGTCTAAATCCAAGAAATCTTCTCTCATAACTTTATTGGATTTAATAGCTTTAATAGTGACATAGAGTCCACTAAAGAGACACATAAACTTCTCCAAGATGTGCCTTTGTTTTCAATCATTAGAGATATTACAAAGGAACTCATTTCCTTTCTCTACATGTGATTCTGCATGGAATCCTTTGGCTATTCATAGGTGTGATTTGCCCTATGAGTGTAAAGAGTTTTTGTGACAGTAATCAAGGTGCCATTTGGCAAGGGGAACTTGGGCTATTCCATGTCCTTGAATTAATACTGATGGCCCAGCCATCGTAGTCCCAAAGTCATATACTCAGAATCAAAATAGAGTCATAATGAAAAGAACTCAAAATTTTATTCATAAGCCAACGGAGTTACATCATTGTCTCTTTGACCAAAGAAAATCTAATCCAAAAATGCAAAACAATGGTAGTCGTCTAACTTCTTTCGGTAACTCCAAAATAAATGTGACCAAGTGAGTAGAGAGATATTGGTGGAGCAAGACTTGCTTAAGTACCACTAATCTCAAAACCTTCCTAGACATCACATTTATTTTGGGTGATCCTACTTTGAAGAAAGACTAAACCATTGGCATCTACTACAAAAATATGTGGCAATTGCCTATAACATATCTTGGAAAATAAAAAGACTTAATCAAAATTTCCAGTCTCTAGATCTTGGCCTTTGAAGTCTTCAACCCTTAGAGCGAGATTATCATCTTGATCTTCTTGCTCCATGTAATTTGCTTCCCTTGCTTCACGATACGTCTTATACGCGTTAGCAACATTCTGGGGTGCATTACATGCTTTAGCCCAATGTCCGGACGCTCCACACCGAAGACAAGCATCATCATGGTCAAGCTCCCTTGATCGAGGCACGCCTAGAGTGCGTTGGGGACAGCTATGATCCTTGGTGACATCACCACCATAGCCAGAGGCTTTGCCTCTCTCTCTTCACACGTTGACCTCTACCGTTCCGTGCACTCCTATCTTGGAGGTTTTCTTCCTCTTTAGGGTGAGAATATGGACCAGAACGTCCAAAATAATCCCTTTCCTTAGGGTTTCACTCCTGGCGCCCTCCTTTAGGGGTGAGACTATCATTAGACTTTGGAATTGGCTTTGCTCCCACGGGTCTAGAGTTATAGTTATTCACAAGTATGTTGTCGTACTTTTCAGCTACGTTCATGGCTCCAATAAGCTCATGAAATCTTGTGATGCGTCCGGCATTGACATCGATCTGATAGTTCTTGGCTATCATCGATGCATAGATAGGGAAGGTAGAGAGAGTCTGCTCGATCAACATCATATCAGTGATATTCTGACCACAGAATTCCATCAAAGACTTGATACGAAGTGCTTCCAAATTGTAGTCAAGTACAGACTTGAAATCACAGAAGCGGAGGCTATGCCATCTAACTTTTGAATCAGGAAGCAGGGAGTCACGAACGTTGCCAAATCGTTGCTCGAGTTCTACCCATAGCTTTTTGGGGTCTTCCTCATTGAGGTACTTATTCTTGAGCGCATCATTCATGTGCCTTGTCATGAGAATTATGGTTTTAGCTTCATTGGCCTCTCTTGTAGCTCTATTCGCTTCAAAACGGCAACTTGTTGAGGAGTAAGCACGTTCTGACTTGGCTTTCAGATCATATCTAGGATCCCATCAGTCTTAAGATGTTGGCGCACATCACGGACTCACTTGTGGTATCCTGCGCCTGTTGCCTCTAGTGGAGCGAAGCTCAACTTGTTTAGGTTACTCATCCTGAAAAACAACAAAAGATTAGGGTTAGTTTCAGAGCAAAAAGGCTACCACGAAAACATTTAAGCATTTCTGAGCGTAGTCGCTTCCAAGAAATTAGATTCCAAGAGGGGTTGGATTAGATCGAAACAATGATGTTTATGGTCGATAGTTTCTTCTCAACAAACTTTAAGTTTGGAGGACTCTACAAGCTCTAAGCTTGGAGTGAGCACGAACCCCACAGTTCGGCTTAATTAGGTCTCCCCTATGATGAAGAAAGGGGGGTAGTAGAAGAGAGTTTGCAAGTCCCCGAGAAAAAGAAGACAAAATGAATAAACTCAAAAAACAGGAACCGTTAATAAAAAAAATACCTTGAAATAGGTCGCCGGAGCTGACGTGGCACCGAGCTGCTGGTGTGGCAGAATCTGCTGACGTGGCTGTAGATACCTACTAGTATGACCAGTTTGCTATCTCACCAAGCATAAGTAACACCCTCTTTGGGACACCCACAAGCCATGGTGAGGCCCAACTGCTACTTGCATCTTGTAGCCCTATGTTCAAGCTACGCTACGGTATCCGGAAGTCGCAAATCCGTCGCCGGGAAGCCAACTTTCTGGCCTTGCCAAGTTGCCCTCACAAATAGGCTTTCTAGACTAGAATAGTGATTTTAGTCATCCCACATCTAAGAAAATGTAAAGGAGAAGCATTCCTTCACCTATAAAAGGAATGCCTCCTCCCACAACTAAAAGATCCATCCCATTACATCTTTTGTAATCCCCTTGGGCCGCAAGGTTCAACACACTAGTGTAACATTCAAGTGGACGTAGTTTTCCGCTAAGGCGGGAGACGAACCACTATACATCTCGTCTCTTTCTCTCTCTCTCTCTCTCTCTCTCTCTCTCTCTCTCTCTCTCTCTCTCTCTCTCTCTCTCTCTCTAAAGCTAACTAGAGACCCCGCGGACTCTAACGTTAACATTGGCGCCGTCTGTGGGAAGCCAACATATTGGCTTCGTCACCTACCATGAGCTAAGTTTGCTTAGCGGAGCTCAAAGAAATTTATTCATTCATTGAGTTATTCCAACCTCACTAATTCTCGAAGTCATCATAAGCTCCCAGTGAGTTTATGTTTGAATTGATGCTTCTTGGCGGCAACTTTTTGCCTAGGCTGATCAACATTACCCCAACGGTACAACCAGAGCATAAATGTGCATCTCAAAGGGCCGCCCAACACATGATCAACGCCGAACAATAAAAAGTCAACGCTGAACTCAAAAAAAAAAAAAAAACTTGGGTGTCAAGCCCCTATGCCAAGATCAGCGGCACACTGCCCCAGTGGCAAATATTACCCATCTTCGGCGGTAATTTAAAAAAAAAAAAAAAGATTGGCGGTAAATCTTCTCTGGACACCCAGAGATTTGCTCTGGACACCGGCCACCTCCAAGCATCATCCTCTGCCAGCTCCAATTGACAGCTCGCTGCCATGGCACCCAGGCACCTCCGCTAGCGGGCTTCGCTGCACCATTGAGCAGCCAGACCAGGTCACCACCGGACCGCCAGCCCAGCCCAGCGCTGGCATGCCACCGCCCACTACAAGCAAAACCTCCGCTGAGCTCAAGCACCGCCGAACCCGAAGCTCCTCCGAGCTCCAGGCCTGCTGCTAAGCACCGCCGCACTCAAAATCTCCGTCGAGCACCAAGCTCCGCTTCGCAGGAGAAAAATCTCCGCTTGGCAACCTCCGCATAGCTCCTTCGCTACGAGTCACCGCTTGGGGTAGGCACCGCTGAGCTTCAACTCCGGACGACCTCTGCCGAGCTCCTCCGCTAGACAGCAAGGCATCCGCCGAGCCCAAAGTCATAGCCATCTCAGCTAGACTGTGCACCACCGGACTGTGCACCATTCAGTTCTGAGTCTCCACTCCGCTGGCAAAAACACCACCGCTAGCACAAACGAAAGCCACCACCGTTGGACTACGATCCCAGCTTAGCTTCTACAATCCTAGCGGAGATTCATTCCTAGCAGAGCTTCTGTGATCCCAACGAAAACTCAATCCCAGCGGAGGTTCAATCTCTCAGTCATCCAAAATTGGACACCCAACTGACCTAGCTACAGCAGCGAGTCTTCCGCCAGCTAGTTGCCACCAGCGGCCCCGCCTGCTAGCTCCATCAGATGTAAAAAGCTCCACCAGCCAGAGCCCCGCTCATAGCCCGCCCAGCCAGCGGCTTCGCTCCGTCCAGCTCCATCGAATGCTCCGCTGGACACCACCACCAGTGGCGCTTCGCCAACACCAGCAGCTACCTAGCTCGCCGGCAGCGATCGTCAAGCAATCAGCTCCAGCGCTCACTACACTAGCGCCAACGGCAAGCCCAGGTAGCTGTAGCGAGCTTCTGATCTTCAGCCAGTGGCAAAGCAAAAAAGGCCTCAGTCGGCGGCACTTCCTTCCGCCGAGCTCCATCAACAGAAACTCTCCTCCGCTAAACACTGTCAACGGCATGTTCTTCAGCTAATATCCGGCAGCGATAACTCTGCCCCGCCAAGCATCACAGCTGGGCAACCTCCAAGCCGTCACAGATGCACTTTCGCAGCAACACCAGCTATTAAGATAAGTCTTCTTATCCATTTATCTGGTTATTCACGTGTAGGGAAATTGGTCAACAGGTGCATGATTGACAATTCCATGCCACATATAGCTTATGCGTGTCTTCTCTGCACACGTACAACATGCAAAACTATGCCTTGACATGCACATGCTTTATATGTTGATTTCACATGCATGCATGTACTTGTCATCAAGTTATCAGTACCTATACATGTGCCAACTACTGGGGTAGTTATCACATAAACTACTTTACCATATTTAATTATTTTTAATAGCATGGCCACATATAATTGAACTTGGATTATATTTTCTATACGCCTACACACGACTATAGCTTAATTACTAGTACACATGCACACGTCGACTACCACACTAGTACACATGCCTATATGTTCATTTAGTTGCTGCCTTGCGGTGTATGTGGCATGCCATCTCTACTTCACATACATATTCCTTCAGGGAATCTATAATCTCCATTACATAATTCATGATATATGTATGCCCCCACCGCCCAAGTGCCACTAAGTATGGGACACATCAATTGGTCAGCGTACAAGCATACAAATCACCGCTGCATAATATGTATGTCAAATGGGTATTTAAAGCATGCTTAAGGATCGCTGCACATGCCATGCTTCTACTATTTTTAAACATGCCTACAACATTTCGTAGATTTGGCAACCTCACATGCTAGATATGTCATGCTTCTATTTTAATTGCAACTTAATTAAATAAATATGGGACACTAAAACAAAATTTTATTACTTGCTCTATCTGTTTGTCATGTTTCATACAAGTACAAACTTTACGAGTCTATAGTCACCGCCAAGAGATAAGGCAACGACTCATAATGACAATGACCGCTACGCGGCATTGCAGTCAAGTTTCTCCTTCGAAAAATAGTAAAGGGACTGGTTAACATAGCCCACGGCAGCCATTGATCCTGCACTTAACCCCGACGCTTGGGTACTAAAGATTGGGCTCGCTACCCAAAACCCTCTGCTCCGTGCAGCTCCTCCTCAACAAACAATTTACCGACCATCCGGAGGTCCGTCGTGGCTGGGGAGTGAGGGATTCCTTAGCGGACCTAGCAGGGGCCCACCCGAAAGGGCAAAAGCGTTCGCTCCAACCAATTCTAGATGGACGACACACTCGCACTAATTATGCTTGATATACGGCACAAAGCTACGCTTTGGTATCAACTCGCAAGAACACCTTCCTTGACTGGGAACTTCGAGGACTTGTACATACAGCCCAGCATAATTAGCAACGGTCACGCTCATGCCTCAAGGCATCACCATCGAGCTGCCCGTTACTGCCTCATGGCAACGCCGAGCTTTCGCGCTCGTGCCTTAGCGGCACAGCCAGGCTTTCGCGCTCCTGCCTCAGCGGCACCGCCAGGCTTTCGCGCTCCTGCCTCAGCGGCACCGCCGAGCTTTCGCCCTCGTGCCTTCCCGGCACCGTCGAGCTTCCGCTCACGCCTTCGCGGCACCCCCGAGCTTCCGCTCATGCCTTCGCGGCACCCTCGAGCTTCCACTCATGCCTTCACGGCACCCCCGAGCTTCCGCTCACTAGCTTACCGCTCACGCCTTCGCGGCACCCCCTTGAGCTTCCGCTCACGAGCTTACCACTCACGCCTTCGCTGCACCCTTGAGCTTCCCGCTCATGCCTTCTCGGCAAACCCAAGTTTTCCCACTCACAAGCTTTCCGCTCATGCCTTCCCGGCAATCCTCGAGCTTTACACTCATGTCTACTCGACACACCACACGTTAATGGAACATTGAATTCTTCTACCATTTCACTTGCGACAAATTGAATTCTTTTAGCGTTCCATTAATAAGAGCGACAACCAAAAAACACAAGCGTTCACGTATTCACCATTCACGAATTACAAACGTTTACCTTCGCACCGCTCATGCAACTTACATTTATCATATGCAATCCATATGCTCACACGACCATACGCGTTCTCGAGTTTGTACGTCATAATCGATCGTACTCGGCACCATTCGAGTGTATGCATCAACATGTATCACGCACCCCATAAGTTCATATATGCCAACGCATATCCGTGCAACTCACATTTGTTGCCCAATGCAACGAGCATCCTACATATGCCTGTTTTTTGTCTCTATTTTGCAGGTTAACGAGTCCCTTCTTGCTTACAGAGTTCGGGGACTTGTAAGGGCTTCGTGCCGCCCGGTTACTTATGCTTGATGACTTCATGATTATAACTCCCCAACCAAGAAGCTCCTCTTGCTTGCGGACTTCGGGGACTTGTAGATACCTACTAGCATGACTAGTTTGCCATCTCACCAAGCATAAGTAACACCCTCTTTGAGACACCCACAAGCCATGGTGAGGCCCAACCGCTACTTGCATCTTGTAGCCCTATGTTCAAGCTATGCTACGGTATCCGGAAGTCGCAAATCCGTCGCCGGGAAGCCACCTTTCCTGCCTTGCCAAGTTGCCCTCACAAATAGGCTTTCTAGACTAGAATAGTGATTTTAGTCATCCCACATCTAAGAAAATGTAAAGGAGAAGCATTCCTTCACCTATAAAAGGAATGCCTCCTCCCACAACTAAAAGATCCATCCCATTACATCTTTTGTAATCCCCTTGGGCCGCAAGGTTCAACACAATAGTGTAACATTCAAGTGGACGTAGTTTCCCGCTAAAGCGGGAGACGAACCACTATACATCTCGTCTCTCTCTCTCTCTCTCTCTCTAAAGCTAACTAGAAACCCCGCGGACTCTAATGTTAACAGTGGCAGTGGGTCTGCTTTTGGGCTGCATTAGTGGGCCTACTTCTGGGCTGCGTCAATAGGCTTCTGGGCTTCTTTCTCTTCCTCCCCCTTTTTCTTTCTTTTCTTTTCTTCTTCTTCTGCCGGTTCAAGTGTGCAGATGCTCAGGTGGCCGGTTCTGGGGAAAGTTTTTCCGGTTCCCGGATCCTAGGGTTGAATCACCGATGGTGGTGAAAGATGACAGTAAAAGGTGAACTGGAAAGGTGCGAACGGGCCAGGGGAGCTTTTGCTTCTTCTAGGGGCCAGTTCGGTATAAATTCGGCAGGTTCTTGGGGCTTCAAGGTGTGCGGCGGAGGTTTCTGGAATTGGAAGGCTACAAATTTAGGGTTTGAAGGTTAGGGCTTCGTTCTGATAACGTATTTTAGGGAATCAAAAATTGAGAGAGAAAATTGTTATCTTTTCATTGATAATAGGGGCATCTTTATATAAAGGATTACAATGCATAGAATCAGAGTTGTACAAGGAAAGGTAATCGTACATTGAAAAGATATCTCTAAGATTCTCCAAGATTATCTCTAATTAAAACCCTATTACCACTAGGTCAAGTAACCTAGAGTTTGGGCCAGACATAATCTAGATTTACTTAAACACATATCTATATTTCATAACCATAAAAAAGCTCGTAATAAGAAATAACAAAAGAAGTCTTAACTTCTTTTCTAAATTGGATATTGAGACTTGTTGGCTCCTATTCAGTAGTTGCAAGCTGCACAAATTGGACAAGTTAATGAATATTACAGTAACAACTTTTTTTAATGCACTTGGTCATAAATAGGAATAGAAAGATTTGTTCTAGTCCAGTAAATATAGTTCAACATTCGATCATTGTGAAGTGATGTCTATTGCTATAATAGTTGTAAATATACGGATTAATGTTTTCCAAGGTACATTATGATAAGGATGTACTGATTTAGTCTTCATTAAGAAAGGTGTTTAGCCCTTGATTGCCCATAAATATATACCCCTAGGCCCCTGCTGTACCAATCACTGAACCATTAATCTAATTAGCTCCATAAGAATCAAAGTGACAACAAGACCCCATATATTGACAGTTCGAGATGTGCTAATAGACAAAAAGAAACAAGATAATGAGGAAACAAAAAGAGTTCATATCAAAAATACAAAAGGGATGGCAAAGAGAATTATTTTTACTGAAACAACTTATCGAGCTTTTTTGTCCTCACAATGCATATCTGAAGCAAAGCACAGAAGTGCAATTATCTATATCTCACATCCAATGGAAAATGGTGAACATAGTATATTTGATCAACATGGCATCAGAGATAGTTTATTGGTTCCTAAGGACCAGATTTTATGAGTCAATTTAACTCAAAACAAATACTAAAAAAAAAAAAAACAAAACCAGAGATCAGTCCAAATTACTAATGCAAATTGGTGAAAAATTGAAAAATAAAATAAAATAAAGGTACTGTACGTGCATCCCTCAAAGGACATATTGCATGCAAATTTACAAACCTATTATCTGCCTTCTAAAGTGTGTCTTATTACTCAAATGTAGTTTATAGCTCTTGAACCTCAAATACCGAAAACCTGTTGAACAATTCACATTCACTTGTCTTATAGCTTCAAGAGTCAAAAACTTATTAGTTCCTTCGATATATATTCATTTCAATTATATAGCCCTGGCCATTCCTTTCATTCACTTTTTTGAACACCAATAAACTTCCATATTATTATCTTCTCCCACATCGAAAGGGGTACCAAGAAACAAACAAAAAGCAAGAATCTGAGCTATCTATATCAGAAGGCCACTACTTTATTAACGAGTCATCGACTACAATGTCGTTACTTTACAGCTCCTCCCTTTACATATTATATACACATTTATATCAAAAACCAAACATTAGAGGAAAATAATAACAAAATCAATGATCCAAACAAATAAAATTGGCTTGTTTATGCAGAGACATATTTCGGCACATCAGAACAACAAGAATATCAATGTACTCAATCTTATTGCTCCAAACAGGAATGTCAATGGTCCCTTCGGGGACATCTAATAAACAAGAATATCAATGAATTCAATCTTACTGCTCCTAACAAGAGTACTGTTATTGGCAAAGATAAAATACAAAAATCTTGGCATCCATATATATTCAAGTAATTACTGTTAAGTAACATATATATTCAATTTCAAATTCACCAAACCCAAAGAGAATAAGAATACGTTACTACTGGCATGGCAAGTAACATATATATTCAAGTGAAAAATAAGTTGAACGACTAGCAACTTCTTACCATACCCAAAAATACAAAAGGCCAATCATTCTTCATGTCTCCAGCTAAACCTTGAACCAGAAATATGAAAAGCCGACCAACCTAATCATTACAAATAAGGAAAATCAAATCAAAACTCAAACAACCATAACCCTAAAATTAAATTGAGTACCAAATTGCTTCATGAAACCTCTCTATTCAAACCCCCAAGGTCAATTTGATTGCAAAAAAAAAAACCCAAAACAAATAGCTCAACCCGAAATCACAAACGAAGCCATCTCACACAATTGAAACCGAGGAAGGAAGAGGAAGAGGAGGAGGAGTACCTTGTCTTTAAGCATGGAGCGGATATGAGCGGAGGAAAAGATGGAAGATGAGGAACGCAATAGGAGTGGAGGAGAAGATGAATCAGAGTCAGGTGAAGAACACGAAATTTATCTTTGGGGACCACTTTGTGAAATTTGGGAAGGGTGCGACTATTTCCACCCTACTAATTTCTTAGTTCACCCTATATATGAATTTTTACTTATACATGTACACGTTTACCCTCACATATTAAGTATTTGTCACAATAAAAACAAAAATGACAAAAAAACTGGAAAATAAAAAGAAAGAAGATACCAACAGGTAATTCACTATCTTCGGCATCAACCCACTTTCCCTTAATCGGGGGCAAGATCTGGTCAAGCAGTTGCATTTGAATCCAACCCCAATATTCTATTGGAACTAAAGTCACATTCAAAGGTGAAGATGTATAGATCTATTTCTTTACCAAAGTTCAATTAGAATATGGCATCAAAATTGAAATTTCATCAGTTTGATCCTAATACTCCTCTTCTTCATAAGTTTAAAACCACAATTCATTAGTTTTTTGTTTGGAAAAGAGTGAGGAAGGAAACCAATGAAGAGAATGGAGAAGAATAATCACCAAGAAAATACAATAAAAAAAATGGGATGAAGAGACTAAGAGACAACAATGGTGCGCTGTTGCACCATGGCAGTACATACGTTTCCGAGTTTTTTTTTTTTCCTTCAGGTTTTATATTTTTTTGTTTTTATTTTGAGGTTTTAAATTTATCAATGTTAAATTTGATGGGGGCAAAAGTGGAAATATAGGATCAAAATTTCATCAGTAGGGTGTAAAGAGGAATTGCTAGGGTGGAAATAGCGGCACCCTTTGGAAATCGCACGCTTATAACTTTGAGAGACCGCTAGGCACCGCATGAAATAATACATTAAAGAATTAGTTGGTCACTAAGTGCAAGTGTTACTAAAACTTGCAGTGGCCAAACCTAAGCTGGTCACTATTAATTAAGCATTTGGTCACTGCGAAATCATAATTAGGCGGGAGTTCTAAAAAATCTAGCGCCAACTATTTTAATGACCAATGAATAATGTTAGTCACTAATTCTATTCTATTAATGACCAACTATGAGTCATGCCCAGATTGGTTGTAGTGTGCACTAGGCACGGGAACCCTCGAAGCAAAAGTTCCCAAAAAAGAAACCAGCTCATCTCGAAAAACCCTACCAAATTAAATCTGCCTCACATTAAGCTAGGTATCAATTAGAGCTCAAAGCTTCTCTCCACTCATAACTGAACGTTTGGCACAAAAAGGTGGACATCACTAAATAAACTATCAGATTTATTGGGTTGAAGAAGGAACACCGTTGGAAAACATCAAGAATCTCATGCACGCATGCAATTCCGAAAATTTCATTTTTCAACTTAGAGAATGCAATAAGGTAGCTCATGGTTTAATAAAGTCTATTTTGTATGAAAATAATAGCCTTTATATAGTCCAGAGAAATGACCGGAATGACTTATGAAGTTCATTCAGTCCGATATAGATGATTGTAACCTTTCTTCTCATTATCGCTGTGCAATGGAACAAAATAAAAGAAAAACAAAAAGCAAACAATAAAACGTAATACTAAAATTTATTGAATCAAAAACCTTAGAGATAGGATTCTTGTGCAAGCCTTTTGCAAATTCTAACCCGTGAACTGAAAAAAGGACACAAAGCTAAGCCACTCCCGTGAATATATGTCGGTACAAAGCTACAAATCATATCAAATTTGGATCTTGTACTATTGCTAGTCCATTTTTAACAGTTATAGCCATAATAACACAAAGCTTTGTCACAACCCAATTCATCCAAGCAGAATACTAGAATAGTAATACCGTGCGTACTAGTTAATACTAGGCCCCAATGACCAAACAGAGTCATGGGATTTGGAAAATGATCGAACCAAACAAAGGCGTTAGGTGCAGGTCTCACGGGCAACACCAAGCCGTGAATTGGGCACATCAATCAGCACCCTATGATTCTGCTGCTGCATGTTGGCAATGACATTAAGAACCGAGTTCACGTTGTCTGGCGCCGCTGCCATGGCCAAACATGTGGTGCTACCTGCCGTGCTCCGGATCACTACGTTCTCGATGGGCAGCGTCATGTTCATGCCCGAGAACATGAAAGTGATCGTGGGCACGACGATTGGGGCAGTGTAGCATGTGTCGAACCCGCCAAGGGACGTCACCGGTAGCTTGCGGCCAACTCTCCTTCGGAACTCGTTGCGGACTGCCTCGTAGGCGGGTGTCACTAGACGAGTGAAAACAGTGCCTGAAATAAAAGAAAATCAAACTCGTTACTGTTACGAGTGCACAAATGTTACGAGGACTCGAAACAATTATAACAACAAAAATGCATTATTTTCTCGAACTTTTTACTCAGATTTGTGACCAGAGATCCCAAAATCTAATTATCCAGAGCTATTGCTAATTTGATTTTCTAAAAAATGGAACCAAGAGGCAAGGGTCATAATAATAATAATTAAAAGTACGTTGGGGGAATTTTGTATTTAGGATAAAAGCCAAACCGAAGTCCAAGAGGGTCCACTGGCAAAATCATGACATGTGGTCTAGTCACATGTCACCGCAACGTACATGTGATTGATATAGACAATAAGATCAACAAGGATCCAAGAATCATTATATCAAAAAAATTCTTTTCAATTAAAAAAAAAGAGCAATTGATTAGATCAGTAAGTGTTTGATAAAAATTACCAGAATCAATGACTGTCCCTGCACCAGTGGTGGGATTGAAAGCCAAAGCTGCTGGGGGGATATCAACGATTCTCCTTCCAACCCTAATTGCATTTAAGTTGACATAATAGAGTGATGACCTCCTAGGGTTCTTGAGCAATGGGGTGTACTTGATCCTAATGGGCTGCCCAACAGTTCCAAGCCTCAGTGACCCAGAGAAGTTCAGTGACTTGTAGCTAGGGAGGCAGTATGAGAATGTGGATTTGTAGAGGTTTTGTGTCTGGGACAGAAGTGACAACGGCCCTCGGCCAAGACCCAGAAGACCCTGCGGCGGCACTGAGCTGCCGGTGGTTTTTTGGATGCAACCAAAGGTGTAGGCAGGTAAGGCATCGTTGGCTAGGGTGAAGGTTTCTTGTGACAGGTTTGATGCAATGGTGGAACCTCCATAGGTAACGTTGAAGCTGCAGGTGCTTCCAAGACAGCTGGGGTTGGGTGCCTGTGAAAATTCACATGCCATGATGGTAAATCATTTTTGACCATTTTGGTAAAGTACTGACACATTATTATGTTACACATTATTGACCCCTTTATCATATAGTTAATCAATAAAAGATTATCGACTTTAAGAGATCTGTTTGTTATTAAAACATTTACATGGATGGATGCAATAAACATTGTTCCAAATCATTTTTCTATTTTGGAAAGGTGCACATAATTATGTATTAAATAAAAAGTGGTCACGTTCTTCACCTATGTGCTAAGAAAGGGGGGATCTGCTTTTCGAAGAGCTCTTTCATTAATCATTAAACCATGTGAGGGACTCAAATTTAGAAACTGGAAAAGCTGAAAATGAAGATCACTGGTAACTACCTGCTTGCACTGAGGTGCTCCACAACCAATGGACTTGAAGGTGGTGGATTTGAGAGAGTTAAAGACATTGGAAGAGCAGCCAACACAGCCACTGCAAGGAACCCAAGCAGCATCACTGCTGGTGTCCACAGCCATGAGCAAAGTCTGAGGTGGAGTCCCAATATTGGCCCTCACAATGTACGTGGGGCTCTGAATGATCTGTCGTCCGGACGCAATGGGGACGATAGATTTCTTAACCCCGGCGAGGCTGGCCAAGAATTGGAGCCTGGCCTGGTCCTTGGACAGCGTTTGGAGCACGTACTCCTCCCAGGGAGGAGGACGTGCGTACTTTGCGGATCCGAAGGGGGAGCATGGACTGTAGAAATGGAAGACTTGGAGGTTAGAGCCGTGGTCGTTGGTGGCGCTGCATTTGGGGTCTGGGTTGTTGAGGGCTTGGGCAGCTAAGGAGAAGCAGAGGAAGGAGAGTGAGAAGAGGTAGGAGAGAGATGCCATGGCTCAAGGTGTCAAGTGTGTGATGATTTAGTGTGTAGGAGCATGCTTATATATAGTTTGGCACATTGTTTACAAAGAGACTTCCATGGACCAAGGTCCACCTGCACCTAGGCAAAAAAATCAAATATTTTGCCACCAAATGCCCCATTTTGCCTTTCATTTTGCCTATGGTCCACCTACACCTTGGTCCATATTAGAATTTTTGCATTGTTTAACCATCTTTTCTACTTTAATTTTTATGGGTGGGATATTTTTGGCAAATCTTTTTACTAAAAGACTCTTTACTTTTACTTTTAAGTTTTTACATTCTTTTTATTCTTTCCGCATACCTTAGTACTATTAACATCTCACAGTTCTCACTTCTCGATCGTCCTACCTGTAGTCGACATGTAATCGGTAAGGTTAATGGGTTTCGTCTTCGGCTAACCATGTTAAGTGAACCAATGCACTAGTAAAACTGTCAAGTATAACAGTGTAATAATATAGGTGTGTAAGGAATATACCATAAGAATTGGAACTTAAAAGAACACAAAGGAGAGAAAATAAGGTGTCAAAAATATTTTGGAAACAAAGAACTTACACAAACTTGTTCTTTGTTGAAAGGTAGAGAGAGATATCCCCTTTGAGTTGGAAAATGGGGGATATAGTATTACTATAATTAGTCATATAGTATGTCTAGTGGAAGGGATACAGTACATGTAGATGATGTAGATCGAATTAGTTAGTGGAGTGTAGTTGCTTGATTGCTAGAACAGACTGTATCCCATTTTCTTTTGTGGGCTGTGGGGGGCCTCTTATGACTTGTTTGCCTGCATATCATTCGATCTAGAACAGATAATATCTTGTGCTCTACTTGCTTCCAATCTTATGTTGTTTCCAATCTTATGTCTTATAGCTAGGGCTTGTCATTGAACTATCCCAAGGAAGCAGCCCTCATTTAGTCCCATAGAAGCTTCGCATTAAATGGACTAACTGTTTACACCGTATTTTTTAAATACAATTTCATTTCTTCGCATATTTTTCGAGAAGGTAATCAGATAGCGGATGTTTTGACAAATTATGATTCAACTTCTACTAATTTGGTGTGGTGGGATATGTCTCCCTCCTTTATTCATGCTCATTGTAATAGGGACCGTTTAGGTCTGCCGCAATTTCGTTTGCGGTAGTTAGATTAGATTTTGGTTTTTGTCCCCCTCCTCTTGTATTATTTCCTTTTCTTTCAATAAATTCCAGGGATTAAAGGGCTTTCTGCCTCTCTTAGCTCCTAGTTTCAGCCAAAAAAAAAAAACTAAGGAAGCAGCAACTAGCTAGATTAGGAGCGTAGCTTAGTTCAATAATGCTTAAGGAGATGAACAATTACCTCAAGTTCATCAAGTGTTATATATATATATATATAGTACAAAAGTTCTCCCTCGATCAATTAACCGTTACTCTGCCTTCTTGCAGTCGCTCTTCCGGCAAAATCATGCAACACTCAGTAAACCATGATGAGTCTCACCTCCTCTAACCATTTACACCATTTCATCATCTTGGTGACAATTTCCAATAGAGATACTGACGCAAAGTCGCGTCACATGATGTCATGTGGTCATATCAATTATCGGAATATCATTTTTCCAGTGTTTCCACACTCCAATAATTACATACTCCGTCGCACAGGAGTTATAATAATTGATGGGAGAATTGTCTTGTAGACTACTATATATCGTGTGCTCTTAGCCGAAGGGATGGAAAAAACCTCAGGTCTGGCTTGGCCAATAGCAGTCGCATAACCGCATTCGGCACACATAAACTCCATATGTTGCTATTATTTCATGAGATATTTTCTATGGTAAAGCAACATTGTCATACTTTATTCTCCACATAACCAATTTTCATCCTCTCTTCTCAAGCTAAGTTGAGAACTTATTTTCTTTTGCATGAACGCATGTGGTAAACAAATATTTACATTGACAGGTTTAATTTCTTAAGAAGCAATCAAGTGCTTGTTAAACAACGGGTCTAGGTATTTTGCATTCTGTGCTAAAATGAAAAATGCAGAAATGTTTAGTTCTAGATCGCGATCGAGCAACTCCATGCCACCACATGTTATTGTCTCTCCAGATCTAATGCAGTAGGAATATCGGTCAGAATTGCTACTGGTATTCTAGTTTTTCTTTCCCTTTTCTCCCTTAATTAATAACATCTACTTGAGAAATGAGAATGATATAAAATTCATCTTAAAGTCCTTTTACGTTTACTTTTGAGGCACATTGTTTTGTTCACTTATTGACACACACCAATGTTCTCGATTATATCCATAGAAGAAGAAAAAAATGTTCTCGATTGTATACGTTCAATATAAAGCAATGTCCTAGATTAGAAGTCTAAAAACAAATAAGTCCTCACCGCAATGGCAGATATTTGAACCTAACCAAATTACTCACCAATGTTCTCGATTGTATTCATCGAAAGAAAAAAAAAATTGGATTGTACGCGTTCAATATAAAGCAATGTTCTAAACTAGAAGTCTAAAACCAAACAAGTACTCACCACAACGGCAGATATTTGCACCTAACCAAAGTACTCAGTTATGGCCTTTTTTATGTACGAATTCACGATATATTCACTTACATGGAATAAATGAATTTTGTTTAAGGATACCTGCTAGTTTGTGTGTCTGGCCTAAACTTTGATTACTTGTCTGAGTTATAATAGGGTTAGTCTTACCGATATCTACGGAGATATTTCAATCATTGTATGATTCAGTTACCTTGTAAGACGTAGATTCTTTGCTTGTAATCATCTATATAAAGAGGCCTCTATTATCAATGAAAGCACAACTCATTCTCCCAATTCTCTCTGTTGTTCTCTCTGCATCCCTTTTTCCTAAAACATGTTATCAACATGAAACTCTAAAACCCTAAATTCGTAAACTTGAAACCTTAACTTCCTCCGCCGCACACCTTGAAGCCCTCGACCCCAAGAGTCTAGAACCAGAGGCGAAATAACCAGAACTAGCCAGAAAAGCCCCGAACCGGCCACCGGAAGTTCCTAACCGGATAGGTTAGCCTCTCCAGTTAGCCTCGCTTCAACATGAAACAAATAGCCAACCCTAAAACCCTAAATTCGTAAACTTGAAACCTTAACTTCCTCCGCCGCACACCTTGAAGCCCTCGACCCCAAGAGTCTAGAACCAAAGGCGGAATAACCAGAAGTAGCCAGAAAAGCTCCGAACCGGCCACCGGAAGTTCCTAACCGGTTAGGTTAGCCTCGCCAGTTAGCCTCGCTTCAACCTTCCGCCCACCTCCGCACACGCCTTCCCCTCTGCGCTACATGTTAGCCTCGCCAACACAAGTAGATAGCCTCGCTTGCCTTCAGTTAGCCACGGCAGCTTGACCTGCTTGCCTTACCTTGCCTCGACAAATTAGCCTCGCCAACCCTTGACAGCGTTAGCCTTGCCTGCATGTTGCCTTGTGGCCTCGCGCAAACCAGAGTGCATGCCAGCACGCACGCCCCTGCTTGTTGCCTTGCACGTTAGCCTCGCCTTCAGCAAGCTCCAGCCAACCTCCGGCCACCGACCAATTTTTCGGCTTCTTCAAAAAGAAGTATTTTCTATTAAACGTTTCTGCTTTCCGTACTTTCAATTTCTTGTTTTTTCCCAAGGACTTGCAACCTCCCTTCTTCTACCCTCCACTTCTTCTTCTGTGGGGAGAGCTAAGCAGAACTATGGGGGTTCGTGCTATCTCCAAGCTTGGAGGTTGTAGAGATCTCCAAACTTAGGGTTTGTTTGAGAAGATATGTTGGACCACATATACATCATTGTTTTGATCTAATTGAATTTCTTGGGAGAGATTACACTCATAAATTCCTAATTTCTTGAGAGCAAATTCCTAATTTCTTGGGAGTGACTACACTAAGAAATTTTTGTTGTTTTCGTAGTAGACTTTTTCACTCTGAAACTAACAATTTTTCTTGTTCTTTATCAGGATGAGTAACCTGAACAAGCTGAACTTTGCTGCATTGGGAACAACTGGCTCTGGATATCACTAGTGGGTTCATGATGTCCGCCAGCATCTCAAGGCCCAAGGAATCCTGGATACAATTCTTTAGCCTAGCCCGAACGTGCTAACTATTGAGCAAGCTTAAGCTTTAGGAGCAAATAGAGCAACCTTGGAAGCAAATAAGGAGAAAACCGTCATCCTAATGACTCGTCATATGGATGACTCACTCCAGTACGAGTATATGAATGAAGAAGACCCTAGAAGGTTGTGGGTCTCACTCAAAGAATGCTTTGGCAACGTCCGTGACTTCCTGCTTCCTAATTTAGAAGTGAGATGGCATAACCTCCGCTTATGTGATTTCACGACAATTCTTGATTACAACTTGGAAGCACTTCACATTAAATTCTTAATGAAATTCTGTTGAAAATATATCACAGATACGATGTTGATTGAGATGACTCTCTCTACCTTCCCCACCTCTGTTTTGATGGTTGCTAAAAACTATCGGATCGATGTTACTAGAGGACAGATCATAAGGTTTCATGAGCTCATTGGAACTATGAATGTTGCTGAAAAGCATGACAACATCCTTGTGAAGAACTATAATTCGAGACCCATGGGAACAGAGACTATTCCATAGTCCAATTATAGTCGCGCCCCAAAGGGAGGGGGCCAAGAGTGAAACCCTAATCCTAGGGATACTTCTGGACGTTCTGGTCTATATAATAGCTTTACCTGGGACGGTAACCGCCAAAATAGGCGGACATGGAACCGAAGAGGTCAACGTGGAAAGAGAGAGAGAGGCAACGCCTCTGTCCATATTGATGGCTCCACCAACACTAAAAGCCATCCTAATGACGCTTTCAAAGCGCCTTAATCAAATGAGTTTGAGCACAGAGATATATGTTCTCAATATGGAGCATCTGGTCATTGGACACATATTTGTAGAGCTCGTGAGGATATTGCCACCGCCTACAAAACATATTGTGAAGCAAGAGAAGCTCACTATGTGGAACAAGAAGATCAAGAAGGTGATCTGGAACTAAGGGTTGAAGACTTTAAATCTGGCTGGGATCAATAGATCGCCGATTTTGAATAAGTCTTTATTTTTCCAAGAGATGTAATATGGCAATTGCCACAGTATTATTACTGGATGCCATTGGTTAAGTTTTTCTTCAACTAGGCTCATCCAAAGTGAGTATGAGGTCTAGGAAGGTTTTGAGATAAGTGGTACTTAAGCGAGTTTTGCTCCACCGACATCTCTCTACTCACCTGGTTATATTTATTTTGGAGTTACCGAAAGAAGTTAAACGACTACTTTTGCATTAGCTAGTATTCGGATTAGATTTTCTTTTGGTCAAAGAAACAATAATGTACACCGTTGGCTTTTGAATAAAATTCGAGCATTTTTCATTATGACTCCATTTTAATTCTAAACATATTCCTTTGTGACTATGATGGCTAGATCATCAGGATTAATTCAAGACATGGAATAGCCTAAATTCCTCTTGCCAAATGGCTCCTTGATTACTATCACAGAAACTCTCTACTCTCCTAGGGAAAATCTAACCCTATTGAGCTATTCGAGCCAACGGAGTCCACCTGAAAACACATATGGAGAACGGAAAAGAGTTCCTTTGCACTACCTCTTAGAGAAACTTATGTGTCTCTCTAATGGACTTTATGTCACTACTATTTGAGCCATTAAATCTAATACATTTATGAGAGAATATCTCATGGATTTAGACAAATATTGGCTTTGCCACGATATGATAGATCATCCTAGTCATGATATGATGATCCGTCTACTAAAGACTTCACACTAACATCCATTCTTTCGAGCAAGAAGTAAAGGTTGATTCCTGAACTGAGTGTGACCGCCGCCGCTTCCTTTGCAGCCGCCACCGTCCACCATTGGCCTAGAGCTGGTGATGTCCCTATGCATAACACCATGGATGGCGTCCATCATGGTGATCGCCCCCCAGGTGATGTTGCAATCATAAATTTTTCTTCCAATAGCGTTTAGGCCCAACCAAAATCCTCATTGGTTGCCTCTAAAGCCCCTTGCTCGTTCTCACTCGTTCTACGAAGCCTGTTCCCTAGGGAAATTTAGATCGAGACCGTCATATGCAAAGGATACGAGAATACTTATTCTGTTCTTGTGGACCAATTAAACCAACTTGCGGAGGTATAAATATTTCATGACGTTGGTTAACACGCAAACATGATGGTTACGTGTTGTGTCATTACCCACTTGTAATGCTGCTTACGCTACACTCCTAGCACAGATTATATGGCAATGGGCTCACTCCTCGTATCATCTCATTCAGTCAATCAGACTTGACAATGGTAGAGAGTATACATCGAAGAATTTCGATAATTATTGCATATCACTGGGACTGATGTTGGACATTATATTCCTATGTACACATCCAAATGTTCTCACAGAAATTACTACAATGGTAGCCCGAATATTGGTAATGTGCACCAATCTCCCTATATCCGCTTGGGGTGATGCAATATCGCATGCAACTATACTAATTCGTCAATGACTCACCACCACTCAATCTATCTCTGCGTTATAGCTAGTGACTGGGTACATGTATCTTGTACTTACGCATATTTGAGTGCGCCATTTATATGCCTATTGGACCGCCACAACGCACTATGACGGGTCTTCATAGACGAATAGGCAAATACGTTGGATATGAGACTCCAACAATCATCCACCATTTAATACCCTTGCTAGGTGATCTCTTTACCGCTAGATTTGCAGATTGTCACTTTGATGAGATAGTCTTCCCGTCGTTAGGGGGAGAAAAGAATGCAGATATTCAATCGGAACGACAGGAATTGTCGTGGTCCATCTCTACTATGTCCCATCTTGATCCCCGCTAAAGTGACGAGATCACACATATCTGTTGCAAATATGCCCACAAGGATGGACGTCCCCACGAGTGAACATAACGCCACCCTACATGGAGGTAGGCATGACACTGACGTCATTATGAGTGGCACTCTGGCGTTACAGGCCATGGCCCTAGCTAGGATGCATAGGAGTCCCATGGGTTTGAAGGATACTTTGACACAACTCAATCCTATGATCATTGACAATAAAATCCGTCTCATGAGAATGTTCCGGATTATGGTTATCATTGGGGACGCATCAACGTCAGAATAGAGCTCTCTGAAAATTACACTATTGTACATGAGACGTGGGATAAAAAACTCCATCATGATTGATGATGTATTTGCCCATTTCATTTTGCATGAGTTTGTTGAGTCTGATGATATCGAACCCCTCTCTGTTGATGAATGAATACCAATGTAGAAAAATTTGGCCTAAATGGAAAGATGTGATCCATGTTAAGTTGGATTCTCTAACGAAGATGAAGGTTTTTAGAGTCAGTGATGCCTACACCTCCTAACATAAAACCTATTGACTAATGGGTCTTTGTTTCACAAAACGCCTTGGAATCGACTACGAGAATATATATTCTCCTGTAATGGATGTCATTGCACTCCACTACCCTGTCAGTTTGGTAGTTTCCAAATAACTGAACTTGCAGCTTATGAATGTGGTCACCGCTTATCTCTATGTGGATCTAGATATAGAATATACATGAAGATTCTTAGTGAACTTCATTCACCCAAGTCAAGTGAGGTTGAAACTCTCACTAAGTGACTACTTGATTGGGAAGAGATATTAAATGCTCGCGCGTTTCTATGAGAAGTTCTGGATTTTATCACGGTTCATGTTGGTGACATGACCTTCATTGGAAGTCCTTGAGGAGTTAAGAGAAACCGTTAAACACTTGAAATCCGAGTTTGAGATAAATGATCTTGGGAGAACACGATTTTATCTCAGTTTGGAACTTGAGCACCGTGTTGATAGATGTTTAGGCATTTTGACAAGGTCAAACCTTCAAGTACACCCATGATCGTCCATAGTTTTGATCCTAAAAATGATCTTCTTCGTCCGAAGAATAATGATGAAGATATGCTAGAGGCAATAGTACCCTATTGTTTGAACCAATATTTGGCAAGGTTCACGTGGCAGATAGGTGGGCCCGACCCACAAGTCGTAATGAATGACCGCGGCTAATTCAAAGAGGTTGATTGTCAGGAGGAACGTTACCGAAGTTTGGGGCAATTAACTTGAATGAGCATTAGGAGATGTTATTGGCAATTATCAGTTACAAGATCAGATTGATTGATCATGAAAGAATCAATCATTGATAACGATATCACAAACATGAATACTGTTCTATTTGTAATCAATGCGGTCTTAGTTGTCAAAGATTGAGATTGTTTCTTTTCCTTCATTCAGTAGTTTAGTTGCACCATAAAAAGGACCATAGGTTTCATTGTTTGAGGTCCTCGACCAAACGCTCTACGCGATTGCTCAAATTTTATCTCAATACATTTCAATATTTCTGCAACATTTATCAATCTTCATGTGTTTATCTTTCCTGCACTTTACTTCGTCCTTCTTTACATTCCAGTAATTTATCTTTTTGATTGTTAGTTTGCTGCATTTTATTTCCCGCGGTTTATATTCTTGTTGTTTATCTTTATTTGTTGCACTTCTACTTTGCATTATTTACATTCTTGCGCTCATTAAGAAAATCACAAAAAAAAATCATCATTACTTCACTTTCATCTCAATCACCGAGTTACACAGCACTGAGGCTAGGTAAGGCCAATCCGTGCTAAAGTCCTTATATTCAAGGCAGAAAGAACCCAGCGGCCGAGATCGATCCTTCCTCGGCCCACAATCGACTGATCAGAAGTCAGATCGGCGCAAAATCTACAAACAGAACAAAACCTCGCTTGGCCTTCCAGCTGCGAGTTGGCACGCCTGCGCACATGTCACCACTCCAGAAAGACACGTGTAAGCTAAAAAAGCCCTCGGCCTAGTGACACGAGGCCGAGACAATTTATGAGCGAACACCTACTTAAGTACAATAGGCGCATTATTGTACTTAGCTCAATGTACAAGACCAGACATCTCATTTGCAGTGAACTTGTTAGCTAGATATAGCTCTGCGCCAACGCGATGTCATTGGATTAGTGTAAAAGATATCTTTCGATACTTGAGATGTATGATTGATATGGGCTTGTTCTACCCATCACACACCAGGAACGTCACCAATACTGGCCTGCAACCTCTATCCCCATCCCAAAATGATATTAGTGTTTTAGAAGGTTTTGCTGATGCTGGGTATCTCTCTTATCCACACAAAGGTCATTCCCGAACTAGTTATGTGTTCACCATGGGTAAGACCACGATATCGTAAAGGGCTACAAAACAGACCCTGGTCGCTATATCTTCGAACCAAGCAGAGATTATTGCTCTTCAAGAAACGGTTTCATGAATGTATATGGATTAGATCCATAATTACACATGTTCGAAGCAATTGTGGTTTAAAGTCTACCACAACATGACCCTACAAGCATTATGAGGATAATGTTGCTTGTATTGAACGAATAAAGCAAGGTTAGATCAAAGGCAACAACACCAAGCATCATCAGCAACAACATACTCTCCTCAATATCAAAGTGAACTAGGTTCGATCTGACGACAATGTAGCAGTCTTGTTCACTAAGTCATTGTCTAATTCCACTTTCGAGAAACATGTTGGTAGCATCGTTTGCGGAAGTTATCCGAACTCCCATGAACGTAGTCATTAGGGGGAGATGCAGACATCAGGGGGAGATGTCTACATATATGGTCTCGAAACGTGAAGGGTGTGTTGTACTTTTTCTCTCATTCGACAAAGGTTATTTTTATCCCACTAAGCTTTTGTTACTCAGCAAGGTTTTTGACGAGGCAACGAAAGAAGCACCACGTTTAAGTGACACAAGAGGGAGTGCTTAAGGACACCTAGTTTGTGTGTCTGGTCTAAACTCTGATTACTTGTCTGAGTTGTAATATGGTTAGTCTTACCAATATCTACGGAGATATTTCAATCGTTGTATGATTCAGTTACCTTTTAAGACGCAGATTCTTTGCTTGTAATCCTTTATATAAAGATGACCATATTATCAATGAATGCACAACTCATTCCCTAATTCTCTCTGCATCCCTTTTTCCTAAAATAAATTTTAAATTTTAAATCTCTCTACCCAATTTATTTTCATATATTAACAAAATTCAATTCTATGACTCCACAATGTTGGATGAAATTTTCGGGACATCTAATACATCATACTCGGCTTTGTATAAGGTACCGTGGAAGAGTCTAGTTATTTCGGGTAATGTAGATTGTTCTTGAACGGTTTTCTTTCCAAATTAGACAATGGTCCATAGTACTTTTGAGGCATGGGCGTTTGTTGCATGATGATCCCAGAAAAGGCAAAGTACATGCATGGTGTGGTGCACACCAGACCCAAACGATTTCATTAAATCATCAGCTTGCACTATGAGACCTGAATGTGGACATATCTTTCTATAAAGCAATATATGGATGAATACAAGGAGTCAAGGACTATCCGATAGAGATGGGAAAAATATATCAAAATGATATATATATATATATATATATTCTTTTAGTGAGAGATTTTTTTTTTTGATTGTAAGGGATAGCTTATTATACCAACTTCTCGATCACATATTCACATCTTAATTGTTCAGTTTTTATGTCTATATGAGTAGATCATCTCTGCAAATTTTAAGCCAAATTGATAATCATTAAGGCATTCATAACTGCGATTTACAATTATGAATACAAACGGTTCAGGTTGGACAACTTCAGTTCGTCCATTGTTTTAATTTTGTTCGATACGTTAACGATCATCAATTTGACTGAGAATTTACATAAATGATCTATAGTATGACCTAAAAGCTAAACGGTAGAGATGCTGAAATGCGATCGAAAAGTTGGTCCCACAAGGGACCCCTTAAAATGGCAAAAAAAAAAAGGATCCCTTAGTGGAATGATATACATATATATAGGTGTGTGTGTGTGTGTGTGGAGGATCTAGAGATGACCTCTTTAAACTTGAAATGTGAGGAGATTTTCATTTTTGGGATGTGGTTTAGTAATCTAAACAATTTATTCTCTAGTTACACACACACATATGAATCCAACAAAAATCTAGCCAAATCAAAAAACGTTTAATCATTTGATTAGCACAATGTTCGTTTTAATTTATTTACACAATTTTGAATGACCAAATGATTATGGATTTAGTTAATTTTTTATATACACAATTCTTGCATAGGAATCTAAAGGATCAATAGTTGAAATTATTGAATTAGGTTATAAACTAGTGTAAAATAGTAAAAATCCTTAAATTCTTAAAATAATGAGGTCCTCTCTCTCTATATATATATATATATATATATATATATGAGGAAACTCTTCGGTAAGCCACAATCACACACACACAGATATATATATTATATATATATCTGTGTGTGTGTGATTGTGGCTTACCGAAGAGTTTCCTTATTGACCCGGTAGGAACATACTATTTTTTGGGACTCATTTAAAAAGAGA
Organism: Rosa lucieae; assembly: GCA_024704745.1. Taxonomy (NCBI): domain Eukaryota; kingdom Viridiplantae; phylum Streptophyta; class Magnoliopsida; order Rosales; family Rosaceae; genus Rosa; species Rosa lucieae. The sequence goes on along the minus strand of CM045492.1, from coordinate 11,483,014 downwards.
AATCAAAAATCGATTGGGAATCACCAAAATGCTTCTCAATAGTGATTATCAATGGTGTCATCGGTTCTAGTGGCTAGTAATTCTTCAAAATACATAAATTTTTCAATTCTTTTACCATAGCAACCGTCAAGTTAAGTAGGAATTTTTTTTTTTTTTTCAATTAATTCTTGTTCGTTTAGATAGCATAGGATTCATGTCTTAAACAAGGTCCTTTGGAGCAAAACATGCTAATTTATCGAACAGAATTTTGACTTGCCGGCCTCGACTTTTCCTAAATATCCGTCCTTTATTTCAACCTCGACTTCATACTTCTAGCTGCGAATTTGACATTCCTTCTTTGCCGCCCTAAACGAAGGTCAGTCGAAATAGAGTTATGTCACGATACTATTGAGTGAATATAAACTTTTTCAATATCTTAAATGGAAACTAGCTAAGTTATTGACACAAATTACATTTGACAAGTCCATTCATTTTTTCGACTATAAAAGTATAACAGTACACATGGTTCGTGGTGTAGGGAATGAACACAGAGATCTAGATTGGATTCTGGATATGCTGATCATCTTTACAGAGTGGCGCACACAAGATATTCTGCTTCAACAGTAGCAACTGGCAAAGATTAGTTTTTTTTTTTTAGGATTTCCTATGCTCATCTTAGTAAACTTACAATTTACCTATTTAGTCTTCTATATCATATGATAAACTAGCACAAGCAAATTCCAAAGAAGCAAGAAGGTATATATTGGAGTTAGTAATCCATTAATTAAACCCATAAGCCTTTGTTGAAACAAACAGATACTTCTAATATCTGCACCATTTTTGTTGGGAAAACGAGTAGGTGTTTGATATCAAATTATCAATGAACAAAACCACAATTATATAATGAGGGTCATTTTCAATACCATTATACTATGCATATCTAGTGTGGTAATGTTTCATAATTTCACTAGGAACCTGGCTGGTCCCCTGACCAAAATATGCTCTGGAACCTGAAGGGAATCCACCCCATTCATTCCACTATGTGATTTTTAAACTATTAGCTTACTCTAATGCCTAATTAAACCCATATAAAGATTTGTCAGCTTTATGAAAAAAATGGCTCTCAAGAGTAAAACAATGTTTAGGACCATCACCATATCATTCAAAAACCTAGATTTGTTTTGAGAACCTACTTTACATATGTCCATAAATATATGTATACACATCTTCTGATTCTTCTAACATGAAGTAGCAATTTTCTTTTGGACTGCAATTTTTAAAAAAAATCTAGAATCAACAAATCTGCAAATGCACGTATACATTTATAATCAATTATTTGTTGTACTCGAATTTTTCTACCTCATTTTTCAACATGGATGTTGATTCATTTCCATACGTTTGATTTGGTTTTGGTCTTCGGTCACAATGTTCAATTAAAGTAAAATCTCGATTTGATTACATGAATTTAAACAAACTGAGAATGCATGACAGTCGAAGCAGAAAGCTAATAGCAGAGAACAAGTGCCAGACCCAAGAAAAAAATATATATATATATCGAGAAAATGGGCAGATGAAGAAAGGGAAAGGTGAGAAAGGAGATTATCTGTATGGAGTACTGAAGTTTTTTGTATCTTTCTCTGTTTCCTCATCCTTCACATTGAACTCTCTGACTTGCCAGGGATGTAAAACCAAATAAAATTATGAATACATAACAAGAGTCAACCTCTACTCTTGGAGCTGCCTGTGATTATTGCACTGGTCCAAGTTTCTTTGTCCAACACAACACCGACTATACGATGGTGAAATCTAAGCCATACTAACGTGTAGCCAAGGTAAAATGTTGACCAACAAACGATATGACCGTTAGAGCAAGTCCACCGGAGGTCATAGTCATAGTCATAGTCAAGAAAAACCTGACTACATGACCTTGAGATGGATTTTGCTCCTTCCACCGTTGGTTTTTTGACTGGGCAAAACTCACCCTTTCTTGACTACAGCCAAGAAATAAGTCAAGTTCATGACTTTTTCCTTGCCCAGCCAAGGCTTGTGCCAGCTCGACCCACACCCAAACGTGGGTGACAGGAGGAGGAGAGAGAAGAGGTCAGGCGACCTCGGGGGCAGCAGCAGCAACAGCAAGCATACCCGCCTGGGGTTGCTTCGATCTCCACCTGGGGCGGCGTCTGGGCGGGCTGAGGCGACGAAGCAGCCGGACGAGGTGAGGCGACCTCGGGGGGGGGGGGGGGGGGGGGGGGGCCGGGTCCTTGGCCGGAGGACGGAGAAAAATCCGGGTCGGGTCGGACCTTCGTCTGGTGCAGCTGCGAGAGAGAGAACCGGAGGTGGGGAAATGAAAAACTGAAAATTTAAGATCCTTTTAAACAAAATAGAATTTTTTTTTTTTTGCTATTTATGGAAAATTTTCAGATTTCAAAAATTCATAATAAATTCATACGAACTCCGAATATTGCGTTCCACGTATGCACGAGATCGTCGATACGATCTCTATAACTTTCATGAAGGAATTTTTCCCAAATTATGTATGTGTAAAAAGTCGATTTTCGAGACCCCCTAAAATTATATAATAATGAATAGTGTTGACCGGGCAAGAAAAATAACGGGTGCAAACCTATGTCCAGTGGCAGTGAATAGTAACTTGACTGGTCGAATTCTTGACTTCTCGACTTTGCCTTTTCTTGACTACGGGTGCACTTGCTCTTAGGAGCGAAAATATATCTTGAATCGTTGATTCCGATAGTCGATTTTAGGGTCTGTTCAAAGTGCTAGGTGTTTGTGTTTGTTAATGACGCAATCAAAATAACATGGGTTTACAAGCAATAAACCCTAAAAAAATAAATTTGGAGCCCCCCCCCCAGAGAACTTGAGAAAAATCTCTCATTTTATTAAATTTGATATGATAAACTGATTCTACTACAAAGCCTAACAAGAAATCCTAAATAATCCAAATTTAAAAGGAAATTAAGAACCTAAAATAAAAATAATCCTAAAACAAATGTAAAAATAGCCTAAAAATATTAAATCTCAAATCGGATAATTAAAACAATATATTTTGACCTAAATTTGTTAGACTCACTTTAGTGAGTCTTGAAAATGACAAGATTCTGGAAATGTATCATGCGTCTTAAACGGACATTCTGGCCAAAAGTTGATCCAATATGATTCACAATTAAGACTTGACTTTTCGCATGAGAAATCAAAAAAGTTCAAAACCAAATCTTCTACAGCGACTAGTAACCTCATTACGCGTGAGTTATCTATTTTCTAATCACTCACTTTGCTTGATTTTACACCGCTTCTTTGCTTTTATGGTTTTCAGACTAATTTGGGCTCATTCTCATCCTACATTAGTTAATATGTTTTATGAGCACCAATGATAAATTCATAGCACTTCGTCTAAAAAGTCTATAAATATGAACAAAGGAAATGGGGATGAATTTCACTCTTTTCATAATTAAAATGTAACAAGAAGGGGATTAGTTAATCGGCACAAATACCCTTTATGATGAAACACTTCCATTTTTCTCTCACAAAGTTGTTAAAAAGGTTGAAGTGATGGTTTCTTTTTTTTAATCGTGAAAGTCACTTTCAGAGACAAAAAGTCCTTGCATCTTATTTAAAATCCTCTTTTGGATTACCCAGAAATACTGATAGACTGTGGCTTGAAGACATGTGATTACCAGGATCATTATTCTGGTGAGCCGATATATAACTATTTCTCACTGGCAAAGGAATATTGTCAAGTCAATAAAAATAAACGGTGGTGAAATACAAGTGATTGATTGAATGTTAAAAAATGGGAGGATCCAATGAACATTGAGCATCAAGAACATCCAAGACAAAATAGTCATCCCATTTAGAACGCAACTACATCACACTCACTTACATGTGCCAGACTTCATGTGGAGTGAATTATTTTAAATAAATAAAAAGAGATTCACTTTTTCAGTTCGTTCAAATTCTAATAATTCATCGATTCACCAAATAGACAAATTTATACAATTATAGTTCTATGATCTCCAGCTAGTCTATCCTTAGAGGGAGCTAGCTGTAGTCTACCGCTATCGTACGTTGATTTAATTTACTAATGTATTAATGTACACTAGAGTGAGTAGACAAAGTGATATTACCAGATAATACATTTACATTTGTTTGGTTTAACCATGGAGGAAAACAAAGATATTAAAACATTTTTTGACACTGTAGTTTTGTTTTCTTAGTTAAACGTGAATCAAAATGATGAACAATAAAGAAATCTGTGAGTAAAAAGGACACACCCTTTTCTCACCTTTTCTTTTCCTTAATCCCAACAAAGAGGACAGAACCAGCTTACACCAGGTAAATAATTGGGTAAAGTGTATGCAACGAGACAGAAAAATATGCAGTAACCACTAAAGAAGAAAGTATATACCATACCAAACTGGGATCCAGATGTGAGTAACTAGTATATAAAAACATTATGATCAGAGAGCCAAATGTTACATAGAGACAGCTCTGTCTGTGAATAATGCAATGTGAGGTAAAAAAAAACAAATTTGAAAAACTCAAAAAAATATACAAACAACTTCTGCAGAAGTGCAGGACTTTCCTCTTCTTCTTCTGATCTTCCTCATTATTGAATATATCAATGTCACTATGTCACGGGAGCTTCACAGCAAGCTCTACTTCTCTCTCTTGCCGACAGTATTTTTCTTATAAAAAGGGATTGAAACTTTTTGGGGTCTCAAAACCACTCACTCAATGAGTGCTAGGGCAACATGTAGTGGCTTTAGGTACGTACGTAATCAAATTTCATAATGAGACTTGTTTCACAGAAATCTACTTAATTAGTAAATACACGATCAAGTCGATAATTAGCCGCGAGGGGTTAGTAGGAATGATCACACTTTACACCTATGGGGTTTGCTTCCATGTCATGCCGCCTCACGAGTTCGAAAAGTACGAGTTTGCTAGGCGGGTTTGGGGTTTCCGGCCATCGGAAGGGAAACCAACAAAAAGAAAATCAAAATGAATTTGAACCCGAATATAGTGATGGTGGCATGTGCTTTAGAAGAAAATTAAAGATAAGTGAAAGGACAGTTTGGCTTTACATGCATGCGATAATGTTAATCTAAAGCTGCACGCTCATGATCGATCACTTCCAAAAATAAAAAAGCTGCATCCCCCTGAGATCAAAAAGAAAAAAGCTTCATACAGAAAAGCAGATATATTGTAATTGGACTTGAAGTTATTTGGTGATTAAAGTTTTAGAAAAGTTTGCAGCGAGGCCTCTAATATTAGATTAAGGGTTTGTCGATACGGATACATCGAGTCGTGGTAAAGATATGGTATGTTAATATTTCTCATACATCAACTATTTTTATCTCTTTAAGGACTCATGTTACTACTTTGAAGACTAATATTACTATTTTGAGGACTCATATGGTAAACTAAGAAAATTTGCCACTTTAAGGACCCCTGTTACCACTTTGAGGACTAATATTACTATTTTGAGGACTCATGTGGTAAACTAAGAAAATTGGTCACTTTAAGGACTCATGTTACCATTTTGAGGACTAATATTACTATTTTGATGACTTATGTGGTAAACTAAGAAAATTTACCACTTTAAGGACTCATGTTACTACTTTAAGGACTAATATGACTATTTTGATGACTTATTTTACTATTTTTAAGGCAATTGTATGCATGTCATACGTTAACACATTGTAGAATTTCCTCATCGAGTAGACTTAATTTGACATAGAAATAGACTAATCTCACATATTAGATCAAGGTTTCGCCTACAATATATTAGTCTACTATAGATCAATATTGCTACAAACTAGAGGAAGGAATATACAACTGTATTCTACTAAAACAGCATTCAACAGGCCATGAAATACTATCTATCTTCCACCAGCCATGCCATTATATTTGATATTGTGGAAGACAAGTCTAGAAATGTTTCTTTTGAAACATCATAGCATCTAATCTTTGGAGTGCAGAGCATTAACCATTGAGTGGTAAAGTAGCTTTCATCTCATTTCATAACCCATAAGTTGTCCTTTCCATTTATAAACATAATGCCCAACCCATAAATGGAATAGCTTTCCATCATGATCTGCTTGTTAACATTTACAAAAGCATTCGTTATCCAAACAATCATCATCTTCTCAAGCCAAAGCCAAGTAAGACTAGTCTTCTCAAGCCAAAGACAAGTAAGACTAATAAAACTAAGCCCAACCAGATAAAAATGGGGGTCAGATTGGTTTGAGAACCAATATGACAGGAACCAAAAGGATGAAAGGCAAGCGAGACAAGTTAGCTCTAGAAGACTAGAACTAAACTGCTGTCAAAGATTTCTTACAATATATGGTGCCCGCTGGCACTTTAAGAAACAATCTTGCAAATTAAAATGATGAAAATGAAAATAGGAAACAAACATCCATAAACTTCTATCACTCATTTAGCAGCCTAATATGGTCAGCATGAGTCACAAGTTTCTTATACAATTGCCAAAATTATGAAAATTAACCATTATGTTTTATCTATCTTTAACTCATATCTCCATTTCTCTAGAAAATGTCTTAATTAAGGAAAAGAAACCAATTTGAGGCTTGAATTGCGAAGAATAACAAAAAATAAACAAAAAAATTTAGGCACAAAATTGCAAATTGAGCTCCCGCAACTTTTCGGTTAGCTACCACACATGGAGGAGCAAGGTGGTGGAAGTTCCCTCCTGACTTGTGTTCAAAATTTTCACTCAATTCTGTTATCCTTTGGATTTAGCCTTTCCATTCGGTTCTCATGAACCATTGGGTAAAAAGATCTCTCCCCACTATTTGTTTCCTATATTTCTTCTACCTTTCATCCAATTAGCCATCAATTTTGCTCCATTTTTTTCTCTACAGCTCCACTTCCCTAAACCAAACTCCATCCCCATCATTTTCACCATCATAACTCCACAACCTACTTCAACTCTCACCATCAAATACCCACTCATATTAAGCAAGGTCGCATTTTATTTTCTGATTTTCATGATTACGCCATCATCATCAAGGAGGTCTTGAGGAGCATTTAAGGAGGAGGAACTTGGTGAAGTTTTAGCATTTGATCTGCCAAGCTTCAACTAGTTCACTATTTCCCTTTAACTCTTTGATTTCTTCATGTACTTGATAAATTGGATGTCTAATTGTTATGAGTGGGCAGTACCTTGTTAGGATAAAGATTGAAAACCCTAACCAAACTTTCTTGTAATTGATGAAATTGAAGTTGTCACCTTCACATGCTAAGCTAATAGTTAAGTGCACTTATTTAGAAACAATCAAGTTGATTTTATGTGTTTGTCATTATATGAAGTTTTCTTTAGAGACTTTTTTGAGTTGAAAATGTCATCCATTATGCAATTCGGTAAACAGTACAATAATGACTTGCCCGTTAGGGCTATCAGAAAAGGCCATTACATAGAGTACACTATACTAGCACACCCCTCACACAAGTATACTACTTAGCACACTCATCTTTTATGGTTAAGCGCAAAAACAAGAAAACATAGCCACCCCAAGAACAAATAAATAACCAAGAAGCAGCTTGTTTCTTGTCGATCTATCCCACTCAAAAAAAGAAAACTGACCTATCCTCCTTTTGTAAAAGAGAAGACAGGCCCAATACTAAGATAAAAGAGTAAAACCAAATAACTAAATAGACCCAAACCCATAGAAGGAAGGCCTAATCTCCGGCCTAGCTTGGAGAAGCCCTAGTAACCTCTGGCCCAGCAATGCCGCCGCCGCCACCACCAAGTTCACTTCTGTTGCCGATCCCAAGGCCAGTGACAACTTCGCCACCTTCCGTGACCGAAAGTACACCGCCATCACCACCAAGGGTCAACCCCGTGCACCCCATATTGCCAAAGACAGTTTCAAATCCCCCGGTTCGATCACCGGCGATAGCAGCAGGGGAATACCCAAACTTGTCGGACCCGGCCAGAGCAGAAGCAAGCTCGCCCTTAACGACCTCGAACCACCGTTGTCGCCGCAAGATGAAGACGACCAGTTGAAGCCACGTACCATGGATGAAAGACAATAGATCCGGCCTTCTACCTGGATCCCACCCTTCCCAACAATCACCATCACCAACTCTGTCCGTCCAATCAAAGCTCGATTTCGTTGGCACTATCAAACCAACCACGCTCGATTTCGAGTAGCAAACCATTGAATAACTTAGGATTAACAATTGCAACCAAGAGAATGAGAAGGCCGAAGCCTGAGGAAATCCCCATGAAAGGAATAGGCTGAGGCCTATTAAATTTTCGTCGATGGCCGTCCACGATAAACCCTAGCAGAGCGAAAGTGCTAGGTCAGACCAAATAATTCTTTAGAGATTGATTAACTTTGAGAAAGAAAAGGGAAGAAGAAAAAAAAAAACACCTGGTGTGCATGTGCGGTATACTACAATCATATTTGCTAGCTAGGAATAGTTGGTTCGCTTGATTTTCTCATTTCTTGCCTAGGCCAAACAGTAGATGCTCTTGCCAGATTTAGTGTAAAATATAGGTAGTAATTTGTAGCCTTAGCCGGATGAGAGATTATTCAGAGCACCGCCGTGCACTTGCACCAACACAAATGAATGGTTAGATTGCATTAAATACACTTTTTATTTATTAAAAATAAAGTTGATAATAAATATCAAGGGTTGAGATTATTTTATAAGGGTTGGGTCACTTGCACCGTCGGTGCATAGAATAATTTCCATAGCCGGATTAACCAATACAACTTAAGGAATATGTCCCTAGTATATCCTTGCCAGATACTAGGAGGAAGTCGTACAGTTGGTTGACTTGGTTCAACATCACTCACATCCAATTGCATTGTTGCATGCAAGGGAGATGAAGGTGAAAGCCAATGTTCACTCTCATCCATTTCTTTACAAACCTGGATCATTTAAGTCTTAGCTTACTTGCATTGCATTTAGTTTAGTTTAGTTAATCAACAATCACTCAAACAAATGAACAATTCACTATACATTGGTGCACATAATCATTCACCTTGTCCTGGCTTGTAAGCTGTAATGAGCTTTGGTTTTGTGAGCTTGTGAGTAGTGGAAATAGTTCTAGCTTATCCATTTAGGTAGCCCTAACTAATTAAAGGTTTCACAATCCTCGTGTATTCGATAATTTTTATTTAATTCTTATTTTATAACTTGCCTTTTATACTTGAGACTTGAGAGTAGCTTTAAGCGGAAGATAGTTTGAACACAGTAAGCTTAATAGTACTTTTAATTTAAGGGAGTTCAACATGCACTGATGCATTTAGATCAGTTCACCCATCCACCCAAAACTTCCATTCCCCACTTTTCTGAAAGTATAAAATTTGCTAATTCCAAGTGTCATAAAACTAGGTCTTATAATTAGTTTTCTTTTTTACATCTTTAAAACTGAATTTTCAACCTTTTGATCAGGGAAATGATGAAGATGAGTTGCTAAGTATGCAGTAATACATGTGATAGTGTCATTTGGAAATGTGCAGTCATCAGACTTGATATTACCTTTATCTATAACCCACTAGAATATATACTACGTTAACTTTACGTCTTTACAAGCATTCTGGATTCACCAATCAAGCCAAGGTCATTGATCCTCGTACAATTCTCACGAAACCAAAAAAGACTCTTCCTAGCTTTAGATTCAGCTACAGTAATGCAAGCACAACTATGTCAAAAAAGAATCATCAATAGATGCTTCGACATTCGAGCCAAAAATAGGTTTGATGCTTCAATATTAATAAACAAGCATCAAATATAAACCCTGCTCCCCTCAAAAAAGGGATTACATATACGTCACACTACAAAGATTATTACTGAACTTTTTTCTTGAATACCTGGAAATAGCTCATGGAAGAAGAGTACCTCAATAACCACCAACTTCACGGATACTCCTCCCACCAACTTCTTGGTTACTCCTCGTAGGAAATGAACAGTCCAAGAGCAGATAACTACAAAAATGAAATGGACAATAAAATCAATTAAATGTTTCTTTCAAAATGAACTGGAATGCATTCTGGTCAGTTAGATTGTCGATAGTGTCACTGCATCGACATGGTCTTACATAGTCTAAAGCATCTAAACTTGATCATCTAACAAACAATGTGAAGATGATGCAAACAACAAATAACTCGGAATAATGAATGCATCTGAATTTGATTTTGACATGATCCTATCAAGGATATCTTTCAGGCTATTATGCTAATTTGTAAGTCTTCTTTTGATAAGCAGACAACTTCATTAAGAGACACCCTGAATTATAATGATCAAAAACAAATTAGCACAGTAAAATCACAAAATTGCCCACCAAGGCACTGATATAAAGATATGAAAGGAATAGACTTTTACTGCTAGACTCTATTCTCTAGATCCTCAACTCCTACTATCCATGTCCAGTTGCGGACATGACATGATCAAAGTCCTCCAGTTTTAAACAAACAAACAACCCAACCACTGAGAATATCCAGTAATGTATTACGCATCACCCAAACGACAGCATTACTGATCCAATCATGTTAGTTCTACAAAGATTACCTATTGTCAAGATCTTCCCTATAGCCAGGTACCTTATAAAATAACACATCATAAGGAGCTTAACAAATGTATCCTCCCTCACTTCAGGCCAAACATAGATCTCAAGCCATAAACCATTCCAACCAGGTTTTAGCAGAATAACCCAAATCCATGGAAAATACAATTGACTCCATCTCAGCGTTACAAGAATTGTGGGTGAACTAAAAACATGGCTCAGTAAACCATGGAATGCACTGTGGTTGAAAGGAGCTTTAGGAAGCTAAATCCTGCCCCACTTCGGATCATATATACAATTATAAATCAGCAACAACCTCAACTTACACGCTACACCTCTCTAACTTCAAAAGCATAAACAAAATCCATGAAGCCCATGACCGACTCCAATTACATTTTTTCAGAACACGGAGCAAGTATGAATATATTGCCTGATATTCCCATGGAATGCATCGTAGAGGCAGCAGACTTAGTTGGAAAGGTATTTTAGGGGTTTTCAGATAAAGAAATGAAGTGGAAGTGATAAAATGGCCTGCCATTTTTATAGCACTTTATATTGCTAGTCAAACTGCTCAATCAACTGTTTTAATTTACAGTAGCTCAAGTATGTTGGACAGTAAAACCTGTTGAAATAATAGCTCAAACAAAGGTGGGAAAAATGATGAAGAATGTTGTACAAACCTCATGCCTCCAAATGAACAGCTGAATCAATCTTCAAACGATTAAGTCGAACAGTTCCAAGAATGTACTCAGGCAAGTCTGCCTCCTCCCTCGCCTCTATCAAAATGGCAAGGTCAACTACTATGCTGGTGACATATCCGAGGACAAGTCCGATGATACTCCTCGCCACGGAAGATGATCCAATATCCACATCAATCTCGAGAAAGTTGTCTTGCCTCAGATACTTGCAGGATACAGCTTTGCCCAGTAGGCAAGCCTTGCTTCCAACAGCACGCTTGACCATCCAATATCCATCCACAATACTTGGAATTAGTTTAAATCTTGCATTACGAAACATATCGCTCCCATCCACAAATTTAGCAAGCAAAGAATTAGGATTTACAGGTCTGTCAGAAGCGTAGTAAAGTACCAAACTATAGTTTGGTGTTGCTGGAACCTGGAGATTAACAACTAGTACAAATGGAAGCTTCTTTCCAGCTTCTGACTGCATAAGACACTTGGGATGCAGAGCAATTCTATCTATGCTTTTATCAACTTTGAACCAATCTACTGCTATGAGCTTGAGAAGAGGATCTCCTCCTGTTACCTTGGAACTATCCTTTAGGTAGGTCTTTCCTCTAATCATGAACCCCGTGCCACTTGGAGATGTCCAGCAGTCCATGTTGGCCTCATCCCTTGCTTTGCGCAAGGAACCATGGAACTGGCTTGGATCAATCATGAAAGGAGCAGCTTTAGGATCAAGTTCCTTATTAGCATCTGATAAACTTCGCTTCAAAGCTAAGCTTGTGATGGCCCATGCCACATTCTTCAGTTTCACTTTTGAATCTTTATTTTCAAATTCAGTGTCACTATCTTCATCAGAAGAAGAAGAGTCTGCAGACATTGCATCGTAAAACTCATCATGCGCTGCGTCTGCCTCAAATTCACCACTGGAAACAGAAACCGGAGATGCCTTTGATTGGATAACTGAAGCAGCAGATTTAAATTTGAGTGCAGGATTTGCTGCAATATATTCCTTGAGACCTGCCACTTGACACAACAATGCATAAGGGACACTTTTTTCAAACTTTGAGAAGTGATTTTTCTTCCACTTCCACCAGCCAACAGAACGTATCTCCACCATCTGTGTGACAAGACATCTTGGAGTATTAGTATCCATGGATGTGTTAAAATTTCTAATCTCCCAAGTAGATGGATTTAGTTTTGTACGACGATATCCAGACCTCTGAGGCTTCTTCTTATGAACAGCTGGGGATTGCAAGATTGTGTATGTTCCATCTTGTCCGCGGAACCATTGCCTAGAAAAGATAAAATCTCTCTTGGAGTCCCACCTAGAAAGATACATAGGACTGTACGTCCCATAGACAACATCAAAGTGTCCATCAAAAGAATCTACCATCTCCAAATCACCTGTCAGCATATCCCACTCATATCTCTGATGTCGCTCAAGGTTCAAAAGCACTTCAAAAGCAGTATCTGCACTTGCATCAATAACTCCAACGGCCTTGACGATAACACCTTTACCCCTGTCAGAGTTAGCAACATCTTGAAATATTCTAACACCGTTAACTGTTCGCACACATTTCCACTCGTACGCCTCAACTGCATCTCCAACATCCTTTTCAAAGTACTCATCTGCACCAATATCTGCAGCCAAGTTCGACGATTGGCGTAAAAGCGTCTCCGGCCCTTGCCCAATCTTTATAAGCTTTTTCAATCCTTGCGCATAGTGCCTTACTCTAGGCCGATGTCCATCAAGATCAATCTCATCCTCTGAGTTCAGTTTGCTTCTGCCACTACCTCCTCTCGAAATCTCAAACTCTGCCTGTTGCTTGGCTTGATCAAATGCCTCCATCCACTTCTGAGCTTCTCCAGCTGTAGCACAAGCAATCTCTCCCTTCTTTGTTTCATCCAACCGATTGTAAAACCGTAGAACATAAATATCCCCACCCCCACCTCCATGGTTGACCTTTCGACGCCCAAGCTCCTCTATCATCAATGTAGGCCCAACAGCACCCTTTCGAATGGGTCTAATTCCAGGGTTCTCATGAGGATCACGTTTGTACATCTCAACATACTTTCCCCGAATGAAGAGAAAACGAAGGTGACAGTACTCATGCCCTATCTTATTCACCCCCAAATGATACACCCACCCAAAATACTCAAACCTCCCTCCTCCTACGGAAGTTCCACGGCTGTGCCCTGACCCCTGAGACCTTCCACTCCCCACCTTCTTCAAATCCAATGCATCCATCTGCAAAATTTGGTGCAAAGCTTGCTTACTCAAAGCTAAATCCCCAAAACAACTAGTAGTTACAAGGCAAAGTGTAATGAGAAGAAATCTACTCCAAACCCATTTCACAAAAACAAAACCCAGATTGAAATTTGGGATCAAAACACCTCAACCACACAACTAAGCAATACAGAGTTTTGGAATCTCCACACACTAAACAAGGAGACAACTTGAACCAAATTCTACTGGGTGGGAATAACAATTCAAATTGGAATCAACTACAGTCATGAAAGAGATCCCACAAAAAAAAAAAAACAAAGCTAAAACAGCAAAATCGACATAGCGCAGCTCAATGGTTTCTCCCTTGATTAATGTAAAAAGATCATGATCTTACGAAAACAAAACAACGCACACGTGTGATTCGACTCCCACAAGAAGGAGAAAACAAGAAACATGTACATAATCTGAACTTGATTGTACCTGAGATTTCTAGTCGCGGGCTTCGGCTGGAGTAGTAGAATCGAAACAAGCTGAGATTCTTAGTTGCTGGCAATGGCAGTGAAACACAACCCAACAACTGGAATTGAAATTTAACGTCGGTAGCTGGGCGGTATACTCGGTGAAGACACTTCTTCTCCGCGTTTTTATAGCAATGGTCACTATGGTCCAAGGCTAAAGTCGTCAACTACAGGTTTACCTACACAAAGAATGGTTTTGCTTTCTAACTCTATTATTGGCTATTGAGAACTAAGAACGTAAATCATATTACAGTCCCTAACGTATAGTTTTCAAATCGCCCACGTCCTAATTCTTAGACTTTTGCTACTTCTAATATAACAACACCTCATGTGGTCAGAAGGCCTTAATTATATTATATGAAAGAAGAAAGAACTCTCATGCAAGCTTCCAAGTCCAGTTCAAGTGTGGTGAGCATACCCAACATGGATATGGTGATTAAATTATATGTAGCAGTTTGAGGAGGTGTCAAAGCAGGTTGATTGGGAAGTTTATGGTCGTCTGCCAACTAGAAGATGGTGTGAATCAAAGAATGTCGACTCCGTTGATCAAAGTAGATCGAGAGCCACTCAGAGTTAGTCGGACCCGCGAGTGGGGTGTCTCCAAAAACAAAATATAGCAGATTTTTTTTTTTTAATCAAATGTGTTCATTTATACGGAAATATATTATAAGTGATATAAACGATACAATTAGGAGTCACTAATGACCCACCTATAACGTCAGACCAACGGGCTTAGACAAAACTTCTTAATGGAGCTACTAAATCTACAGTACACCATGAGACTGGAACGATGGTCACACAGACCAAGAAGACTCATAATATCCAACAAAGTGTTAACTTTTAGTGTTGTAGAATTGAGATATTATAAGATTCTTGAAACGTGTGTTCACTATTGGAGTCCTTGTATACACATAGTTGGTGATAAGTGATGAGTGTTGTCAAAAGATGGGTGATCGTTGCAATGAGCATATCTGCAAGTTATCACATACTTCACCTTATTCTTAATTAACCTATGCAATACTTAACATCAAATCTCACGAGTTCAGTAGCAACGAACCGATTCATATAGTACGTACATATGATTTGCTGCTAGAGAATCATGTCTTTAACTGGTGAACTCTATAACGTGAGATCACTCCTCAGTTGAACATCCCATTGGATGAAATTATCTAATAATACCTATCATGAGGTCTCAACTTATCTGGGACCAATCAAGCCAAATGTGCTGATGGGGAAAATGATAGGTGAATTTTTATTTTTTATTTTTGGAAGAAATGATAGCTGAACATTTGGTACCACAATGGAGATGGCAAATTGGTAAATATGTTACATAAATGTCACCATCAATCTTCATTTCCAAGAAGAAAAAAGGAAAAAATTTTGGCAAATTAATGAGTTTGTCAACAACCCCCAGAGATACCCATTGCTAACATCTAATTGGATTTATGAAACTTAATGTGGATGATACTAGATCCAATCAATCTGGGTTTATTAGAGCTGGTGGGGTAATTAGAGATCACAATAGAGATTAATTGTATGGTTTCAGCATAAACTTAGGGGTTGGCCAAATTATCAATGTTGAAGGTAGGGGGATGCTTTCTGGATTGAAACTTACTTTTGACTTAAATATTAAAAGGCTTGAAGTAGAATCTGACTCAGCTATCTTTATTAAGTTGCTGATTGAAGGTTGTCCTATATCTCATCATTTAGGCAACATTATCAACAGTTGTAGGCATCTAATCAATGGATTTGAAGAAGTTAGGATCCGGCATATTTTCAAAGAATGCAATTACATGGCTGATGCTCTTGCTAAGGAAAGTCTCAGCCATGACTATGGCATTGTGATATTTGATACCCCTCCCACTCATGTTACTAGTGCCTTCACTGATGAATTTTGCGATCTCCCAAGAGCTAGGAGAGTTAGAACAGTGTCTGAGGGCTAATTTTCTGTTTGGCTAAATACTGATTACTATCCTATGGTTTGGATCCAAAATCACTTCAGTTCATGAACTTCTAATTTCATCAAAAACATCTCTGTACTATAATTTCTCATCCAATAGGTCATTCCGTTAGCATCCGTTAAATAGAGTCGTTAAATTGGTGACACGGCATGTAAACTCAACTCTGGTACAACCCACATGGAAGGAAAAATCTCCAAATTAACCCTGCTCTCTTCTAACCCAAAGCCCACATCGAAGGATTTTCCATCTTTTTTTTTTTTTTTTTTAACCAAAGCACTTCTTATTAAGGTCGGCTACATCTAAAAGATGTGCCACAATTCTAAGGGGAGGATGATACAGTATGTATAATAAGCAAATCCACCACATAAAATACTTTTACCAACAGCAAATCTAGAATCCTTGGGGTTCTCAACACATTGGTGCATATATATCTTTGTTAGGTCTTGATCCAAAGGAAGCAGCTTGTGGCACAATGTCCTCGTTTGACAGGATCAGCCCCGAATTTCACCCTGAAATCTGAACCAGTTCTGCGGGGCCCACCTTAGAATAAATTTCACCAAAAATTTAGCAGAACTTCCCCTAAAAATATATTACCCAACCCTGCAGAAACAACAAAACACTACTAATCATTTCTCAACTCCTAGAGCCTACTTGCTTTTCATAACCACAACTGCCCACCCACTCAAATATGACAATGGTCACAGCCTCTCAGGCCTCCGTGAATTATAAATATAATAAATCATAACATACATTCAACACACATTCAATCTACATAAATATAATTCTCATCATGCCATAATATTAGTTGATCCAGATAGTTCAAACCATAACTAAATATACGCTCGCAAAATGTATATCTCAAATCAAGAATCATTACCACTTTTTTGTGAACACTAAGAATGGTCTAAGGCTAAAGTTGCCAACTACAAGTCTACCTACATAAGAAGGGTTTTGCCTTTTAATTCTATTGTTGACTATTGAGAACTAACGCCCATTGATTAAATGAAATCTCTATTACTCTGTCAACAAAAAAAAAAAAAGAACTAATGCCCATTAATCTATTTATAAACATATGTGAGAAGACAGGGATAGATAAATTATCTTAATCCATTTTTAGTTGACTTTAATTAAATTTTATGAGAGCAACTTCATTTATTTAAGTAATTGCCGTGAATTTTTAGATGATATTTAACAATTACTTGCTTATGCCTGGAAAAAAATTGAGTACCAGAGAGGAATATCAGGCTATCTCTCGTGCCATTTTATTAATCAAAGAAGAAAAATATTATAATAAGAGGGAGAACAAAACCAATAACTTCAACAGCAAAAAACAAATTAAGGTTAACGAAATTGAGAAAAACCTATAATGTCGTTGTTACAGTACAATAAAAACAAAGGTAGCAAATTCATCCAACCACCCCAAGAGAAGTATAGTAATGTGTCAAAACATCGGCTACTTTATTCCCTTGCTGAATAATATGAGAAGCACTAAAATCATATGAAATATGGTTAAGCTATTAAACCAACGGACTTGAAGCTGCTAGAGAAAAGATAAGATATGTTGAAATAGGGAAAATGCTAGGAGCTCTTAAATTTGAGGAGAGAGAAAGTGGTTAGTGCAAAAATCAGATGCTTTACATTGGTAAACATTATATTAATCAATCTGTATGGTTAAGTCAAAATTATTTTAAGAAGTCCTAATAAGACAAGCATTGAAGTTTGGTAGACAAAATCATAAATTATCCAAGCATTTGTTGTGGTCAACATATCTAGCTAGCTAGCGTCATATGATATGTACTTATTATTAGTTAAGATTTTGTATCAACTTTGACTCTAGTGGATTGTAGAACTAGTGGTCACTCGCTGTATCTCTGTTTTTGCTACCATCCTCTCTATACCATCTGATATCGTATAATTTAATTGACATTCTCTGTTTAGTTGATGAAGCCAAAACTCACTTGAATAATAAGTTGGTGGGCTAGTGGCTGTAATGTTTATATATACTACAGAAACATGCGAACATCCAAATAAATCTAAATATATCAACCAAATGGCTCAAGGATTTCTTCTCACTCTAATCTTGTTCTCTTCCATTTTATCTACCCACATTCATGCTTGCACCCCAACTGAACACACTTTTCTCTTGTCTTTCACCCTCACACTGTTTTCTCCTGCTCTGAATTGGACTTCTAGCTATTGTTACTGGGAAGGAAGCACTTGTAATCTAGATGGTTTGGTCACCCTTTTGAGGTTAATTAGCCTCTAAAGGCCTCAAAAACAAGGAGATACTATTCCTCTATTATCTCTGCAAAATCTTACACACCTGACTCATCTGAATCTCTCCCACAATTCCCTTTACGGTTCTGTAGATCAAATTGGTTCCTTGTTTCTTAAGGTCATTGATTTGAGCGATAACCTTCTCTCGGGAGAACTACCATATTTCCTACCATCCACCTCTATCGAAGTTGTGGATTTATCCCATAATCACTTCACTAGTCCAATTCCATCATCATTCTTTTGACATCTAGGAATTTGACTAGTTTTCGTGGTAGCAACAATGCCTTCTCAGGGTCTCTCCCTTCCTCTATCTGTCTTCATTATTCTTCCTTGATTTCGCTTTTAGATTTTTCATTCAATGAATTCAATGGCAGTATATCGAGTGGATTAGGGCAGTGTTCTAAACTGAAAGTTTTTAGTGCCGAGCACAAGAACCTCTCAGGTTTGATTCCAAGAGATATCTATAACGCTACCACACTCAAAGATATTGCATTACCTTTCTGTTCCCTCTATAGAGTCATTAGTGATAGAATTTACAACCTCACTAATCTCTCAATCCTTAATCTCTATTTTAATCGAGTGGTGTGCTTCCCTTCTATTTTGGCAAGCTGTCCAAGTTGAAAGTTTTGCTACATCGTAACAGTCTTGAAGGTGTTGTGCCTCCATAATTGATGAATTGCACAAGCCTTATGGAAATAAATTTAGGATTCAATCGACTAGAAGGGGATATTTCTATGTGTTGTAACATTTTAATATTTTATTTATTATTGAAATTAAATTTGGGTGAATTTATTTTGTGTTTAAATTCTGAATTTATTTGTGTGTTTACATTCTAAATTTATTTTGAATTTTATTTTGTAACTCACGGTGTTTTATTTTGATTTATTTTGAGTTTTAATTTTTGTAACCTATGGCATTTGGTTACTACCTTATTAATTGTAGGGAGTGTCCTAAGAGCCTATAAATAGCACAATTTGTTGCATGCTTAGATATATCAAACTCTTACTCTGTTATTCACCCATCAACTTTCTCTCAAAAAACCTCCAAAGTGTTTTTTTTTTAATTTTGGCCAAAGAAAGGTGTTTTTTTGGTGGAGCTTTAGGTTCCTCCAATTTGTGCAGATTGGTGTGAGACCATACAATTATTGTTGGGCTGTTGTATACTGGAGGGGACAAATCAAGAGATTTCTGGTGCACCAGCATTGTTCCGCAGAGGGCTTGAATCTCCTTAAAGAGAGCGACATACCCGCGCCTCAGCCTATTGTCAACGAGTTTCTCATATAGAATTTATAATTTTATTATAATTTCACCAACAATTTTAAGGAGATTCACCGAAGATGGAGTGTGCACAAGAGAAACCGTTAGACAATATGGGAGATCTCTACTTGAGAAAGATGAGTATAACTATTCTTTTTTATCTCTTGACTTATTTCTCATATAATGTTTATGACTATAATGAACTACTCATTGTTATTCAAAGAAATATTGAGAAGTTTTGTACATTAACTTGGAGAGAGTTCCAAAAATCCATGCGTCACAAACAAAATGAGATTTCCTTGGAGACCTTGACGACTCGCATCCGCATTGAGGAGGAAACAAGAGGTCAAGATGTTCTTATGCAACATACAAACAAAGACACCTCCAAGGTAAATTTAGTATCTTCCAATAATAATATGCCCAATTGTCATTTTCATAAAAATTCTCTTATGCAGCCAAAGAAGAAAAATATGAAAAAAGTTGGTAAACCTCACCAACAAAATAATGGCAAACCAAGCTATGTGAATAACAACCAATATCCTCCTTCAGAAAATAAGCAACAATATACTTGTTGTTATGTTTGTGGCAAAAGTGGGCATATTGCTCGAAATTGCAATTATCGAAAAAGTGAGGCTGTTCCTCAAGCTCACGTCATTTAAGAACCATATGTGGCAATGATAATTAGTGTAAATATGGTTCAAAGTGTTGAAGGATGGTAGGCAGGTTATGGTGCTAATAGGCACATCTGCTATGATACAGATTGGTTCAAGAAATACACTCCTTTTAAGAAGCCCAAAACAGTTATGCTTGGAGATTCACATACTACTCATGTGCTTGGAACTGGTGAGGTGGAACTCAAATTTACTTCTGGTAGGGTGCAACTTTGAAAGATGTGTTGCATACACCCTCTATGAGAAAAAATTTGATGTCTAGTTATCTTCTTAATAAGGCGGGTTTTAAACAAACTATGGAATCTGACCAATAAGTGATCACCAAAAAAGGTGTATTTGTGGGCAAAGTTTATGCTTGTGATGGCATATTCAAATTGAATGTTGAGAATAATAATAAAGCATCTACTTCAGTTTATATGCTCTCTTCTTTGAATTTCTAGCATGCACGTTTATGTCATATAAATAGTAGATATGTGGGAATCATGAGTAGCTGGGGTTTAATTCCTTCAATGCAAAAAGATTTTGAAAAATGTGAGACTTGCAGTAAAGCAAAAATTACTAGAATGCCTCACAAAAATGTGGAAAGGGCATAAACCAAGTTTGGGTTATCTTAGAGTTTGGGGTTGTCTAGCCTTTATGAGGTTAACTGACCCTAAAAGACCAAAATTGGGTGCTAGAGCTACTACTTGTGTTTTCATTGGATATTAAATAGTATAGCCTATAGATTTCTTGATGTTGAAAATCATGTTGTGATTGAATCTGGTGACGCAATTTTTCATGAAGAAAAATTTCCTTTTAAATCGAAAAATAGTGGGGGTCAAGAATCTAGAGAAATTTTTTTTACCCAACCTAGTTCTTCTTCTTCTAATTTACATCTACAAGAAACTTATGAAAATGAACCTAGAAGAAGTAAGAGAGCTAGAGTTGAAAAAGATTTTGGCCTTGACTATTATTTCTTTGCATGAAGCTTTATCATCACCAGATGCAATTTTCTGGAAAGAGGCTGTGAATGATGAAATGGAGTCTCTGATTTCTAATAATACTTGGAAATTAGTAGATTTACCAATAGGTTTTAAAACCATTGGGTGTAAATGGGTCCTTAGAAAAAAGCTCAAACCGGATGGAAGTGTAGACAAATATAAAGCTAGATGCTAAACGCTTTAAGCAAAAACTTGATCTAGACTTTTTTGATACTTCTTCTCCGGTTACAAGGATTACATCCATTAGATTATTGATTACTATTGCTGCAATTCATGATTTGATTATTCATCAAATGGATGTGAAAATAGCTTTTCTAAATGGTGATTTAGATGAAGAGATCTATATGGACCAACCAGAAGGTTTTATAGAACCTGGTCAAGAGCACAAGGTATGTAAGTTATCTAAATCCCTTTATGGTTTAAAGCAGGCTCCTAAACAGTGGCATGAAAAATTTGATTCCTGCATGATTGAAAAATGGTTATAAATCAAATGAATGTGACAAGTGCATATATTATAAATCTTGGAAAAATTCACATGTTATTATTAGCCTCTGTGTGGATGATCTGTTAATTTTTGGCTTAAATTTGCATGTAATTGATGAGACAAAAACTATGCCTTAGAGCAATTTTGATATGAAAGATCTTGGTGAGGCTAATGTTATTTTGGGCATGAAAATAACAAAAACATGTGATGGTATTTTTCTTGATCAGTCACATTATGTTGGGAAAATTTTGAAAAAAATATGATTATGTTGGCCATAAGCATGTGTCTACTCCTTTTGATTCTAGTGTTCACTTATTTCCTGTTGAGAGTGAGAATGATGTGATTAATCAAAAGGAATATGCTAGCATAATTGGCAATTTGCGCTATGCAACTGACTGCACTAGAGCTGACATTGCATATGTAGTTGAAGTACTTAACAGGTTCACAAGTAAACCAGGTAAAGAACATTGGTATGCTATTGGGCGTGTTATGAAATATTTGCTTGGTACTAAAAATTATGGATTATTTTATAAAAAATATCCTGCTGTACTTGAAGGCTTTTGTGATGCCGATTGGAATACTCTGTCAGGTGATTCTCTCTCTACCACTGGTTATATCTTTACATTAGGTGGTTGTGCTATTTGTTGGAAATCAAAGAAGCAAACAATAATATCTAATTCAACCATGGAAGCTGAACTTATTGCTGTAGCTTCAGCAAGTGAAGAAGCAATTTGGTTGAGAGATTTATTGCATGAAATTCCCTTGTGGGAAAAACCTATACCACCTATATTGATTCATTGTGATAGCACTGCAGCTATTGGTAGAGTAAATAACCGTTATTATAACGGTAAATCCAGACCTATAAGAAGAAAACACAGTACTGTGAGATCATATTTGAGTGATGGAATTATTAATGTGAATTATGTTAAGTCATGTGATAATCTTGCAGATCCTTTAACTAAGGGATTGGCAAGGGATAAGGTCTGGAGTACATCGAGGGGGATGTGATTGAAGCCCATATCATCATAAGCCATATATGAGGACACCCAACTCGGTGATTAGAGATCCTAAAAACTGAGTTCAATGGGAAAAACGAATCATAAGGTGGCCGTAAGAAAAATGCACTATATTTTCTTACTCATCCCTATGATGTAAGTGCATTAATCTTGTAACGTACGTATATGAAGGTTGAGTTCACTTAAAACTCTTAATAAAATCTGTAGCTCATATGAGTGGGATGTTATAGTTACAAGAGCATTCTTGACGGATTTTACCTATATGAGTATGAGAGTGGGGCCGCTCTCTATGAGAATTGGGCTTATTCTTGAAATATACTCATGAAAACTGGGATAAGCACAAGGCCGTAATGTGCTGTCTAATAAAGCTAATATTAACACCTGAATTACTATGTGTGATCAGTAGTTCTTATTTTTCCTTAAGCAGTTGTAGTTCAAGTCTGAGACCACTATCAACTCTGGAGTAGGGATTGCTGTTTCACTAAGTGAAAGTTCAATGTAGAGCACACCTTCATGACGCATAATGGTTTGTCTTTGGCCGGTAACTTTAGTTTATATTTGTTTTTAAAATATTAAAATAAGTGGGAGAATGTTGTAACATTTTAATATTTTATTTATTATTGAAATTAAATTTGGGTGAATTTATTTTGTGTTTAAATTCTGAATTTATTTGTGTGTTTAAATTCTGAATTTATTTTGAATTTTATTTTGTAACTCATGGTATTTTATTTTGATTTATTTTGAGTTTTAATTTTTGTAACCTATGGCATTGGTTACTACCCTATTAATTGTAGGGAGTGTCCTAAGAGCCTATAAATAGCACCATTTGTTGCATGCTTAGATATATCAAATTCTTACTCTGTTATTCACCCATCAACTTTCTCTAAAAAACCTCCAAAGTGTTTTTTGTTCTTTTGGCCAAAGAAAAGTGTTCTTTTGGTGGAGCTTTGGGTTCCTCCAATTTGTGCAGATTGGTGTGAGACCGTACAATTATTGTTGGGCTGTTGTATACTGGAGGGGACAAGTCAAGAGATTTCTAGTGCACCGGCATTGTTCCACAAATGGCTTGAATCTCCTTAAAGAGAGCGACATACCTGCTCCTCAGCCTATTGTCAATGGGTTTCTCATATAGAAATTATAATTTCATTGTAATTTCACCAACACTATGCTTAATTTTTCCAAATTAGGTCAACTCAGTAAACTCAACCTATCGGAGAATCATTTCATTGGTCCCTTCCCAATGGGTCTTTACTGTTGCAAATCCTTGAAAGCAATTCGACTTAGCGATAACGAAAATACAACCTCAAATTCTTTCATTGAAGTCTTGCTATTTCTCTTGCTTACTGGTATTAGATTAACCAATATCGCAAGAGCAATGGATATACTGCAGCATTCCAAAAGTCTCGTATTCCTGTCATTGGGGTTTCCTTTTGTAGATAAGAAAATTCCACCTGATTTTAGCATTGCAAATTTTGTTGGATTCGAAAATCTTCGATTTTCGGATTTGTTTAATTGTGGGCTGACTGGACAAATCCCAATACAGATATCTGACCGTAAGAAACTAGAGTACTTGAATTTAAATTTTAATAGAATCACAGGGTCAATTCCAAGTTGGTTGGGAACTCTTCCAATGCTGTATGATCTACAATTGGCCTTCAATCTAATGGAAATTATTCTATGCACCGACAGTGTAAGTGACCCAACACTTATAAAATAATCTCAACCCTTGATATTTATTATCAACTTTATTTTTAATAAACAAAAAATGTATTTAATGCAATCTAACCATTCATTTATGTTGGTGCAAGTGCACGGCGGTGCTCTGAATAATCTCTCTCAATCTAATTGTGGGTGAATTTCCAAAAGAACTTCGCACACTGCCAATGTTGACATTGAACCAAACTCTAGTTGAAGTTGATGATGATGATAATCTTATATTGCCTGTCAAAATGGTAACCAAATCAATTTTTTGTGTTACTTACCTTCTTTGATAGACTTGATGATTATCTTATATATATTGCCTTATCAGAACTGAGAGTGCAACTGGCAACCAATACAAACATTGCATTACTTACCTCCAACGATAGAGCTGAGGGGCAATAACTTGAGTGGCATTACTCCCATCGAGATTGGTCAACTACAGCTTTTGCAATATTTACATCTTGGTTCCAACAATTTCTCAGGTAACATTCCGGAACAAATATCTCATTTGCAAAACTTACAGTTTTTGGATGTTTCCATGAATCATCTGTCTGGAGAAATTCCTGGTTCATTGGCGAGTCTTCGTTTTTTTGTCATATTTTAATGTCTCCTACAATAATTTGGAAGGATCAATACCAAAAAGCACTCAACTCTTACAATAGTGCCTCAGCATTTGAGGGGAATCTGAAACTTTGTGGTGGTCCCACTTCCAAATGAATGTGGTGCAACAGAAGGCACCGGATAATGAGGATGACAAAGAGATGCACAATGAGGATAAAATTCCATGGTTTTATACTTTTATGTTTCTGGTGCATTTGGGTTCATTACAGGATTTTGGGGAGTATGTGGTTCATTAGTTTTCAAGAAAACATGGCGATATGGATATTTTTGATTTGTTGAAAATGTACAAGATTGGCTCTACTTGACGATAACAGTTGGTACGTATGAGGAGGATGAAGAGAAGGATTAATCATTAATGCTATCTAGCTATATTTCAAGTATTTACTATGTATCACAGTATTTCTTTGTCTTCTATTGCTGATAAAGTATGCATATGTTTTATTTCAAAAAGAGTAAGCACATATTGTTTTTTTTTTCAACTACCAATGTATGTATGACCCCTAGTGTCCTAATTCGTGACACAATTAGAGGATGTGGATTTAAACTTGGGACCTCATTTGTCATCTTAGAGAGAAATAACATTGGATCAAATAGTTTGTGAGACTTATTCATTAGAGTATATAATTTTAACTTTTTCTAACAAATCTATATATTGTTTCTTAAAAAAAAAAAGGCTGGCCACTTATAATTGGCAAGCTTATGTTTCGTTCTAACTTTTGGGCCTTAGTACTTAGTTAGTTAGTTGAATTGCCAGACCCACCCCACACCACGTCAATTAACTTCTTGCACACTAATTCTATTTGTCATTTTCTTTGTGTTTAACAGCGGTCTTACACATGAGGCAGGCTTGGGCCATGGTGGGTCATGATAGAATAAATGTTTAGCTGAGGTCTAGCTCACTTTGGCCGAGGTCCGACTCATCTCACCTTACTTGAGGTCTGGTTCGCCTTAGTTGAGGTACAACTCACTTTAGCCAAAGTGCGGCCTGCTTCAACTTAGGTCCATCTTACGTCACCTTAGTCAAGGTCTGACTCACCCTAACCGAGATTCAGCTAACTCTAGCCACTATCCGACTGGTTTTAGAAAAGACTAATTCTAGCCATAGCCTGACTAGCTTAACAGAGATTTGGCTTACCTTAATCGATTCTAAACAAGGTCTGGCTAGCCTTAGTCAAGACCAACCATGGCTCAACTAGCCCTAGCCAAGGGTCGGATCAATCAGTTGAGGTCACTAATAGCTAGCTTGGCGAGACATTATAAGCAAATAAAAGTCCCTAAATATTAAATATTAAATCATATGTTCAGAGCATTAAGTGTGGCCATCGCCAAAGGAATTTTAGAGAATGAGCATTCAAGAATGTTAATTTTCAATCGTCAATTTCTACACAACAAATAAATTTTATTCTTAAAATTCCATTTGTAATCAATATGGTCTCGACAGTTGCAGTTGAGATTGTATATTTTATTTATGGGTTATTATCACAGATGGTACTTGAATTTATCCTCTATCATATTGATGATACCTGAACTTCAATTTTAATCACAACCAATATCTGAACTTTTTTATTTAATTTCAAATAGTACCTATCACTAACTTTCGTTAATGTTCCGTTAGAACATTAGGTACCATTTAACGGCATGGAGACAATGAGAGTTCGGGTCACATGAAAGCTGAAAAGAAAACAAATCTCAATCATCCTCTTTAGTCAATAATGATAGGCTTCGAAAAATTTAAAATTCATGCCGAGACTACAAAATATACAAAACACCTCATTATATTTATCGTTGACCACCATAAATTCTATCTTTTTTATTTATTTCTTTTTTCTTTTGTTTGCTTTTTTTTATATTTATAGTTTGTCTTTGTTTCTTGTTTAAAAAAGAAGAAGAAGGAGAAGACAGAGAGAGATTCTACTACAATTAGTGTTCTAGAAGCCGAGTTATACCAAACTTTACTACGCTAGTACCTATTGCAGCACAGTTTCGTCTGCGTTGTCGACTCGATTACCTGCACGTAAGAGAAAAGACAATTGAAATACCTGGGTGAGTGAGGATCGATGTGGTACCAGCCAAGGGGGTCAAGTCAATTTGAGAATAAGAGTGTTTAGGTATGTGATGATTCACAGTGAATCAAGGTGAATTAGGTTCAGAGAACCTTGTATTGCTTAACGATGTGCTGTAGAACGGGGTGTATATATAATAACCATGTCGGGTGAAAATCCTAGGAGGTACGTAACCCTAATGCGCTTGTCGTGCCGTCCAAGTTCAGATAAATGAGTTGTCAATACCCATATGTACCCTATTGCTCTCCCTACCACAACCTCCTCAAACATTTTTTTATCATTCATATTGCTAATAACATTTTATCAAAATAGCATATAAGAATGCCTAACAAGCATTGTATTGGAGAAAAATGTCTTTATAATCTAATAAAAAAACACTAGGTTTTTTTTTTTTTGAAACTGGAAAAACGCTAGTTAGAATCACATAAAATGAGTTAGGAACAAACCTTGATGAAATCACTGGAATTTGACGATAAGTTGACAACAATGTCTTAATCATCAAACATTAAAAAAAGAAAAAGACAAATTACAAGAGGTTTCTGTTCATGTGATCTCCTTGAGTTGAAGCACATTTATAGGAAGGAAAACAAGTCTTAACGGCGGCCGATAGCTTTGGCTAATTGGAGCCATGGTCTTAATTAGTAAACAACGGTAAAAATCACCCTTTAACTCGATGGATGAAATGTAATTTATTCAAAAATAAAACCCAGCAGGGTTTATGAAGGGCTTTTCTTTGAAGTTTCAAGTTTCCACAACAATGGCGGTTTTCCTAGCTTAAAGTTTCCACCTTTTTCTTCTAAATTTGATTTCTTGCCCACCCAGAAAAATGTTAAAACTCCTCTCTCCTTCTCCGGCGGCGTCACCGTTTCTCCGAGCCGTTGGCTCTCTCACCGGCTTCACTCGCCGGAATCCCAACTTCAGCCGTCGAGCTTTTTTTTGCTCTGACGCTAAAAACGGTGATGGGGTGGTGGAAATCGAGTTCAAGGGGTTAGGAAATGAAGCAGAGGCCGAGTCCAAGTCGACATCATCATCAGCTATCATACCCACAAATCTTAATCCTGAAGATTATATGAAGGTTGGTTTTTTGTTGGGTTTAGTTTTTGCTTTAGCAAAGTGGTGTCATTTGGTTAATATAAGGAAATGCTCAACTTTGTTGTTAAGAAGTTTCTTCATTTTGTATGTTTGTGGAAGCAATTTAGTGATTTTTGTGTTTCTTGTGTGGGATTTGAGGCAGGTTTTAGCATTGCCATTGCCGCATAGACCACTGTTTCCGGGTTTCTACATGCCAATATATGTGAAGGTATGTGAGATTTTTGAGTAGAGTTGGAATCATATTGCTTTTCGGGTTAATGCTTTGAAGTGTTGGGATGTTTCATTGTGTTAATGGGTTGATTTTGTGTGTGAAATTGCTGATTATGAAGGGGATTGAACTGAATTATACATTGCTTTGGTGTTTTAGGATCCTAAACTATTAGCAGCTCTACAGGAAAGTAGAAACCGGCAAGTTCCATATGCCGGTGCTTTCCTTGTCAAGGATGAACCAGGGACCGACCCTTGTTCTGAGATGGAGAATAACATTCCTGATTTGAAAGGGAAAGAGTTGTTTGATCGTCTGCATGAAGTTGGTACGCTTGCCCAGGTATCTGATGTGGCCCCCATTTTCCTTTTGCATTCTCTTTTGTAGATTAACTTGTAAACTCATTTCGAATTTTCATTCCTGGTTTAATTGTATTAGATTTCAAGCATTCAAGGAGACCAAGTAGTCCTAATCGGCCATAGGCGACTTCATATTACAGAGATGGTGAGTGGATTTAATTAGTGAGCATATATGTTCATTGATGTCTTGATATGTCATATCTAGAGTTTTTCATCATCACTTGTTATATGATTCATGCTTCATGACAAACATTTGACTATAGGGAAACCTTTTTGGAATTTAAGTATATCATCCACGTATATTTACATGAGTACATACATGTATAATAATTTTAAATTTTGAAATAAACATTGTAAACTGAGCAATTTTTTTTTTCCTCTGCAGGTTGATGAGGATCCCGTGACTGTAAAAGTTGATCATCTCAAGGCAAGATGTCTGCAGTATATTTTTATTTGTCCCAAATTAATCACTTTAGGAGGTTCTACCCATATATAGATTTTTATTTCCCCTTTTCTCATTTGGATAGAGTTTGCATTACAGGAGAAGCCATATGACAAGGATGATGATGTTATAAAGGCAACATCATATGAGGTTATATCAACTCTAAGAGATGTTCTGGAGACTAGTGTTCTTTGGAGAGATCATGCTCAAACATATACTCAGGTTTTTTCTGTTTTTCCTAGTGTTGGGACATCTTAGTATCTTTATTCTTCTGTGCTTATTGGTTCATTAGCAACTTTGTTCTTGCATCATCAGTGAAATCTCTTTTGTCCCCTCATTTTGGTTCCCCTTGTCTTTAAATGACTCCATGAAATAATTAGTTATGCTTCATATTTTTATGACAATCACTGAGTGAGTTGTATACAGGTCATTGTGTTTTTAGGTATTTGATCATTTGGATTTTCAATTCGTTCCTGTTAACTTTCTCTTTTCATTTCAATTTGTGCAGCATATAAGTGATTTTGATTTTACAAGGATAGCAGATTTTGGGGCTGCTATATCTGGTGCAAACAAATTGCAATGCCAAAAAGTACTTGAAGAGCTAGATGTGAGTACGAATCAAATTTATGCTGGTGGCTGGTAATTAGAGAGCTCACTTTTTATGTACTCTGTTATCAAAACCATTTCAAATCAAGAAGATAAGTTTTTTGATGCCTGATCAAGAACAAGTATATTTTAAAAACGTAAAGCTTCAAAACCTTTTGTTCATCGACCGTCTAGCCTTCACGTCCATGGTTATCTCTGCTTTATATTTATCTTATTATTATTATTTTATTTTATTCTTGTTGGTTTGATTTCTGCCACTCCTCCCCCCAGGTGCATGAACGTTTAAAGCTCACACTAGAATTAGTGAAGAAAGAGATAGAGATCAGTAAGATTCAGGTATGATGAAATGGCACTATGCCATTGTTTTGGTACATGGCACCTATCCTTTATATTGTCAACAAAAAAATAGAGAGTTTGATTATATTCTGAACTTTTGTTTTGTGTCTCGTACTCAGGCATCTCTTATGAAAAAAATGGAAGAGAAAATGCTTTCTGAACAGCGTCGCAAATTGTTAAATGAGCAGCTTAAAGCAATAAAGAAGGTATCTGTCTCCACCTTAATCAAATATATCTTTTTAAGCCAAGCCCTGCTAGTGCTGCATCTCTAGTGGCTATGTATGATAGTTTACCATTAATTGATGTAATTTGATTATTTTGGGGAGTTTTATCCCAGTTTCCTTATTCAACCATGTGCCTCATTGGAATTTACTTGGGTTGGCATGATTCAGGAACTGGGATTAGAGGCTGATGATAGAACAGCGCTTTGTGGTTAGTATTTTTGTAATTCATCCATTTCGTAGGCATAGGTGTTTTTGTATAGCGTCTATACTCCAAATATACAGTCTGTGCCTTATATGTATGAATAATTGTTTGTATGCAAAACTTATTAAGCATTAAGTACTTATGTGGAAATAAATGGATGAATTGATTTAGTTATTGATTGTTCATGCACATAGATGTAACTTTTGCATTACTTTTTTGATCTTGCGGTGCAGAAAAGTTTAGGGAGAGGCTTGAACCAAATAGGGAAAAATGCCCACCTAATGTTTTGCAAGTCATAGAAGAAGAGCTTAGCAAAATGCAGCTGTTGGATGCCAGTTCAAGTGAATTTAATATAACACGTAATTATCTAGATTGGTTGATTTCACTTCCCTGGGGAAATTACAGGTTATTGCTCTATTCAGTTTACTTAAACTTTATGAAGGGGGAGGGAGTTTATATCTGAGATTGTACAATTTTCACCTCATTCTGGTTAGAATGATGAAAAAAAATTTATTCAGATTTTTTGGACAAAGTATGGTATGGTTAGAATAGACAGCCACTTCTAACTACTGCTGCCACACTTGTGATTCCTATTATAATCCTTTATGGTATTTGTAAATAAAAGATTTTTGTAAACCATGGTACTTGTTGAAGTTCTTAACCATTATGTTGAGAATTTATTTAGATAATCTAGAGTGGGTAGGGGATTAACTGTAAAGGAAACCTTTATTGGATCGATGTTTCTACTTTTATTGAAAGATTAGAAGCAAATGCATCTGGCCATTTTGTTGGGTTATGTATTGTTATGCTCTTATTTATAGAAAAATGTGCACCTTATTGAGCGCTGACCTTCCATAAGTTCTTTCATCTCAACTCCAAATGCAGTGATGAGAATTTTGATGTTCTTCGGGCGCA
Source organism: Rosa lucieae (assembly GCA_024704745.1). Taxonomy (NCBI): domain Eukaryota; kingdom Viridiplantae; phylum Streptophyta; class Magnoliopsida; order Rosales; family Rosaceae; genus Rosa; species Rosa lucieae. The sequence goes on along the minus strand of CM045492.1, from coordinate 11,451,632 downwards.
GAAAGTTCTCGATGAAGATCATTATGGATTAACTGAAGTAAAAGAAAGGATATTGGAATTTATTGCTGTTGGAAAACTCAGAGGAATGTCAGAAGGTTGGTTTAGTCTTCTTCTTTCATAGTTCTCTATCTTGATGTTTGGGATTGACCCTGTTTTCCATGATCTTGGCTCTTATTTTATAATTATTTCTATCAAGTTTTGTGGCAATGCTTGCAAACTGTTTGATATATATTATTACAGTAGTATGGATTACTAATGCTTTCATTATATGGCACAGGAAAAATCATCTGTCTCGCTGGCCCACCTGGAGTAGGAAAAACCAGCATTGGTCGCTCAATTGCACATGCCTTGAACCGTAATTTCTTTCGATTTTCTGTAGGAGGGTTAACTGACGCAGCTGAAATTAAGGTACGGGAACCTCTATAAACTAGAATCTTGATTACTGCAACATGCAGCTAAATTTTATAAAATTAACCTTAACATTACATTTAGGGGCATCGTCGAACCTATGTTGGTGCCATGCCAGGAAAGATGGTACAATGCCTTAAAACTGTGGGAACAGCTAACCCTCTGGTTCTGATCGATGAGATTGACAAGGTAATAAATACTTGGATTTCTTGCATCAGATTTTTGGTCTGTTTTGTAGTCCGGAATTTATAAAATGCTTATTAGCAAACATAATGTGTGTTTCGAGTTTCATTAATGATTGATGATTTCAATCTTGAAATTGGCCTCATTTTGTGTCAGTTGGGAAGGGGACATGCTGGTCATCCGGCAAGTGCATTGTTGGAGCTTCTAGATCCAGAGCAAAATGCTAATTTTCTAGACCATTATCTTGATGTTCCAATTGACCTATCTAAGGTAAGCAAATGCTAATTACTATTTCCATAGAAAATTGCGACTTTTCTGGTAATTTACTCGTGATCTCCAAACCATCTGGTGCATGGGTATCACTGTTATTTTAAAACTTCATTGTAAACGAAAGGGGGTGCCTAGATGTCCACTTCTTTTAACCTACATACCGAGGGATGTATGCATTAAAGTTGTAAATAGAGGAACTCACTAGCAACTGGAACATAATTTCCTCATGATAGATTTGTGTATGTACTAGGAACACTAGGAAAGATGTAGTCTCCTAGTCTCCTAACATATTCAGTATTGTACTGATGATTGCAAAATGTCCATGTAAGTTCTGCAACAAATGACTCTAACAAAGATCAAACTTCTTCCCTCCTTGTTCAATAGCTTGATAAATCATGCGTGGAAATTTTATTGTAGGTTCTGTTTGTTTGTACAGCAAATGTTGTGCACATGATTCCAACTCCTCTGTTGGATAGAATGGAGGTCGTTTCCATCGCTGGGTACATTACTGATGAGAAAATCCACATTGCTAGAGAGTATTTGGAGAAGACCACACGTGAAGCATGTGGCATTGAACCTGAACAGGTACTAATATATGTCATTTTGTATCTAATTTGTTTAATATATGCAGTAGTTTTTACATATATGGTAATTGACATATTTCAGGTTGAGGTGACCGATGCAGCTCTTCTTGCACTCATTGAAAATTATTGCCGGGAAGCAGGTGTTAGGAACCTCCAGCAGCACATAGAAAGAATCTACCGCAAGGTTTGGGAAAAATATCAGAGTAGTATGATCATTATAAAATTGAAATTTCATCATGACAAAAAAAAAAAAAACACCTTATGTCAGTAGTTCTCTTTTAGGTCCAGGCCTTCAGGGAGATAGGTGCTTTAGGTCCATGATATATGATTTCACTATGAAGTCATAAATCCGGAACAAGCTCATAATCTTCTGTGACAATGATATGTATCCGGTTCCTTTGGCCAATGATATGATAATGAATTAGTTCCTTTGAACAATGATATGCTTTAACCTATCCCTTTTTTTTTTTTTTGCTTTGCAGATAGCTCTGCAACTTGTTAGACAAGGAGCAGCAAATGAACCGGCAGTTGGTGATAAAATACAGTCTCTCTCAGATGAACCTGCAGTTGTTGAAGTTGCAGATAGTGATGAACATGTTGTTGGTTCAAAGGTATCTAATAATTTTTTTCTTCTTTCCTTCTTTTCTACACCAAAACAGGAGTCTAATGATATTGAAAGTTACTAGGTATGAGTTACTTTCCAACTTGAATGCAGTTAAAACAATTCTATCTTTAAAAGAAATAGAGGAAAAATTCAGAAGTTGTTGGTATTTAGCAAAGAATTGTTTACTCTGTGCTGCAATTTTATGGACCTCCATGCTACAGGTTTAAAAAGATAGTCATATCATTTTGCATATGTAAATGAAAGAATATTGTTACAAAATTTGCTAACACGGCTGTTTGGGAAAAAAAAAATCATTTTTTTATGAGAAAAAGATATAGTTACCAAGAAGGTGCAACAATTCCACATAGCCTGGTTGTTTATAAGGCTTGTTGAATTTTTTCTTTTAGTTACTTTCAATTCACCGTTTTTAAGCCATGTGTTTCTGTTGTCTGATTTTTCTGTTCACCAACTGAAGGATTTGATGATTGAATTCATTTTTACAGGTTCAAAGAGATACTAGAAATATTCCCAAAAGTGAAGCAACAAAAACAGTTGAGAAAGTGTTGGTTGACTCATCAAACTTACCTGATTTTGTTGGGAAACCTGTTTTCCATGCTGAACACATCTACGAACAGACTCCAGTTGGAGTTGTTATGGGTCTTGCTTGGACTGCCATGGGTGGTTGCCCCTTGTATATAGAGACCACTCAGGTTGAGGAAGCTCACGGGAAAGGAGCACTTCAAGTCACAGGCCAACTTGGGGATGTCATGAGAGAAAGTGCCCATATTGCTCACACTGTTGCCAGATCGATATTGCTTGATAAAGAGCCAGATAACACTTTCTTTGCCGATTCCAAGCTTCATCTCCATATTCCTGCAGGGGCTATACCTAAGGATGGGCCCAGTGCTGGTTGTACTATGATAACATCCATGCTCTCCCTTGCCATGAAGAAGCCTGTCAACAAGGATTTAGCAATGACTGGGGAAGTAACACTAACCGGGAGGATCCTTCCAATTGGCGGGGTATGCTAAACCTCTCTCTCTCTCTCTCTCTCTGTACACACACACACATATAATGAATTTGTTTTTATATTATATTATGATTCAAGTCATACGGGTTTTTTTTTTTTTGGAAATTATGGTATGTTTAATGTGATTCTTTATGATACACTCCTGGTTCCTTATAATGAAGATTTCAGTTCCATGAAGTGATGTAAAAACAAGTTAGTGTCACTCTTAAGTCCCCATCGATTTCCATAACTATACCCCTTAAGATTTCTGTATATATTCATGTCTTTTCTTTTGAGCACATTTTGGTGGATCTTAAATTTCATAATTGCAAACAATTTAGGTAAAGGAGAAAACAATAGCAGCGAGGAGGGGCGGAGTGAAGACCATCATATTCCCTTCAGCTAACAAGAGGGATTATGAGGAGCTTACCCCCAATGTAAAGGAAGGCCTGGATGTTCACTTTGTAGATGACTACAGTCAGATATTCAACTTGGCTTTCGGTGATCACGAAAATTAGGAAATACAGACTAATTTGGTGGTGAGTGTTTGCTGTCACCCCTCATTAATTTTACTTTTACATTTACCATGTTGATTCACATCAGGATAGTTTTAGAACAAAAGAGGGCTAAGATGGATCATTGGTTGGGGTTGTACATTTTTTCTTATTTACCCACTCTTATCCTTTTATCATCCTGTAAAAAGTTTCTGTCATCTGCCCCATTTTTGTAACAAGCAGAACGTTGTTCATCAGAACATCAATGTTCCAAGTTTGGAATGAGATATATGAGTTTCCAGATTAGTCTGTTTTTTGTTATCTCATCTTGTTGATTTTTATCAAGCCTATTATACTGCGGGTTGGCCTCATACTGATGCTTCACAAAAGACTGAAAAGAGAGTGAGAGACAAGTTCTCTTACACCAATTCTGGATTAAATTTTTTTTTTTTTCAACATTGGAGGGGAATGAATACATCGCCTAATTGTAACAGAATTCCCAAACCCCTCACCACTTGGGCTAACTTCTAGGGTTTTTTTCAATTGTCTTCTCACCCTACCTATTTCATAATATTAGTGAGATTTGAACGTATGAATGTACAATATCGATTATTTGAAATAAACAACAGACCATAGGTCACCACTGATGTATTGTATAAGTGCGGTACGAATACATTAACTATGTAAATCTAAAATCTATACCAAGGCTATTTAATTGCCTATCTAAGAGGTCTTTAGCTCAATTGCATGTAACGTTGGAAAGGACATCTTTATCGCTTCTCTCTAAGAAATTCAATGAGAGGTTTACACAATTGGACAAAAGGCTTGGATTGACAGGAAACAGTACAATGTACAGTGGGATATTTTGAATAAAATAAGATCTATAAAAATCTATAAACATATAAAGAATTTGTTCACGATTTAACTAGTGTCGGTGAACTGTGACCTGTTGGTAAATTATAATTCTAACATTATAAAGGTCATGAGTTCGATTCTCATTGACATATGTAAGAGTGGGGTGGGTTAAGTGTTTTTTTTTAAAAAAAAAAAAAAAAAAAAAACTAGTGAAGAATCTTTGTATTATCACTCTTTGTAGCATTAAAGTTGACATATAACTTGCACTCCTTCGAAATTTTAGGGTTGTACAAGAAGGCAGAGTCACCTAGTCTTGGCCTGCAAGGATAGGTGTAGGAGAGGGATGAACCTCATGATATCTTCTCCCTGATTGGCTGATTATAAGCCTTTGTCATTCCTTCAGTATGCCCTATGTTAGGATGTGATGAGAATTAATTAGGAAAGGCAAGTCCTTGGTTAGTCTTCCTAATTGGACATGGTTGATGTCAAAGCTTATTCCTATCAGGAATAGGATCTTTTCTCCTGTACAAGAAGGTTTGGTTTTCCTATTACCAATTGGATTATAATTGGGGTGCCTATATATAGAGGGCATGGGTAGTAAACCAAGGTATGGTCGGTGCATGCGATCATCAACAAGAGAGTGTATATCTCTTGGGTAAGGGAGCAGAGATGTCAAGAGTGAATACAGCTCTTGGGTGAGAGCAGGGGTCGTCAACAGGCCGAGCCGGGGCTTGCTATATTTTTAAATAATTGCGGGCCGGGCCGGGCCGGGCTTTATTAAAAATCAAAGGATCCAAGCCCGTCCATATAAAGCAGGCCTTGCGGGCTTTTTTGGGCCGGGCCTTGCGGGCTTTATTTATAAATAAATATTTAAAGACACAAGTTTTTTTTTTTTTAATCAAGCTTTGGAAATTCAATGGATAATGATCAAATACAACTAAAGATAATAGATCTATATAACTATATTGTACCCAAAAAAATCTATATTTATATATAGATACTAATTTATTGATAAATAAATTTTTAAAGACACTAATTTTTTATAAACCTATATTTATATATCATACACTCCAAAGAGCAACCCCTATCAATTCAAAGAAAATGGAAAAACCGACTGATTATATGCATTTATATGCGTGTAATTATATCTAAAACACTATAAATAAATTAATCCCCATGTCAATTAATATGTAATTAATTCGCTTTTATATATTTTGTAGTAAATAAGCGGAGGTGTGGAAACAAGATAAAATGTCGCCAAAATTGGAGCAAATTGGGGTTTCCGTCAGAAGGACGAAAAGCCAACATTGGTTAACCATGGTCAACATGAGTGAGGGAGCTGAGTTCGATGATTCCATGGTGATGCATTTGGATATGTTTTATGATTGGAAGAAGAAGATAACAAAAAAAAAAATAAAGAAATCAACAAAAGAAAAAAAAGTTTGACTAATTAATCATTGGTTTGGCTAATTAATCAAACCATTTGATTAATTAATCATGATCTGATCATCCATCACGTGCAGTCCTCATTTTGTTTGATTAGCTTGAGCCAATTAATGGCTAACACGTGGCAGCCCATTATCCCATTCTTTCTCCTCTTCTGCACAGCCACATATCATTTGGTAATGATCTTTTCTCTTCATAATATAAACTGACCACGACAATTACTCTCTTCAAGCTCTCGACCCTAGCTACAGCAGACGCCGCACACACCAAGTAGAGGCAGCCCCTTTGGGCTGCTCTCTCTCCTCTCCTCCATTTTTCATAATAGTTTTAGTTTTATTTTGGGTATTCATAGAATTTCTCACACAAGCTTCAAGGATTCATCAAGAGCTACAAGATTCAAGCTTTAGGTATTTGTGGGAGTTGTAATTCAAGGGAAGTCATATTAGCTTCCTAGCTAATTGTGGCTACCTTTGTGTTCTCCTACACTTCTATAATCTTTTCTCTTTGAATTTTGTATCTTTGATGTTCATAGTTATGGGTTGTGAGTAATTTCTTTGTTGGGAGTTAGGGTTGTGAAGCCCTAACTCATCTTGTATAAATATTGATGCTTTAATTTTAATAAATGCAATTTTCATTGTGTATGCTTTAAATCCGAATTTATTGGTCCTTAGAAGCATGTTTCTAGGCTTTGTCACCCTTTGAAATTATGTTGTGGGCAATTGTGATGAATAGATTGATAAATTGACAACTTATTGGTCTTGTTGCATCTAGGATTTAAGTGTGGTAACCATTAGCTAGCTTAATTGTAGCTAAGCTTGCTTGGGTCTCTATTATCTTGCACTCTAGGCCTCTAATTTTAGATATTGCGGCCTTAACCGGCGTAATGCCTAAATTAGAGAGTTGATTGTGGCCCTAACCGGCATAATCGATACACCGAAAGGATAATTGGTTTAGTAGCCTTAACCGGTACTAGATACGGGACTTGACACATATAGGAAATGCATGCATTTGTGAAATTGGCATTGATATTTGCAAGATAGTTAGTGTGAATCACCCGACACTCCCATGTTCCCATTAATTTAAAAACCCAAATTTAATTTTCTAGTTCGTTAATTAGTTGTTTAGTTTACTTTTCGGTTGCGTTTAATTTAGTTGATTCCCAATTCAAAACCCCCTACAAATTTCGACTCATTTGTGCATATCCACCGCTAGGCTCTTAGTTTTGATTAGGCTTTGGTGAAAATCAAAGCCGAGCATTGCTAAGGCTTGGTGCCTTAGATTAACTTTTTTATTTATTTTCTTTTTCTTTTCTTTGTTTGCTAAGTGTCTTTATTTCCGATTACCCAAGGATTGTGGGTTAGCCACTAATCCCCGTGGTACGATAAACTTTGGGCATAATATTTCCCTATCTTGACAATGATACGTACGCTTGCGTAAAAGTGTATCAAGTCACCGACCGTTGGATGAGTTTATTACAATAAATTATGAGTATGGTAAAAAATTTAGCCAATTTCACCATATTTTAGAATCCGATCGGATTGGTCAACCGTAGTCACTTATATGTTTTATTGGTTGACCGATGGCGTGGCAACCGCGAAACGTGCTTATTTTTTCACATCACGTTTGTATATATTCCATCGATGGATGTGCGTGGACATAAGATAAAAAAAATTAATTTTAATTACAAACACATTGGACTATACCAATTTTATTCCTAAAGTTGTATGACTTATACATTGCATTTAAATTGTTTAAGTTCATTCTAAAGCAACCATGAAGTGGAAAATGAATTCGGAGAAACCAACCGCTCGATGGAGAGATTGTAATGTTTTATGGTGGTTGTAGAAAATCCAGCCAATTTGGTTCTCGTTTCGAATTCGATCAACTAGGTCAAACTTAGTTACTCTTATAAACCTATATTTATATATCATACACTCCAAAGAGCAACCCCTATCAATTCAAAGAAAATGGAAAAACCGACCATTGGATGAGTTTATTACAATAAGTTATCAGTGTGGTAAAAAATTTAGCCAATTTCACCATATTTTCGAATCCGATCGGATGGGTCAACCGTAGTCACTTATATGTTTTATTGGTTGACCCATGCCGTGACAACCGCGAAACGTGCTTATTTTTTCACATCACGTTTGTATATATTCAATCGATGGATGTGCGTGGACACAAGATAAAAAAAATTAATTTTAATTACAAACACATTGGTCTATACCAATTTTATTCCTATTGTTGTATGACTTATACATTGCATTTAAATTGTTTAAGTTCATTCTAAAGCAACCATGAAGTGGAAAATGAATTCGGAGAAACCAACCGCACGATGGAGAGATTATAATGTTTTACAGTGGTTGTAGAAAATCCAGTCAATTTGGTTCTCGTTTCGAATTCGATCAACTAGGTCAAACGTAGTTACTCTTATAAACCTATATTTATATATCATACACTCCAAAGAGTAACCCCCATCAATTCAAAGAAAATGGAAAAACCGACCGTTGGATGAGTTTATTACAATAAATTATGAGTGTGGTAAAAAATTTAGCCAATTTCACCATATTTTCGAATCCGATCGGATTGGTCAACCGTAGTCACTTATATGTTTTATTGGTTGACCCATACCGTGACAACCGCGAAACGTGCTTATTTTTTCACATCACGTTTGTATATATTCCATCAATGGATGTGCGTGGACATAAGATAAAAAAAATTAATTTTAATTACAAACACATTGGTCTATACCAATTTTATTCCTATAGTTGTATGACTAGCTTATACATTGCATTTAAATTGTTTAGGTTCATTCTAAAGCAACTATGAAGTAGAAAATGAATTCAGAGAAACCAACCGCTCGATGGAGAGATTGTAATGTTTTATGGTGATTGTAGAAAATCTAGCCAATTTGGTTCTTGTTTCGAATTCGATCAACTAGGTCAAACGTAGTTACTCTTATAAATTTATATTTATATATCATACACTCCAAAGAGCAACCCCTATCAATTCAAAGAAAATGAAAAAACCGACCGTTGGATGAGTTTATTACAATAAATTATGAGTGTGGTAAAAAATTTAGCCAATTTCACCATATTTTGGAATCCGATTGGATTGGTCAACCGATACGTAGAATATATATATGCACATTAGCACATATTTTATATAGAAGTATAAGAATTTCCACACACACACACATATAGTCATATATATATATATATATATAACACACACAGATATATATATATATATATATATATATATAAACACACACACAAATATATATCTATATGTGTGTGTATATATATATTTATAAACACACACACACACACACATATATATATATATATCTATATATATATGTGTGTGTTTATATATATGTGTGTGTGTGTGTGTTATATATATATATATATATATATATGACTATATGTGTGTGTGTGGAAGTTCTTATATTTCTATATAAAATATGTGCTAATGTGCATATATATATTCTACGTATCGGTTGACCAATCCGATCGGATTCCAAAATATGGTGAAATTGGCTAAATTTTTTACCACATTCATAATTTATTGTAATAAACTCATCCAACGGTCGGTTTTTTCATTTGTGTGTGTTTATATATATCTATATATATATATATATGTGTGTGTTTATATATAGGACTAAATTCTGCTTACTACCCTGTACTTTCAAGAGTTTATCAGTTCAATCCCTGCACTTCTAATTTAATCAGAAAAGTCCTTGAACTCTCCAATTTCATCAAATTGATCCAATCTGTCACCACTCCATCAATTTTTGGGGAAAATTTCCAAACTACCCATTTGCATTCACAACACTGATGCGTTGGTGGGCTGCCTAGCGATTGGTAGTTTGGGAATTTTTCCTGTGAGAAGGTTCCATGTCAGCATTTTAATAGTGAAAATTGACAGAATAGTGACGGATTGGATCGATTTGATGAGGATTAGAGAGAGCAAGGACTTTTCTGATAAAATTAGAAGTTCAGGGACTGAACTGATGAATCCTTAAAAGTACAAGGTAGTAAGCAGAATTTAACCCTTATATATATATATATATTTATATAACACACACACACACATATATATATATATATATATATCTATATGTATCTATATATATATTTATTTATAAACACACACACATATCTACATATATATATAAACACACACACACACACACACATATATATAATATTTTACGGGCTTTGCGGGTTTTTTGACGGGCCGGGCCGGGCTAAAAGCCCTCAGGGCCGGCGGGCCTCCATCGGCCCACTTGATCCGCGGGCTTTTTGATGAGGCCTAGGTGAGAGTGAGTTCTTGGGAAATTCTATGAGTGTGGGTGTACAAGGGTTATAGGTTTGGGTTATGGTGATTTAGCTCAATGTATCTTGTACTGTAATTATTCTCATAGTGAAGAACAGGTATCTCTCTGGAGGACGTAGGCATAGATTTATGCTGAACCTGGTTAAATCTCGGTGTTCTCTTGTTGCTTGTCTTGTGGTTTGTTACTTTTCTATCAGTATACTCTGTGAGCCTTGACGGGAAGGATTCTAATTTCCTTAACACCCTACTCTGTGTAAACCGTGCATCTGATTATGGGACTCACTAAGAAAATCTAAGAAAATCCTAACTCTTTGATTGCGAGGCTATATAAAGCTCGATACTTTCCGGAAACTGGTTTACTTGGAGCACAGTTGTTGGGGGCCGGGGAGGCTTATATGCATGGCGTAGTATTTTGCATGGAGTGGAGGTTCTACGTAAAGGCCTACATTATCAAGTTGGCAAAGGTAATGTTATTCCTGTCTGGAATGATCCATGGCTTCCATTACCACATACTTTTCGTCCGTTTTCATTACCTATGGAGGGTTGGGAGCACATAATGGTGGAAGATCTTATTGATGGTGAGGAGAGGGACTGGTGTATGCCGTTGCTTGAAGAGCTTTTCTCACCTATGGAGGCGGGGCTGATTGCTCGTATTCCTTTGAGCACTAGAGAGGCAGATGATCGCCTAGTATGGCATACGAAGGCTAGGGTAGGTATTCTGTTAAGAATGGTTACCATGTTGCTAGAAGGGCAGGGGGTTTGACTAATTATGCCTCAAGTTCTTTGGGTCATGAGGGAGCAAAAGGAAGATACTGGAAGCATCTAGTCAAGCACTAACTAAAAGAGAAAACAAAATTCAGATTCCACAGAATTTGCATCGAGTTGAAAATATAGCAGTGCAGTACGTCTTTCTTAATAAATAAATTAATCTGAATTTTTTGTTGTTGTTGTTGCTGTTGTTGTTGTTGATGATAGATAAATTAATCTGATTGATATATCGTGCAAGTCTGAAAAACCAATTGAAGACAATAATATCTTTAATAATGTCATATCTTCTGGAAATTATGAAGTCAGACAACCTCATATTCCATTAAAAATGATTACAAATAAGTAATGCAATAAGTGAAATGACTATCTCGATGTGTAGGCCATTATTGTTTAATGAAGGCCTAGAAGGGTTAAGCATTTCTTGACCAGCTTTGATATGATTCAGATTAATTGACAAGTTAGATATATGCTACCTTATTTCTTTATTTTTCTCCATCTCCATATATTGCTTTCGTAGTTGATGAATACTTTGAACGTATGCTTCTTTTATTTATATTTTATAGAATACCTTGATTTGGGGGAACTAAAACCTTGATTTGTGGGGACATATTTTAGTTCTGTATGGGTGAGATCTTTAAGGTATATATCTGCCTTAAGTGGTCATCCCATTACTCCTGAGCAAGAAATCACAAGCCTCCTTGATCTTGTGAAAAGAGCAATTCAGCAATCTAGCTTTGGCATTATTGGTTGCACACGTATATATATAGTTTGGTTTTAAAGTGTGAGAGCGAGAGATTGAGTTATCATCCCATGGGTTCACCAGCAACATGCACCCAGTCACTGGTAAATATCACCTCAAGAAAGATCATTAGACCCTCGTCTCCAACTCCTCATCACCAAAGAACTCTCAACCTCTCTCTTTTGGACCAAATCTTCCCTCCTACCTTATACCCTGCTATCATATATTTCTACTCCAGTGATCATTTTCCTTCAAATGATGTATCGGAGAGTTTACAAAGATCGCTATCCAAGGCTTTGGTTCAATTTTATCCCCTGGCCGGCCGACTAAATGGCCCTGCTTCCGTCGACTGCAATGATGAAGGGGCTTATTTTCTTGAGGCCCAAGTCAACTGCCAGCTCTTGGACTTCCTTAAAGTTCCTGAACACAGCTTACTCAACAACCTCATCCCGGAGTTTGATCCTCAAACTGCCCATTCCGCCTTAGGTTCTGCAGTTTTGCTTGTCCAAATGAGTCGTTTTAACTGCGGAGGAATCGCCCTTGCTGTGTCGCTGTCGCACAAGATCGCAGATGGAACCTCATATCAAATATTTGTACGAGCATGGGCAGACATACATCGTGACCATGAATATGAGAGTCAACTAATGGTACCACAGTTTAACGGAGCATCTCTGTTGCCGGCTAAAGACTCCTTTGTAAACAACTTAGGGTTACCAAAGTGGTTGCCAGAGTATCAAGGTTTAACTACTAGGAGGTTCGTGTTTGATGTCAAGAAGATTGCCAATCTCAAGGCGAAAATTGGAGGTACAAATGTACAACTTGTTTCAGCAATCATCTTGAAAAGTGCTCGTGCTGCTTCTTATCAATCCAAGCCAGAGACGAGTTCAGCTACAACAGTGTTGTCGCAAGCGGTAAGTTTCCGTAGAAGTATGGGTTCGGTAGTAGGGGAAAATGCCATGGGAAATTGGTTTTGGCCAGTTCAAGTGGTATTCAAACCAAACGAGATGGAACTACATGAGTTGGTGGCACATATGAGGAGAGACATAACAGACTTCTACAACGAAAAGGCGGGCAAATTCAAAGGGGAAGATGGGTTCTTGGTGATGTCTGAGTTGTTTAGAGAGAGGGGCGAGCTTTATAGAAACACCAAGGGATGCATCAGTGTTTATAGGGCCACAAGCTTGTGCAAGCTCCCTGTATATGAAGTTGATTTTGGGTGGGGGAAACCAACATGGGTTACTGGCCAAAGCAACCAGAAGAACGTATTTGTGCTGTTTGATACAAAACGTGGCGATGGGATCGAAGCATGGGTGACACTTGATGAAGAAGATATGGCCATATTTGAGACTGATAAGGAGCTTCTTTCATTCGCTTCTCTAAACCCTAGTGCTAGTGTCAATCATCACTCTCGTATGTGAAACCATAGTAAACAATTTCTTGTATGATGTGAATAAATTGTACGTGTATGGAAGTGTGTTTCACTTGAGAGGGGATAAAATAAATTGTGTATATATGAAAGTATGCATGTGTTCTGTAATGACTTGGATTTTCTAGTTAATTTTCTGTATTTTTTGTGAAATTAATAAAAGTTTCAGTTGGTAAAAAATTATGGTTTCGATGCCTTATTCTTATGATTAATTAAGAAATATAAATTAGTTCAGACAATTATTCTCTCGGAACGCTTCGATTCAATGTTGACTTTCTATATGTTGAGATTCTGTGAAAACTTACTTAATAGAAATCGTAGAGCGCGATCGATACGAGTTTGTGGACATGTGGAACACGAAAATTGAATTTTTTTTAATTTTTTTATTTTTGGATAAATAGCAAAATTTCAAAAATTCTGGGGAAATCCTAGTTTCCATTTTCAAAAACTATGTCTCTCTCTCTCTCTCTCTCGCGTCATGACGGAAATTGCTGCATTTATTCTTCTAGCCATATCTCGGTCGTCCAATCACTGTTGGCCACGACACCGGTCCCAATCGCTTCATCTCTCTTCCTTCTTAAAGTATGTGATAGCTTTGTTGCATGATTTTGGCTGGAGAAGGCGCAGCAAGGCGGAGAATTTTGGTGGCGCTACTTCGGGTAATTGTAAGAACTTCCGATTTCGGCTACCTCTGGCCTCTTTTAGGGGTTTTTGAAGCCCAGGAGAATCACATCCTTCCCTCCATGCAGCTTGAAGTGATTTGATGTGTGAAGGTCGAATTGCGGATTTGAAATTCTAGGGTTTCACTGATTCCTTGAATTTTCGTGGCAAATTCCTGCCAAATGGTTTAGATTCAGACATTGTGCTGATTGTGAAAGTTGTTGTACATGTTGAGATGAACATTTCGGCATAAGTTTCATGACCCAATTTGGGGGTTGTCGGCAGTGCGTGAAGCCCACGCTCAGCCATTGCCGACAGCATGTCCGACCAATTTTGGGGGCTTTATTTTCATGGTTGTCATCTACTCGTCGATACGAGCATGTTGATATACTATGGAGTCATGTAGTGACCATTTGAAGCATATTACATTTAACCTAATTTTGATTTTCTCGGTTTGCGATCCGTGAGGATCCAACGGTTGGATCGTCTTATAATTTTGAGAAATTGATCCTATAAGTGTTCCGAAGATCTTGGGAAGTCTCGGAGGAAGTTTTTGGTTGATTAATAAATTTTTTGGCATTGGGTTCAAATGCTCGGTTCGAACCGTAACTTTTTCGTTTTAATCGTGTACTAAGTTGAGGCCTTATTTTACTTAGGTGATTAACGGGTAGTATTCTGTACTTTATCTCGGTTGTAAGAGAAGACACAATGAGATTTAGAGGTGAGTAAAATCTCACGAGATTCATTTATGAGCAAAGTTTCCTTTATCGTTTGGATTTAATTGCTAAATTGTGAAATTGTTTTATGAAAATAAATATTTGTTTTAAATTATATGAACTTGATCGGCTACGGATCATGAGTAAAATGAGATTTTATTATAAAAATAATTTTTACCGAGTTTTGCGTTTGTGGACTACAATTGGTATTAGTGGCATTCGTAAGTGGATGACGTAGATGTGTGTGTGTGTATTTACGTGAAATATATAGGGAAGCTTTATTTACACACCACTATATACTTAATACACATATCTATTTTTTCTTGTGCAAAATTATATTTAGGTAGTAACTTAAATTACCAAAATAGACGCCCTCTCTTGGTGTCGAAGTCTCAGCTTCTCCTCGTCTTCTTTGCGAACAACCTTAGAAAGTATCAAAAAAGTTGTAGGTAATGAGAAGATTGAAAGAGTTCTTGATCATGGTTGAAAATATAAATAATGGTTGAAGGAAGAGTTGATTCAATTTATGGGTATTGATTAGCTTCTCATTTGAGAAAATGAATGAGAAAATCCTCACTAACAATGGTATCATTTTGTTTCATGATTGCCATAAAACTAAGAATCTATGTCATAGCTACTAGCTCTACCCTTTCTCCTATCCTATGGGTGTATGAGAATCTAGATTTAACAATAATCTCAAGAAAATAATAAAAGATAGAGGTTTTTTCTTTTCTGATGTGGAGCATCTGAGAATGTTGAGTGTAATTTAGATAGTTTTATGAGGTGTTTTTAGAAAAATATCAGAATGAGAGATTATATGAGTGGTGCATTAAGCATAAGATGTGTATTAAGACTTTAAGATTGTGTAAATATAATTTCCCAAATATATATTGTGATAGTGTGGCATTGTGATATGCATGATAATTGTGGTTTTATTTAGGTTATTAATATGCATGATAATTGTGATTTTATTCAGGTTATTGTTTTTAGCATTTACTCTTTGAAGGAATACAATATATCATATAATTGTTGATTTTTTTTTTGAAAGGATATAATTGTTGAAAGAGTATTTGAGTTTTGATGTAACATTTTGAGTCATGTTGGACTTTATAAATGTTTTTGGTCACGGATCTAGTGTCACATTAGTGACAGTGGCAAAAATATCGGATACATGTGTGAGATCCCAAATTTTGAAGTTGGTAAAATTTTATTTTTGAGGTTGGAAATGGAAAGTCCACTAGTTCGCAGCATTTTTTGGTTAATTTTTCGGGTCCGAGCTATTTTTAAGGAATTTTTGAAGTTTAGTTGGAAATTAAATTAACTGGTGACGTGGCGTGTCCTTATTGGTTGATAGACTTGACTTGGAGACCAAGTAGCAGCAGCCAAACGTGTCTTGCATGTGCAAGATCGGATTGACATGTGTCAGGTGGTGGCATCATGTCTTTGTGTGCTTGACAAGTGGCATAAGCTTGTTGGTGTTTGATTTAGGAGTTGACAAGTGGCACCAAACCAACCACTCATGTATTGACACGTGGCAGTCCTCTCCCTATAAATAGGAACTCAGCCACCCCATTCTTCCGTACCCATTTCTTCGGAGAGAGCTTGTCTCTCTTACTTCTCTCTCCTCATTTTCTCTCTCTAGCTTTCTCTCTCTAAAACTTCGACGGATCATAATAGACCCAACGGTGATTTCTCGAAGGCTCATTTTAGGAGGCTCGGGTAATGATAAGTATTCTAGGAGGCGATTCGGATTATCGAAGTGAGTGGGTTTGTGTAATATGTTTCAAATATTCTTATTTTCTACAAAAATGGTGGAAAAGCATGATTTTATCTATTGACGAAATATCTCTCTATTTTGAAGTGAAGCATGTCTATTTGCGAAATATGCGGAGTTTATATATATTATGTGCTGGATCCATTGTTTGATTAGTAATGGAACATGAGAACTTCTTGATTGATTATGCCAAAGTAAGGATGTGTCACACGGTGGTATAGGGCTAGAGAAGGCCATTAGGGTGCCCGTGGTGGTCACTAAATTGAAGGATAATCAATAAGAAGGGATGATGCGATGTGATGAATTGTTGTGCATTGATATGTATAAGATATACTACTTTCTAGCGTGTGTAAAATGACATGGTTTTACTGGCATATTACATGATCTACTCACTAAGCGCGTGGTTTTGCTCACCCACCCATCTCTAATACGTTTTGCAGAGAAGTACTTAGGTTTTGACGAGCCTTGAATGAAGAGCCTAGAAGGAAGATTTTATTTACATTCTGCTTTGTAACACTCACACCTCAGATTCGGGGTCAGGTGCTTAAATTCCACCGACACCGGGTCCGAGGCGTGACAACATGCCTTTGGCCGGGTGATGAGCTACGATTCAAGATGTGTCGTCTATCATGATCATGTTATTTTGCCACCATTTGTTTTTCACCCTACCTATTTGTTTATATTAAAATTTAATTATTTGATACATTTATGACCAGGGAGTCAGAAACTGAGTTAACTGAGTTAAAAAATGTCACGCCCTGAATTTTGAATAAGTAATTGAAATCCGAAACGTGAAACTCAACTAACCTATTCATATGCTCAAATTTTTTTTTCAATTTAAACCAAGCATTAAACAACACGAATTACAATGCTCAAAGTTTACAAAATAAACTGTATACCAAATCAATACGTAAACACACTCACCAACTCACTAAATAGCGGAAGACTACAACTATAAGCACCCTTCTACCCCTACGTTACAGAAGGTACACCTCGGCTTCGATGATGATTAATCAATATCCTAACCTACATAATAACCCCTACACTGTGGAATAATGCACCGAGTTATGACAACAACCCGGTAAGCTTTTGCAAGCTCGTATGAGTAAATCCAAACACCCACAAACACCTTTTTGACTCAATATGGAGAAACAACACAATGAGTATATCTAGAATCAAGATCCTTTCCTTTTACAGATATACAAGTCACCCCCATGACAACCTAAATCATTTGAAATCTCAACAATAATCAAAGGATTAAATACTGTTTAGTCCTTGAGGTTTTGACCAAAAAACACTTCAATCCCTGGCCTTCTAATTTCACACGTTTAGTCCTTGTACTTTCAGAATGTGGACCAATAGGTCCATTCCGTTACTCTCCGTCCAAAAACTCAGTTATGTTGCTGACGTGGCAATCCGTCTGCATTGAAAAGTTTATTATACCCTCACATTCCTTTTTTTCCTTTTTTTTTGCCTCTTTTTTTTTTTTAGGGTTTAATTTTTAATTTTTATCTCTTTTTTATTTTCTGCTTACCTTCTCTCCAAAACCTCCAATCTCATCTCTACCAACCACCAACTCCCAACCCTCGAAACCCAGAAATTTTTCATCCCCACCGCTACTGCTCCGCCGCCCAAAACCATATCCAAAATGAAAATCCCCCATTTCTCCAATGGCGACCTGCAAAACCCCACTCCAAACTAAAGTTCCAAAATCAACGAACAAAAATTCTAATTCCAGAATTTATCAAACAACCAAACTTCTAATCAAGATCAAAACTTGACCACTCAAATCACAATCAACCAACTAAACCAAATCACACATTGCACAAGTACATGTACCTCTATGAATCTGTCCATTCTATCGAGCGAGTAGCCGTATCGGACGAACAGCAGCGGCGAATTCGCCAGCGAAACTATCCTGTCCACAAATGGAAGCTCGGATTTCACGCTCAAAGTCTTGAATATAAACTTGTCCCCATCCTAAATTCTGAAACCTCAGAATCATCCGATGGACTGTTGGCGGTGAGGTTCAGCAGCTTGGTGTAGTTCACGGCGTCGAAGAACTCGCCGGAGACATTGCTGCAAATCGGGAAGCAAAACGTCGCCATATTTCCAGAACTGATCTGAGCACAAGCCATCAATTCCCAGCCGGCTGGGTTTCAATCTGGGCTTTTGATCAAGAAGATCGATATGGGCCTCGATCTTCTAGTGCTTCTGCAAAGACAACAAAGTCTACAAATTCCTAAAATCTAGCGATCTCCTGGTAATTTTTCAACTTCTCTGACCTTTCCTTGCATCCATGTTCTTCGTCTCACCAATTCGAAGCTGTCGGCGTCATGGATCCGGAGGTTGAGCTTGAAGGAGATGGGATCGATGAAGATAAGGTCGAAGCTAGGTAGGTTCCTTGGGCTTCGAGGGAAAGTGAGAACAATGGAGATGAGGTCCAGCTCCATTTCACCTCCCTACTGCCCACGATGGCTCAAAGTTTGGGGTGGTGAGGTTTGTGGGCGGAGAGATTTGAGGGGTTGAGAGAGAAATCTCGATAAGTAAAAGAAAAAAATTAAATAAAATAAATAAAATGAAAAAAGGGAAAACATAAATTAAGGGAATAAAAAAAGGAATGTGAGGGTATAATAGACTTTTCAATGTGGACGGATTGCCACGTCAGCAACATAACAGAGTTTGTGGACGGAGAGTAATGGAATGGACCTATTGGTCCAAATTCTGAAAGTACAAGGACTAAACGTGTGAAATTAGAAGGTCAGGGACTGAAGTGTTTTTTGGTCAAAAGCTCAAGGACTAAACAGTATTTAATCCATAATCAAATGAATCACTCATCTTTCCTCTCAACAAGATCACAATACGTAATAATATTTCTCAACTTACTACGAGTCTCACCCATCACAGCACTCCCCAATTAAACTAAATAAGACCATTAACCATGCATAGAAAATTAAGTCAGGAAATAACCAAAATGCATACAATCAAAAATTATAGTAATCTCTGCATATAGTTTAGTTTCAGGGGATTACATTAAAAACAAACAATAAAATGAAAAAGAGAAATAAATGAGAAATCAAACATTAGAAATGAATAAGGAAATTAATTAAAGAAATTATCAACTCACACTAATAAATCCATCCAAAACTCAACACTTTTTACCCAAAAAGACACTTACAAGTCACACCGTGACAAAATCATAGGAAATGTTCAATATCAAAATCTGGTCCAACCTGGATATGTTGGCAGACAGACTAGAGCTCTAACTAATCGAAACCACTCACCCGACCAAAGGCATGATTCCCAATATATAGCCTGAGGTCACACCCTGCTGAAGGAATTGATGGATTTCAAAACTTTTTAATTAGTGCGGAATTAGTTTAACTATTAAACTACTAACTAAACATAAAACTCATTCCTTTAACCCATGATCTTGGCTTATTATGATATGTATATAAATATAGCATGCTTAGTAAGGAAGAACAAAGAGGGAGTTTATGCTCTACTCACCCTTGGAGCATGATCTCAATCCGATCCAAGTGAACCACCAAAGTTCCTCTCCTTGTGTGTGTTTCCTCCACCTTGAAGCACCTTAGATTGAGAACTCCTTCTTGTGCTTGCAAACTCCTCCTTGATGTTACAAGTAGAGCCACAAAAGGGTGTGGCCTCTAAGGATCTTCACCAAGTGAATCAAGATATGAAGAAAGATGAAAGGAAAGGAAGAAGTATGCAAGTGTTCTTCCTTCCTTGTTGAAATACCAACTTGTGCAATCAGACAAAGGGAGAACTTTCTCCTACCAACTAAAAGATGATAGTGTGAAGACACACACTTGCTTGCTTACACTCTTTGTCCATGCTTTCACCTTTTATAATGGGAAATAACTCCAACTCCTAAAAGTGAAATATTGACTTCACAAAACTAATATGTTGGCTGGTCTACACATGCTGTTGGACACTAAAAATATGTCTTGGGCTTTCATTTAAGTCTCACTTAGTGAACCCCAAGTCCACACCAAAACCTGACAATCTTTTAGGCCCAATAGGTTCGGTTTTACCCGAAAAACCTAATTATGTCCAAATAATAAATCTAATTAATTATTTGGTCATAACCAACTCTTGTTTAATCTTCTTCATATACTATCTCAAGGATCCACTTATATGGTGTGCAATCTCTTAGGTTCTAATTAATAAGGCAGTGAAGTTTATAGAACCATTCTATTTCGTTTACAAATCAAAACTCCATTTTGATTCTCCCTTGTTATTAGGATCATAAATGTTTATGAATCCTCGGGGACTTCACAAGTCATGAGTGACGCCTTGCAACATATCATGACTATCCTAGTTAATATAGAATTACCAATAACCTATTCAATTAGAATTACAATACAATACGGTCATTCTCTAACATGATGTTCTAAATCACATCATTGGGGTATGGAATTGATATGTCAACCCCCTAATGTGATTTCCATTCTTATGTGTGATTTCCATTCTTATGTGATTCTTAGAATGTGATTAGAAACTCCTTTTTAATCTCATTCAATGCTTTGGCTAAAGACTCATTGAATCACATATTTGAACATACACCTTATTTACTTAAGGATAGAGATTCCTTCTTGTACACTCACATGTCTCTATGACCGAATTGATTACACCAATGAATGCATCAATCATATCCATTAAGGTACATAATATTATTGCATCATCAAGATTTAATCCACTCACTCATAAGACAACCATGGTGTCTCAGGTCAAAAGACTAATTTGTATTATTGCCATATAGAGTTCAAGTTTGACATGTAAGTAAAACTCCATACAAGAACTCTAATGATCACGTTCAGTGTACTCTTTAAGATAAGAGCACTCACATACTTGTATTACTGTCTCTACACGAATGACAAGAGACATATCATCCTCCATATTGAGAATACATAGTATGTGCTAGTCTATCCGGATTATCAATGTCCAAATGATAATCCTATGACTAGGAACCTTTTAGGATAAGAGTGTAAAAGAGTAAAGGTCTCACATATCTAACTCTATAGATTACTTTCTCTTTAACTCATAGTCCTTGGACCATGTTTGATCAAATATTAAATATAAGCATTTGAACAATAAACTTGCCCTCTTGATTAATAATAATTACAATAAGAATTACATCAAAATGATTGTTTTTAGGACACAACTTCTTCAGCTTAAGCACAAGCAAAATGCTGCCCTACAAGAATTCTAGGAGATAAGGCTAGCCTAACCATCGAATCTCCATCTTCGCCAAAACTATAACAAAATTGTAAAGCTATAGCTCTATGTAAAGAATGATATCACAAAAGTAGCTGCATCCTTTCACCAATAATGCAAACCCAGCATAACAGGAATTGAAAAATGAAACCTTCATTTCAACTCAAATCAACAACACAACATTCTTTCACAGTCATCATTTCTCAAAGTTACAACAACAAAGGATGCATCATGCAACCTACCACTCACAACATCACTGTAGCTAGAACAAGAAATCACACGCAAGAGTTTAACTACAAACATTAGCCAAAACTCAAACACACAACAAACATAATAGAAAGAGGTACACAATATCATACATTATACTAACAAAAAATAACAGTTGGTAAAGCACCTTCCGCACTTGAACTTCACTAACAAATAGCAACCACTCTAGCCTCGCCCAGGAGGCAACTGTCTCTGCTGATTCCCTGGTCCTCTATCCTGTGCCGGGGTACAACCCTTGAAGTAATGTCCCGCTTGGCCACATTTAAAGCATACTAGGTTCCTTGGCTTCATGCAATCCCTGGAAGTATGGTCTAACTCATTGCAGTTAATACATCTCAAAGGTGTTACCTGCTTGATAGGCATACCCCTAATATGTTCGGTAGCTACACCATCTGGACCCTGTTGATGAGTCATCCATCTCTTCTAGGACCAACCATGTCTATCCCTCCTCTCATTGCTCTCAGTAGCCACCTTCCCTTTACCTTGGAAGTCTCTCAATGTTGTAAGGTTGTTCTGCTGACGAGGGTTCTCCCATTCCAGTAACATTGCCTTGGCCACTATAAGTGCCACAGTTAGCAACTCAAAAGACACCACTATAAGCCAAAGAGAAACATTCAACCCTAGCTGGAAATGCATAGCTAATCTGTAAGGGTCCCATGGTCGCACAAAGCGATACATCCGAGAGAATTCAGCCTCATAATCTCTGACTTTCATTGTTCCTTGAGTTAACTCAAGAAACTCCCTTTAAAACTGCTCTACTACTGTTGAAAGGAAGTACTTGTCTCTGAAGCATCTCTCAAACTCCCCCCAGGACATGGTGGTCACATCCTCAGTTCTCTTGACATAATCCCACCAAACTCGCGCTTCATCATGCAACATGAAGGTGGTAAGCTCCCTATTCTCAATGTTTGTACAGATGACCGTCCTGAAGTAGTTCTGCATATTCCTGATCCACTGATCAACGCCCAAATGATCTGTACCCCCTTTAAAAGGAACAGCTCCCAACATGGAATTCTCCCTAGCCAATCTTGCAAGGCATGTAACATCCACCAAATCCGTAACTGGTGGAGCAAGTTGCTTAACATGAGGTAACTTTACATGATCCTTGTAAAACTCTTCTACTCGCCTAACCCTATCTCCACCTCTACCTCTGCCCCCTCCTTGGGGCCCACCACGAAGTCTAACCCTCCTTCTAAAGAAATCCATCACCTAATAAACACAGTATGCTCAGTTAATACATGTACAATACATGAACACAGTATAAGTTAAATACAAGTCCATATTAACCAAGACGCTACCCACACAACTTTAATCTTACAAAAGGACATCGTTTTCATGAAACAATCCTTGCCGACTCAAATAGAGTTAAATCCAAAGATCCCCATTCCTCAAAGATTGCAACTCAAGGAACTAAACTTATTCCAAGAAGGGCCTAAAGGCAACCCTACAGTTCTAAGGACTTACACCCTGACTAGACTCTACACTACTACATACCCAATTATTATACCAGTACCAAAGAGCATATGATGGGGATCCGCTGCAGAGGGGCTATCACTCAAGGAGTACTAATTATCACCAAATATGTACCTTATGCTCTGATACCAAACTGTCACGCCCCAAATTTTGAATAAGTAATTCAAATCCAAAATGTGAAACACAACTAACCTGTTCATATGCTCAAAAAAATTTTCAATTTAAACCAAGCATTAAACAACATGAATTACAATCCTCAGAGTTTACAAAATAAACTGTATAACAACTCAATACGTAAACACACTCACCAACTCACTAAACAGAGAAAGACTATAACTATAAGCACCCTTCTACTCCTACGTTACAGAAGGTCCACCTTGGCTTCGATGATGA
Source organism: Rosa lucieae (assembly GCA_024704745.1). Taxonomy (NCBI): domain Eukaryota; kingdom Viridiplantae; phylum Streptophyta; class Magnoliopsida; order Rosales; family Rosaceae; genus Rosa; species Rosa lucieae. The sequence continues at coordinate 11,427,984 of CM045492.1, read as the reverse complement.
TTAATCAATATCCTAACTTGCACAATAACCCCTACACTGTGGAATAGTGCATCAAGTTATGACAACAACCCGGTAAGCTTTTGCAAGCTCGTATGAGCAAATCCAAATAACCACAAACACCTTTCTGACTTAATACAGAGAAACAACACAATGAGTATATCTAGAATCAAGATCCTTTCCTTTTAAGGATATACAAGTCGCCCCGTGACAACCCAAATCATTTGAAATCTCAACAAGATCACAATATGTAATAATATTTCTCAACTTAATATGAGTCTCACCCATCGCTGCACTCCCCAATTAAACTAAATAAAGCCATTAATCATGCATAGAAAATTAATTCAGGAAATTCCAAAATGTATACAATCAAAAATCATAGTAATCCCTGCATATAGTTTAGTTTCAAGGGATTACATTAAAATCAAACAATAAAATGAAAAACATAAATAAATGAGAAATCAAACATTAGAAATGAACAAGGAAATTAATTAAAGAAATTATGAATCACACTAATAAATCCATCCAAAACTCAACACCTTTTACCAAAAGGACACTTACAAGTCACACCGTGACAGAACCATAGGAAATGTTAACCTAACTAATCATTATGAAAATTCAATCCAACCTGGACATGTTGGCAGATATACTAGAGCTTTAACTGATCATAACCACTCACCCGTCCAAAGACATGATTCCTGATATATTGCCTGAGGTCACAACTTGCGACCCTGGATCCTTAGGTCAACTTAACCCTTAGATCAAAACATTTAAACAAGTCGCACTGGACCCAAAACGTTACTCAAACCACCAAAAGGATAAATCACAACCTGTGACTCCCACATCTTCAAACACTTTTCAGAACAATAGAAACACCATTTCCTACGATATATTGTTTCCTGAAAAGTTATGACCCAAAACAATCTATGAACTCATTTACAAACATTATTTGCATCACAACCATTCCCCCAAAATATATATATATATATATATATTTCCTACATTAGTAAATATTCAATTCAATAAACTAAATAAAATCATCAAAAATCCGTACATCACAATGTCACTATATTTTATTTTCCCGAAGGTTATACCCCAAAACAGTAACAAATCCACTCACACACGTTGCTCATATCACCACAAAATCACCAATACATATTCAATTTCCGCAGATAATAATTGCACGAAAATAAAAATTCAAAAGAAATAATCATTATTTCTTCTCTCAATGCTACACTATCCAGATATATATATTTCACATAAATATAAAATACACACACACACACACACACACACACGTAGCCATCCACTCAGGAATGGCTATTACTACCACGTGTACTAAAAACCTAGAAATTCAGTTTCATAATTAAAATCCTGTTTGCACTTACCCATGGACCGTAAACGATAAAGTCCATGGGTATTATATATGCAAACGATAGTATCAACAAGTAGAACAAAATATAAACAGAAACTGTCCCTGACCTAGCCGGAACCTGCGGGAAAATGCTGCTGCCGCCTGCCCAAACTTGAATTCTCAAAAAATCAAACTAGCCAAAAATGTTCATCATGCGGAGTTGAGCAATTTTCATACCTAGAGCTAACTCTTGATTGGCCTAGATCATCCTAGATCAAGCTCGAAAGACCGAGAAATCTTGGCCGTTGATCGCGTTTCCAGATTCATTGCGAACCGTTGAACTTCAAACCTTGATCTTTCGCTCCACACTTCAAATCATACTCCGATCAAGGCTGGCATGGGGATGATCTAGAGGAGGGGAGGAATCCTGAACCGGGAAGGATCAGCTGAGATGTCGCTGGAAGAAAGGATTTCCAATTAGGTCCCAAGCCTCGAAGCTTTGCGTCTTCGATCCGCCGTGTACGGTGGCTACCAGAGGAAGATGAGGGCACCAGGATGTCGGAGAAGGGAGTCTGAGTCCAACGTTAGTGGTAACTCGGCTGGAAGACGTCAAAGCTGGGAGCTTGAACCGGGTTGGGTCGGCTGCTCTGCGTCGGGTCTCTCACGGTAGGAGGAGAGAGAGTAGAGAGATGAGGTTTCAAAAATGGAAATTTGGGAATTATGGCCCAATTTTCGGAAAAACCCAAATATATACTAAAATGAAAAGTATTCCAATGGCCATAACTTCTTCGTACAAACTCCGATTTTCACGTTCCACATATGCACAAACTCGTATCGATGAGTTCTATGACTTTTATGAAGGAACTTTTGGCAAACTCCTAACGTTTAAAAAGTCAACTTTTGTGACCCCCTTCTAAAACGTTCCGTTTTCGATAAAAAACTCGTCTGAAGGTAATTCCACATCATCTTCGGCTTTGTTCTTGTGCCCACGACTACGAAATCATTTCGAAAAGGTCATCGGAAATTAATTTGAATTTTTTGGGGTATTACAAAAAAAATGGCAATCTTTTAAGTAAAAAATGGTAATCTTATCTCTAACATCGTCCATTGACTTGTGTAGCTCTAACTTGCTGTTACGGCCCACCAACATGTTGACGACGACATACAGGAAGAAGAAGGAGAAGATGATCCAGCTGAGTATTACATCAAATTAGATTTTGCCGGCGAGTAATTGAAAGAGGCAGAGGGAAACCTAGAAGAGGAAGGGGCTAGACATGTGTCAGACTCCTTGTGGAGGTCCAAGTTGACCCAGAAGGGGTGGAGAATGGTTTCACGCCCTAATTTTTAAACACAAATAAAAATCAATATATAATCCCATAATTATACATGCATGATGGTTCAGCCATCAATACAAAATACCTAGAAAACTTTTTCCTTTTAACCCAAGTTCATACTGATGCCTTGAACCCACAACATCAATATATACTTGCTCATTAGAGTCATATATTATACGAGTTTACGAATTAAATTGCCACAACAAGATAAACGTAAATGGTCCTTAGAGCATACTACATAGCGGAAGTCATAACAATGTCAAAACTAATAAAATTTACGTCCTACTCGTTTTGCTGCCAACAAACTACCTCAGCTTCAGCCACGATTACCCTGACCTGTAGGATTAACCTCTACACCATTGAATAGTGCACTGGGTTGCCACACAACAAACCCGGTAAGCTTATGAAATCTTGTATGAGTAACTCATGAACATCAATCAACAACTTACACGAGTCAACTTAAGGAAACAACGCAAACACGATTCCTTCCAACATTCCATGTCCTTTCTACCGAAGGGAAATCATAAGTCACCCCTGTGACAAAGTACTATTTGCTAACTCAACAATCAATAAGCAAATCAAGTCTCATCTAGACATAAAAAAAAGAATACTATCCAAACTCTTTTAAACTACACACTTATGAGTCTTCAGCAACCTCGACCCTTACCCACATAAGCTATAATGGTAGACAGACTAGAGCTCTAACTGATTGTAACCGCTTGCTCTGCCAAAGGCATGATTCCCTATTTTTTGCGTTGGTCACCATCTGTGACATATGATTTCAGACCCCGTCTGGTCTTCGAATCAAACGTTAAGTTAGTCGCATCTGACCTAAAAACGTTACAATAATCTATAAAAGATTTTCCCTTCCCTGATCACCATCTTTGACTCTTGGTACAAATACTAATACATTTAAAATAAGTCACGTTTGACTCAAAAATGTAACATCAAACTCAACACTTTTCAAACAATAGAAAACATCTTTTTCCACAATACTATTTTCCGAAAAGTCGCCTTCAACAATAATATGAACACAATCATGCATATTATTCATCAGACATCACTCACAAGAATATATATATATATATATATATATATTTTACATAAATATATATATACATAGTCATTCGCTAAGGAATGCCTACTAATACCAACTATAGTTTGCAGTTAAATAAATAACACCCAAAACAATAATGGTAACTCCTTTCGTAAATGAACATTGTGAGATTACTCACCTCTAAATCCTGTTGCATCTTCTATACAGAACAAACCAGCACAACCACAAAGTATCCGTCCAAGAGTACTTCGTCAAGTACCTAATCACATACGGTCTCAACTTAGTATATGAATCACAAGTGATGAAAGTTTGAAACCCCTATTTTGAACTAAAATCCCCAAAAGTGGCACCAATCGAGGCAAAACCACAATCGAGACCTCCTAATATCTTTGAAATACTTCTACGATCGATATGTCAAAATCACAAGTCGATCAAACGCTCGAATCATCATTGATTGAATAATCAAAATGTTCGAAACCGTAAAAAACATAACATATTCATACGATCTCCAAAAATTACGTATTATGTATCAAAACGCTCGTATCAACGAGTGGATGATAAATAACACAAGAAACTGTCTCGTACATGGCTGGAATGCCGCCAAAGCTCCTCCACAGTCGGTGATCTCCGCAGGCCAAAACTTAAGACCATCATAATCCAACCATCCAAAATGTCAAGAACACCAAATACAACAACTTTAATACCTGTGGTTTGAACCAACTCAACCTAGATCGACCTATATCAAGCCCGTAAGCCAAGGATCACTGTTCACCTTGATTTGAACCAATTCCCATGTAAATCGCTCCAAACAACCACTAAGGATCCACAAGGGAGGCTCCTACGAGAAGAACATGCCAAGTTTGAGTAGCTACCGTCGCCAGAACTGAGATTTCTGACTGGGTCCGACTGCACTCAAAGTCACTGCCTTCCAGCACTACGTACGGTGCAAATCGTTGCTAGAAGATGCCATAGGGAGGAGCGCACGGTGGAGGCAAAGAGGTTTGAGCTTGTTTGGTGGTTCGCTGTCGCCGAAGCTTAAAGAAAAAGCCTAGTCGGGTTGCTAGATACGGGTCGGGTCATGCTGCTGAAGAGAGAGAACAGAGCATTTTCAAGTTTCTGGAAAAGGAAGCCCAAAATGAAAATAGTAAATTTCTCGAAATGGAATTTCTATTTATAGTGGTTTCCAAAAAATCTGAAACTTTCCTTTAAAAGTCTAATTTTCACTTGCCATATGTTCACGAACTTGTATCGATGTGCTCTACGACTTTCATGAAGGAAGTTTTTAGAGAATCTCAACGTATAAAAAGTCAAACTTTGTATCCCCCCCCTACCCACACTTTTCAAATAATTATTCGTTCGAAAATAATTCCGCTTCACATACGACTTATGAATAAAGCACAATACTCAAAATTCACATAACTGGTCCGTTATTAATGACTAAAATTAAAGAACGAAAATCCAGGTAATCACAAATGGACTTGCTCTTTCGCCAGATTTGATTGGGGTGAATACCGAGCTCATCGAGAAAAGGTTCCTCATCTTCGAAGTCGGAGCCTTTGTCTGGAGTGAGCTAGGATTGTGATTTTGGGATTTGATTGAGAACTCATTGGAAAATGTGAAAAGGAAGAGAGAGAGAGAGAGAGAGAGAGAGAGAGAGAGAGAGAGAGAGAGAGAGAGAGAGAGAGAGAGAGAGAGAGATAGTGCTGCAAATTGGGGAGAGAGGAGAGAGGGCCACATGTAATTAATTAATTAATTAACTAAGTCAAGGGCAAACCTGTCATTTTATCTTAAACAGGGTAAGTGGGAATAAAAATCTATTGCCAGGGTAAATGAGATAATTTTTGCAAGACTCAGTTGATTTTATATATGTGGCATATGTAAAATAAATGCCACATATTTCGGTGAGATAAGATAATGAAAAAAGTCCCTGATTGCCTTACCAGAGATAAGATTGCCATTTATAATCTTTTACATGGTGAACAATTAAAACAACCTCTTAGTGGCAAGATGGGATGGAACCACCGAAATCATTACTAGAAAGGTCTAACTCAGTGAGCTGGGTGAGGTTTCCTAGAGAAGATGGGATTGGACCCGCTAATTTATTTGATGCAAGCGAAAGTGTTGTGAGCTAGGTTAGATTTCCAAGAGAAGACAGGATGTAACCACTAAAATGATTAGTATCAAGTAACAGTTGTGTAAGGGTAGCCAAAGAAGCAGGGATTCAGCCAGTAAGTGTATTATTTGGAAGGTCTAAATAAACCAGCCGCCCAAGATTACAGAGTGAAGATGGAAGCAAACCTAAAAAATTGCATTGACTAGCAACTAACTCATTCAGTGAATCAAGCTTTTCAATAGAAAAAGGGAGGTCTCCTGAAAACCTTGTTCTGGAAACTCTCAGTGACATGAGAGGACTAGTTTGTTCAAATGCCGGCAAAAAACCTGTGAGATCTAGATTGGATTCTACATTAAGAAATTTTAAACTTGGACTAAATACTGTTTAGTCATTGAGCTTTTGACCATAAAACACTTCAGTCCCTGATCTTCTAATTTCACACGTTTAGTCCCTGTACTTCAAAATTTCAGACCAATAGGTCCTTGCCGTCTAAAAGTAGCGGTGAAATGTCTATTATGCCCTTAGTTTTTTTTTTTTAATAAATTTATTCCTTTCTCTTTTATTTATTTATTATTTATTCTTTAAAAAAAAATCATTTTCCAAAAATAAAAATAAAATAATTAATTAATTAAAAAAAAACTGAGGGCATAATAGACATTTCGCCGTGACTTTTAGACTGCAAGGACCTATTGGTCTGAAATTTTGAAGTACAGGGACTAAACGTGTGAAATTAGAAGGTCAGGGACTGAAGTGTTTTATGATCAAAAACTCAAGGACTAAACAGTATTTAGTCCTTTAAACTTTGTAATTTAAAAATATTTCTTGGGAATTCGCCCACCAGCTCGTAATACTCTAGGAGGAGAGATGTTAAAAATGATAAATTTGCCATGGAATTGGGTATTGGTGTAGAAATGACGACGGAGCTGAGATAAACCTTTTCTAGACTCGTCAAGTTTTGACCTATAGCCTCTTTATATTGGACTGGTTTAGCTTAAGTGATCTTTCACCGGTACTGTCACTATTAGAGGATAGATCAAGGGATGACAACTTGGAAAATTGAGAAACTTCAGATGTGATTTGACCAGAAAAGGAAGAGACAGAGAGGTTAAGATAACTGAGCATTCAAAAATTCCTGATGGTAGTAGGAATTTGAGATTGATTGAAGTTATTATCTGTAAGGTTCAACCTCTGAAGATGAACAAGAAGGAAGAGGGTGTTGTTGGAGTTGATGGAGCAGGAGAGACAGCTACTACTTTGATCAAGTCCACTCACATGACCTGTCTCCTCATTACACTCGACCCCTTCCAATGAGCAGCATCCTTTAGCAGCAGCTGATCTCAGCAGCTGATCTCTATGACAAAACTTTTGGATAAGCACCCTCATCAACAAAAGCAAATTTGTTGATGACAAAGCTTTGCTTAAACTAGAGCAAGGCGAAGCTCTCCTAGTCCTGGAAGGAAGATGAAGGCTGTTGCAGAGAGCATAAAGAGTTGGCAATAACCAAGAAATGAAACATGAAGACAATTACTCATTTCGAAGGCATGCGACTATTCCACAAGCTCAGTGATAACCCCATAATTGATATTTTGATAATTTTGATATAAAGCATATACCTTGTATGGAAGAGAAATTAGATTTCCTCCATTATTGTTTCTTCGTTTACTTGAAAAGACCTTGCAATAGTTCATTAAGAAAAACTAAGGGCGGAATTATATTGCAAGTTGTTCAAAAAACTGGGCTTTGTATACCTGATACTTTACAACTTTTACTTGCAAGTTGTTCACATATCTGGTTCTTAGTTCGAGAGAAAGGATTTGGCCAAAAGTAAGGTCTATCTCGGTACTCTAGTTGGGGACTTCGAGTGCTTTATTACAAGTTATGTAGCAGGTAATTTCCCACTAAAGATTCCATTCAACAAAAAGAGTAAGAGTCAAATAAATCACTCGAGAGTGGCAATTGTACAGACTACAGAAGTACATAGGACAACACTTTGGTCTGTATTCTTAAATAAAGCTGTAGCTAATTGTCATGACAACTGGTTTCCAAGATACCCTTCTTTCAACCTGGTACATCATAGACCTCCAAATACTCCTTTTAATAATGTGTCCCACCTCATTGATAGATCTACAAACTCATGGAATGTGGATTATGTGGTTCCTCACCTTCCTGCAAATGTCGTCACGGCTATTCGAGCCACTACTTTCGGGTAGTCAAATGCCACTGATAAGCTTCTCTATTCGGCATCCTCTTCTGGTGTTTACACAGTAAAGTTGGGTTATAACTTTCGGATGACTTCCACGGTCTCTTCTCTGATGACTAATCCTCATAACCCCCATGTAATCCAAAAGGAGATTTGGAAATGGTTGTGGAATATCTGGGCTTCTCCAAGAGTTAGGCATTTCCTTTGGAGGGCTATTTCAAACTTTTTGCTACTAATTCAAATAGATATCGGAGACACTTGGCTCATTCCCCCGTATGCCTATTTTGTGAAGATCATTCGGAAACAGTTGAACATGTCCTTCTTTTATGTCCGTGGGCAAGGGCGGCTTGGTTCTCATATCCACTTTCGTATTGAATTGATTTGTAATCCATATTACTACTCTGGACTCGTGGATCTCTGGTATCTTTCTCTCCAATGGGAGTCTAGGTCAGGCAAACTCTCATTTCGCAACTCATGCCGTGTTTCTGCTTTGGTTTATATGGAAGGAGCGTTGTCATAGCATCTTCAACAACACTAGCCCAGATCCCATTTATGTTGGCTCGAGGGCTTTCGCAGCCTCGGAAGAATTTCTATCAGTCTCTTACCACTTACCCTATAGCCATAAGGTCACCTCTATAGAAACGAACTCACATTGGTTACCTCCTCCTCTTGGGACCTAGAAGATCAACATTGATGTAGCTTGGGACTCGGTAACCTTGATCTACGGTTTGGCTGCAATCCTTCGCGACTCATCTAGAGTTCTTTGTGGAGGCTTATCTCTGAATGCCTACGCCTCCTCTCCTCTCGCTGCTGAGGCCATGGCCATTGATCTTGCCCTCAGTTTAGCTTCTTCCCTCTCTCTTTCTTCTTTTCAATTGGAATCAGACCCTTTGGTTCTGATCTCAACATTCAAAAACCCTCTCTCTGCGGTTGATTGGTCGGCGGCCCAGCTCGTATCCTCTATTCGAGTAAAAGCTTGCCGCTTCAACCGTGTAAACTAGCTTTAGACTAGTAGAAAGGCAAATACTGCTGCTGATTTGGTGGCGGCTTGGGCCTCGTGCAGGGTGTGCCTGGTAGATTGGAACACCAACCCACCTTCCTCCCTAATGCGCATCCTCCTTTTTGATGCATCTGGCCCTCCTCCGTGAAGTCAATCTGGCTGAGCTCCCTGCTTGGCTAAGGTTTGATTGTTCTGTTTGTTTCAGCTTCTTTGTTATTGCACTGCCAAAAAAAAAAAAAACTCCAGATGTGATAAAAAATTTCTTCAAGTCTTGTAAATATAGAAATTGGAACCAAAGGCATAATTTAGCTTTAAAGCGATGAAGGGTTATTATGTTTGACATACATAAGATGATAAGGCAATTTCTCAGAATGATGCTTACCTATAGGCCACTACTTACCAACCCACTACCCGTATCATGATGCTTAAACATTTTGTAATTCTTAAAGCATTTTATTGCATGGACTATCTTTGAGCTCTTTCTTTTTTTTTCTTTTTTTTTTTGAAATGGGGCTAGTGCGGCTGCCATCAAGCCTTGATTAATGAAACTACAAAATACAAGGGGGGGACATAGAGCCTGAACCCCATATTTCAATAAGCATCGAGAGAACATCCCAAAATAATATCAGGAGTCTCCACTAAATCTATGTATTCTAGAAAGCACTAACTAGCAAAGAGTGCACGACTGACTACTCTATTTGCTTTGACAAAGCGGTGACATACCGGAAAGATAACTCTATACTTAAGAAGAATAATTACAAAAAGCCCAGTTTTCCCACTATGTTGCCTCACAGAAACAAATCTGGTGACAATTCGTTTCATTCAGCCACTAGGAGGATGCGTCAATTTAACTAAATAAATGGTTCGCTGCCTCGCTAGGCCAGACCAGGCATACTGAGTGTGCATACCGGGACCAAGTGCCCTTCGCTCTACCACAAAGTAGTAGAGATTTAAAGCCACATTGAAATAAAAATAAACAACAATAAAGCAAAATAGAACATAAAATTAGAACTAGAGCCCAAGCCTAAGCCCAATAATTCTTAAGCCCAGGAAGGAATAAGCACGAGTCCAGACTAGCAGTTTGTTTCCAGCACAACCACAAACCTATCAACGTTGCCGCCACTACCGCGCCACCATCATCACGCCTCCACCTTGTCCTACTCTCCGTCCAAAACCCAGCCACCCTAGCAATCAGATCGTTGTCCGATCTGAACCTGAGCCACCAAATCACGGGCAGAGAAAGTAGAACCCCAGAGCCACAGATGGACGCCGAAGCTTCAACGACGCTTGACCTTCATCTCCTCCCTGTAAACTGCCTGTCCCGAGCCACCCCTTGCCAAGCCATTCTACGTAAACTTCCATCCAACGCACTCGATCTCATATCAGATAGGATTCGACCAGGATCGCGTGCATCAGTCAGAACAACGGCCCAAACTCGGTAGCCACCATCACCTCGACACTAAAGGGACGAAATCAGGCTATTAAATCCCATAGTGGCCTGTCCGGCTTCCCTTGCCACACGCCGATGAGGCCAAAGGCCCAAGCCAATAGAGGAGGTGTCGCGAGATGAGAAGAACAGTAGTCTAGAAAACTGGGTTTTGGAGAGCGCGTGGAAGCTCGTTCTATTCATGGAGGCACTCTTTTACCGGTTAATATTTTTAATTTGATGATGAATCTGAGCTCTTTCTCTTTTAATTTAGTTTAAAATTGTACAAACCATCTTTTTTCTTTAATCAATATAAATAAATTTCATTTAGCTAAATCTAGAATAACAGGACTATGGACCTTCTATTGCCAACATAACGAGCCAATAAGAATAGTGGCATGCTAGCACCATTCACTCTTATATTCATTGCTTACTGATCTAAAGTAAGCCCATAAACTATGAAAAAACATAGTAAATAGGTTAAGTCACAATCAATAAAATAAACTAAAATGTTCTCTTTGCCCTTATCACTAGGGCTAGGAAGCTTAGTAAGATAAGCAAGGCAGATCACATGTGCTTCAACAATTGTTTTCGATTTGGGAGGATTCTTGTTCTATTGGATCCAAATGGCCTCCTTCTCTTCTTCTTTCGTTCAGTTTTCACTTCTGGCATCAAATCTTTGGGTACCAATATGTTGCTAGAAGAGACCTAGCAGAGAATTTGTTAGGCAATTCTGGTACCTTTAGCTTCTTTGTTGGTGCATCATGTAGTACCACCATGTTAAACAACTCCAGCAATAAAATTTTCAGTTTTTTTTTTTAATTTTTTCTTCTCTAGAGAAGCCGATGACGGAGGCTTGTTTTTCTTTTCAGCTTGAGGAATGTGTTTGGCTAATGAACATCCCGTGGTACCACTATGTTAAGTCAGATAATAGAGGCCTGTTTATATAACATCCCTAAAAAATGGCAATCTTCTTGTCTTGCTTTTATAACTTAGAAAGACTTATTTAAAAAATACACCATTAATCTGTATTTAAGGAAATAATTTTTTTTTCTTTCCAAAATCATCATTATCTTATGAAAGTATTTTTTTGTCTTGACTATCCTTCAGTTTCAAATGCCCAATCTGCGGATCAGCTGGTTCGGCATAGTAAGATTTGAGGCATAATATCAGCTGTTGTTGTAATCTGTCTTGTAGGCTTCTTATTTGACCTAATTCTTGATTTATTGTTTCTTCATTAGATTGCACTGATAACCTGTAGGACTAATGTTTTGAATTTGAGACTTGTACTTGTGTAATTTGAGATGTTGTGATTTGGGGAATAGGGTGGCTCCATGAGTTGAAGATGGTGTGTGTATAATTAGAAGTGTAAATGTGTTTTCTACAAGTTTTGGGTTGTTCATTTTTAGGGATGATTCTGCTAAATTTTCAGAAGAGTTGTTCTTAAGGTGGGCCCTACAGGGCCGCCTCAAATTTCAAGGTGAAATTTGGGGCACGTTCCGTCACCTACATTCATTCTTATTCATTTATGTGTTAGTAAATGCAAAAATACTTTTATCCCGGAACCATTCCCTTCATTTTCATTATTATTCAGTCATTCTAAGTAAGTAAACGTACCCTTATTTTCATATATTTGATGCCCATTTTTTGTTTTTACTGATAAAATAATCATTGTATTATTGAACCAACTAACGTAGACGACTACTCTTTAATACATAGACTTTGGTGGCTATTACAAAACAAAAATACCTCATGTTTGAATAAAGAAATATGGACTGAATACTGTTTAGTCCTTGAGCTTTTGACCAAAAAACACTTCAGTCCCTGGCCTTTTAATTTCACACGTTTAGTCCTTGAACTTCTCAATTTTGGACCAATAGATCATTTCCGTCACTCTCCGTCCAAAACCTCCGTTAAGTAGCTGACGTGGCAACGTTTTCTCTCTAAAATGTCTATTCTACCCTCACTTCCTTTTTTTTATAATTATATATATATATATATATATTTTCTTTTTCTTTTTCCTTCTTCCTCCTCTCTGTCCTCCTTCACCTACTCAATCTCCCTCACTTCCTCCTCTGAGACTCCTCAATGTCGTGCCCTTTTCTTCCTCTTCTCTCTTCTTCTTGTCCTCTATACCCACATCGAAGGGACTGATTCATATACAACATATATGTTAGCATAATTGAGAACGATAAGGACATCATATTAATGCAATCTCATCAATAACAACACCATTCACCATTACAAAAGCCCCAAAAGCAATCGAAATCGAAAACAACAGAAACAAAATACAGTTCAGAGCCTAATTCAATCACAAATTTGAACAAGAATACCATTTACCATCATAAAACCCAAATCAGCGACAAGGTTAGATTATCATAAATAAATTTTTGGGTGGATAAGTGCTCTACGGTGGAGCAGCTGTTTGGAGCTTGATTTGAACTAGAAATTGAGGCCGAGAGAGAAGATGATCCATCTGGGGTGAAGATGATCCGATCTGGAGTTTTTTTTTTTTTTTTTTGTCAATCTGTTTATCTCTTCTTCTTCCTTCTTCCAACTCCACCCCTTATGCGGTCCTCTGCTCCACCCCCTACGACCTCATCTGCAGCGTTTCCAACACCGTCCTCGTCTTAGATGAGAACACCATATACCCAAATCACAAAGTCTTGGATCATATACCCAAAGAGGCAAGCCATATACCCAAATCACAGAGTTTCATAAAACAGAAAATCAAGGGCAAGCCATATACCCAAAACATAAACACAATTACCCCACTCTCAAATCGAGACCCAATCCAAAAGAACCCAAGTTAAAACCCTAAATCCCTAAATCAACCACAAAAGAATCAAACCTTGAGGGCGTTGTCCTCGTCTTGGATGAGGACACTGGAGCGGTGCAGTCCTCAGAGGCATCGTCACGCGTGCACTGCGGAGTTGGCTTCACGATCCAATAGAGTGTGGAGGAGAAAGAGCAAATCAAGGAGCGGGTGGTTGAGAAGGGACTACGGTTTGAGGTTCGGGTGAGAAGGATTCGGTTGATTAGGGTTTAGGGTAAGCGAGATGGTTAGCATTTTGAAGGAGAAGGGGAAGGTTGCAGCTCTGTCTCGTGTTGAGGGTTCTGGAGAAGAGATAGCTGGAAGAGGGAAGAAGAAGAAGAAGAAGAAGAAAAAGAAGAGATGAACCGATTGACAAAAAAAAAAACAAAAAAACCAAAAAAGAAGAAAAGAAACATAAAAGAGATAAACAGAAGGAAAAAAGAAAAGAAAAAGATAAGTGAGGGTAGAATAGACATTTTAGTGGGAAAACGTTGCCACGTCAGCTACTTAACGGAGGTTTTAGATGGAGAGTGACAGAAATGACCTATTGGTCCAAAATTGAGAAGTACAAGGACTAAACGTATGAAATTAAAAGGCCAAGGACTAAAGTGTTTTTTGGTCAAAAGTTCAAGAACTAAACAGTATTTAGTCCAAGAAATATATTTTGCTGACTCACGACGATTGCGCAATTGTGGTATGTAAATATTAAGAACACTTAAACAGTTGCAACCTTCTTCTCCTTAAGGTTGCGATGTTACCTGGACCTTTAGGAAATGAAAAGGAGGTAAACCATTCCCCCTACCCAGTTAGAGTTTTAGTGTGCTGCATGCAACAAAAAGCAGTCAAAACCAAATCATTAGTCGTTCATTCCTATATATGGATCATGTATTCAGTGTTAATAATCCATATTTTAGGAAAATACAACAACAATACAGAGCACATGAAAAGAAAAAAAATAACAAGAACAAATCGTATCTTGGTTGATAGCCAGCACGAACAGCATGTGCAAGAACAAGAACAAAACCAAGATCAAAATACAAACCAAGCTTAAATAAGCTGCTTAGCACAACAATTAGGAACCTAAAGCAAATTGAACCTATACATTACCCAGCTTATAAACACATAAATAACTCCCGAATTGAATCCCAATTCTTATGCATTAGTAGAATAATAACAATGAAATCGCCTAAGCAAGCCAAATGTGGAAGTGAAAGTCAATCTTATAATCGATGCCACAAGCAAGGATATGTCTACTATATGTACATCTTCTTCATTAGAGACTATGAGAAACTGTAGTACTATGATAGAGACTTCTAAAATAATGAGTTAATAGCAATAAAATATACATTTTGCAGTTGGGTAGTTGGGTGTATGGTGATATTGGATTTTATCAAACTTTTTTTTCTTTTTCTTTATCTGAACATTATAAACCACCGGAGTTCGTACGTACTAGGGTAAAGAAAAAGAAAAAAAAAATTCCACATTCTGTATCATGAGAAATTGAAACCAAGCCTAAACATACAACAATTTCCTGAGTCATTATTACCCAACTAAGGTCGGTTCCACTTGAATGAGGCAAGTACCTTTTTTCTTGGAAAAATGTCTATTTACCTAAATTTGAGCTACACTAACTCCATTTACCCAAACATCTTATAAGATTGCCCACTCACCCAACAAATTACATATTTTTTGTCTTAATACTCAATTAAGTTATTTTTATTATTTTTTGTTTATTTTTGGGACAATTTTGCCCTCTCTCCCTTTATCACTTAGAGAGAAAAACTTCGCCGAAATCCGGTGACGGGATTCTGACGACCAGTTATCGGACTCCAGTCGGCGGCCGTTGGAATTTGGTGACCTACCTCAGAAATTCGGTCACCTGCTGCCGGAATCTTATCACCGGTGACCGGAGTCCGCTGTCCACTTTTATTGCTCCCCATAATACCTAATAAAGTTATGAATGTTTAAGTATATTGGTATTGAGAGAGATTGATGAGAGAAGTGTATTTCATTATAGAGAATAGGAGCCCTATATATAGGGATTACAAAGTGCATAATCTAATGTTACAAGGAATACCAATCCGTGTAGGATTGGGAAATCTAGAACCTTCTCTCCTATTCCTATTCCTAGTTTGATAAGGCACACTAAACTTGATTTTCCTTCAACACTCCCCCTTGTGCCGCTCAAACTTGGTGGTGACGCTTCATCCGTTGCCTCGTTAAAAACCTTGCCAGGTAACAAAAACCCTGTGGGACAAAAATAATCCTGGTCGAAGGACAAAAAGAGCACAACACGTCCTTCACTCTTCGAGATCGAACATGTAGACATCATAACTCCCCCTGATGTCGATATCTCCCCCTGATTGCTACAATCGTGGGAGTTCGGATAACTTTCTCAATCCGATGCTCTTCACATGTTTCTCGAAGGTGGATTTAGGTAACGACTTAGTGAATAAGTCCGCTACATTATCCTCTGATCGGATTTGATTCACTTCAATCTTTAGAAGTGATTGTTGTTGCTGATTATAAAAGAACTTAGGCGATATATGCTTGGTGTTGTCGCCCTTGATGAAACCTAACTTCATTTGTTCAATACAAGCTGCATTATCCTCATAAATGCATGTAGGTTCATCTGTGGTAGACTTCAAACCACAACTTCCTTGAATGTGTCGAATTACAGACCTTAGCCATACACATTCACGTACAGCTTCATGTAGAGCAATAATCTCTGCATGATTTGAGGAAGTAGCAACAAGGGTCTGTTTCGTAGACCTCCAAGATATCGCAGTGCTTCCCATGGTAAAGACATAACCTGTTTGGGAGCGACCTTTGTGAGGGTCAGAGAGGTACCCTGCATCAGCAAAACCCATCAAGACATCATTGTCGTTTTGATGGAGGGAGATAGGAGGACGCCGGCCACCATGACAGGCGGCGGTGCCGCGCCGGCAACATGGCCGGCGGCCATTCCATGGACGGGGGCGTTTTGCCTTTTGGGGTCCGATCCCAATTTTCCGTCATTCCTTTTCTCTCTGTAGGGATAGAATAGGCCCATATCAATCGTACCTCTTAGGTATCGAAAGATGGTCTTTACACCAATCCAATGGCGGCGTGTTGGCGCAGAGCTGTGTCGAGCTAACAAGTTCACTGCGAATGAGATATCCGGTCTTGTGCATTGAGCTAAGTACAATAATGCGCCTATTGCACTTAAATAGGGCACTTCGGCCTCTAGGGGTTCTTCGTCCTCATCCCTTGGACGAAACGGATCTTTTCCGGGCTCAAGACTACGGCCGATCATGGGAGTACTCGCAGGCTTTGCTTTATCTTCATTAAAGCGCCTTAGAATTTTCTGAGTATATGCAGACTGATGGATCAAAATCCCATCACTACGGTGCTCGAGTTCTAAACCGAGACAAAACCGTGTTTTCCCAAGATCTTTCATCTCAAATTCGGATTTCAAGTAATTAGCAGTTTCCTTTAACTCATCTAGAGTTCCAATTAGGTTCATGTCATCGACATAAACTGCTACGATTGCAAATCCGGAACTTGTTCTTTTAATGAACACGCATGGGCATATTTCATTGTTAATATATCCCTTCCCAATCAAGTAGTCACTTAGACGGTTATACCACATCCGTCCAGATTGTTTTAATCCATATAGTGAGCGTTTTAATCTTATTGAAAACGCGCTCCGTGGTTTAGAGCCACTTGATTTGGGTAATTGAAGTCCATCTGGAACCTTCATATATATCTCTGAATCTAGATCCCCATAGAGATATGCTGTAACCACATCCATAAGCTGCATGTCAAGTTTTTCGGAAACTACCAAACTGACAAGGTAGCGGAACGTTATAACGTCCATTACGGGAGAATATGTCTCCTCGTAGTCGATTCCAGGGCGTTGTGAGAAACCTTGCGCCACAAGGCGGGCTTTATATCTTACCACCTCATTTTTCTCATTACGCTTTCTAACAAAGACCCATTTATGGCCAACAGGCTTTACACTTGGGGGTGTCTGCGTTACAGGCCCAAATACCTGTCTCTTTGTTAGTGAATCCAATTCAACCTGGATCGCATCTTTCCATTTAGGCCAATCTGCTCTTCGTTGACATTCTTCAACAGAGCGAGGTTCGATATCATCATATTCTATAATCCCTTTCGCAATATGATATGCAAATGCATCATCAATGCCATAGAATTTCTATCCATCATCTCATGTACACTAGTGTAATTTATGGAGATCTCTCTATTCTCTGGAGTTGGTTCTGACATTGGAGCGTCCCCCAATGATGTCTCTTGGACATAACCATAATCCGGAATATTCTCATGAGATGGATTATTTATATCGATGATTAATGGATTATTCTGTGCCAAACTCGCTTTCTTTCTTGGGCGAGAATCCATCGAACCTATGGGCCTCCCGCGCTTCCTGGCAGGAGCCATGGGCCTAGCCACAACGTCACCATCACTGTGAGAGGGGACGTTGGCGCCATGCTCAAATCCTCTTGAGTTAGCGTCATGTCCTCTAGTTTTAGGGACATCAATCCTTGCAGGCACGTTTGCAGCAGGTATGTGTGATCTCGTCACTTTAGCGATATCAGAAAACGCATCAGGCATCGATTCTGCTACGTTCTGAAGATCGAGAATTCTCCGCACTTCAATTTCGGACTGTGCGGTTCGGGGATCAAGATGAGACAGAGTGGGGACAGACCACGACAATTCCGGTCGTTCCTGTTGAACATTGTGTTCTTATCTCCCCCTAACGATGGGAAGACTGTCTCATCGAAGTGACAATCCGCAAATCTTGCGGTAAAGAGATCGCCTGTCAAGGGTTCTATGTAGCGGATAATCGTTGGAGAATCATAACCAACGTAAACGCCTAATCGTCGTTGAGGACCCATTTTGGTGCGCTGTGGAGGCGCAATTGGCACATAAACTGCGCACCCAAATATGCGTAAGTGTGAGACATTGGGCTCATACCCAGTCACCATCTGGGACGCAGAAAAGGGTTGAGTGGCAGTAGGCCTCAGACGAATAAGCACAGCTGCATGCAATATTGCATAGCCCCAAGCAGAAATAGGGAGATTGGTGCGCATTACCAATGCCCTAGCGACCATTTGTAGTCGTTTAATGGCGGCTTCTGCGAGACCATTTTGGGTGTGAACATGAGGAACAGGATGTTCAACATCAATCCCAATGGACATGCAATAATCATCAAAAGTCTTTGATGTAAACTCTCCAGCATTGTCTAATCTTATAGACTTAATAGGATGATCAGGGTGGTGAGCCCTTAACTTAATTATTTGTGCTAGGAGTTTAGCAAATGCAGCGTTCCTTGTGGACAATAACATGACATGTGACCAGCGTGTCGATGCATCAACCAATACCATAAAATATCGAAATGGTCCGCATGATGGTTGAATAGGTCCACAAATATCACCTTGGATTCTTTGCAAGAATGGTATATTTTCTTTGGTGTCCTTTGCATAGGATGGTCTCGATCCTAACTTTGCTAAAGAGCAGGCTTTGCAGAACGAATAATGGGCTTTAGAAATAACCAATGAGGATTTTGGTTGAGCCATGAAGTCACTTTTGACTTTAGAAGCAGAAATTGGAGTCAGGGGAGCAGGGGTGGCGTCAAAGCCACCCTGGAGCCGCAGGGGGATGGCGGCGCCGGCTAGTGGTGGCCGGACTTGAAGGGGGAAGGCGCCGTGAGGCGCAGGTGCTCTTCCTTGATCCAAATTTCGATTTTTACTTCCTTTCGTTCTGAAAAAGGGATGTCCGTGTGAAGTCTTTAATATACGGATCATCATGTCACGACCTGGGTGTCCCAAACGGTCGTGCCAAAGCCTATATGTGTCGGAATCCCATAAATCATCTCTCATGACATGGTTGGATTCAATGACTCGAATAGTGGTTGCATACAACCCACTAGAGCGACACATAAGTTTCTCTAAGACTCGTTTATGTCCGTAGTCATTAGAGGTGATGCAAAGGAACTCTTGTCCATTCTCACAATGTGTTTCCACATGAAAACCATTGGCTCTTATATCTTTGAAGCTCAATAGGGTTCTTCCTGCCCTAGGAGCATAAAGAGCTTCGGTGACATTCAAAGTAGTGCCATTAGGCAACATAAATTGAGCTGGTCCTCGACCATGAATCAATTGAGATGGTCCAGCCATCGTAGTCACAGAAGATCGAGTAGGCGCCATCCATAGGAATAGCTGCCTGTTTCGAAGGATGGTATGTGTAGTGGCACTATCCACGAGGCATTCGAGCTCTCCGGGAAACATACTGAAAAATAATAAAGTTCGAATTTAGAATATGTCCAAGACATTTGAATAAAATAAGTCGATACTTTATTAATGATAGCCAATGATTACATCAAAATTTCTTGACTAAAATCTAATCCAATATAAAATCAAATAGTAGACGAATCGTAGTCACTTAATCCGTTCGGTAATTTCAATTTGGTTGTGACCAGGTAAGGTAAGGCGAGATTTTGGTGGAGCGTTGCTCACTTTTTAAAACCGTTCTCTCAGATCAAACCTTGCCTAGACATCACAAGTACTCTTGAGTACGCCTAGAGGGAAAAAGTTAATACAATAAGTCATTTTATTGATTTAGGGCATAATTGCCATTACATAATTCTTGGAAAAGTAAAGGACTATACTAATCAAAATCTGCAGCATCCTTGTGCAATTCTTTGTCAGATTTGAAGTCCGCTATGGTGAGATTGACGTCGGCATCATCACCATCTTCTTCTATATTTTCGGCAAAATTGGCTTCATGCTCTCTGAAGTCTCTAAATGCCTTGTAATGCGCAGCCAATTGTTTGCTTGCGTTGCATTGTTTGAACCAGTGCTCACTAGATCCACATCGATGACACATGTCATTGTGATTTCCTCCCTTTAATTGAGGTGCATTGTTTGCACTTGGGTGGCGTCCCCCATAGGAGTTGGCGCCATTCCCACGGCCCTGGGTGGTTCCTCCATGTCCTGGAGCCCCACGGCCTCCTCTCCCACGTTGCCATGTATTGCCACGTGATCGTCCTTCATTCTGACGAGTACCTTCCTTTGTAGGGCGGTTATATGGACCAGAACGTCCGTTGTGTCCCTTATTCTTAGGGTTCCGCTCCTTGCGCCCTCCTTTGGGTGCATTATTATAATTCGCCTCATGAACGCTCTTAGTTCCGATAGGCCTTGAATTATAATTCTTCACGAGGATATTATCATGCTTTTCAGCTACAGACATAATAGTAATGAGCTGATGAAATCTCGTGATCCGTCTAGTATCGAATTCCGTTCGATATTGCTTTGAGAGCAAAATTGCTGAGACGGGGAAGGTGGAGAGAGTTTTCTCAATTAGTTCTTGCTCTGTGACGGGTTGTCCATAGAACCCCAACATGGTTTTGAGGCGTAGAACTTCTGAATTATATTCAGCTACAGACTTGAAGTCGGCGAATCGTAGATTGCCCCATTGAACTTTCAAGTCAGGGAGGATGGTATCCTTGATATTACCAAATCGCTCTTCTAGCGCGACCCATAATTCTCTAGCATCCTTGATTGCCATGTACTCCAGTCGGAGTGATTTATCCATGTGGCGCCGCATCAAGATGAGGGCGGTGGCATTGTTCGTAGCCGTACGCTCAAATATGAGAGTAGGATTAGGAGCTTGAATTAAGGGTAGGATCCCTATTGAAGTGAGATGGTGCTCAACATCCGTGGCCCAACTATGATATTCCGAGCCAGTTGAGGTAAGTGCAGGAAAGTCAAGTTTCGACATCCTGAAATAAGAAGAAGAAATATATTAGTTTCGGAGTTAAAACTTCCACGATAACTAAATATTAAGATTTCCGAGCTATGCTACCAAGAAATCGATTTCCAAGAAAATTGGATTAGACCGAAAAAATGATGTTTATAAGGTCATAAATCGATGCTTGCGGACGCTCTTAGTCCGAAGTCTTACGAACGCTCTTAGTTCGTTAATTGCGTGAATCCCCACGATTTCGCTTTTTAATGATCGAACCCACGTTATAAGAAAGGTGGGATGAAGAAGAAGGGAGGTTTTTAAGTCCCCGAGAAAAAGAAAGAATTTCAATTTAGGAACTTTAAAACTTACTCTTTTGGATACTTAGTTTTTGGTTTTGGATCACGCGCGTGTCGATGCAGGCGTGATGGAACGAAGCGAGTCGAGTAAAGGTGTGCAGTGGTGCGCGGCAGCAGGGGCTGCAGTGGCAGTGAGTTGCAGGTGTGCTGCAGGGCCAGCAGGGGGTGCAGGGGCTACGAGCGCGAAGTAGGCAGGCCGGTTGCGGGGCAGCAGTCGTTGAGGGCAAGGCAGCAGCGAACGCAGGTGTGCGTACGGGCTGCGGGGGCAGGTGTGCGCGGGGCAGCAGATGTGCGGCAGAGCTGCAGGAGCAGCAGAGCAGCGACGCGGGGCTGCAGAGGCACGGGCGCGTAGGAAAGGGCAGCACGGAGCGCATGGGCGCTCAATGAGCAGGCTGCAGCGAAGGCTTGGCTAGCTCGGGCTAGGGGCTGCTGGGGCAGTAGGCACGCAGGTAGGCAGAATAGTTGGTTTCGGTTTTTGTGGCTAGAGTCGTGCTGATAACGTGTTTAAGTATATTGGTATTGAGAGAGATTGATGAGAGAAGTGTATTTCATTATAGAGAATAGGAGCCCTATATATAGGGATTACAAAGTGCATAATCTAATGTTACAAGGAATACCAATCCGTGTAGGATTGGGAAATCTAGAACATTCTCTCCTATTCCTATTCCTAGTTTGATAAGGCACACTAAACTTGATTTTCCTTCAACAATGAAGATGTTCTTAATTTTGAAAGGTTCAAGAAGTTTATTGATCCTTAATAAAAGTTTTATTGTCCCCAATAAAATTTTTATTGAGAGGCAACAAATCTGAACTAAATTGAACAATTTGTGTACTTTTTGAATTTTGTTTTTCACTTTTACAAGTAAACATTGCAGAAAATAGATGCCCATAGGGATATAAACTTAAACGGCTCTCAGAGATTGCATCTTTTGGATTTGTAAAGAATTCATATAAAGTTTACATCTTCCTGCTGAGATTTATACTACCCATTGCTATGCTTTCTATATACCTTTGTTTAAGAAGTTCACAATTAGGCCTCTGTCATTTTCTAAAAGTAGACATTACAAAAAACAGAGGCATACAGATGTTAATCATGTTATATATATGCTTAAACTAGTTTCATCTTTTTTGAGTTATGAAAGCACCCAATTCCATTTCCAACACCGACTCAAAGGGATAGAAGTCATACAACAGTGACTAGTTGGGTTGTTTTTGAGTGTTGAACCCAATTCCATTTCCAACACCGGTGTAAAATGATCCAGGCCCCGAAGGAGAGAAACAAAACAAATCCTCCCAAAAAGTTCTTAGTTCTTCAAAAATTTTGAATTCAAATCTAGCAACTGAAACTCTTTGATTTTCATGGAAATTTCCTCAGTTCCAATTAGTTCCTGCTCCAAAGAGCACCAAAAAATCTAGCGGGAGTGGTCTCAATTCGGAGACTCGGGTACAGTGTATTGAGAAATTGAGGGAGAGTGATGCTATATCAAAACTTGCAGTAGTTCCGACCTACCTTGAGATAAACATGGATGGCTCTGTGAAGACCGTCGTCAAACAGCCTCACCTACTCCGTCAGTGCCATCGCGAAGTCGTAGAACCTATCTGGCTTCAAATTCACATCCGATCCAATCTGAGTCGCCAGATACCTGGGTCGAGCGCCGGAGGTCAGTGACAGTAAGAGAGAGGCCGGCCGCCTGAGTCATAGGGACAGAGGCTAGATATGCCTATAATTTTATATTGAATTTTGTCTAAAATAGTCTTTTTACTTTTAAATGGGGTAAAATGAGCACACTAATCTTTTACTGGAGCAAATTGGTATTTATTGAGTTTAAATCGGATAAATGGTCAAAAATTCTTTCACACTACCCTGCTCCTTTTGGATTTTGGCTCGTCGGTCTCTTACTTGGTTAGCATTGGATATCGGCACACGGGACATAAATGATGAATCTTCAGCCATCGGACAATGCAATATCCTTTTTATAATTTTAGGGAATTTTTTCTATTTATTTTTTATGCGTGACTTTTTTATTGTTGACACCCGAAGGCCGAAATCCTATGTAATTTTCATTTGTTCATTATATATAAAATATCTATAATGCCCTCAATTTAACACTGAACTTTTCAAAACACTACGCCAATGGGTTAGTCCAATACCGGTACTTAGAAAACAAACCAAAAAAGAATTGAAAAATCTTGTTTTAATAATTATTGCACGAGTTTAATTAGTAATATACTACCTCACGCTCATACTATGAACGACATAATTTGATTAAAAACAAACATTATATGGGCAGTTAGAGATATTCGAGCTAATTAAGGTGTGACAAAGTTTTTGAAATATCAATAATGTTTTGTGAGAGATCTACGCATAATTATATACAAAGAGTTAAAATCAAACAATAATATTTTCATTTACAGGGTTCTCACGAGATAGAAGAACGGCCCAAGGGTGGTGTGACACATACACAATTTTTTTTTCTCATTGCTTTCATCTATAGTTTTGGTTACTACTAGGAATGACAACCCGCGTGATGCTGAGGGGAAGAATCTCTACTTTATGCTCACTAAATTGCATATGTTTCTCAAGTGTTTGATTAGCAAAGATAACTAAGATGTGATTAAATGAAAACAAAAAATTGTTGTGGAAAAGTCAGTGGCCATGTCATATTACATGTCACTGGCTAAGTCACTGACCATGTCATATTCCATATCACTGATTATGTAACTAACCATATCTAATGTTGATCAAGTCACTGGTCATGTCATTGAAATCGACATTTCACTTTTCATATCATATTGCATGTTATTGGCTAAGTCACTGGCCATATCTAATATTGATCGAGTCACTGACCATGTCACTGAAATTCCCCAATCAAGTGACATGGCCATATAACGTGACCTGGCAGTGACTTGGGAAATGACACATTCATGACTATGACTTAATCAGTGACTTGATGTTAACAGTGATCAATGACATGTTCATGGCTGTGGTATGGCCAGTGACTTAAAGTTAAGAGTGATTTGGCTAGTAACCAATGACTCGGCCAGTAACCAATGACTCCACTGGTCAATGACATGTGATTGAAAGTGACTTGATAAGTGACACATGATTGACAGTGACTTGACAAGTGACATGTGATTGAAAGTGACTTAATAAGTGACACATGATTGACAGGGACTTGACAAGTGACATGTGATTGGCACTGACTTTGATAAGGATATGATAAGTGACATGACTAGTAAGTTGGCTAAAGACTTGAGGTTAAACATGACTTTGCCACTAACCTCACTAACTAGAGACCCAGGTTGGCCAGTGACATGGTCAGTGACTTGGTGAGTGACAAGTGTATAACAATTACGTGGTCAGTGATCTGGCCAGTGACATGTGATTGACAATGACTTGACAAGTGGCATGTGACTTTGAATTGAAGTTGCATGATCAATGATATGAATATAACAATGACTTTGCTAATGATTTGGAAAGTTACATGTGATCAACAACAACTTATTTGATCAATAGCTTTGACAGTTACATGATCAATAAAGTGGTCATGACTGTGATATGACTAATAACTTAGCCAATGACTTGAGGTTAACAATGACTTAGCCAGTAACCTCACTAACTAAAGACCTGGGCTGGCCAATGACTTCATTGGCCAGTGCCATGACCAGTGATGTATAATGTGACATGTCCAGTAACTTGGTTAGTAGCGTGTATAATAATGATATAGTCAGTAACTTTTGAAATCGATTTTTCTAAAGATTAAGAAAACTATCCAGATTAATAATGTTGTCAATTTCAATATTAAAACAAAATTTAATGTTGTCAATTTCAATATTAATGAAATGAAAACTGGAATAAAGAACAAAACTATATATTTTTTCAATGACTTTTTGAAACTGTACTATATTACAAGAGGATTTACAGTAATCCAGTTAGAATAGTCTTCAACAAGTTCATCAGGGACATCATTAGGAAAGTTGTGTTTGGTGATAAAGTCCTTCAATATGTCCATGCTAAAAAAGAATGCCCTTGTCTCCGCTGGTAGAATATGTTTCTGAACCAAGCTAAAATTGTACCTTAACCTGAGGCCTACGAACAATGATTCCTAGATTTGAACCTCCATCATACTGTAGCATAGGCAATCCAACAAAGACATAATTAGACAACAACCAGTGATAGTGCAAGACAGGGAGTAAATAGTTTCTCTCATGGCAGCTGCTGGTTATGTTTAGAAAGGGAAATGCAACATGCAAAAGAAATAATCTTTTGAACATCTTAGAATGGCTGTATATGAGGCAACTGCCTTAAGTCCCCATAAATGGTTTAGTTGGAAGCTGAAATTCTAACAGAGCTCCAAAATCATGCTCAAACTTCTTTCACTCTAATTCATCCAAAAACGGATTAGAGTAGCTATTAATTGGATCTCAAATTGAAAGCAAACTCCGTTTCGACATAATTCAAATCATGCAACACCCAAACCAACCTATACTAGATTCAAAAATGGCATCGTAATAAGGCATCATAAATAAACAAAAACAATAGCAAAGATCATAGCTTTTCCAGTGCTCCACTTAGTGTCCAGCAAAACACAAGAGACAAATTCATGTGATGTAACGTCCCGAACCTAAATTTACCAGTTTACGAGTCTTTCGATGGGTAAACGACATTTACATTTACTTTTTGGCTCTGTTTCGATATTTTAGGGGGCCCTAAAAGTTGGCTTTTTGTTCGGGTCAAAATTTGAGAAAATGTTCTTCATGAAAGTTGTAGAGGACGTTAAACCGAGCCCGTGCATATGTGGTACGTAAAAATAAGAGTTCGTATACGAAAGTTATAAGCGAAATATGAAAGTTACTGTTTATGATAGATTGGTATAAATTTGAAAAGTTACTATGGCCCTGTAACTCAGTAACTTTTCTTTCTTTTCTCTCTCCTTCCCCGTGTTCTCTCGGTCTCTCTCCTGCAACTCTCTCTTTCACCACCTCTAGGCCACCAAATGGTGAGCTGCGAGCATCGATAGACTCGTCTCCTCCTCCTTAACACGCATGTGGAAGTTGTTTACGATAATTTGGCAGGAAATGTGTAGATCGAAGCCAACATTTTTACTGTAGCAAATTGGTCAACGCTGATTTCCGGCCACCTCCGGTCATAAACCCAGGTCCATTAGAAGTGCCTTGAGCCACTCTTTATGCTCGCCAAGTTTTGGTGCGGCTAAAATAGCCACACAATTTAACCCTGCAAAATGTAGTTGTTAGTATAGGATACGCAGGGATCGTTCAGTCCGGGGATTGTAGGGTACACCTAAACAAAAAGGTCAATTTAAATTAGTAATTAATAAAACAAGTATTAACAAGTATTTATCTACAAATTTACAATCATAAAAAGGGGGGATTAAACTTTTGGTTTCTAAGTTCCTACGAAATAAAACAAAAAGATAAATATATACATGTGATCGACTTCTTCACACTCAAATCAGAATTTCCAAACCATATCAACATGCAATGAATTATTTCAATCTAAACAACCTAAAATCGTGCCAACACTAAATATCAGAAATGAATTCGAAGCACAAGTCTGAAGAGATCGAGTACCACTTTAATTCTTCTTTAATCTCCTAAGTTGGGAAAAGTCCGTAACTTAAAATATTTCATATAAAACATCACGTTAATACTGAAGAACATCCGTCAACATTAAATATGAATCATTAAGTGCAGTTAGAATTCTGAATTCAAACATGTATGTATCCATAAGAAGTTACAAACACACAAACATGTAGCATATAATCTCGACCATTGTACATAGCCTTTACCACTTTAATTTATGCCCTAAAACGATTAGGTGAATCAGAACACAAATTTGGCTTTATTAACTTGCAGATTAACATAGTTATTCAACCAAAATCATATGCTTAAAGATATGAAGGATGGCACAAAATCAGATTGTAAAGATATCATAAACAACTCAAGAACATAAAGAAACAAATCTGAAAATTACTAACATAAACTCATTCTCAACAAAAATCCAATTCCAATAATAAAACTCATAAACGAAATCTGAAATTCAATACTAAAGAGTATGAAAACAGAAATAAGGGCCATGAATTACACTTTTTGATCTTCAAGGAAGCTTGGAGAACGTCAAGAGAACACAAGGCTTGGCCTTCAAGAACACGAACAGCCTTGGAGAAGTCCTAAAGCTCTTCACGACAAGAGGCTTTTTCTGAATATTTGGAGAGGGTTTTGGAGAGAAGAGAGCTAAGCTAATGAACTGAATTTTGCATGAAGAAGTGATGCTTTTGGAGTAGAGAATGGCTGCTATTTATAGTGGAATTCTCATCTCTTGTGATGCAATCATGGCCAATCATCTTGAGGTGATTTCTCCTCCAAATTTGCTTGATTTTCTCTTGACAAAGTCATGAATTTTCTGATTTCTTTTCCCCTTAATGGCTCATTGTATATGCCTTGAATAGCGACCAGATACATCCCTTATTCTTCTCCTTTGAATTGCACTAATTTCTTCCAAGAATTGTGCACACAATAAACTCCTACAATCAAGAAAAATCAGAATTTAATTAGAGTTTATAATCAATAGAAAATAAGATAATTCAGAATAAATATTTATTATAAACACTCCCTTTTATCTCCTTGAATTCTTCCTGATTTTTCCTTTAAGTTTTCCTTGAATACATCACTCAAGAGTTCTTAATGGGATGGACTCTTTTAAAATAAGAAAATCAGAAATTAGAAAGTTTAAAAGAAGAAAGTTCCTAAAACAAAATAGGAAATATTTCCTAAAATGAAAGAGGAAAGTTTCTAAAATAACTCATCCTTCATTTACTCTCATTTCTGCTCTTTTTCGCTTGTTTTCTCCATTTCAGTCCTTGAAGTACCTAAAAACATAAAATATGTTATAATTATTAATTTTAAGAGAATAACTAAGCAAAATGAGGGAAAATACATAATTAAAATGTCACACTTTATGCTCTTATCAAGTTTCATAACCCAGATCGAAGCATGGAGGAAGAAAGAATAATTGGAAAATTTCATTGTACTTCGGAGTGCTTAATTGTTTGGCCACTTCAAGGTATTTTCTGAATTTGTCACAGTTGAGAAAGTTATTAGAAATGTTGAGATGATGCTGTGGATGAAATTTGGTGGCCGGAACAGTGTCGCGCGCATGAATAGTGCGACGGTGAATAGTGCGTGTATGAACAATGATTTATATTCTTTTTTGTTTAGCTAGTTAAATCCTATATTTGTTGTAGAGTTTGTAAATGTGATTTTGGAGTGATTTGTTATGGATTAGGAATTTCTGAAGTTTAGTGAGACGGGTGTCGATTATGGGAATCCGACCTTCTTATTTTCCCTTGTTTCCGCTTTGGAATACTTAATCGATGAATTGGTAATAGTGGTAAAGTTAGGATTGAATCCAAGAAGAAGTGGATAGGTGATTTATGAGGATATGATGTGGGAATGGTATTTAATTTCCGGATTGTTATTCACGAATTATAATTGTGTACAGGACGACGTACCGAGCTACTGCTCGATGAAGGAAACCGTTTGTGTGGTCACTTAAATAGTACAGTGAGTGGACATTTATTTTAAATTAAATGTGCATGCAGTATTTTATTATTTTCCGATTGAGGTTTAATTTATTATTTGAATTGTTGAGTATTATGACTTTATGAGCTTGATTTCTTGAGATTTATTATGCTCTATGAGTTACGGGATTTTTAGTGGATTTCCTTCCCGAGGGCTTCAATAGATTTTCAAGCTAATTATTTATGAGTTATTGAGTTGGGAAATGTTTTTCGGAAAGTGACTGATTCAGAAAATATTATGAGAATTATTGATTTCGAATATCAGTTTTTACGATGATATACGAGTACGAAGGATTTAGCAAATATTTGAGCATGATTGAATTATCGAGATTTATTGAGTTTTGAGCTCCGCACTTATCAGCCTTGAGTTAGATTGAGATTTCTTTCCGAAAGCATTTATTGATTTACTGAGTATTTGATTTATGCTTTCGAGGATTTATTGAGATATTGAGATTTGAGTTAGCGAAATAATCTTGAGTTATGCTTTCGGTGAATTTTTAATGTTTTATTGAAGTAACAGCGAGTTTCTTTCCGAAAGCAAGTAATTGAAAGAGGTTGTTTCCAGTTTATTGAGGAGGCTATCTTCGGCGCATGCGTATATTACCTAGTTGGCAGTCCCTTCTAGGTAATAGTTTGGTTGGCAGTCCCTTCCAGACTACATCCAGGTTGACAGTCTCTTCCGATGCGTCACCTGGTTGGCAGTCCCTTCCAGATGACATGAGGTAGTTAGTTGGCAGTCCCTTCTAACTACCTGTGGCTAGTTGGCAGTCCCTTCTACCCACCGCTTCCTATTCAGGTTGACAGTCCCTTTCGATGCGTCACCTGGTTGGCAGTCCCTTCCAGATGACATGAGGTAGTTAGTTGGTAGTCCCTTCTAACTACCTGTGGCTAGTTGGTAGTCCCTTATACTCACCGTATCCTATTCCTGTTGGCAGTCTCTTCCGATGCTTCATTTGGGTGGCAGTCCCTCCTAGATGGCGTGAGATGACTAGACAGCAGTCCTTTCTCATCATCAAACGAGCCTCATGAAAAAGATGTTTTTATAAGGATTGAGGATGAGATTTTAAGAGATTTCAAGATGTTCTATTTTACGTGATTAAGATTTCAGTAAAGATGATGATTAAGAGTGTTTCCAAGATTGTTACTGCATGCGAGTTTTTAGAGAATAACTTGGGAAAGCATTAAGTTTTACTTATTCACTCGAAATTATTTATTTTTCGTCCACTTACTCTAACGGATTTTAAATGTTTTTCCTTGGGCCCTTTGGTTTCAAATGCCCAGTTTGCAAGCCAGTTTAGCTTGAGGTCGAGCGTACATGGGGTTGAGGCATAGCTGTCATAGCTTCCACATTATAAAAGTATTGGTCCTTTATCTTATATTTTATCATCTTGTACGCCTGTACATTACATTGCTCTGATAATCCAGGATATTAATATTCTTAAGTTCAGAATTGTTTGTGAAATGGGAGATATTGTGATACGGGAAGCAGGGTGGCTCCAGAAGATTAAGGGTGGATTATTTTAGAAGTGTAAATGTCTTTCTACAGGTTTTTGGGTAGTTCACTTTTAGAGGGAGTTTCGCCAAATTTTTGGTAAATTTTTTTCTGAGGTGGGCCCCGTAGGGCCTCTTTGGATTTCAAGGTGAAATCTGGGGCGGGTCCTGTCATGTGATCATAAACAATCAAGATCAATTGAAAACACGAAAATGAACCACCTTTACCTTGGAATTCTCGTTGCCAACCTAGTTCTCTGGTTTTGCAGCTTTGAATTCCCAACCATCATCGTGATCGTCATCAAAATATGTGATTCAAAAATGGCATCGTAATTTAAAATAGTTTTTGAAATTACTGCTGGAGACGGAGATCTAGTAGGCCGAGTCATCGAAATCGTTGGAAGACCGCTCCAGCCGAGTTGTTGGAGTGAAAAGATAGTACCTGCATGAGGCGGCTGACTAGAGATTCGGAAACTGAGTTCATTATCCTCGTCGTCATTATCAGCGATCGTCTGCGATGGTGGATGGTGACCCATATTCCGGTGGATTTGAGAGAGAGCGAGAGGATTTATTCTAAAATGGCTGATGGCATGAGTTGTAATTAAATTTAACTTTAGTGGTAGGTTGTAAAAGAGATGACCTTAATTATCACAGGAACATTTGTGTGTCTTGGATTATAATAAGACACTTCAAAATGACTTCTTTTATCATTGACTCTTTCCAAAATCATCATTATCTTATGAAAGTATTCCCTGACCACAAAAAATGAAAAAAGGAATGACAGAGGATCTAATTTTTTTTTTTTGAATTTCTTTGTTTTGTATTTCAACTACGAGGGACTACATTCCTTGAAGTTGTTTGGGCTGTGGTCACTCACCCTAACACAAGGGTTTAAATTTCTTCGAAACAACTAACATTTTGTTGACATTTTCAGAAATTTACCTTACCGATATGTAACCGAAATTAGTATTTAACTACTAATATTGATTGACATTTACATTACCGATATTTAACCGAAACTAATATTTCAATCAACCCTTGAAATTTTCATTAAAAATGAAATTGCAAACCTCGCCACCAAACATTAAATAATACTTTTTAACTTTTACCCAATTCTTTTTTCTATCAAATTTTTCGTTGAAAATTAAATTACAAAAATTTTGATAAGCCTCTGGTTTCAAATGTTCTAGAATAAAAATTTTGAAGAACCCCAGACTAGAACGAAAAATGATCTTTTTAGGAGACACTCTCTCCCCAAACTAGAACAATAGAGTGAATTTAGGAGGAGGGAAAGATAAAATTTGATTGAAATTAGCTCCTATTCTGGAGTCATCCAAGCAGATGCCAGCGTGGAAAAAAATTGCAGAGCTGTCGCATTTCGAGTGGTTGGTTGAATATATGTGTTGCCGTGTTGGCAAGGGTTCCCTACCTAGGAATCTCTATAATTCACTATATAAAGGTCCAGAGAAGGCGAGCGTTACGTTTCTTTCATTTCTGATATTCAGGTAAAGCTTTCATATCACACAAAACACACATCAGTGACCAAATGGCTGCGTCACCGCCTCAGTCCGATGCTCAGCTGACTCTCCTCCCTCCTCCTCCGCCGGAATCCGACTCTCAGATCTCTTCCCTCCTTTACGGCAAGTTCCGCTTCTCTCTTACCTCTACTGACATTTTTCGATTCTAAACAATCAGATTCGAAATTGAATGCTCGATTCGTGCAGAGATTTCGCAACAAGTTCAAGCAGAAATGGAGGACATGCTCAAGTCGATCAGGTCAGTTTTGAATTAGGCGCCGAAGAAACTGTTTGATTTTGATTGCGCTGGGAATTTTGAAGTCGCGATTTGTTGTTTTTTCAGGGAAATTGATGAAAACTCTGCTCAGATAAATGAAGAGATTGACAAGTGCAAGGACTCTGCGCTCGAGAAGAAGAGAGGCTTAGAGGAAACCAAAGAACAAGTCGAGAAAGCTGCTTATGCCGTTTTGCAGATGCTCAACCACAGAGCATAGCTGTAAGTTCTTCAATCTTCATCCTTATCGTGAAGTTTAGATTATACGAAAACTGAAACCGTGTAGTGTTTAATTATACATCATCTGTCTTGTTTGAAAGATAAAGAAGAAGCAGATAGGGACTGGCGAGTCAATTAGTAGTACTGAGTGACTGAAATGACTCTCATAATATATGTTATTTGGTAATGTATGGAATCATTGAACTCCCTGGTGTTCTTTGAATGGCATTTGATTCTCATTAGTCCGAATTTGAATAGTTTCGTACTCTTTTGTAGAAAATAGATAACTGTTAGTTTTGGAGAGTCTTTTGCTGATTCTTGTCTCAATTAGAAAAATATCTGCTAATCTCCAAATGTATGCAACTGAACTAGGTAGATGAAAATTTTTCCCTATTGGAGTCACCTATTTGGACAATGACTATGAATTATCACTCTCAAGGAGTAATGGTGATTGGGCCCTGTAGCAGAAGTTTGTCTGTTTTTGTAAGACTATAGCACTATTTTAAAGAAAGATGACAAGTTTTAAAGAATAATCTATTCATATAAACCAGAATTTTGATTAAGTTAACATAAGCCAGAATTTAATTACTCTTCAGGAAGGATACCTTTTAAAGCACATTATTTATCCATATAGTTTGCTATGTCATATATAGTTCTCTTGTTCTGTTTAACTTTACTTCCATAAACGACACAGTATAAAGTCCCCCCCTGATCCCTTATTCTATAAAGCGTCTCTAGATGACAGTAGGATTGATATGCGTGCCTGCTAGGGATGATTGTACCTTCCATATTTGCATCTCCATCACAGTTCATCATTATATGTATTCTCATTTGATTCCATGGAACTGCAAATAACATGCAGTCATCATCATTAGCATGAAGCAATGAACAAATATTGAAATTGGATGAAGTTGGGATTACGACATGCCTATCACCGGAATGATTAGAAGATGTGATATCAATATCTATTTGTTCTACTATTTTTTTGTCTGTGTCACTCAACATGTTTGAATTATGTGAGCGTATGGTTTATTCAGCCAACAGTTATTAATATTTTACAACAGTGTAACAAGATCAAATTCGAACTGAAATCATACTTTCTCAACTTTTCTAAATTCCATGTACTTTGTTGTAATAGAATTCATTTTCTACATTCTGAAAGACCGAATGACCTGCCTGATGGAAAAGTTAAGTCTTGAGGATTATAATCCAGACAAGTAAAATCATATATCGATTCCTGCTATTTGACTAGAAGTGATGAAGTGTACCTCTGTATTCAGGTCATCCAGCACCTTTGTTAGAAATGTATTTCTTCTTGTACTTCTTGTTCAAGTCCTTCAAGTGATGAATGGTATCTATGTAGATTTATGTTTTTGAAGTTCACGAATTGTATAAGGTGGTTAATTTCTGTTTCTTTCCTGTCAAATCGTGATCATTCTATGTTTATTCGAGCAGAAAGCACCTTCGATATGTTTTCGCAAAGATGATTTTCAACTCCTTGTTTGAAGAACTTCACTAGAAAATTTCTTTTATTTCTCATTTCATAAGATTTTCCTTGAAGTATGTCAACAGTAACAAGGGAGGTAATGATATCTTCGGTATTACAGACCTGAGTGAAGTTTGTGATGATTAGCTTCTGTCTTCATTCAGTGGTTGTACTGTTTGCTTGAAATCTTGCCAATTGTTCCCATGACCTGAGAAACCTTTATGTTCTCACCGTTTGAGGATGTGGGATATTGAAAAATACCCCAAACTCTCCTACTATTTCTGCAGCTTCTTGTTTTAACTAGAACTGACAAATGCAAGCCACTGCAATCCAAATAATTTATATATTTCACATTTGCATCATGTTTAAAAGTATTTCCAGCATCCGAACATTATCTTTTTCAATCAATACCATTTATTTTTCAATAAGTATTCTTCCATCCTTGACATGGTTTAAAGTTAATTTTTCTCTGCCTGATCTGCAGGTTGTTGGAAGCTGAAAAGAGACATGTCAATAGGAGCTGTGAATCTGATCCAAAAGTAACTAAAGCATCTGTCTTTCTGTAGCCTGTAGGAGAACATTTATTCTTGATTAACTCTAACTAGGTCTTGAGTGATATATAAAATATGTTTTCGAAAGAGAAAGTAGCCAAAATGAGGTTGTTATGATCTTTTGCAAGTCTTGGATCGGAATGAGATGCTTTTTAAGCTTTTAGATACTAGAGTTCTTTTGCGAGTCCTGATGCCTGAGACACTAGAGGATGTGGATGAAGTTTTTCTTGTTTGTGGATTGATCAAAATATACTGATCAATTTTGAACTTGGCACACATCCCTCGATGTATGTTTGGATTTTGATCCAATAGTGTTGTCGAGTACCTACAAAATCCTTTGTCCAGGTTACCAAAAAAACATGTCCCATTATTAACAAAAAGCATTTTGAGTGATGTGTTTTTCATCATCATCATTCTTCATTTTTAGTTTTCTTTGGCAAATAATAATGTCAACGAGGCACACTTTATTTACTCTTCCTCAAGGAGTTTCAAGCTTTTATAGGGTCTTAGATCTTGAAGATGTTCCTATTGTTCAAATGCCACATGAACTAATTACAACTTTTAACTTCAATATATCTAAGTTTTGAAAATAACAGAAGTTGTAGAGTTTTGGGGGAGGCCTAGGAAAACTTGATTACTTGTGTACAATTTTAGAGCTCTTGTTGGGAGTTGGCATTGCGTAGTTACAAAACTAACGACATCGATCTGCTGATTATTGATGTGGTCAATGTGCCTCCGAAATTGTTGTCGGCAACCTCAAACTCAGTAGGTTGTGTGGCATTGATCAATTTCTGAAACAAAACTCACTATTTATCACTTCCAGGGTTATTATCAGCAACATTGAACATCGTAAGGTTATGAAACTTCTGTATATTTGGCACCTGACCAGTGAGTTTGTTGAGTAAACATTGAAACCACATAAGATTCGTACGTTGCATGGGATATTGACCAAGGGATGGCGCCAGTAAATTGATTCATGGTAATGGAAAAGAATTGAAGGTTGGGAAAAGCATTGATCAAGTTTGAGGGAAGATTTCCTTGAGTTTGGTTTAGTACTACCTCGAAAGTAACTGTATCAGAGAGGTTACACATGTAGGAAGGGATGATACCAGACAACCTATTTAAGCCTGAAGACAAAACTGTTAATTTTTTCAACTAGGATAGAGAACTAGGGATGCTTCCTTCTAAGGTTTTGGCAGATGTAGCAAACATCTTGAGAGACGAAAGGTTCCCTAAAGAAGGAAGGATCTCTCCAGTTAAATTGTTAAATTGCAAATTAATGTTTCGAAGCTTTCACAAGGGACTGAATTGGGGAGGAATTTTACCCACTAGATTGTTTTTAGCAAGAACGAAGAGCATTGAGTTTCAAGCAGTTGGATATGTTGGGAGGAATATATAGTGCCAGTAAGTGAGTTAATGTTTAGACGCAATACTTGCAATCTATCTAAATTCCCAATTTGAGGGGGGATTTGTTGAGTGAAGCTATTGTTTTCGAGATTTAGCACTCTTAAGAAGCTTGGATGTCCTATATGTGGAGTTTTGGATCCCACAAACACTACAGACTTCAGCTCCAGCTTTGTCACCCTTAGGCGATGTCGTCGACCACAGGTGATGCCATGCTAGAGGCAAAAATGAAGGGATCAAGTATAAAAATATCGGCTTTTAATATCTATCGAAACTTTGAAAAAAATGAGATGGTGGATATATTGAGGATATTTAGAAAAAGAAATTTTTTTTTCAAAGAGTCAATTTATTGGATTTACATGTAAAAAGATATGAATGGTAACTTCATTTACAATAATCAGACCAAAACATATGATCTATATAGTACGGATTGTAGTGATGAATATAATAGTCATAGATATCTTTGGAGCTATAGACTGTTTCCCTTATAAGGGGATAACAAGAATGAATTCAATTGGATGATTGGTCATGTACTTCTCCACATTGATTATATCCATAAGCGTTATAACCAAATTGATTGTTGCCTTCATGAGATTCATTTGAGATCCCATTGTGCTCTGTGCCTAAACTGATATAGTCAAAACTTAAGGCAACTAAAGCAACATCAGATGGGGTATTTCAATCATTAGTTGCACCTCTAGTCCTCCTCCCATAAACAATCTTCTCTTGAGTACCATGACCAGCTGTTCTAGATCTGTGGTCTTCATCTTAGGTGGAATGATCAAAATTAATTTCACAGATAAATTGGTTCAATCATCCACCCATAGAAAATTGTCCATATTTATACATTTCACCTCCACTGCCTTTCCACTTCCACCATCTTCATCATCATATTTGTCATGAGGAGAATACTCTTCACCCAGATTAGCCTTGAGAGAATTTCTCCTCACTTAGATTCACCTTGAGGGGATTATTCATCACTCCTTGAAGGGATTTCTCCTCATATAGATTCACATTTAGGGAATTATTTCTCACCTAAACTTGCTTTGAAGGTATTTTTCCTCACCTAGATTCGTCTTGAGGGGATTTCGCCTCACCCAAATCCACCTTGAGAGGTTTTACCTCAAGGCATTTTTCCCAAACAGGATGTGCTGCCTCTCTATTAGGTCATTACCTGACTATAAACCGTTGTTAAAATTTTATACCCCTACATAACCTCTATATTCCGTAATGTATGTTTCTCTGTGAATAATTGAGTAAGTGTTTGATATTTTTTTTTCTCTCATCAGATTTTACATATATTTCTTCATTTTCTCGAAATATATCCTAAATATTTTATATATCGAATATATCGAAGATATCTGACGATATCGGAGAAATTTCACAAAAACGGTGGAAGATAAGATATTTTCCCTATATAATATATCGGCCACTTTAAAAATGTATATATCAAAAATTTCCCAGATATTTTAATCCTTAGAAGAGATTCATTCCAATTCATTCCATGAGCTTGTGACCTGTTTGGGATCACGTGGTATTTGAGCTTTGATTGCTAGTAGTGCCAGCCTATACGCCATCATTTCCCCCGAGTCTCATTGTTAAGGGATGGTTTAGTTGCATGAAGGAGCTACAACAGAAAATGAATATTGCATTAAAAACTGAGGATATCAAAACCAAAACTCCCATTTTGATTTATTTATTGTGTATATTAACCAAACAAAAGAAGATATATTGTCGGTCGTGAAATAGGTGAGTTCCATGTGATGCATAAGAAACTAATTTATAGGATAGGAAGATGGGCAACCAACCAAAAGTACTCCCTTTCTTTCCAATTCTTGTTTCCCAAATATACCAATTGTTGGTGCATGATTAGATTTTTTTTTTTTTAAAAAAAAAAAAAAAACCAAAGAGAGGGAGATATATGCTGGAGTTTTTGGGTTATGAATCAGGTACAAGTTCATTAGAGTCATAACAATCAATTATGATCAAGATGAGCACTCTTTGGTTGACTTAATAATTGCTTTCTTGCGAAAGACGACTGACTTAATTCGATCACTTGCTTTCCACTAGGGACTAGTGGCATGGTGCGGTTTACCTAGGACGACTGACTTGTTTCTTATCTTAAATCTAATGTGGTTTCCTCTATCAAAGAAAAATATCGATCATAAGGGAAGCAGAAGCACCAGGACGGGTAGCATAATCTATTACAGCTAGGAAGACTTAGAATAGATGATAAGGACAACCACTGACGACTTGCTTCGTGCTTCCAACTAGTACCCATACTAGTAGTGTAGTTTTTTGTTTTTTTCCTTTCTTTTTTCCGATAGACTACAAACAGTCGTAATTAAGCACCAGATCAGTAAGCAGCACTAATATAAGTCAGCTTGCATATCATTGCATACTGTGGAGGCCTTAGAAAAGAGGGTGACTGTTCTTATCTAAGGCCGGAGACCTTAGAAGTCCGACCATAAACTGATATTATTATCTAAACTCTCCGGCCTTTTCTGTTTACCCTGTTTTGTGTTTAGGTATCGTATGTTACACACTTACACATATTGATTGTCCGCTGGTTTCTTTTGTACGTTGTTAGTGTATGGCGATGGAATGTTTAGGAAATTAAGAGGGAAAAAAATATTACCTAAATATTTATTGCAAAATGAGCAATTATCTAAATTATGTTATAAACTAGAGAAAAATATAGAGATAGAAGAGAGAAACAGAGTATGGAGGAGGTAGAAGTGTGTATTTCATTCTCACCCTTTATATAGAGGTAGATTTTACATCATAAGGACGTAACTAATGAATATTTACAGTGGACAGCCAAATATATATAATATTTATAACATTCCCCCTTGGATGTCCACACTAAATGATATGGTGTTGAACGCGCTTAATGTTGTCTCGTCAAAAACCTTGCCAGGTAACAAAAACCCAATGGGATAAAAACAACCCTGGTCGGAGGAGAAAAAGAGTACAACGCGCATATGTCCTAGGTAGCATAATTTTGAATGCTCCCCTTGATGAGGATCTCCCCCTGATTGTTGCAAGATTCAGTCATGTATGTAATAAAATACATGCACCATGTATATTAGATATGGTGTGTCGATCATATAGGTGAGACCATGTGTGCTTTACATAAAAGAGACTCATCATGAATTGCAATTCCTGCAAAAGTTAGTGTAATACCAATAAACTATGATAATAAATCTTACCTCAAGAAAAACCAATTTCATATGCTCAAATTATAGATAAAGATATGAGCAAAAGAATAACAATATAAAGGAACAACAATTGACACATTTACCTTTATCCGAGCATTGAAATTTAAGTATGACATACTTAGCCATAAATATCAATTTATGTAATTGATAATTTCATATAGGCTCAATATGAGCTCTAGATAAATTCATAACTTCGCGAAAGTTAGAATATGTTGCAACATTATGAGTACGATTCGAATTCGATTTCTTAGTCTTGTCATAGTACTCATTGAGGCAATAAGTCACTTTGACTGTAAATGAATGAGTATATATGAAACTTTAGACTTTTTGATTCCATGGGTGAGCTTTAAGCTCTTTCATTCATTCATGGACTTGTCTTTGACAATATGAATCGGTCAAGGATTTGATTAAGCAATATGCTTATAATGACACATAGAATTAGGAGATTTGCTTTTAGCAATTTGCCTATAAGATCTTCATATTAATCAAGACAACATGTCATAAGCCTCTCGTCAATATAACACATATATGTAACACTGCACTTATAAAAAAGTTTTCGTTTGGAGAAGAATGATAGTCTCATGTCTCTATAAAGAGACTTGTGTCATAGTGATTTTAATTCACTAGAATGAACACCCTCTTGTATTTTAGGGGTTATAAAGTCCAAATATTTCATCACGTTTCCAATAATCAAATTCATTGGAATTGCCTCTTTCCAATTTGGCCAATATTATAATTTGTCGACGTACAAATCGAAACGTGGAATAGTATACAGCCCCTGATGATTTTCAGTAGCGCTACTATAGATGAGATATCATCAATGATCATCAATTAGAGATCTATCACACATTCAAAATATATGCATGCATTAGCTATAATAAGCTTATTCATATCCGGTACCCATGCCTCTTTTAGGGCATTTGTTGTCTCTCAAGGACAAATTAATTAAAAAATGTGGATCTTTATATAACCTCATAACGAGTGTTATAGGACTTGTATAATCTTCCCTTATAGAGAGATTAAAACATTGGACTTGGTGGATATATCCCACATAATGCATGCCGTTACAATAGTGTTTCCTCTCCCTAACGGCGGGAAGACCATCTAGTTTGACCATTCGCAAAATATGCGTGCAAAAAATTTGGATTGGAAATCCATTGGTGGGTGGCTAGCCCAAACCAATTTTTAGGTCAAAAACTTGTCTTTAATAAGTGTCACTTTCTCAATTTCTCATAATTGATTGAGACTTTTTCTTTAGATAATAATAAGACATGGTGGATAAATATCACACACCAATTCATATCGTTTTTCATAATATTCCTCCCCCTAATGACAGGAGAATTGTCTTATTAAAGTGACAACTCGCAGATATGGGGTAAATTATAATATTCTCGTTAGGAAAGTTTGCAATTATTGTTGTATTAAACAACAATGTAGAGTATGTATGTAGATGAGTCTACATGACATAGAATGACACATTAGTCACGCCAAAATAAATTTATTTGGCTCAATGAAATTTTTAATTCATGATATAGTATACAGTAGTATACTCATAGTTGATTAATACAACATAAATTAGTGGAAATTTCATCACCAATATATGCAGTGGTAATTCCATATATGTAACATAATATGAGCTCAGTTGGAGTCGGTCATCAATCAAGATATGCAGCTCTTGAGATGATTGTTACCTTAGCTGTTGGAAGCATCATTTGTGAAAAATTATTAACAATTGCAATGGATCATGTCCATAGTTGCATTATATGCATGCAAGACAACTATGTTTGTCATTATATTTATCATGAACATTCATGGTTCAAAATGAATTTATTAATGAACACGTGGTTCATATTATTGTTTGACACTGAAAAATGTCAAAATGATATACTCAAATTTCGAGTTTGGGACAGTAGTCCATATGGGTATAAGCATATACTCCAATAATAATAGATTTAGGGACCATAGCCCTCATACTCAAAACATTTGGTTTGAGTCTTCACAATTAGAAGCATGTTCTAAAAGTGGAGTGAACAGAGATTCACATGTACTCATAAAGAGAATGGACAAAGGTCCTGACATAAATGGAGATCAAGAAACAAGATGTTTCGATCTATTTGATTGTATAACAATCAATGGAGGAATTTTAAGTCCTCATGTAATTGAACAAGAAACATGAGTGACAATTTTATATCAAATTATCAGATAAGATAATAAGAGGAAATTAAATTGAAGTTGTCAAACTCATGAAAATACATACCTCGATTCTGTTGAAAATATAATTGATATTTTTGATACCAATATGTGAGTACCATATGCCAAAATAGAGGCAGATTCATTTAGAGTCAGTAATTGAAATATGCATTAATATAACATTATAACAAAATAATCATGAATTTGTTGTAGTCTAGTTGGTTAGGATATTTGGTTCGCATCCAAAAAGACTTGAGTTCAATTCCCAACGATGGAAAATAATTTTGTTATTTTTCACAAACGACATAATCATATGAGGTAGATATAATCATCAGTAATAAATGTTCATTATGATCACATAAAATAAATAACTATGGTGAGTATCGAATAATGGTAATAGAATGATAATAAAATGAGTTATTAATAACAATAACTACAAGATAATGGCAATTAAAAATATTATCATGATAATTGTAGCTCTTGCAACAAATACTCATGACAAATTCAGTTATGAAAGAATTGTAATAAAGGTAATTTAAACATAATAAATATGATTAAACAGATAAAGATAATGAAACATAATTACGTTTAATAGGTGCCAAAACATAGGCTTAAAATGACTAAACAAAATAAATAGAGACAAAAAAAAGGCCTAAACATAGGCTTAAAATTTATCGATATCAAGACTTTGTGCTTGTTATTTTCACTGACAGATTCTCCACATAATTTTAGTTCGGAGGTAATCATATGTTTAGCGGAATTGAAAATCAGTGACAGATTTAAAGTTCTAAAGGCGTAAAATGCGTCCATTCATACCATGCTCTAGATAGAACAATGGTTTTCTGGTGAGCAAATCGATCAGCCAATGCTTGCCAAATCTCAAGTGGATCTTTCACCGTAAGGTAATCATCTTTTAGGATCTTATCAAGATGATAACGCAAGAAAATCATAGGTTTGGCGGGATCTTGCACAGATGACTTATTGTCAACTTTGATGGCATTTCCAAGGTTTTTAGCCATAAGGTGAATTTCAGCATCAAATAGTTCTTGCCAGAAATTTTAAGAGGATCATAGTCCAATTTTGTTAGATGCGTCATCTTTCTACAAACAGAAAAGATGAGATATATTAGGATCCATAATTATTAGAACAGTATATTCTATGAAAAATTTCTTATACGAAACAAAGGTTTCGAAGAGTTCATAAATATGAACAATGGATCCCATAGGGAACACACGAGAAAAACATTCGTGTGATGTCTATAGAACCATAGGTTCTAAGACTACTCGGTCAGAGGAGTCGAGTTTTGAGCAATGGAACATGTAGTTCTCATTGTCGTATATGAAATATAAATTTTCAACAATTATATTATATAAAAGATACATACAAATATATGTAAATGATCGCATAAAGAAAATTGATATTCATCTAGGAGAGAAAGAAGAAAAACTCATAGATCATTAGCCTTAGTCATAAGCAACTATGTTGCACCATAAGACTTGCGGATCATCATGGAGTTCAAAGAAGAAGAAGAAGAAAAATAAAAGCAAATTCGTGCTGATAACGTGTTATAAACTAGAGAAAAATATAGAGATAGAAGAGAGAAACAGAGTATGGAGGAGGTAGAAGTGTGTATTTCATTCTCATTAGATCCTTTATATAGGGGTAGATTTTACATCATAAGGACGTAACTAATGAATATTTACAGTGGACAGCCACATATATATATAATAGGGGCCGTGACCACTTACCCAATTTTAGCCCAAAAATTGCCCACTTACTCCACCAAGAGTTTTTTAACCCCATTTACCCAATCTAACAGTGTTTGATAGTATTGCCCTCATTTTAATTAACAAATTACACTCATATCTCTCTCTCCTCCCCCTCATCGATTTCTCTCTCTCTCTCTCTCTCTCTCTCTAACCTCATCTCAGGCTCTCTTTCTCTCTCTCTCTCTCTCTCTAAGCCACCACGCCCACCACTCCACCGTCGATGACGGCCTCCACCGCCGCCGCTCTGTCCCACCGTCGGACCACTAGAGTATGACACCATCCAACTCCACGATCCCAACCCCTCTGGGCTTCGCCGGTTTTGTTCGTCAGATGTCCGGGAAGCTCTCCACACCGGAATCGGGTCTGGGCTTCGTTTGCAGGTCTCAGACGACGTCAAAACTGTGGTCTATTGGGGGGCAATAGACAAATTATTGCCCCCCAATAATTTCTTAACTGTGGTTAATTAATCACTTTAATTAGAGTTTTGATAAGTCTTATGTTGTTTTGAGTTTATTAAAGTACAATAATCTGTCAATGATAGAAACTAGTGATTTTTGGGGTGGTCTATTGGGAGGCAATAGACAGATTATTGCCCCGAAATAATGTCTTAACTGTGGTTCATTTATTACAGGTCAGTTCAACAAAATGCTGCTAGATTCATTAACCAAAATAATTAGATTTATTGGGGGGGTCATAATATGATTATTAGGGGGCAATAATATGATTATTGGGGGGTAATAAAATCAGACGCTAGAATCCGGTCACCAGTCCGGCAGTCGAATTTGGGATTCCGGTGACTGGTTGTCGGTTTCCGATCACTGGACGCCGGACTACAGTCACCGGTCGCCGGAGACCGCGGCCAGCCAC
This sequence comes from Rosa lucieae, assembly GCA_024704745.1. NCBI lineage: Eukaryota > Viridiplantae > Streptophyta > Magnoliopsida > Rosales > Rosaceae > Rosa > Rosa lucieae. The sequence continues at coordinate 11,383,993 of CM045492.1, read as the reverse complement.
TAGTCACCGGAGCACAGCAAAGTGGAGGATGACTTCTCTCTCTAAGTGAGAAAGAAGGAGAGGGCAAAAAAGTCCTAAAAATAAATAAAAAGAATAAAAAAAGAATTAATTGGGTATTAGGGAAATAATCTCTTAGAGTGTTTGGGGTAAATGGGGTTAAAAAACTGTTAGTGGAGCAAGTGGGCAATTTTTAAGCTGAAATTGGGTAAATGATCATTTCCCCTATATAATATTTATAACAAATTATTCAATTTCGCAGTATATAACACTAGACTTGTAGTTTTTTTTCTTGTTCTTTTTTTTTTTTTGACAAAAATGACACTCGATTAGTTGCTTTCCCAGTTTGTTCTCAGCTGTGTACAAAGGTAAAGGTTTAGAGAGAGAGAGAGAGAGAGAGATATATATATTATTTTTTTTAATACATTTCATAAGCTACTGTTTTTTTTTGGGTGTAACTACAACCTACAAAAAAAGCCGCAGCCGCTCTCTAACTGTCACGCCCTGAATTTAGAACAAAGAAATTCAAATCCGAAACGCGAGAACAAACACAAGAAAACACCCAAAGAAAAATTTTCAATTAAACTAAGCAACTAAACAACTGAGCTTAACAATTAAACCGAATGTAAATTCAACATGTAACCACACTCACCAACTCACTACACAGCGGAAAACTACAAGTATAAGCGCCCTTCTACACCCACGTGACGGAAAGTCCACCTCAGCTTCGATAACGATCACTCGAAATTTTAACCTGCACAATAACCCTACACCATAGAAATAGTGCACCGGGAATGAACAAAACAAACCCGGTAAGCTTTTTAGCCCGTATGAGTAAACTCAATTAAAGTGACTCACGTCACTCATGCTTATAATTCCTCAATTCGTGAGACAATTAAAGCATTAACATTTAATTCCACAAAAACATGCTTTCACTATCTTAGTCTAACAAAATCAATAAGCAATTATCACAATTAACTCCAAATATGTTAAACAAATTATGTCTCCACAATCTATCAGATCCCCAATTATTTGCCTCAACCGCATAACCACAAAATTACGCTCACTCCCCTCAACATAAAGCGTTTGCCAAAATTATAACATCTCAACTCATTTCACGATTGCTATGGATCACAACCCACAACCGTACACACAATAAGAATTAAACAAAATCAGTAATCCCTGCATAGAAAACTTAGTTCAGGAGATCACATTAAAATCAAACAAAAGAAATCATAGTAATCCCTGCATATAGTTTAATTCAGGAGATTACATTAAAATCAAACAATTGAAATGAAGAAGAAAGTAGATAAAGAAATCACACGATAGAAATGCAAAAGAAAATATATACATATATAAATAAATCAAACACTCACGCTAAAACCAAGAATTCACCATTCGATTCTGAATACACAATCTCACAAAATAACTCGTTCAATTGTAGCCCGTCACCGCCTAGGGTTATGGTGTCCAATACTCTCCTCAATCATAGCCCGTCACCCGCCTAGGGTTATGGCGTCCGACTTACTTACTCAATCGTAGCCCGTCATCCACCTAGGATTATGGCGTCCGATCACACTTACTCAATCGTAACCCGTCATCCACCTAGGATTATGGCGTCCTATCTCATACCCTCACACTAGTCACCACACATGTACTCACACAGATCGTCACATAATATTGTTTCCTTATCTCCCACAACCTCAACAAATAGCAAAACCAATTCCAAATAATATGTTCTCGTCTCCAAGCTATCATCAAAATCGAATCCCACATGCTTAATAAATTCCCCAAATCATGACTCAATCAAGTCATATAAATCGACACCACGACCAATAATGATTCAAGTCCCTCATGGATAATAAATGAAAGGATCACACTTTACTCAATTACTCTTTATCAACATCAACTCAACAATATATGATAATTTATATCTTCAAGAGAAATGCTCGAAATGATAAATCAATCAATTAAATCAATACTTCACCCAATGCTATATCATCCAATACATATATTCCACGTAAATATATATATATATATACGTAGTCACCCACACATGAATGAGTACTAATACCAACTATAGTTCACACATAGTAAAAACCGAGAAATTCATTTTTATATACTTAAAAACTCATTTTCTTAAAATCATTTTTCAAACATAACAACTAAATGTAATTAAAGAAATTCCGTTCGTAAATGAACCATGTGAGATTTACTCACCTCTAATCCCGCTGCGTCTTCTTAACAGCTCGAAATATGAATCACAAATCGTCCGCCAAATCAAACCGTCAAACACCTAATCAAATGTAACTTCAATTTAGCCAACAACTCATAACAAAAATAAACGATGATTTAACGGTCGGATCGAAATTTACCGATGATCAAACGGTCCGATCCTCACATATCGCCCTTAGGATCACCCTCCTAAATTATCACGAAGATCCAACGGTCGGATCTTCCTGAATCGCCTTTACTAACATCTCCACAAATTTATATGAAAATCCGACGGTCGGATTCTCACGAATCGCCTTCCAAATCACTATTTCACAATTATACGAAGATCCAACGGTCGGTTCTTCGCCCGTGACCACACAAAGTCATCGGGACAGTCATATGATCAACATAATAAAACTACAAGTCCATTAGACGGTCTGATCTTCACAGATCACAAATCGAACGATCGAAATGTAAAAATTCATAACTTAATCATACGATCTCCAAAATTCACATGCTATGTATCGTATTGATTGCATAAACATGTAGAATATAAAAATGGGCAGAAACTGCCCTTGGGACCCCCGGAGGTTGCCGGAAAAGGTCACCGGAGTTAGAGGCAGAGCCGCCGCCGACTACCTCCAACAGTGTCAGGGCCAGGCTACTCCTCTTAGTTTCATCAATCTAAGAAACTTTCATAACTAGCACGAAGTTAGAAAATGAGTGGAAGTGGTCGAAATTACCTAAAACAGTCCGGTTTGGCCGGAATTTCTCCAGTTTTCTGATGAGGCTCCGTTCAACGTGAAATATATCGCTTTAGGTCCGGTCCTTCTTGGTGCTTGTTCAGAAAGTTGAGGCGAGTTCAACAAGCGAAGAACCTCGAGTTTTGGTGGCCGGAGCTTGGAGAAATCGCAGCTTGTTCCTTTTCGGGCTCGGATCGGTTTCGAGCTCCACCGCCGGGTAGCCGCCCCGAGAGAGGAAACGGTGACCACCAGTCGACTCAAAGGAAGGAGGCGAGTATATATGGGCTTTGTTTCACCTCAAACGATAGCCGGAGCTGTGAGAAAATGGCCAGAGAAGTTATGCTTTGTTTTCGGTTTCGGGGGAGAGGAGAGAGAGAGAGAAGAAGTCGGCTGCCTAAAAATGGAAACTGACACTTTTGGAAAATTTCCAAAAATAGTTAGGTATTTATACCCGAAATGGAAACTTTTCCAAACGCGATAACTTCTTCATACGAACTCCGATTCTTGCGTTCCACATATGCACGAACTCGTATCGACGGGCTCTACAACTTTTGTGAAGGAAGTTTTCCCAAATTCCGTATGTACAAAAAGTTGATTTCGCAACCCCCCCTCTAAACTATGCATTTCGAATAATTAATCGCCCGAAAATAATTTCACTCCACCCTCAAACCATGAAATCATCCCAAAAATCAACTTAATGAATTTCAGAAAATCATCATAAATTAATAATGAATTTCCAGGGTATTACACTAACCTAGGGTTAGGGTTTCTTTGCCGACTGCGTAGTTTTGTCTCTCTTTGTCACGTTAATGGCAACGATAAACGCAATGGCAGCCCGCCTGGCCTCCTCCCTAGCCCTCACTGATGGGAAGAACCCGGTGGATCTGCGCTCGTCTAAGGGTTTGAGACAACCCGAGGCTTTCATGATTGGCAAATTACTAACAGCGAGGGGATACTCGCGCAAATCATTCCTAGGAATGTTCCGGGCTGCATGGAGGATTAATGGTAATCTCAAGGTGGAGGAAGTTGGAGAAGATGATAGAGTTTTGTTCTCATTCACAGACCCAAACGATGTTGACCGTGTTTGGAAAGGAGGACCATAGGGCTATAACCAAGCTCCGATAGCCCTTGCACCGTACGACGATGTCAGCCCGGCGGTGGAGGTGCCCCTCAAGAAGTCATCATACTAGATGACGCTGCAAGGAATACCACCTTCATTCCGATCGGAGCGCATCATGCGCCTCATTGGAAGCACGCTAAGCGACTTCAAGGAAATCGATCGTCCGGCGTTCAGGAATCGGACTATGCGCATCCTAGTTGAGATCGATTACGTGAAACCTCTGTTATTCCACCGTCGTTTCTGGGTCAAAGACGAAGTCCAGTTTGTAGTGCAGTTCAAGTATGACAAAATCTTCGGTCACTGCGGCACATGTGGACTAGTTACTCATGTTGGCCTCCCCTGTTCTGAACCAGAGCTATTTGAAGATAATGATACACCGGTAGGGGTAGTAGCGCCACCCACAACCTTGACTGTGATGCGAGAACAAACAGTACCAAACCCTAATGTTAACAGGGTGGTGATGAATAACCAAACCCTAATTTTCAAGGCTCAGGTGCCAAGAAGTATACCAGAAGATCTTCTCCCTCTATCAGTGTTGAGCATGCGACATCATAAGAGACAGGTACAAATTCGGGAACAGCTCGAACCAAGATGAGATGAACATCCAATTACCGGTATGCGTAGGATTAGAGAAGATGATGAGGTAACAATCTCTCCTAAAAAACTCCGTTTGAGTCTAGCTATTGGAAAGAAGAATTTGGATGCAGTGACTATGAGTTTGCTAGAGGGACCTTCAAATGCCAATGACCCACCAAAAAGAAAGAGGGGACGCCCAATTGGTAGTGTCAATAAACTACCATATGGGACAGCAGGAAAAGAGAAGAATGCAAAGAAAGATGGAGAATCTGCCACGACAAAGAGCAAGAAGACCAACCTGATGCCGAGGTTGTTGGCTGCTGATGAGTCTGAGGCAAATACTAGCTCTAACCCTAAGGGGAAAGAGCAGGTGCTTGCTTAAAGTATCAAAATCTCAAGACATTATGAACTTCAAGCCTTCTTGAGTGGGAATGATTTCTATAGAATTTTTAAGATGTTTCTAGTTGATATGTGTACCACAATTGAGTGCTGGTAGATGAATGATTTAGCCTTAGGAAGTGAGATTATCCTTGCTTATTTTGTTGGCTTGCTGTTTCAGCGAGCGACCATTTAGACTTTAATGAGTTTAGGTGTGACTTAGATAGGACATCCAGTTTGTTCTGGCTCTTCTTATGTAAGTTATGTTAGACTCTGGCTTGTTCGTTTCATGGCTTTGATATCTAATAAAATCAAATCCTTTCAAAAAAAAAAAAAAGGTAAAGGTTTGAAGATTAGGAAGGTTTTTCCCTAGTTTTTTTTTTTCGTGCAATATAAAGGTTAATTAACAAGAGCAGAGAAGTTAGATATATAGGGGTGGATAGTGCAAGACAACTAATTAAGCCTATCGAGACAAATATATGATATATTTTCAATATATTATTATATTGGCCTAGTAAATGAATGATAGTAACTCTTACAAGCCAGTTAGCATTTGGTTAAATTATTCCAGCCATTGGGCAATAGCCGAATAATCGATCCTGCTGTAAGATTTATTTCCACTACTGTATACAGTATACACCAACTTTAACAGATTATGTTCATAATTTACTGCTGAAGGAATAACAGCTCTAGATCGAGCTATTGTTTGCTGCAGGTGTTCTTATTTTGGAATGAACTTTTTTGAAAGAAGAAATCAGCCCTTTATTGCACTAGAAAATCAATCAAACCATACAAAGATCCGCTGCAACTGCAGCTAAAAGAAAAGGAGGAGTAGAAAAATAAAAACTATCTTGCTGCAAAGAGCAAGCATAAGCTGCTAACTGATGGGCTACACCATTGTCCAGACGGCCAACATGAGTCACCTTCACAAAAGAATGAGACCGCAACATGGTCACCATATCATCATATAATCGTCCCAGAACGGACGTATTGCCAGTAGTAGAAACACTCAACTGACCTTGAACTATCAACGCATCTGTCTCCAATATGGCAGGAGAGAACGCATGGTCCAGTACAAATTCCATTGCCTTCTTACAAGCTAGCACCTCTCCGTGCTCCGGAGACAATAACCCATTGAGAGGGCAAGCTCCTCCTGCCAGCATAACCCCGAGTTCATTACGAATCACAAAGCCCGCTCCTCCCTTCCGAGTCACATGATCGAATGCCCCGTCGACATTAATCTTCAAAAAACCCACCGGAGGTGCAACCCACCGCACCACCCTGCTTCGTCGAACCTTGCCTTCCCTATTGTACAAGGTATGAAAACGATATTCCTGCAATATGGACATCGTCCGAATAACAACATCACTTGCGTCCCCCTTCTTTTGGGCCCAAACCCACTCATTTCTCTCCTGCCACATTCCATACAGAAGAAACAGCAAGTCTCCAAAGCTTGTTGGAGACAACTCCGCTGCACATGCAGCTATCCAGTGAAGTAGATCTCGACCTTTATGTTGAGGTCCATAGCAAACCTGTCTCAAAATCACGTTGGTCTACAACACCCTCTGAGTGAAAGCACAATCCTTACAAAGATGTAGAGTAGACTCGTGATGCGTCTCACATAACACGCACATCAATGACTCTAGCTGCACCTTTCTCGACTCCAACTTAACAAGAGAAGGCAAAATATCCAAACATACCCTCCACATATGAATCTTTGCCTTATTTGGAATAGAAGATTTCCAAATCTTCTTCCAGAATGGTGCCCCCACAGACGATAGGATGAGATTAAAATGAGGAGAATTAGAGAACGAAAATTGGTAGGTCGAATTCACAGAGAACTTACCATCCTTGGTCAACCTCCAAATCAGCCTATCATCCACCACTCTGTGACTCAACGGAATATTAATAATGGCCACAGCTTCCTCCATCGAAAATAGCCGCCCGATTTTGGCCTCATCCCACACCCCTGTCTCCACAATTAAATCCTCCACCGATGTTACCTCCTGTTGAGCCAAGGCTGTGGCTGTAGGTTTCCCATTAGGTAAAGCCGGAACCCAATTAGAAGAGAAAATCCCAATATCCTTCCCATCCCCCACTTGCCAACAACAACATTCCTGAAGCAATTCCCGTGTAGAAAATATACTTCTCCAGGAATAGGAAGGGGAAGCATGAGGAGTAGCCTCCCAAAACGAGACCTCTGGAAAATACTTTGCCTTATATATACGAGCAACTAGGGAAGAAGGATTAAGAAGCACCCGCCATGCCTGTTTGGCTAACATAGCAGAATTAAAATCTGTTAGACTCCTAAATCCAAGCCCACCAGTCTCCTTTGGATTACACAATACATTCCAAGTTTTCCAATGGATCTTCCGCTTATCTAGAGTACTCCCCCACCAAAATCGTGCACACATTTGTTCCATATCATCACAAAAAAAATTTGTCAGTTTAAAGACACTCATAGCATAAGTAGGCAACGCGGAAGCCACCACTCTGATAAGGATATCTTTACCTGCACCACTAAGCAATTTTCCTTGCCAGCCTGCCAGCTTCTTCGCCAATTTTTCTTTTATGTATTGAAACGTAGTAGTCTTCTTATGACCTACATAGGTAGGCAACCCCAGATACTTTTCATGTGCCTCCACCACCTGGACCCCCAAATAACTCGAAACCTCCTCCTGCATTTCCACTGAAACATTCTTGCTAAAAGCCACTGAACTCTTCTCAAAGTTGACAAGTTGTCTTGAGGCCCTCCCATATGTCTCAATAACATCCTGCAACTCATAGCAAGCCTCCAGAGAAGCATGCGCATAAATCATGCTGTCATCCGCAAATAATAAATGATTTATGGAGGGAGCATTTGCACACACCTCTATCCCAAGCAAGAGCCCTAACGCCTGCTTCTGATGCAACAACGCAGAGAAACCTTCAGCCCCAAGCAAAAACAATATTTTGGAATGAACTTTTTTTTTTAGGTGAATGAGGTTAAAACTTTATTGGAAATTGAGCACAAACTCAGGGTACATGCTTTTCAGCATCAATTACAGTATGAATAAAAGAAGGAACAGAAAGGAAAAAGAAATTCTGATCTTGTGCCGAAGCATAGGCTGCCAAAGCATGCGCAGCCTTGTTTGCCTCCCTTCTGACGTGAACTATTCTTGAACTGACCATAAGTGTTAAATCGTCACCTATATCCTCATAGAGCCTCCCAAGGAATGAGGTATTTGGAGTTCTAGCTTGAGTCAACTGTTGCTGCAAAGCTAAGCAATCTGTCTCGAAAATAACAGGCTGTAAAGCTTGTTCCAGAGCAAATGTTACAACTCCCCTATATGCTAATAGCTTGGCATGTTCAGCAGATTGAACATGGTCTATTACCTTCCCAACTGCACTGACAAAATTACCATTGGCATCCCTAACCAGAAATCCAATAGCCGCTCTACCATTCCCACCATTATATGCACCATCAAAATTCAATTTTACCCATCCTTGGGGAGGTGCTTTCCATTTCAAGTGTCTCCTCACATTATGAACTCGCTGTAACTTTGAGTTATAAAAGATGAAATTACTAAGTCTGCTAGAAGACATGAGAGCTATATCACAAGCTGAAGTGATTTTGTTTTCCCACACTCTAACATTCCGTTCTTTCCAGATTCGCCAAATCAAAAATAAAAGCTGAGCAAAGGCAGTCTTTGACAGTTTCTCAGAGCAAAACGTCAACCAACTCAAGGCATCCAAAGCATCAGAATCAGTCCCTAGACAACAACCCTTGATGCTAACATTGGTACTAAACACATCCCTTGTAAAAGTACAATTACGACACATATGAATAACTGTTTCTGTATCAGCATTGCACAAAACGCAAATCTGAGACTCCAACTCCACATGTCTAGAAGCTAAGCGGTCCCTAGTAGGCAAGATATTATGACATATTTTCCATGCAGTAACCTTAGCAGAACTAGGCATCTTATCATTCCAAATTTTTTTCCAAACTCGCTGATTAGCCACAACAGAAGGAGGAAGAGTAGAAGCATTTTTTGAGAAAGCAAAACGATAAGCTGATTTGACAGTGAACATACCTTTTCTCTCCAAATGCCATGTTAACCTGTCTTCTGGTTGTCTTGAGCTCAAAGGAATAGCAAGTATTGCTTCTGCATCCTCAGGAGTAAAAATGGAACGCACCTTGTTCTCATTCCAATTACTTGGAGGAGTAATAAGTTCATCCACCATATTCACATTATGTTGACTCACTAAAGCACCAAGAGGCTTATGAGCAGGTAACTTGGGTATCCAGGCATCGTTCCACACAGAGACATTATGTCCATTACCCACCTGCCAAAAAGCACCAGCCTGGATAAAATCCCTGGTAGCAAAAATACTACGCCAAAAATAAGAAGGTGAATCATGCGCAGTCGCATTCCAAAAATCACCCTCAGGATAATAACGCGCCTTATATAATTGTGCCACCAAAGACTCCGGATTAGAGACCACCCTCCATGCTTGCTTAGCAAGCATAGACATATTAAAATCAGACAAGCTTCTGAACCCCAATCCTCCCACTTCTTTGGCATGACATAAATCATCCCACTTTTTCCAATGAATTTTACGCTTATCTAAGGTACTACCCCACCAGAATCTTGCACACATCTGTTCCAAATCCTCACAAAAATTCTTTGTAAGTTGGAAGACACTCATAGCATGGGTAGGAAGAGCCTGAGCCACAACTCGAATTAAGATATCCTTACCAGCCCCACTAAGCAATTTGCCCTGCCAAAGCTTCAATTTCTCACCAAGTCTCTCCTTAATATACTCGAATGTAGCAGTCTTCTTGCGTCCCACATAAGTAGGCAAACCAAGATACCTTTCATGTGAATCTACAATCTCCATGCCAAGAAAATGAGCCACAGAATTTTGAACAATTTCACCAACATTCTTACTAAAGACAACTGAGCTTTTTTGGAAATTTACCACTTGACCAGAAGCTTTTCCATACACTTCAATCACCTCCTTAATTTGAAAGCAAGCCTCAGGAGTGGCTTGAGCATAAATCATGCTGTCATCTGCAAATAAGAGATGATTCACATACGGGGCATTTTGACAGATTGCAATACCTGGAAGCAAACCCAACTCTTGTTTCTGTTGTAGCAAGGCCGAGAAACCCTCAGCCCCAAGTAGAAATAAATAAGGGGAGAGGGGATCTCCATGTCTCAAGCCTCGAGAAGGAATCACATAACCTCGAGGCTTACCACGTACCAGAAAAGAGTATCTCACAGAGGTGACACATTGCATAACAACTTCAATCCAAACCGGAGCAAACCCAAAACGCAACAACACTTTGCGTAAGAAAGTCCATTCCATCCGATCATAAGCCTTGCTGAGATCTAATTTTAGAGCCATATATCCATCCTGACCCTGCCTTTTATTATGAACAAAATGAGCCACTTCATTTGCTACTAAGATATTATCAGTAATTAATCTCCCTGGCACGAAAGCACTTTGGAAAGGAGAAAGAAGAACAGGCAAAAAAACCTTCAATCTGTTGGCAATTACCTTCGAACATAACTTGTAAATCACGTTGCATAAAGCAATAGGTCTCAAATCCCCCATCGACTCGGGATTTTGCACTTTAGGAATTAAACAGATATGCGTGAAATTTATTTGTTTCAACAAAGCTCTAGTATGCAAAAAGTTTTGAACAGCTGCAATAACATCTTTACCTATAGCTTCCCAGTAATGTTGAAAAAATAAAGGTGGCATACCGTCTGGCCCTGGGGATTTAGTAGGATACATTTGGAACAACGCACACCGCACTTCTTCCTCTGTATACTGCGCACATAGACTCTGATTCATCTCCTCAGTGACACAGGGCTTGATAGCAGCCAAGTAAATTCCACTGCCTCACTATCCAGAGAAGAGGCTGTGAACATTTTTGAAAAATAAGAGGTAACTACCCTCTCCATACCATCATCATCATCCTTCCAATTTCCTTCAGCATTAAACAAACCCAGAAGAGAATTTTTCCTCCTTCTGTTAGCTGCCTTCCTGTGAAAGAAACCACTATTTCTATCTCCTTCCTGTAGCCAAGTAACCTTCGCTCGTTGCTTCCAAAAGGCCTCTTCTTGGGATAACAGATCCTGCAATGAAGCCATTAGAATTTTCTTCTCGTCATGAAGTTCGACAGTTAAATGTTCTCCCATCAAAAACTCCAATCGGCCCCGTATTTCAAACATTTGCTGCTGCCGAAATCTAAAAGTTTGCTGCTGCCATGTTTCTAGAGCTCGACGTGTACATATGATCTTTCTGGTCAATGCATACATTGGAACCCCTTCAAAATCAGTTTGCTAAAAAGATATGCTATTTGGAAATAATATTTTTTAGTACATAGAAAAATAACTGGGGAAATTTAAGGCCGGGGATTTCCTGAATCATGTTTCACAATTGCTAGCGAGAACAGTTCTGTACTGAACTACTGATCACTATAGAATTGATCGAGAGCTATTCGTCATGTTGCCTTTTCCTCTGAAAGATGACAGAGAGAGAGAAAAAAAAAGGGTGCTGTCTTGTTTTGGATACCATGAAAGATAACAGAGAGAACAGAGAGTTTGTGGAAAACCTCACACAGAGAGGATCAATTGTATTGCTTATTTATATTACACCAGATACATGTAGTACGGAAATTATTAAACACAGATTTACAAAGAGATTACAGAGGCTAAGCTTGAGCATCAAGTAGACTTGGCCTCCAAGGCTGGAATCATTTAGAGGATTCTGACCTGTTCTTCAAGGCACAACGATTCTGTTCATCATCCTCTACCTCCAGTCAAAACTCTTAAACATTACATTATGAAGAAATCCACTTACATTCATCTAGGAAACAATGAAACAAAAAGAAAAATGCAGTACATGTCAACTCTTTTGTTATACCTACAACTTTTTTGTTCCAAGGTCTCGGGTCTTCTCTGTTTTCCTCTATTTTGTTCAATCATATATATTGATTTTCATCAATAATTGTACTTTCTAATTTGTATTTCAGTAATCAATTACACTTTATCACATAATTAATTCCACTAGGGAGACAGTTTTGAAGGAAGATGCTTGAAATTGTTTGGTAAAAAGTTGTCTGTTCTAAAATATAAAAATAAAAATTGAGATTTCAGATATATTCATGGGCATTAGATCTATAAAAAAAAAAGCAAAATTTGGATCAAGTATGAACTCTTATCAATTGAGTTTGTTGCAAGTTGGTTGATGCACTGAAACTGAACAAACTGACAGTTTGAAGTTGATTCCCCTCTTCACTGATCCTAGTGGGATCATGAGTTTCAGACTTGGGATATATACAAGATGTTACTCTCTTTTATTCTTTTCATTACATTGAGGGCTCAAGGCCTCAAACACGCAGTTACACACTAAATACAAGATATAGTAGTAACAAAGCGAACAGTAAAGACAGCATATATCAATTGCAAAACAAAAAAGATCAATATACAACAAGCATGCAGCACATATAAAAGCCTTCACAAATCAGTAACATTTTAGAAGATTCTAGCCAAGAAGATTACCCCTAATTGTGTGCAATTCAGATGCAACATCACTAATATCCTTTCGGTTAGTTGGGGATTCGACAGAACAGGCAATTCCAATTTCAAATATCGAAGTCAAGCACCCATCAATTTTTTGTTCTCTCATACTCTCTGTGTGGGCTTCTTCGACGTTTATATTGCGTCCTTGAACAAGCAAATCTGCAATGTCTGCAACACCTTCAGGGAGAGCTGTCTTCACAAAATAATGAAGATTCAAGCCGTCACTGAACATGGGATCAGTGGGTCTCTTCCCTGTAAACATTTCTAACAAGAGAATGCCAAAGCTGTAGACATCCCCATATGTCGACACTCCACTTCCCATACCATACTCTACAGTTTAAAGAATGTGATAGACATTTGTCACTAAAACTGTACTTAAAATAAAATAGCACTCATCAAAAGGTAAATGAGAGAGATAGATGTGAAGAATACGTGGAAAGTTACCTGGAGCAGCATAACCAACTGATCCTTTGATTCCGATGGAGCTTGATTGATTTATAGAAACATTATTGGTTGGTTCCGAGAGAAACCTTGAAAGCCCAAAGTCAGAAACATGTCCAGTCAGGTCATTGTCCAAAAGAACATTACTTGGCTTGAGATCACAATGAACTATTGGTGTTTCACAGTGGTTGTGAAGATAATCCAATGCACAAGCAACCTCGATCAATGGCAATGTTGAGCCTCTGAACAAGGCTTAAACTTTTGGGTGCTTCTATCACCTCTTCATTTCTAGTGGATGGATGCAACCACTCATCTAAGCTCCCGTTGTCCATGAACTCGTAAACAAGAGCCCTAAAATCATTGCCGCTGAAATCATTACTTGAACATACAGTTAAGATCTTGACCAGATTTCGATGCCTGATATTTCTCAAAGCCTTACATTCAGCCATGAAACTCTTAGATGCTCCTTGGTGTAACATGTTAAGTACCTTCACAGCGACAACTCTATCATCAACAAGAATTCCTTTGTACACAGACCCAAAAGCACCCACACCAATCAAATTAGTTGAAGAAAAACCATCAGTAGCTTTCAAGAGTGTAGCGTATGAAACTTGCAAAATAGAGTTCTCCGTAGTGCTTAATTTAGTTTCTTTCATTTTCTTACAAAGAAGGAAAAAAGATAGCACCATAGCCAATCCCAAAAGTGTGAACCCAGAGACCAAAGAGATCATTAGTTTCATTTCACGGGACAATCCTCCTCCATGGGACTTACACACAGGAAGTCGAAGATGAGCAATACCGCCGCAGAGTCTGGTGTTTCCAACAACTGAAGTCGCACTTGCATTCTTAAAAACACCATCAATTAGTACTGCTCCCCAAAACTGATTGAAGGATAGATTGAGATTCTCCAAGTTTCCAAAGCCCTCGAAGAACTGTGGAATAGCTCCTGAGAAATTGTTGCGAGAAAGGTCTAAATCTTGAATCCCTCTCAATTCCTTCATAGATGAAGGGATGAGCCCATTGAAGAAGTTGCCTTGCAAGTGTAGGACTTCTAAACTTCGACAACTACCGAGGCTACTAGGGAGTTCTCCCGATAACATATTGTTAGAAATGTCTAGCTTACCTAGAGCCTTCAACTTTCCAATCTCAACGGGAAGGGAACCAGTAAAGTGGTTTGTTGACAAGTTCAAAGAAATTGATAAAGAGAGGAGACCATTAAGTAATTGTTGAGGTATTTTGCCTTCTAAGCTATTTTCAGAAAGATCCAAGTCTTGCAACCCGTGACATTCTCCTAGGCTTGAAGGGATGCTTCCAGTGAGATTATTTTCATCCAAGTACAGATAGTTTAACATTGTTAAATTTCCAAGAGAAGATGGAATGCTCCCTGATAGTTTGTTGCTATAAAAAGAAACTAACCCAAGCCTTAAAACTTTCCCAATGTCTGCGGGGATGCTACCTATGAAGTTGTTTTCCTCCATACCGAGTAGTAGCAGGTTTACAAGATTCCCTAACCCAGTTGGGATGCTTCCATGTTGGTAGTTTCCTCCAATTACAAGCGTTTTGAGATTGGTTGAGAGATTGAATATTGATGTGGGAAATGTTCCTCCAAATTTGTTGTAGCCGTACTCCAACCGTGCCAGCCGTGTGGCGTTGATCAAGTCTGATACAAAACTCAAGTCACCAAGTTTACCGCTTCCAAGATTATTAAAGTCGACATTGAATATCACAAGGTTATGAAGATTTCGTAAATTTGGCACATTTCCGGTGAGTTTGTTATAAGCACATTGAAAATTCACAAGATTTGTCGCATTGGATATTGACGAAGGGATGGCCCCCGTAAATTGATTATTAGAAATGGCAAAGTCTTGAAGGTTGGGAAAAGCATGGTTCAAATTTGATGGAAGACTTCCTTGAATTTGGTTTAGTAGTACCTGAAAGACAACTATACCAGAGAGGTTATAAATGCAGGAAGGGATGATACCAGACAACCTATTTACTGCCAAAGAGAAAAATGTTACTTTTTTCAACTGGCATAGAGAACTGGGGATGCTTCCTTCTAAGTAGTTAGGACCTAAACCAAATTTCTCCATAGACGAAAGGTTTCCCAAAGAAGGAGGGATCTGTTAGTGTGAGTCATCGTTACCTATTAGGAATAGGCTACAAGGGAATATATTGTTGTAAATACTTACCTTGTATGTGTTGTAGTACAGTAGTACACAATAGGTGTAGTACGATTGTAATCTGTTTATATACACCACAGAATGGGTGTAATAGAATATCAGAAAATTATTTTCTCAATCGTGTCTTATTTGACTTGGTATCAGAGCAAAGATCCGGAGAGGACTTTGTCTCTTCTTTCAGTTTTTTCTCAATCCAAGGAAAAACTATTGGGTTAAAAGTCACTTCTTTGGTTAGGCTTTGAAACGACGTCGTTTAGACGTCCTCTTCATCTTGTTTGTTTGCTCGACGTCGTCTTCAGCAAGAGCCTTCACTCGCTCGACTGCGTCTTCAGCAACAGATCGCCCAGACCTTCAGTCCAGACAGGCTCGTCTTGTGTCCCAGACCACCTCCATCTCTTCAGCAACAGACAGATCGCCGAATCCCATCAGTCTGGTGTCGCCCCGCTTCCGAATCCCATCAGTCTGGTGTCGCCCCGCTTCCGAATCCCATCAGTCCGGCGTCGCCCCGCTTCCGGCCTCGTCTTCGTCTGTCTCCGACATCAGATCGGTCTTCGTCCTCTGTCGTTTACCTCAGATCGCCGAATCCCATCAGTCCAGCGTCACCCTCTTCCGGTTGTCCCTCACTCTCTGTCAGAACCTGCTGAACTCGGTAACCGGGTCAACTCAGTAACCCGGTCCACTCGGTAACCCATTCAACTCGGTAACTCGGTCAACTCGACCAACTCGGTCAACTCCAACAGTTTTCAAAAAATATATATATATATATATATCGCTGCAATTGTTGGAATATCCTCTTTTTCCGCTGCATACTCTATGATTTTTACTACTGAATTGTTGTGATGGGTGGTGATCAAAGTGAAGGTCAGGGTTCTAAGACCACTGAGGTTCAGAAAGTTGAGGTCTCTGTTAAGAGCTCAAAAGGTGGTTCTTTTGGTGGTACCAAACTCACTGGTACCAATTTCCGAACATGGAAGAAGATTATGTCCGTTTATCTTCGCGGGATACACAAGATGGGACATGTGACAGGAACAATCAAGGTTCCTAGTGAAGATGACATAGAAGCCTATGCTAAGTGGGAAGATGATGATGGGTTAGTAATGTCTATTTTATTTAGAGCCATGACTGATGATGTGCTACAGATGGTAGAGGAATGTGCAACTGCTGAGGCAATATGGAAGACGTTAGGAGATCTCTATACAAATGAGTCTGATTTTATACAGGTTCATGAACTCATGTGCAAAGCTGCAGGAATGCAACAGAATGGGCAACCAGTGTCAGTGTTTTTCACCAAGCTGAAGAATGTATGGGCTGAAATTGATCAGAAGCGTCCCTGCAAGATCAAGAATCAGGAAGATCTTGTGTGGTACCAGAAGGAGAAGGAGCTAGAAAGGGTTCATGTCTTCCTGAGAGGGCTTGATGAGAAGCATAGCAGTGCCAAGGGAGAATTGCTCAGAATGACAGACCCTCCTAGTTTGAACACAGCTTTTACATACATCCGCAAGGATGAGTCTCAGCAGGAAAGTGTCAAACATGCACAGGTTGAAGTATCTAGCCTAGCCATTCAGGCCAAGTCACCTGCACCTTTCCTTCAGCAACAGAGTTCAGCCCCACTTCATCAGCAAGGTTTCCCGCAAGGCTTCTCCAACCGTCCTCGTCCTCAATGCTCTTATTGCAACGATCTTGGGCATGTTCGGGAGACTTGTTGGAAGTTGAACCCACATCTTAAACCTAAAAAACAAGGTTATCGCCTTAAGGGGAAAGCAGCTGCGGTTCACTTGGTCCAAGAACCAGATTTCTATGGAGTGGCTGGCCAAGATCATCATACAGCAGGTGGAGCTACCCCTACAGCCTCTATAGCTGGTCGAGGTAAAATTGGTATGGCTTTACAGATTTCTAACTTTGTTGGTTCTGATACATGGATTATTGATTCGGGTGCCTCCGATCATATGACTTATGATAAATCATATTTTACTGAATTGTCTTCCCCATCAGTGTCCTATGTAACCAATGCCAATGGTGAGGCTTTTCCTGTGTTAGGGTCAGGGTCAGTGCGTCTTACTCCTACCTTAGAACTTCATAATGTGTTATATGTGCCTGACTTATCTCATCACTTGATATCTGTCCCACAATTGAACACTGAGTCTAAATGCTCTGTAACCTTTTATCCTACGTATGTGATTTTTCAGGATCTTCTCACCAGGGAGATAGTCGGTCGGGGTATCTGAGGGGCCGGTTGTTCCATCTGGATCAGACATACGCAGGAGAGAAACCAGGAGCACCGTCCCGAGCCGCTTTGACTTCGACTTCTGATAAGCTAAGTGAGATTTGGTTGTGGCATCGCCGTTTAGGGCATCCATCTTTTAGTCTTATGAAGAAAACCATGCCTACTCTGTTTATTGGTGTGGATGAGTCAGTTTTACATTGTGAAACATGTGTCTTGGCCAAGAGTCATCGTGCTACTTATTCTCCTAGTATTTCTAATAAAAGTGTTATTCCTTTTGAGTTGATTCATTCTGATGTTTGGGGACCTTCTCGAGAGCCTACTGTCTCGGGTATGCGATATTTTGTGTTGTTTATTGATGATTGTACAAGACTGTCATGGGTTGCTCTTCTTAAAACCAAAGATGAAGTCTTCCCTGCTTTTCAAACCTTTCGTAATCTTGTTCAGACACAATATCATAGCACCATTAAAGTCCTTCGTTCTGACAATGGGGGGGAGTATGTTAATCATGCGTTCCAAGAGTTTTTTCAAAACCATGGGATTGTTCACCAAACCACGTGTCCACAAACACCAGAACAGAATGGAGTGTCCGAACGGAAAAACCGTCATTTACTTGATATGGCTCGTGCCCTTCTTTTTAGTGCTCATATGCCTAAGTATCTTTGGGGCGATGCTATACATGCTTCCTCTCATCTTATCAATCGTCTTCCATCTAGTGTCCTTCAGGGCAAAATTCCATTTGAGGTTCTCGCCTCTCATGTCTCCTTGCCATATTTTCACAATCTTCCAGCTCGTGTTTTTGGTTGTGTTGCCTTTGTCCATGTACCAAAAAATCAGAGGTCTAAGTTGGATGCCCGGGCCCTTAAGTGTGTGTTTGTTGGCTACGGAGGTCATCAGAAGGGGTACAAGTGTTATCATCCACCCACCAGAAAGTATTATGTCACTATGGATGTTACTTTCTTTGAAGACATGAGTTATTTCTCCTCTTCAGATACAGCTCTTCAGGGGGAGAATTCATATTTTGATATCATGGAGAGGGGGAGGAATCAGAGGGAGAAGGAGAAGGCACACAGCCAGGAGGTATTTTGACGGATCCGGTTGAAACTATTAGCTTGCCTCCTCCAGCAACAGAAGCACCAGTTCCCATCACTCAGAATGAGGTTGAAGACACAACTGCCCCTCCTGCCATCGCTTCTACCCCTGACCCACAGCTTCCTGGTACTGAAGATCATCCATTTGAGGTATGTCCATCCACTGATACTAGTAGTAGTGAGTCTAATGGTGAGAAATATGTGTTACCACATAGGACCACTCGAGGTCAATCAGCCAAAAGATATGAACCTACTCTTACTGCCAAATCAACATATCCAGTAGCCAACTATATGTCCACTAGGAGGTTGTCTAAGTCATATGCATCATTTGTGAATCAAATATCTACTGTATCAGTACCTAACAAAGTGCAGGATGCATTGGGGGATCCAAAGTGGAGGAAGGTTATGGATGAAGAGATGGAGGCGTTGCAGAAGAACAGTACTTGGCAACTTGTGCCTCCACCACAAGGCAAGAAGGCTGTAGGCTGTCGTTGGGTGTTTAATGTGAAGCATAATGCAGATGGATCAGTGAATCGATACAAAGCACGTCTTGTAGCAAAGGGATTTACTCAGACATATGGTATAGACTATGATGAAACTTTTGCTCCTGTTGCCAAGATGAATACTATTCGGGTTCTGCTCTCGTTCGCTGCTAGTTTAAACTGGCCACTCCGACAATTTGATGTCAAGAATGCATTTCTTCATGGAGAGTTAGCCGAGGAAGTATACATGAGCCTCCCACCAGGGTATGTAGTTGCTTCTCCTGGTGAGTTTGTATGCAAATTGAGAAAGTCTCTGTATGGTCTCAAACAGTCACCTCGTGCTTGGTTTGGAAGATTTTCACAGTTCATGCGGAAGGTTGGTTATAGGCAGAGCAACTCAGACCATACCTTGTTCCTCAAGCATCAACAGGGGAAGGTAACAGCTCTAATTATCTATGTGGATGATATGGTAATCACTGGTAATGACACTGTTGAGATGGATAGACTGCAGAGACAGCTAGCTTCTGAGTTTGAGATGAAGGACTTGGGTGAGCTTAAGTACTTCTTAGGAATTGAGGTAGCCAGGGGGAGAGAAGGAATCTATCTGTGCCAGAGGAAGTATGTTCTTGACTTGTTGATAGAGACAGGTTTATTAGATTGCAGACCTATTGATACTCCTATTGAGCAGAACCATGGTTTAGTTGAGTATCCAGATCAGGTACCAACTGATCGAGCTCGCTATCAGAGGTTAGTTGGGCGCTTGATTTATTTGGCTCATACCAGACCTGACGTTGCGTATGCAGTGAGCGTGGTGAGTCAGTTCATGCATAATTCGAGTGAGAGTCACATGGATGCTGTTATGCGAATTCTGAAGTACTTGAAGTCAGCTCCAGGTAGGGGAGTACTATTTTCTAAACACAACAACATTCTTGAGGTTTGTGGCTTCACAGATGCAGATTGGGCTGGAAATATCACAGACAGGAGGTCGACATCAGGTTACTTTACCTTTGTGGGAGGTAATTTGGTTACATGGAAGAGTAAGAAACAGAAGGTTGTGGCACGTTCTAGTGCTGAGGCGGAGTATAGAGGTATGGCTCATGGTGTGTGTGAATTGTTGTGGCTGAGAAAGCTGTTACGTGATCTAGGTTTCATACTAAAAAATTCCATGCAGTTGTATTGTGACAACAAGGCAGCTATTGACATATCACAGAATCCAGTACAGCATGATCGTACTAAGCATGTGGAGGTTGATCGTCACTTTATAAAGGAGAAGCTAGATGCCAAAATCATTACCTTTCCTTTTGTTCCAACTGAAGAGCAACTTGCAGATGTACTTACCAAAGGAGTTTCCAGAAAGGCGTTTTATGACTCACTAAGCAAGTTGGGCATGGTTGATGTATATGCGCCAACTTGAGGGGGAGTGTTAGTGTGAGTCATCGTTACCTATTAGGAATAGGCTACAAGGGAATATATTGTTGTAAATACTTACCTTGTATGTGTTGTAGTACAGTAGTACACAATAGGTGTAGTACGATTGTAATCTGTTTATATGCACCACAGAATGGGTGTAATAGAATATCAGAAAATTATTTTCTCAATCGTGTCTTATTTGACTGGATCTCTCCTGTTAGATTGTTGTATTGCAAAGAAAAAATCTGAAGCTTTGACAAGGAACTCAGTTTGGGAGAAATTTTACCCACGAGATTGTTCTCACCAAGATGGAGAGTGGTGAGTTTGAAGCAATTTGATATATTGGCAGGAATGGTGCCAGTAAGTGAGTTTTCCTTTAGAAGCAATACCTGCAATCTATTCAAATGCCCAATTTGAGGAGGGATTTGGTGAGTGAAGCTATTGTTCTCGAGATTTAGCACTCTTAAGAAGCTTAGATTTCCTATGTGTGGAGATATGGATCCCCCCAAAGCTAGAGAGCGCAGCTCCAGCTTCGTCACCCTTTGGTGATGTCGTTGACTGCAGGTGATGCCGTGCCACAGGCAAAAATGAAGGGATTCATTCCATGAGCTTGTGACCTGGTTGGGATCGTGTTTTATTTGAGCTTTGATTGCTAGCAGTGCCAGCCTATCTGTCTCATTCCCCCCAAGTCTCGTGGTTAAGGGATGGTTTAGTTGCATGGAGGAGCTAGAACATAAAATGAGTATTGTATTTAAAACTGAGTATATCAAAACGAATTTCACAGACAAAAATCTCATTTTGATTTTTGTGTATTAACCAAAAAAGGAGATTGTCGTTGTGAAATAGGTGAGTTCCATTTGATGCATCAGAAACTAATTTATAGGATGGGAAGATGGACAACCAACCAAAACTCCCTTTCTTTCCAACTCTTGTTTTCCAAAGACAACTGTTGTTAGTCTATGTATCAAAAACTGAGTTATCAAAACCAAATTCAGAGCCAAAACCTACACCTTGATTTTTTTTTTTTTTGTTGGGTTATGAATCAGGTACAACTAACCGTACAAGTTCATTAGTCATAAGAATCAGCGTATAGAATATATGATGAAGATGAGAACACTTTGGTTAACTTAATTATTTCTTTCTTGCAAAAGACGACTGACTTATTTCTTTTCTTAACTTCATTGCAATTTCCTCTATCAAAGTAATATATCGATCATAAGGGAAGAAGAAGCACCAAGACCAGTAACAGAACCTATTATAGCTAGCTAAGGTAGACTTAGAATAGATGATAAGGACAACCACCGACAACCTACTTCGTGCTTCCAACTAGTAGTGTAGTGTTTTTTTCAATAAAGACTACAGTCGGTCGTATAATGTGAGGAGGAAAATGAAATAAAAATAAATAAAAGAATGACTTTTCTTACCTAAGGTTTAGGGATCTAATCTTAGATAGACACAAAACAGGCTAAGTGTGTCTCATTATCATTAAGGGCATGTTTACTTACTTGGAATGGAATGAAATGTAATGGAATGATTACGGAGTAAAAACACCCATGTGTTTACTAACACATAAAGGAATCGGAATGATTCCAGGTAAAAGAATTCATGTGTTTACTAACACATGAAGGAATCGGAATTGGTGTAGGTCTCACCTATTTATCAGGAATCGATTCCTGAATACTCAGGAATTCGATTACGAAGGGGGGAGATGGGAGATTGAATACTCAGGAATCAATACCGATTCCTTTCTTCTCCCATTCCACTTGTCTCCGATTCATGATTATTTTCCATTCCAAGTAAGTAAACGTGCCATAATTAGAAAGACTTCGTGAAGTCCTCATTTTAGAGGTTTCATTAGAGTCTCCCCCATGAATACGAATGTATCCAAAAAACAAAAAGATATGAGGGCCTCAGTTTTTGTTGGTGAACAAAAAGAAAACAACAAAAAATTCAAGTTAATTACCAAAAAGGTCCAAGAAGATAAAGACATTATATGATAAGACTCTTTATTTGAATGAGCTATTTCTCAAGTAGTTACTGGGCTTTTTAATATATAGAATTTGTTTCTACACCTTTTAATTAAGCTTTTTTCATTTTTGATTTTTCTTTGGTCAGATAAACATTTTTATATCAATGGGCCAAAATGAGGCCTTCACAGACCTGAGGCCTAAGCCAGCCTTGGCTGCCTGCCCTTTGGGCCGACCCCATCTTCTTCTATAATTGTATTTTCTAAATTGCATTACAGTAATTAAACTTCCATACAAAGTTCGTAATCTATATATCGTGTAATACCCCAGAAATTTGTTATTATTTTCTGAGGATTTTCCGGAATTAATTTAGTGGTCGTTGGTAAAAAAAAAAAAAAAACCAATCTAGTGGATGAAATTTGAAGAATTCTGGTCGAGTCTGCTAAATCGCACGACAAAGCACTTCCTTGACTAGTTGCACTCTCCACGCTTAGAATCATCTTATATCACTCCCATTGATCAAAAGAGGAAGGAGAGATGATTCGAATTGGACTGGTCTCATCCAATTTGGTCACCGGACAAAGATGTTTTGGCCGGGTTTTGGGTTTTGGGTCGGGTCGGGTCGGCTAGAGAGAAAATTAGGGTTTGTGATTTCAGCCAAGGTGAAAAGTGCATTAGCATTTTCGGTAAATCTCTATTTATAGCCCTATTTTTTTTTTTTACCATAACTTTAAAGTACAAAGTCTGTTTTGCCCTTCCGATGTGTCTAGGGACTAAGTTTAATATTCTCTATAATTTTTTTGAAGAGAATTTTCCGAAATAGCCAATTTATAAAAAGTCAACCTTTATGTTCCCTTATTTGTTAATACGAGACCGAATAACGTAAAACTTAGAGTAAATGATCAGAATACAGTAACGAGATAAACTAGATATGGAGCGTATCAATTATCTATTCCTTATAAAAAAATTTCACCCCCAAAATTTCATACTGTCCAAGTGAGAATAGGGTGCACACACACCAATTCTGAAGTACCATATTTGCGAAGAAGATAGCAAGCCGATCATAAGAAAGTGGTGATGATAGTGCACAAAATAGATGTGCAAGTCTACTCAAGGTACGCAGAAGTTAGCTCTAAAATTGAACCAAGAGTTGGCCAACTAGGAATGAAAGATTAGCACTTGAAAGGAATAGTCCTCAAGCTGAAACTTGTGGCCAGCCATTGAAAGATTAAGAAAACTTTATGATTCTGCCGAGGTTGGAAGCAAAGTTAAGGCATAACACTACCATGTGATCACCACTAAAAGACAGTTAACTGGATATTTAGGAATGCATGGAGTTAAAACTGAAATTGCAATGCACACAGTGGCGGATCTAGGATTCAAAAGGGAAAATTTCGCAAACAGTACACCAAGTAAAGACCACTAATAATTTTCATACATAAAGTTTCAAACCTAGCATTTTAGTACACGGACTCTCGAACCCAACCCACTATGTAGACACGACGTCAATGACACCGTTAACTCTTAAGTAATTATTAATTTGTCAAGGGGTAAATTAGTACTCTCACAAACTGGTTCATTTTTGGTTTAAAAAAAAAAAAAAAAAAAAGAATGCTTCTCTCTCCCTCTCCCTCCCTCCCCATACCCAAACCCAGAAAACTCGACCCCAGCGACCACCGCATCTCCTCCACCTTCTAAATCCACACCACCAAACTCAACCCCACCAAAACCCTATTCTAATCCCAGCCCCATCCCCATCATTGATCACCACCACAATCCCTATGCCCATCCTTAGTTCAAATTTCGTATTCATCAAATCAAAGCAATGGAATCGAATTGAGAATTGGAATTGGAATCAGAATCACAATCTACCTTGAGCTTGAGCTCAGATGGGGAATTGGAAGAAGAAGAAGGAGATGAGGGATCAAAAGGATCAAGAGCAGTGAAATCGGGTGGAGTCTAAAAGAGGGACAAAGAGAACTACTTATCGACAACTCCGACATTGAAGTAAATGAGGCCGGAGCTGGGCACATCGACTCGGATACCTTTCACCAGAAACCAGAGGAAGAGTTCCTGAGAGGAGACACCAGATAAGTCGGCAATTCGACCTAAAGTGAGAGTCCCAGAGACGTTGAAATCGTACCAGACTTGATTATCAAACTTGGTACGGCAAGGCTGGGGCAGAAACACCAGGAATTCGCCGCTGGAATCGTCGAGGGAATATTCCGTGATGCCTTTGGGGAGGAGGTCGATGGGTAACCCATATTGCCGGAGGTGATCGTAGATGCTTCCTCCTCCTCCTTTTCCGATGCTTGTTTTGTTACTGGATTTTGGGGCTGGCGATGCTCCGGCCACTGCGCCGATCGCATCAATGAGGAGCAGAAGAACAAAGCCCCCGAGGGATTTTGAACCCTGCAATCCCAATGCCATTTTTTGTTTTGACTTTTGAGTTTGAGAGATGGGCGCAGGGATTGATGGTAATGTTGGAATTGCAGAGGTGATCGGGATTGGGAGAGGGGAAGAGAGATGGGTGCCCATGGCCAGAGAGAGAGAGAACACGTTGAGTGCCCAGAGAGAGAAAGCTGGGTGCTCAGAGTAAAAAACTGAACAGACCATATTACCTCTCAAATTAACGGTGTTATTGACGTCGTGTCTACATAGTGGGTCGGGCTCGAGAGTCCATGTACCAAAATACTAGGTTTGAAACTTTATGTATGAAAATCATTAGTGGCCTTTACTTGGTGTACTGTTTGCGAAATTTTCCCGATTCAAAAATGGGGTGGGCTACATATTCATGTGTCTCTTTAGGCGAAGTCCAAATTTTTTTTTTCTAGTACAATTATGCACAAGTGCGAGAATGCAAGAGAGGCGAGATAAGAACCTGAGAGTTCAAGTGGTCAACGATTGAATCTAGTTTGAAATTTAGGCTTTCCTGGAAAGAAGAAAAAGACGAAGAGTGTCACGCTCCGAATTTAGAATAAACAAAATTCAAATCCGAAACGCGAGAACAAACACAAGAAAACACATATAGAAAATTTTTCATTTAAACTAAGTAACAAACAAACTGAACTCACAATGTCAATACCAACTCGTTCTTTAGAGTCACATATTACATTACAGATAGTTTACAAATCAAACTGAATGACAATTCAATAAGTAAACACACCCACCACAACTCACTACCCAGCGGAAGACTTAAAACTAAGAGCACCCTTCCACGTCCACTCCATCGAATGTACACCTCAGCTTTGATAATGATCACTCGATATTCTAACCTGCACAATAAACCGTACACCATAGAATAGTGCACCGAGAATGAACAAAACAAACCTGGTAAGCTTTTCAGCCCGAATGAGTAAACTCAAATAAAGTGACTCACGTCACGCATGCTTATAATTTCCCAATTCGTGAGATGAATTAAAGCCACAACATTTAATTCCACAACACAACCAAACATCAAGTTCATATCATATCATCTCAATGACAAATCACACTCATATCCCCTCAACATAAAGCATTTGTCAAAACGATGACCTCACAACTCATTCATAACTCACTACAAGTCTCAAACCACACCCGCACTTACAATTGAATTAAGTAAAATCAGTAATCCCTGCATGGAAACTTAGTTAAGGAGATCACATTAAAAACAAACAATAGAAATCATATAAATCCCTGCATGGAGTTTAGTTCAGGAATTTACATTAAACAAACAATTCAAAAAGCGGTAATCCCTGCATATAACTTAGTTCAGGAGATTACATTAAAACAAACAATACAAAATACAGTAATAGTTTACAAATTAACTACACAAAAATAGAAATGAAAAAGGAAATTAATTAAAGAAATCAACAACTCATGCTAAAACCAAGACTTCACCCTTCAACTCCAAATATACCATCTCTAAAATAACTCGTTTCAAAACTCGACATCGTTACCTCAATCGTAGCCCGTCACCGACTAGGGTTATGGCAGCCGATACACTAGCCTCAATTGTAGCCCGTCACCCGCCGAGGGTTTTGGCATCCTATACTCTCAACCAATCGTAGCCCGTCATCCACCTAAGATTAGAGCATTTGATTCCCTTAACCGATCGTAGCCCATCATCTGCCCAAGATTAGAGCATTCGATTCCCTCAACTAATCGTAGCCCCTCATCATCCTAAGATTAGAGCATCCGATTCCCTCAACTAATCGTAGCCCCTCATCAGACTAGGATTAGAGCATCCAATTCCCTCACACCTGTCACCCTAAATCCAAAATTCGCAACATACAGGATAGTTTTCTCACGACATGTTCAACAATTCATTATTCAACATCTTACGTGCGGAAATAAAAGCTTGAATAATAATCAATCCATTCCAATCATCTCATCACTCGATAGCACGCCAATCAATATATATATCCCACGTAAATATATATATATATATATATATACGTAGTCATTCACTCAGCTATGACCACTAATACCAACTATAGTTTACAAATTATACTTCTCGAAAATCATTTTACATCAAAACATTGTTTTAACTTACCCATGAACCGTTGTCGATCAAGTTCATATATTTTAAAACAAATAATTTGTTTCGAAAATGATTTTTCATGCTAACAATAACATATACTAAAATAAAACATAACTACTTTATCAACCGAAACACCGTGAGATTTACTCACCTCTAATCCAGCTGCGTCTTCACACAAAACCAAGACAAGCACCAAATCATCCAAACTCCACTCACACAATTCCGTCAATCACCTAATCACATCAAGGTCACACTCAATACAACACAAAATCACACAATTCACAAAACACAATTATTCGACGATCCAACAGTCGGATCGTCATCCGAGACCATCCAATGTCTTCGGAACACTTCTACGATCAATAAATCAAAACTACATGTCGATCGAACGGCCGAATCCTCACGGATCGAAAACCGAAACGAATCGAAAACCCTAAAACCCTAACATGATCATACGATCTCCAAAAATTACAAATATTTATCGAAATGCTCGTATCGACGAATAGATCGAAATCAGGAACAGAAACTGTCCTTGAGGTGGCCGAAAACCACCGGACAAAACCACCGCAGTGGCGGCACCGCCACCGACCCCAAGTCAGAATTTGGCAAAACTTCCAACACCAAAGTTCTTCATCTCAACTCCAATTGAAACATTCATAACTAACACAAAGTCAGAATCAAAGCCATTTGGCTGGAATTTACCTCGCAAGTTTTGAAAACCGATGAACTCTAGATTCCCAATCTTCAAAATTCGATCACCACAGATCAATTCGCTGCAAGCCTTCTTGGGTGTAGCTTCTACTTCCTCTGGGCTAGAAAAGCCCTCAAAGTACTCGAGCTATAGTGGCCGGATTTGGGAGAACCAAGGCCGGCGATTTGAGGCGATTTGCAGCTCGACCGTGCAACTTCTCGGCCTTGTAGCGTCGTTTACGGTGCTTCCCACAACAAATCACCACCACAGACGTGTAGAGGGGATTGAGGAGAGCAGGATTCCCTTTGGAATGGAAGCAAAAGGTGGCCGGAGGAGGAAGAAATCGGCCGGCGAAGGTGAGGGGCGAACTTGGGTTCGGGACCGAAGAGAGAGAAAAAGTTTCCCATTTCGGAAACTTCTGATTTTTTTCCTATTTAACCAAAATGGAAACTTTTTCCGAATGCGATAACTTCTTCATACGAACTCCGATTTCTGCGTTCCATATGTCCGCGAACTCGTATCGAAGCGCTCTACAACTTTCGTGAAGGAAGATTTCGGAGAATCCCAATGTATAAAAAGTCAACTTTTGTGAACCCCCTAAAACGTGCACTTCGAATAATTATTCGTCCGAAAATAATTCCACTCCACCCTCGAACCACGAAATCGTACAAACGAACACTTTATTAATTCCAGGAAACATTTAGGAATTAATAACAAATTTCTGAGGTCTTACAAAGAGTGAGAGTTTGTGATGGACGGAGAGAATGGCAAAGCCAAAGAGGAGTTTGACTTCGATAATTCGGGAGTTTCAGTGGGTTTCATCAAACAAACATACATACAAACAAAAAATATATGGGAAATTCATTATAAACCCAATTCCTAGCAAATTTAATGGAAAAAACCCACATTTTTTTTTTCAATGTACATCCAATTATTGCCAACTAGGAAAATATTGTCTTTCTTTTTTCTAAAAATTACACATATTTCCACCATTTAAATACGATAAATATTAGTCAACTAGCAAAATTAACGTCATCTTTAAATAACTTAATTATAGAATTTTTATTGGTCCCAATATTCTAGCAGTTATCCTTCTACTCATCATTATTAATTTCTAAAATTATGGATCTTTTCTTCACACTTTTTTTTTTTGAATTCGAAGATTTTATAGATTTAAATGAATGTGAAATTTAAACTTTCTATTTTAAAGGTAGATTTTGTGTTTTCTATTTATGTTTTCCATCCAATTACTTGGAATTTGACTTAAAGGTAGAGGGTTTAGTTTTTAACCTACCTAATAGTTTTGTTTTTTGTTTTTTTAACCTAACTTATAGGATTTGAAATTTTGTGTTTTCTATTTCTATTTTCCATCCATTTACTTGCAACTTAACTCAAAGGTAGAGGTTTAAGTTTTTAACCTAGCTATGTTTTTATTTTTTGTTTTTATTTTATTATTTTATTTTATTACAACCTAAAGATTAGACGCGTGTGTTTAGTTAACCTCACTTCTAGGAATTTTCATTTCAACCTACTTATTCGAATCATTTTTCACACCAAGCTCTTTCTTAGGTATTCTATCATTGCCAGTTGGCCATATTTCTTAGGTTTAATTAATATTTCTAACTCATCCCTATATGCATATACCTATCTATTAGGTAACAATTGAGAATGAACAACTATCAAACTAATATGACAATATGCAAAACGAAAAGTTCAAAGAAAAGAAAAGTATCTTGTTCTAGGTATATTGTTCAAATTAACAAGATACTTTACCATAAGAAATTCAGAGCACAATGATGACAAAAGAAAATATTTGAAAAACTAAATCTCATGAATAAGTAGATACCATACTTTCGAAAGCCAAATATTAGAAAGAGAATATGGTCACGAATGCATAAGTGATAGGCAGTACGCAAGTTCACAACAACAAATTTGAACTTCTTTCTTATGATCTATAGAATTGAACTAGTATCTGTATAGTTGAAATCATGGTGTTATATATATATATATATATATATATCAATGAAAGTTTGAAATCAAAGCATGCACGATTTAAGCCATAATGTCGGTGAGCTGTGACCTGTTCGTAAGTTATAATTTTAACATTATAATGATCATGGATTTGATTCTCACTAACATATGTAAGGGTGGGGTGGGCTAAGGTTTTTATTTTTTTAATGTCATATGCTATAATTATACATCAACACTCTACAAGGAAGGACGTTGTCCAACCTCTAAAAAAAAAAAAAGTTGTCCAAGGATAAATCATCAGGCATATAGAAAAATATAAAAAAATATTAAGTATACATCAACACTCTACAAGGAAAGTTGCCTACGTGGATTGGTTGTAGATTGATAAAAAAAAATGGATGAGTTTTTCCTAATATCTCTTTAGAAAATTGGGTTTATATCTAATTTTTCAAAAATATATATCATATATATAGGTTTTTTTTTTTCAACCCAAAAGTCTGAGGAGGGCTTGAGTCCTCCCACCCCTATACCTAGATCCGCCACTGAGTGCACACAATGAGCATTCAAAAGGTGGATACATTCCCAGACTTCAGCCATTACCATGCAAAAACTGAGGTATTTGGGTCCATTCATTACTGATGGAAAAGGCCTACAGACCAAGTGAATACTTCATGCCCATACCAGCAGAAAGGAAGAGATTCTGAAAATGGTTACCAACATAATACCAGGCCCAGCCTTGCCCAAGGGTAGCCATGGCGACAGCCCAGGGCCCAAGGGAAGGTAGGACACAATTCTTTTGAATATAAGGTTATATATAAATATATGTGTGTGTGTGTGTGTGTGC
This sequence comes from Rosa lucieae, assembly GCA_024704745.1. NCBI lineage: Eukaryota > Viridiplantae > Streptophyta > Magnoliopsida > Rosales > Rosaceae > Rosa > Rosa lucieae. Next base: position 11,353,565 of record CM045492.1, on the reverse strand, counting down.
AACATATGCTAGGGAACGTGACAAAAAAATCTTTTATTTTAAAAGTCTAGATGACACCAACTACGTGTTTTCTTTTCTTCTTCTTCAGCTCTTCGAATCATCGAGAACTGTTAAAAATCATGCATCATTATAGCAGAGTCTTGAAATCAAAAAAATTTCTCTTTAAATTTGGGATTTTTATGGTTATTAAATCCCTCAATTCACTTGCATCATTTGTCTTGTTCAATCTTTCGCCCATTCATCTCCCAATAGTCTTTCTCCTCTCTATTTTTCTGTTCTTCTGCGGTGAGTAGACATTTTTTTTTTTTACATGCATTTTTTAATTAATGCTATAAAAGAGTCTGCTAGTTTGGTGTTTGCGTCATCCACTTCACATTCTGGGGCTCCCATGTTTAAGTTCTTGCATCTCTCTCCTTTGCGGCATAGTGCTCCCAAGTTTTCTAGAGTCACTTGGATGCCTCCACCGGCCCCTTGGATAAAGATTAATATTGATGGGTCTTTCAAAAATCGGGACCAAGCAGACTTTGGAGGCATATCACAGGATAATGATGGTTCCTTTGTTCTTGCTTTTGCCTCAAGAGTGTGTGTCCCAAGTGCTCTGGATGCAGAAGTTTTGGCCTTTATTGAGGCTATCAGGGTGGCCAAACTGAATGAGTGGCATTAGCTGTGGGTCGAAACGGACTCGGCCTTGGTCTTGAAGTATGTTGCTACTCCGAAATTGATTCCTTGGCGACTGGGTGTGCAATGGTCCAACTGTTTGGCTCTTGCAAAGCACTTGCAATTGCATGTTTCTCATATATATATATATATATATGTATATATATATATATATATTCAGGGAGGGGAATGCTCCAGCTGATACCTTAGCTAATTACGATGTGTCTCATTTTGGAAGCCATTTATGGTCAGCACTGCCTTTGTTCTTGGTTCATGGTTTTGGTAGTGATTTTTCATCAAGGCAAACCTACAGGTTCTCTTAGTGCTATAAGTTACTTTATTGGTTCTCTTTGCACTTAATTCAATTATGTTTGTTCTCTTTTGCATTAGTACAAATCTTCTAGAATGTTCTATGTAGAATTGGGTCTCATTGCTTTTTTGTAATTTTATTTGGGAGTGGCCTTGGCTGCGTCCTCCACCCCACTTGTTTTGTTTTTGAGTTATCAATAAAATTCCGAGAGTGGGTGTTGAGCTAGCCCTCTTCTCGTTTTCCAAAAAAAAAAAACTTGTGGACTGCAGATTTTGCTTTTGTGCATGTAACTTGGTCATTTCCTCTTAGTCAGAAAATGTGTTTCACATGGAAATCATAATGCACATGCATGCATGGATATGCATTATTGTTGATGCATGTATCAATTTATTACTTGTTGAACTGGACCAGAGAACCTAAAACTAACTAGTTAAGTATGGGTTGATTGGCGTATATTAATTGACAGATCTCTGGCTAAAATTGATTGTTGTCTTCCCTCTTGTGGCATCTAAGATTCAAAGTAGGGGTCATCACGGGCCGGGTTAGGGCCGGCCCTACTCTAAATTTTAGGGCTTAGGGTCGGGCCAGATAAATTTTAGGGCTTAGGGTCGGGCCGGGTTGGGGCTTAAATATGTTAACCCTTACCCGCCCGAAAGGCCCGAGCCACTAGGGCCGGGTCAGGCCAGCCTTCCGAATAGGGCCGAAATACGCCTAAAAGGGCCTTAATTTGTTTAACAAAAAGAAATATATTACTTTTATTTTTATCTCAAAATGTAGCTTTCAATGATTATATAGGTAATATAAGACTCATTATTTTTTGTTGATCATATTTAATATAAATATAAATATATATATATATATATTGAAATTAACTTATAAGTTATTACATTTATAAATATTAGTTAAGATGGTTATATTCAGTTAACTATCTCTCTAAATCTCCCAAATTAATTGTTGTTTAACAAAGGAAACAAAAATTAAAGAAAATAAAGCTTAGGAAATCAATTACAAAAAATAGACAAGTTGTATGTTATAGACTAAAAAGAAACATATTAAAAAAATAGAAAAAATAGAAAATTATTAGGGCTTAATTGGGAGGGCTTAAAGGGCCGGGCCGGGCTTCATTTGCATGACCCTTACCCTACCCCATTTGAGAAAGGGTAGGGCCGGCCCGACCTAATGCAAGGGCCGGGTAGGGCTTCGGCTCTATGGGTCGGGCGGGCCTAAGGCGAGCTTAGGGCCGAAGGGCTAAATGATGAGACCTAATTCAAAGGTTAACCAATAACTAGCTAATGTAATTACAGTCACACAAAATAATATTTCTTCTTTAGTGGTATACAATAATAATTGTCCATTAATTTCTTGTATCTCCCATTACTTAATTATACTGCGTACCTGTATGTATTTTCTCAATTTTGTATCGATTAATTTAATGCAAAGCTCCACATATTATTCTAATCTAATGGCCCGCTCCCTATAATTTCAAGACTCATAAGCATTATACTAATTACTAAATAAGACTTACTTTCACAATTATGACACTATTGTTTTGCATCGAAAACAAAACAAACAGCTTCATAAACCATGGTTACTTGCAAGGCTCATTGTATGTGATGTAAACGATTAAAACGTTTTCTCTCTGAGGAAATCCTAAGGAGGCTTAACAACCTTGAGAATATTCTCGTCTAGCGGTGGCCCTAGCCTAGGTTGGCCTTTTGGCTTCACCGAAGCCGCATGGCTTTGATGCCGGACGGGATTTGAATGATCCGGAGCTTTGAAAGGGGTTGGCTCAAGGTTTGATGATGTTGACAGCTAGTACCAGATGATGACTTGGACGCAATGAGTGTCTGTACATGGTAGGTCATTAACGATGGCCGGGCTGGACGGTGGATTTGCACCGGATCAAGGTCGAGACTTCGGAACTGCGTTTTTGACCGTGGCTGCGCAACTTGCAGCAAGGTGGCGGTGAGGGACGCGGTGTCACAGTTTGAGGCGTGGGGTTGTAGCTATGGGATGCGGCATAGCGGGGTGAGGTGGTGGGATGCGGCGGTGGAATCGGGTGTCGAGGGTTGAGATGGTGGGATGCAGCGATGGGATCCGGCGGCTGCTTCGGTGCTGTGTACAGCTTGGGAGGCTGAGGTGAACTTTGGGCTTGGGTCACATCATCCTGTTAGACCTTGTGGATCACTCCTCTTTGGGCTGTCCTTGGGCTTCTATGGTGGGCTAGGGTTTTGCTCTCAGCCCATTCATATGTTTTTAGTTTGTCTAATTACAATAAAGTTCCTTGTATTAGGAAAACTCTATGTATTTCTAGCACCTCTGGAGTAGTACCAAAAGACTGTATTCACTACCTCTATGTATTTAAATGTCTAATAAGTAGGACAATATGTACGTACCACTCATGGGTACTACCACTAGCTTCTTGTCTGTCTATAAAAGGTAGTGGAACGGTTTGTAACGGCTTATTCTGGTTTGTGATGAATATATTATTTCGCCCTCGTGGCTTTACTCAAAAAACAAAAGAAAACGAACACATACTATATTTACTTTAGTTAGTTTTGTAGAGTCATACTACATAAGGGACAGACTAATATAGACAAGTGTAGTTCATTGCTGAAAATAAGTGTATAATTTTAAATTGTTATAATTCCAACATTTAACACATATGGTTGAGATTCATTTGTCTCTTAGATGAGCAGTATTGTACTTTCATACATGAGTCTTTTTAAATTCTAGGCTTAGAGCCAAAAAAAAAAAAAAAGAAGAAGAAGAGAAAATTAGATATAAGCCTAATTTTCTAAAGAAATATTGAGATAGGAAACAGAACATGTATGAGAAGTGTTATCGTACCACAACTTTACGCCAAAAATAATTATGTATTTTCTTATTAAATAAAATCACACCCAATGCAAAGCTTCCTTGTAGAGTGTTGTTGTATAATTAATATTTTTGTGTTCTCCTATATGCCTGATTTACCCTAGAGATAGTTAAAAGTAATAAGAGATCGATGATAACTGATCCTTAGTTTTAGCAATTGTTGCTACTTATGGAAACTTGAATTCTAAATTCTTCTTTTATTTCTTAAAATAAAACCGTTAAAACAATTCTTGTTCTTCCAATTTATTATAATTTTTCAATAGAATTTTTTTTTTAAAAGGGGGCTGATGCAGCTGCCCTAAAGCCTTGATTAATAAAACTATAGAAGACGAGGGGGGACGTAGAGCTTGAAACCCAAATTAAAATAAGCATCAAGTAAACATCTTGAAATAATACCAAGAGTCACCACTAAATCTATGTATTCTAACATACACCAATTAGCAAAAAGTGTTCGACTGACTACTACTCTATTTGGTTTAACAAAGCGGTAACATACCGGAAAGATAACTCTATCATGGAGAAACATCATTACAAATAGCACAGCTTTCCCACTACGTTGCCGTACATAAACAAATCTGGCAACACTCTATTTCATCTGGCCTCTAGGAGGTTGAGTATGTTTAATCAAGTAAACAGCTCGCCGCCTCACTAAGCCAGACAAGGCACACCGAGTGTACATACCGGGACAAAGCCCAAGTCGCCCTACCACAAATCGATAGGGATTTATTTCCAGCATAAAGCCATAATCTATTAAAAAGCATAAATAAAATAAAACAAGAAAAATAACAGTAGGCCAATAATAGCCCAATGACTTGGTCCAGGCCCAATCTCCAACCCATCGTAGGAATTACAAAAGCCCACCTATCAAGCCCAAAAGCGCCCTTGACTGCCTCCCACAGTCACACCCTTATCTTCTTCGCACCACCTCCACCGTCACTCTACCTCAATCTCACCACCACCCTCCATGCTCAGACCACATACACCTTCTACCGTTCCCGCCAACCTTATCGAAGTTAATGCCACCTCATCTCTAGGGAGACAGGAGAGAAACCGACCTCGTAATCGAGGTAGCCGTCCACCCTGCCCACTAAATAAACCAACGAAACTCACCTTGAAACTAGCGACAACCCATGATAGTGAAAATTCTACCACCCAGCCCCCAACTCGCGCAAGCCAGAGGGAAGCCCAACAGATGCCTTCGAGCTTGGATAGTGACCCACCACAATCCTCGCCGTCTGAGAGAAACAATGGGAGGAACCTAAAACCCAAGAAGGACAGAGCCCATCCGGCTCATGCGCCTCAGGCCGAAGAGACCGGAGGCCCACGCCAAAGCTGGTGCGCCACTGGACGAGAAGATTTTTAGACGAGGGGAAATCCTAGCTATTATAGAGAAAACGAGAGCGGCTTATATCCACTTTCATTTAGTGCTTGTTCTACAATGAATAGAAAATTTTGTGCATTATGCAACTCAGCAATCAGTACAATAATGACTTGCCCAAAGGGCAGTCAGAAAAAGTCATTAACTAGAGAACACTAAACTAGCACATCCCTGACAATAGTATATAAAAGTACGCTTCTAGTACACCACCTTTTAGAAAATTAAGCTCAAAACTAGAAAACTTAGAAACTACAAAGAAGAAAACAACTTGAGCAATCAAAGCTCTAATTTTCTTGTTGATCCTCTCTACTTGAAAAAAGAAAAAAGCAAACCCATCACTCCTTTTTGTAAAAATTGATGAAGGCCCTCAAACAAAGAAATAAAACATATTAACCTAAATACCAAGTGGATTTAGGACAACTTAATCCACAATAAGCCGAAGGGCCAATATGGAACCCAGGCCCAAACAAGTCATCTAATGCAAACACTAGGGGGGAAGATCCACAATCCAGTCGCTGTCGAAAACTGCCACCATATCTGCTATCGAGACTACAACATCAATGTACACCACCACCACCGCATGTGTTGCCATCGCACCTACCAATGTGACTAAAAGGATAAACGTCGCCACAGCCATTAAAGGTAACAGAGGGCTGACCTGATCTTGAGCAAAACCTCTCTGCCTCCACCACCCCAACAGACCAGCAAATTCACCACAGAACCACTGCAAAAACCACTGATTCAGCTTAGGCCAAGCCAGCTACAAAACCAACGTTCGAACTCCAGTTGCCATGAACAAAATGACCACCCGCAGAGAACACGAGCTACCGACAAGGGAAATCCAATTCAACCTTGAAATCAAGGGACGCTATCGAAACCAACCACCGAAAATTCCAAGTAGAGGAGTAGGAAGGAGGGCATCGCCATCCTTCCAGGTCCAAGGTACATAAGCACCACTAAACAAAATCAGTCATAGTCGAGAAAGCTCTCTTGTGAGACTCATGATGAATCATCGAAGGGTTACACCTCATAGCCATCTACAAAGCAACTAGAGTAAATGGGAAGCCTACCTATGGTGGTTGATGTTGCAGTGCTAGCATCGGTCAATGCCAATGGGGTATCTAAACCTAGAGAGCTCTTCTAATGAGGACCACTAAAATGAGAAGTAGTTGACGAATTTTTTGTGAGACCCACTTTTCGATCACATTTCTGCAAATCAACCGTTAGATATATATTTAGATATTCATGTATAGATCATTTATGCAAATTTTCAACTAAATTGAAAATCGTTAAGGCATTCATAATCGTAATTTATCAGTTATGGACATGAACGGTTCATGTTTGATAGATTTGGTTCTTCCATTGATTTGATCCAGTTTGGTAACTTAACGATTAGCAATTCAGAAGAAAATTTTCAGAAGTGATCCATTCATGCATACAGACACACCTAACGGTTGATTTGTAGTAATGTAATCGAAAAGTGGGTCTCCCAAACCGTTGATTAGAAAGTCCTCAACTAGTCCTCATTAAAGTAGTCCTCATTAAAAGAGCCCCCTCTAAAACTATATATCTCTTGACATGATATTGAAAAAAACTCATAACAAAAAACAATGTACCTCATAGTATGAACATCACTAAATATCATGCCTTTGCCCTTTGAAAAAAGTAATCAATGAAATTCATAGCATAAATAAAATAGAAAACCAAAAGGCATTAATTTTTAGAATTTGGAAGTCCCATCTACTACCTTGTGGCCATGACATGAAACATAACTTATACTCATGATGTTAAATAACAAAGCTTTAGAATAGTTAACTAATAAGGTATCTAAAACTATATATCTCTTGACATAGTATCGAAAAAAGCTCATAGCATAAAACAACCTACCTCATAGCTATGAACATCACTATCTATCATATATTTGGAATAAGTAACCAATGAAATTCATAGCATAAATAAAAGAAAATAGAAAGCCAGTAAGCATTAAATTTTTAGAACTTGGAAGTAACGCTTAGTCACCTATTACCTTATAGTCATGACATTAAACATACCTTATAGCTATGACATTAAATTACAATAAACATACCTTAAGCTATGACATGAGATATCTAACTATATACCTCTTGACAAGGTATCAGAAAAAACTTAATTACCATAAAACAACTACCTCATAGCCATGACCATCACTAAATACCATACATTTGGAATAACTAACCAATGAAACTTATAGCATAAAACAAATAAATAAATAAATAAAAAGCCGGTAGGTATGTTACTATTTTGAACTTAAAAGTCACGCCTACTACCTATTATTCCTTCAATAGTCACCTGAAAGTTAGGTATTATACCCAGGTTAGTATCTATATAATAAGTATGGTATATAGAGTCAAGCAAACCTCTATTTTAGGTATGTAGCTAATACAAACCATCATATGAACCAAATTCTTAATGACATTTCATCAAATACATTAATTGAATTCGTTGCAACGAACATTAATGACATTGTTCTTTCCCATCTTAATCACTATAACAAATACTGTCAATAGTATGAATCAAATAACTTAATTAACTCTGTGATAGAAGGTTTTTGAACTAAAAAGAAAGATATGCAAAAATCTCTTAGCATTTGGTTCATTAAAAGTACCAATCAACAAACTTAAATTTGAAAAAAAAAAAAAAAAAAAACTAATATTGCATGATTCTAGAGAAATTAATAGCAACTACAACAGCTTCCCTATATCTTATATTTACTCTATTATAGAGAAAAATAGGCAAAATAAGCTTCTTGTTTTAGGGAAACTGTAATTGAGAGGAATTCGATGTATATTCTCATTGATAATAGGGGCCTCTTTAGTTAGAGGATTACAATGTATAGAATCTCAATCATACAAGGAAAGTAATCGTACATTGAATAGGAATCTAGATCCTTCTAATTTAACCCTATTACCACTAGGTCAAGTAACCTAGAGTTTTGGCTAAACACAAATCGAGATATCCTTAAACACTACCTCTTGTGTTGTCCAAACGCGGTGCTTCTCTCGTTGCCTCGTTAAAAACCTTGTCTAGTAACAAAAACCCAGTGGGATAAAAATAACCTCAGTCGAAGGGGAAAAAGAGCACAACACACCCTTCACGTTACTAGGTGAACATGTAGACATCTCCCCTTGATGTCTGCGCCTCCCCCTGATGACTACGATCCTGGGAGTTCAGATAATTTCCGCAAGCCAATTCTTGCCACATGTTTCTCGAACGTGGATTTGGGAAATGACTTAGTAAACAAGTCTGCCTCATTGTCCTCAGATCGAACTTGGTTCACTTTGATCTTGAGGAGCTTCTATTGTTGCTGATTGTAGAAGAATTTGGGCGATATATGCTTGGTGTTGCCTTTGATGTACCCTTGCTTCATTTGTTCAATGCAAGCAGTATTATCCTCATAAATGCTCGTTGGCTCATCTGTGGTAGACTTCAAACCACAATTGCTCAAACATGCGTGATTATGGATCCAATCCATAAACATTCACAAACCACTTCGTGAAGAGCAATAATCTCTGCATGGTTCGAAGATACAGCGACTATGGTCTGGTATGTAGACCTCCAAGATATCACTGTCTTTTCCCATGGTGAACACTCAACCAGTTTGGGAGCGACCTTTGTGTGGGTCAGAGAGGTACCCAGCATCAGCAAAACCTTCCAAAATACTTATATCGTTTTGGGATGGGGATAGAGAATGCAGGCCAGCTTTGGCGGCGTTTCTGGTGTGTGATGGGTCTAAATCCATCTTATCTCTGTAGGGATAGAACAAGCCCATATCAATCGTACATCTCAAGTACTGAAAGATATCTTTTACACTAATCAAAATGGCATCGTGTTGGCGCAGAGCTATACCTTAGCTAACAAGTTCACTGCAAAAGAGATGTTCAATCCTGTGCATTGAGCTAAGTACAATAATGCTCCTATTGTACTCAAGTAAGGCACTTCTGCCTCTAGCACATCTTCGTCATCATTCTTCAGACGAAGAGGATCCTTTTCAGGATCGAGACTATGGACGATCATGGGGGTGCTTGAATGTTTGACCTTGCCAAAATGCCTAAGCAACTATCGACACGATGCTCAGGTTCCAAACTGAGACATAATCGTGTTCTCCCATAATCCTTCATCTGAAAATCGGATTTCAAGTGTTCAGCGGTTTCTCTTAACTCTTTAAGGGGTTCTAATGAAGATCATGTCCAACATGAACCGCGATGGAATCCGAAACTTGTTATGGAAACGCGTGGGTATATCCCTTCCCAATCAAGTAGTCACTTTAGTGAGCATTTCAACCTCTTTGTAAATGCGCTTCCTGGTCTGGAGCCACTTGACTTGGGTACATAAAGTTCACCATGAACTTTCATGTATATTCCGTATCTAGATCCCTATAGAGATACGTAGTGACCACATTTGTAAGCTGCATGTTTAGTTATTCAGAAACTACCAAACTGACAGGGTAGTGGAGTGCAATGACATCCGTTACAAGAGAATATGTCTCATCGTAGTCGATTCCAGGGCGTTTCATGAGAAGCCTTGAGCCATAAGGCGAGATTACCATATCTTTTTCTCACTACGCTTTCTAATGAAGACCCATTAGTCAATAGGTTTTATGTTAGGAGGTGTTGGCTTCACTAGCTCAAAAACCTTCATGATCTTCGTTAGAGAATCCATCTTAACCTGGATCGCATGTTTCCATTTAGGCCAAATTTCTCTACGTTGGCTTTCATTCATCAACAGAGCGTGGTTCGATATCATCTAACCCGACAAACTCATGCGCAACGAAATGCGGAACTAGATTATCAATTATGATGGAGTTTTTATCCCACGTCTTATGTACACTAGTGTAATTTTCAAAGAGCTCTATATTATCAAGAATAGGTTCTGACGTTGAGGCGTCCCCCAACGATAACCATAACATGGAAGATACTCATGAGACTGATTTTGAGTCTTGATGATCAAAGGATTGGAATGTGCCAAAGTATCCTTCGAACCTACGGGCCTCCCACACATCCTAGCTGGGGCCATGACCTGTAATGCCAGAGTGCCACACTTTTTGGCATTGGCACCATGCCTACCTCCGTGTAGGGTGATGCTATGTCCTCTTGTAGGGACGTCCTTCCTTGCAGGCATATTTGCAGCTTATTTGTGTGATCTCGTCTCTTTAACAGGGATTGAGTTGAGACATAGTGGGGACAGACCACGAAAATTCTTGTCGTTCCTGTTGAACATCTATGTTCTTATCTCCCCCTAACGACGGGAAGACTGTCTCATCAAGGTGACTTTCGCAAATCTAGCGGTAAGGAGATCACCTAGCAAGGGCATTAAGTGGCGGACGATTGTTGGAATCTCAAATCCAACGTAGTTGCCCATTCGTTTGTAAGGACCCATCATAGGGCGTTGTGGTAGCGCAATTGGCACATAAATGGCTCACTCAAATATGCATAAGTACGATACTTGTACCCAGTCACTAGCTGTAACGCAGAGGTAAATTGAGTGGCGGTGGGTCGTAGACGAACTAGCATAGCTGCATACAATATTGCATCACCCCAAGCGGATATAAGGAGATTGGTGCGCATTACCAATGACTGGACTACCATTGTAGTCGTTTTCGCGAGACCATTTGGGTGTGTTCATGGGAATATGATGTCCAACATCAGTCTCAATGCAATAACCATCGAAAGTCTTCGATGTAAACTCTCTAGCATCGTCAAGTCCAATTGACGGAATAGGATGATCCGGGGAGTGAGCCCGTTGTTGTATGATATGTGCTAGGAGTGTAGTATAAGCTGCATTACAAGTGGACAATGGCACAACACGTGACCAGCGTGTTTGCGTGTCAACCAACATCATGAGATATTTAAACGTCTGCAAGTTGGTTGCATCAGTCCATAAAATTCCCACAGATTCTATGTAAGAACATAATGAGTATTTTTATATCCTTTGCATAGGACGGTCTCAGTCCTAATTTCCCTAAGGAACGGGCTTTGCAAAATGAGTTAGGTGCCTTAGAAGCAACCAATGAGGAGTTTGGTTAGGCATGAGCGTCTGTGGCGCTATTAGAAGCAAAATATGTGACTACATCACCCATCATGGCGGTGGAACCATGGAAAGTGGCATCCATGGCGGCATGGCCATGGGAAGGAACATTCGTGGCGGTATGGCCATGGTTGGCGCCGTTTATAGCGTTGTCACAAAGGACTTTCGCTGCCCTACGTTAGCTAAGGACAGAGGCAGCGCCGGATGCGGCGGTAGCGGCAGTCATGCTAAGTCCGGGAATCAATTTTTGATTCTTGCTTCTTCTCACTCTGAAGAATGGATGTCCGTATGAAGTCTTTAGTAGACAGATCATCATATCATGATTATGATGATCTATCCTGTCGTTACAAAGCTAATATGTGTCTAAATCCAAGAGATCTTCTCTCATAACTTCATTGGATTTAATAGCTCGAATAGTGACATAGAGTCCACTAGAGAGACACATAAACTTCTCTAAGATGAGCCTTTGTTCGCAATCGTTAGAGGTATTGCATAGGAACTCATTTCAGTTCTCTACATGCGGTTTCGCGCGGAATCTGTTGGCTATTCATAGGTGCGATTTTCCCTAGGTGAGTAGAGAGTTTCTGTGACAATAATCAAGGTGCCATTTGGCAAGGGGAACTTGGGCTATTCCATGTCCTTGAATTAATACTAATGGCCAAGCCATCGTAGTCACAAAGAATTATGCTCAGAATCAAAATGGAGTCATAATGAAAGGAACTCAAAATTGTATTCATAAGCCAACGGAGTACATCATTGTCTCTTAACCATTAGGGGAATCTAATCCAAATGCTAGCTAATGCAAAATGGCAATTTCCCATTACATCTCTTGGAAAAATAAAGACTTAAACAGAATTGACGATCTATCGATCCCAGCCAGATTTGTAGCCTTCAACCCTGCACTCTAGATCATCTTGTTGATCTTCTTGTTCCACATACTGAGCTTCTCTTGCTTCACAATATGATTTGTAGGCGGTGACAATTTCTTCACGAGCTCTACAAATGTATGCCCAATGATTGGATACTCCACATCGAGAACATACATCTCTGCACTCAGACTCCATTGATTGAGGTGCTTTGAAAGTGTCATTTAGATGGCTCTTAGTGTTGGTGGTGCCACAAACATGGCTAGAGGCGTTGCCTCCCTCTCTCTTTCCACATTGACCTCTTCGGTTCCGTGTTTGCCTATTTTGGCGATTACCTTCCCAAGTATAGTGATTATATGGACTAGAACGTCCAGAAGTATCCCTAAGATTAGGGTTTCGCTCTTGGTGCCCTCTCTTAGGGGTGCGACTATAATTGAATTCCAGAATATGCTCTGTTTCCACGGATCTCGAATTATAGTTCTTCACAAGGATGTTGTCATGCTTTTCAGCGACATTCATAGCTCCAATAAGCTCATGAAACCTTGTGATCCGTCCTGCAGTAACATCAATTTGATAGTTCTTAGCAACCATCAATGCAGAGACGGGGAATGTAGACAGAGTCTTCTCAATCAACATCGCATCTGTGATCTCTTTACCACAGAATTCCATTAAGGATTTTATGCGAAGTGCTTCCGAGTTGTAGTCAAGAACTAACTTGAAATCACAGAAGCGGAAACTATGCCATCTCACTTCTATGTCAGGAAGCAGGGAGTCACGGATGTTGCCAAAACTATCTTCGAGTGAGACCCACAGCCTTCTGGGGTCTTCTTCTTTCATACACTCGTATTGGAGCGAATCATCCATATGACGAGTAATTAGGATGATGGATTTCGCCTTATTTGCCTCTAAGGCTGCTCTATTTACTTCCAAAGCTTGAGCATGCTCAACAGTTAGCACATCCTGGCTAGGTTCGAGAATTGTATCCAAGATTCCATCGACCTTGAGATGCTGGCGGATATCACGAACCCACCTGTGATATTCAGAGCCAATTGTTCCCAATGGAGCAAAGTCCAATTTGTTCAAGTTACTCATCCTGAAAGAGAAAAAGAAAAAGGGTTAGTTTGGGAGCAAAAAAAAGGCTATCACGAAAACAAATAAAATTTCTGAGCGTAGTCGCTTCCAAAAAATTAGGAATTTTCGAGCGTAGTCGCTTCCAAGAAATTTGATTCCAAGAGGGGTTGGATTAGATCGAAACAATGATGTTTGCGGTCGATCGTTTTATCTCAACAAACTCTAAGTTTGAGGTCTCTACAAGCTCCAAGCTTGGAGTGAGCACGAACCCCCACAGTTCGGCTTAATTTGGTCTCCCCTATGAAGAAGAAAGGGGGGGGGGGTAGAAGATGGGAGGTTGCAAGTCCCCGAGAAAAGAAGAAAAGAACGAAAAACTTCAAAAACGGGAACTTTTAGAAAAATTTACCTCGTTGGATTGCAGAGTGAGCTTCAGTCTTAGGCGAACAGACTATAGAGATGGTCGCGCGGTCGCTGGGGTTTTGCTCGGTCGCAGGCGTGTCGCGGGAGAGTTGGTGGGCGCGTAGCGGGATTGTCGCGGGCTTGGGTTCAGTGTTGCGGAGTCTCGGGGATGTCGCGAGGGTGCTGCAGCGATGCCTCGAGGATGCTGCAGGGATGCGGCAATGCCGCGAGGTCGCTGCAAGGATGCCGCGATGCAGTGAGAATGCTGCAGGGATGCCGCGATGCAGTGAGAATGCTGCGATGCAGTGAAGATGCTGCAAGGATGCAGCGAGGATGCTGCAGGGATGCCTCGAGGTCGCTGGGTCGCGGGCGAGTTGCGGTGACACTGGGGTCGCAGGATCGCGGTGTCAGTGATGAGTCGTGGTTGTGAGAGCAAACAAGCGCCCGCAAGGGCAGAAGGCAAGCAGGGCTTGCGACCACTACAGGGGCAGCGAGGCTAACCTGGTAGGGTTAGCGTTGAGTTGTGACGCGGGGGCTGCGGGGGCAGTAGTAGCGCAGGCAAGGCTAATCCGGTGGAGCTTGATCAATTTCTGGGGTTTTGGTTTCTAAAGCTAGGTTTAGGGCTCGTACTGATAACGTGTTTTAGGGAAACGGTAATTGAGAGGAATTTGATGTATATTCTCATTGATAATAGAGGCCTCTTTATATAGAGGATTACAATGTATAGAATCTCAATCATACAAGGAAAGTAATCGTACATTGAATAGGAATCTAGATCCTTATAATTTAATCCTATTACCACTAGGTCAAGTAACCTAGAGTTTGGGCTAAACACAAATAGAGATATGCTTAAACACTTCTTTTTTTCAAAACAGATTTCCCAATATTTTAAGCAAATTCTAAAATTAGAGGGAATCTTTTCTTAAGAAGTTTTTAATCTTTTCTCTCTTACCTCTTCAAATTTTTTTTTTAATTTCTATCATGAATAATTTAATTACATTTTTGAAATTTTAAAAATTTACTTTATTTAATCATGACCCATAAATTATAGAGAATATAATAGAGAAGCTGTTGAAATTGTAGAAGAAAAATTACGGGGATCTTAATTTTTAAAAGCACGTATTAAGGTTTTTATAGAGAAACTGTGGGAGATGCACTAATAAGAGTAACTCCAACAATTTTCATATATTTTGATTTTCTCTATTTTATGGAAAAATGAGTCTCTTTTGCTCGAGCAGATTCCCTATAAGTATGCCCATTTTAGGGAGAGTGAGGAAAGAGAAAATGAGATTCTTTAAATTTACAGCAATCTCTAAAATTATAAGAAAAAATTATGGAGATTTGAGAGATTGTTGTAAAATAGGGAATCTGTTGGAGTTGAATAAGAGAAATTGCTTAAAGTTTTGACTTTTGCTTTCCTATAACACAGAAATTATATATAAACTGTTTGAGTTGCTCTAACAATATTGAAGCTAGCTAGGGGTTACAAAACCTACAATTTAAAATATTGATGTAGAGTGCTTTAATCATGGGATTACATAACGTTACTTTTTTGTCAAGGGATAGATTAGAGTTTATTGTAATTTTTAGGGGAAAAAAGTGTATTATTTATCTTCAAGGGTGGAGCGACTGAATGCCCCGGAAATTCGTATTTATTTTCCCAGGATTTTCCGGAATCTAAATTGTGATTTTTGGACGGTTTCGTGGCTCGTGGATGCAGCGGAAGTATTTCGGGCGAATAATTATTCGAAGAATATGGTTTTAGGGGGGGTTGCCAAAGGTTGACTTTTTATTCGTTGGGATTCTCCAAAAACTTCCTTCACGAAAGTTGTAGAGCGCGTCGATACGAGTTCGTGGACATGTGGAACGCGTAAATCGGAGTTCGTATGAGGAAGTTATGGCTAGCGGAAGAAGTTTCTGTTTTAGTATAAATAGAGAAAAATCGGAAATTATTTCATAATTCCATATTTCCATTTCCGGAAATATTATTTTCTCTCTTCTCTCTCTCGTCTGCACCTTCAGAGTTGAAGTTTTTCGACTGACCCGACCCGAAACCCGGCGATCCAACCCGGTCGGAACTCACATCTCCAGCAACCTCTTCCGGTGAAACGAGCCCAGATCAGTTCGCCTCCTTGCTCTGGTCGTCTCTGTGGTGGTCTCTAGTGGCGATTCTCCTTCACGGCTGCGCTGCAAAGCGGCACAGGTTGAGGAAATCGGACCCGACCGGAAATCCTTGTTCCGACATCGGCAAGGCTTCGAGTCTTCTTGGTTGAGCTCAGAGCAGCCTCGTCGATCGATCCTTGGTGGTTGTTTGGATCGATTCACGTGAAACCTTGTTCAACTCAGTTGGGATTACTGTTCACGGCTTGTGAGGTAGTTTTCGATCCCTTAGGCTTGTTTTCTGACTTCGATCCAGTTATGAAAGTTCACAAGCATGCTTAGATGAAGCTTTTTGATGTTGGTAGTTTTGTGAAATATTGAGTTTTGGCCGGCGGCGGTGCGCCACGGCCTATGGCGGCGTTCCGGCGCTGTTCCGGCCACTTAAGGAACTGTTTTTGGTATTATATATGTTCTACTCGTTGATACGAGCGTTTCGATATATAATATGCAAATTTTGGAGTTCGTATGGAATTGTTATGATTTTTGCAGTTTCATACCGATCGATTTATTCGATCCGTGAGGATTCGAGCGTCCGATCGACTTGTGGTTTGGTCACATCGATCATGGACGAATTCTGGGGACTTTGGGAGGTCTCGGATGTGGTTTCGCCTCATTTGGCGTCACCTTGGGAATTTTGGTTCGATTTAGGGTTTCGAACGTTACCCTTGTGATTCGTTGACTGAATGAGAGCTGTAATTTCTTAGGTACGTGACGTAGTACTCCTTGGACTGCTATTTTGTGGATTGGTTGCCTTGTTCTAAATTGAAGACGCAGCGGGAATTTCGAGGTGAGTAATCTCACAAGGCTTATTAATGAATGGAATACCTTTATCGTTTGGTGAGTAAATCTCACGATATGTGTTATGAGTAAGATGGATATGTGTTATCAGTAGGATGGATATGTGTTATGAGTATGATTAATATGTGTTATGAGTAAGATTGATATGTGTTATGAGTAGGATGGATATGTGTTATGAGTAGGAATGATATGTGTTATGAGTATGATTAATATGTGTTATGAGTAGGATTGATATTGTTATGAGCAACATCGATATTTGTTATGAATATGATCGATATTTGTTATGAACATGATTACCCTATTATTTTGGAGTTATTAGGTTAACTACGACTATAGTTGTTATTAGTGGCTTCGTGGTGAATCTTTGTGATGATTGTCATGTAAAGCTCGTGTAGAAATATCTGTGTGAAATCTATGTGATGATCGCTATCTATGTGATGACCAGCGAAATCTATGTGATGATCGCTATCTATGTGATGACCAGCGATATCTATGTGATGATTAGTAAGATGATTGCTATCTATGTGATGACAGGCAAAATCTATGTGATGATCGCTATCTGTGTGATGATTGACGATATCTTTGTGAATCTATGTGTTGATCCTTGAAATCTATGTGATAATCAGTAGGATGATGTAAATCTGGGTGATGACCGGTGGAAATCTGTGCGATGATCAGTGTGATGACTGCTCGGTAGCGGAGCTGAATTGTTATTAAGTTAACAAAGATCGAGAGGACTGCTGTGATGGTTGGGGCTACCTACAGACGTCGTCAGAGTGTGGGACTTCGATGATTACCTTGTCTTGAATTGCTTGACTTAATGTGATCTCCTGAACGAATTTATATGCAGGGGTTACTATGAATTGTTTTGCTTATTTTGATATGTGATTGCCTTGATTTCTCCTTGATTGTATTGATTAATGGTTTGATTTACATTAGGAGCCATAGTGGCGATGAATTGTACTCTGTGGTGAGGATAGGAAGGTGATTCATTATTTTTCACCTTTGATGTCATGTTGATGACAAAAGCTCCTAGGGGGGAAATGGGAAATGAGTGTGATTTTGGAATTCGCCGTAGTGCATTAGGGTGGCGTCAAACATTGCTTGAGGAAGTCTTGTTTGACCGAAATTTGTGTAATTGGATGCTAGGATTGAGGTTATGAGCAGGAGGCTTTTGTGAAATTTGTGTAATTGGTTTTGAGTTACTCATACGAGCTTCATAAGCTTACCGGGTTTGTTGTGTGGCAACCCGGTGCACTATTCAATGGAATGGTGTAGGGGTTAATCCTGCAGGTCAGTGAAATAGTGGCTGAAGCTGAGGTGGCGCTTTTGCAGCTTTACGGTAGGAAGCTATCTTTGTGACTTTACCGTTGATAAGGACTTCCGTTGTATAGTTACTCTGAGCTGCATTTACGTTTTATTTTGTTGTCGACAATTTAATTCGTAAGCATTGTAATATATAACTCTATGGAGCGAGTGTATATTAACTTTGAGGGTTCAGGGCATCAGTATGTACTTGGTTTAAAAGGAAAAAGATTTCAGGTATTTTGTATTGATGACTGAACGTTCACGCATGTATAATTATGGGATTATATATATCGATTTTCTTGTGTGAAAAATCAGGGGCGTGACAACGACGAAGGGACCTCCTGGGTCCTATGCCCTAGTCAGCTTTTGAAATATATATATATATATATATTTGAAATAAAGAGTTCATAACATTGATATATATGACCTTGAATCATGGGTTAGAATAGTACATAGAAGACTACTCTATTAAAACGCTGAAAGCTCAGAGTAGTCTATGCTAACAAAATCTCCTTGCCTCTTAGGCAATCTATTCTACCTGACTCCAAACGCTGAACACGTCATTATGGTACGTTTAAACCAAGTATTTCTACAAAGGCTCCTAGAGGAGCTTATACTGGCATAGACAAGACAAACCAGGTCAAGTTGAGTAGTATGTCACCTAACTAACGACTAAAAAGTAAAACAACATAAAAAGTATCTAGACCACGCCTAAGCCCACTGTCTCCCAAAAAAAGGGAATTATTAATAAAAATGAGCTAGAAATAAAAAACCAAAACAGCCCAAATGGCCCATAAACCAACAGCACCCAAAGCCGAAATTGGTAGGCTCGGCCCAGCCCAGTCATCACCTACCTAGGCAGAACCCTCGCAAGGACAGTCAGGCCGTACCTCTGCAGCCGCCACGCTGGAAGGAGACCACCACTACCACGACGCCATTAGAGGACCCCTGTTAGACTTGAAAGTAACAAGCCCGACCCAAACCACTAGATCTGGATCCCCTGTACTCCATGCCTTCAGCGAGTCCTTTTATATCTATGCTGCTGTCGCCACCTAGATCCGGTCCAAAACCAAGGCTGGAACCCAAACTCGCACCGCCAGATACCCTCCCTCAATCATGAAGCCCACGACCACCCTACTTCAGAAAACTCAGACTCGGGCTGCACCACCCACCACCGTCAACCTCAAGAGCTGCAATCCGAAGCCAAAAGGACACTAGGTGACTAAACACACTTCTTGTCTAGCAACAACCTAGCATCAGCGAGGCTAGCACCAGCGCCAACGTCGGCTGCCTCTGGACCAGACAAAAATCACAGTATTTTGCCGACTATACTCTTTGGCTTCGCTCTGTGCTAGGGTTTTTTTCTTTCCAATAGTCCAGGTTCAGTCCAGTCCAATTCCATTGCATAGGTCAGGTTTTAGTTCAGAAGTGTCTTGTTGCCCCTAGGGCAGGGTTTTTTTCTTGGTTGAAGCAAAACATTATCAAACTATATACATAATATTAATTAAACCTACTTAATGATATTTATTATATATAATAGCCAACATTGAAACTATCTAGAGCATTTTTAGCAATGCTAGCCATTTTCAAGTCAAAATTTAGCTAAAGTAGCTAAAAAGTCATTTTAGCTAACCACTTTAGAAATACATTTACATTAGAGTATCTTTAGCAATGCTAGCCATTTTTAGTCATATTTTAGCTAAAGTAGCTAAAAAGTCATTTTAGCAATGCTAGCCATTTTCAAGTCAAAATTTAGCTAAAGTAGCTAAAAAGTCATTTTAGGTAACCACTTTAGAAATACATTTACATTAGAGTATCTTTAGCAATGCTAGCCATTTTTAGTCATATTTTAGCTAAAGTAGCTAAAAAGTCATTTTAACTAGTTACTTTACAATTACATCCGCATCAATGCTCTCTATTTTAGCTAGTTTTGAATTTATATTGAGACCTCCAAATTTGCTCATTTGACCTCTCTACTCTCTACACCTCCTTCTTGCTTTTAAATAGCCAATGTTTGCTCACTAGACCTCTTTTTCAATTCCTAAAATAACCTTAGTTATATTATTCACATACAAAACAATAAATTACTCATTATACCTCTAATTCACTCACTTCACCTCCATTAGTTTTTTTTTTTTCCTTTGCATGCAAACACAAAAAGTTACCCAAACAAAATTTCTAGAATTTTTGTTCATGAATCAAACGGTCATAACTCTCTCTTTTAATTGAAACAAAAATATTTACAACATAATCTGACAATTAAGTAGCACCCCAACTGAATAGTTCCAAAGTAAAATGGTTGCTCTTAAGATTTGACAATAAACTTGTAATTCTTCCTATAACCATGTACAATATTACAAGTGAAATAAAAAAATTAATTCAAAACATGAATCATTCTCACAACCAATTGTAGTGTAATAAATATAGCAACTCAACAAAAAAATTTATTCTAAACGTAAAGAAAGCATCTGTAATAGAAAATATACTAACATAATAAGATTAAGTAATTCTATATAAAAAATAAAAAAAATCATTCAAACATAGTCTCATCAGTCTCAAGAGTTATAATTTCGGAAATAGCAGTAACTCTTTCTGGATGGGGTATTTGGGTATATTGATGCAGACGATCCTTGTATCTATTGTATAATGATCTTGCTTTATCATCAGCATGGGGGTACCAATTTGGTGGGATTGGTGGTAATGGGCATCCCGCTTGCAAAGACACCTATTAAGAAAATAAAAATAAAAATGCATCCGATTAGTTAAGATTTTTATAAATTACCAATGCATGAAGATGCAGTCATAGTACTTACTTGCACAAAGTGGTCTCCGTTAACAAAACCAATTCCAATTTCAAGCAGTTCTTGGTTCTGAAATCATCCAGTAATGTGTTCTGTCAAAGGAAGGAAGGTAAGGCACTGTTTATCAGATAAGTTTATCACAACGACTCCATAGCAAGTTGAGATCAAATGCCCCATCTCTGTTATACACATCCATTTTCTACGTGGTGCAGCAGATCCAAAATGGTTTAGTCTCTGTTTAATATTCTCTACACTGCCTTCGCTACCATATAGTTTCATGTACAAGTGGGGCATACTTTTTAGCTCATTCATTAGGTCTATTCGAACTCTTAGCCAAAAACGCTTACCAAATCCCATAGCCGATGCTACAACTCTATAACCACAATTACCTTCAGACTCAACATCAAATGAACCTAGAATGTAAGGCCTCATACTGAAAACGAATTGCGCCGTATATTTTTGTGTTAGATCAAATGGTGAAGTGCTTTGAGTCACGCAGATAGGCTGTACAAAAACAATAACATGTTAGGTTTTTTTTTTTTTTTTTAGGCGTTGTAATTGAAATTGTTATTACATATCACAATTGAAAGACACACCTGATTTTTCTGGATGCTTATTTGATTTCCTAGAAGGCAACACAGTACTAGGAGATGCATTAACAACCTTTTCAGGTGGTACTTGTGATTGACTTCCATGTATGGAAAAAGCCTTGGCAATCTCAAAAGCAGATGGTAGATGACGAGTACTACTGTCAATCTTAGAAGGACGCCCTTTGGTTTTAATCTTCTCATTTGGTTCTTGAAGCATTGTGAAACTTGGATTTATAAGCTCATCAATCTTCAGCAAAACTTGTCTCTTGGTTTCATCATCTTGTTCTTCAGAATTTGAATTCACCACGGACTGCCAATCATTATTAAATGTACCCCATCCTTCTTTTGTTGCGAATAATTTCTTGCAATGAATTAACACTTGCTTGTTGATGTGCCAACGACATAATACATGTCGTGTATTCGGGAATACATTACTTATAGAATTCATCAGCGCCAATTCTCGATCTGTAACCATCACACTTAGAGCACATTTGTCATCTAAAAGAGTCTTTAATCTAGTTAAGGCCCATGTATAGTTGTCCTCTTTCTCTTTTGATATGTAAGCAAATGCAATGTTGAAGGTCTTGTTAGTGGACATGATCCCAACAATCTCCAGAAGTGGAAAGCAATATCTATTTATTTTGTAAGTGCAGTCCATGATAAGTACATGTGAAAATGTATGTAAAATCTCAATGCTGTAAGGGTGACACCAAAACAAATCCGTTACTTTATCACCATCACTTCTATGATGCTCAATATACTTGTGCTCAAACAAGTTACTTAGCAGTTGCTGCATTTGTGTTCTCCCAGCCCTAATTTTTTTCCTATATCATTTTCTGGCATTATATATTGTCTTCATTGCTGTCACATTCTTCGGATTTCTTCTCTTGATGGCGGTCAAATCTCTTTAGGCCTCATTAAACTCGTGGACATATCCACCAACAATGAATTTTCTTTTTCTGACAATCGACCTGCGAATGAGTGCCCATGAAGGTATTCTGAAGCAGCATGATTATGCACTCCACAAACCACCTCTAACTTCCATTCGTCTCCATTTTCAATATTAATGATGCCTCTTAATGAATATGGGCATCCACATTTCTTTGTACCAGTAAGCCTCGGATGCTTTTCTTTTCGACTATCTTCATCAAATTCTTGTGTATTTATATCAAACTTCATAGATTTATATAATTTATACTGACCATTCCTCTCACAACAAAATCTTATTTTAGGTATCTTCTTTTTATTGACATTTTTTCCAGAATCAGACCTTCGGATAACAATCACAAAATTATTTCTCGTTCCTTCTAAACGAGTCCATTCAATCAACTCAGCTTTACTTTTGAATATCTACTAGCAAAAAATCTAATCACAATTCAAAATAGTATGCCTTCGTGATATTTAAAGAACTTTAGAAAAGAGTTTACCGTGTCAGTTGTAAAATGATTGGTATGATCTAAAACATCATCTACTTTGACCCTGCTATCTGGAATAAAGGTATCACCATCTTGTTGATCCTGTATGTTGTAATTGAAAAACAAGAACATAAACACAAGCAAGTGACGTTGATTAAATGTAATGTCAATCAAGCATGTATATTTTGTCTTTCAAGCTTTTGAGAATCATATATAGGAATATAGTTAAAGCTGAAGAAAACTTTAGGCATGCATCAACATCATTTTCAAAACTTGGACCTGTGATGCCCCGAAAATTCATATATATTTTCCAAGGATTTTCCGGAATCTAAATTGTGATTATTTTATGGTTTCGTGGCTCGTGGATGGAGTAGTGGAAGTGTTTCGGATGAATTTTTATTCGAAAAGTATGGTTTTAGGGAGAGTTGCAAAGGTTGACTTTTTATATGTTTGGATTCTCTGAAAACTTCCTTCACGAAAGTCGTAGAGCGTGTCGATATGAGTTCGTGGACATGCGGAACACGTCAATCGGAATTCGTATGAGGAAGTTATGGCCATTAGAAGAAGTTTCTATTTTGGTATAAATAGAAGTTTCCCGAGTGGGAAATTTACTATTTTCATTTGGTTTCCATTTCCAGAAACTGATATCCTTTCCCTCTCTCTTCTCTCTCGGCTGCACCTTCAGAAACGAAAATATCCGACTGACCCGACTCAGAACCGGCCGATCCGACCCGGCTTTTCTGGCCAACTCCGGCAACATCTACCAGTGAAACTCTCCAGATCGGTTCACCACCTTGCTCCGGTCGTCCCTCTGGCATCCTCTTGCAGCGATTCTCTGTGGTGGCGGCGATAAAAGGAGGCAAAGTTTGAGGATTTCAGACCCGATCGGTTCTTCGATCTCTGATGTCGGCGAGGCTTCAAACCGAGCTTGGGGAGCTCAGAGCAGCCTCCTTGATCAATCCTTGGTGGTTGTTTGGATCGATTCACGTGAAACATGGTTCAACTCGGATTGAACAGTAATCCACGGCTTGTGAGGTAGTTTTCGATCCTTTATGCTTGTTTTCTGACTTCGAGCTAGTTATGAAAATTCACAAGCATGTTTAGATGAAACTTTTTGATGTTGGGAGTTTTGGGAAATAATGAATTTTGGCCGGCGGCGGTGCGCCACCGCCTGTGGCAGCTTTCTGGTGGCTTTCCGCCCATATTAGGAATTGTTTTTGGTATTATATATGTTCTACTCGTTGATACGAGCGTTTCGATATATAATATGTAAATGTTGGAGTTCGAATAGATTTGTTATGATTTATACGGTTTCATACCGGTTGATTTATTTGATCTGTGAGGATTCGAGCTTCCGATCGACTTGTGGTTTGGACATATCGATCGTAGAAGTATTCCAGAGACATTGGGTGGTCTCCGATGTGGTTTCGCCTCAATTGGCGTCACTTTGGGGAATTTTGCTTCAATTTAGGGTTTCTAACGTTATTCCTGTGTTTCATTGACTGAATCAAGGCTGTACTTTCCTTAGGTATTTGACGAAGTATTCTTGGAAGGTTTATTGGTGGTTAGGTTGTTTTGTTCTGTATTGAAGACGCAGCGGGATTCAGAGGTGAGTAATCTCACAAGGTTCATTAATGAACGGATTACCTTTATCGTTTTGTGAGTAAATCTCACGATATTTGTTATGAGCAGGATCGATATTTGTTATGAGCATGATCGATATTTGTTATGAGCGAGATTACCCTATTGTCTTGGAGTTATTAGGTTAACTACGACTATAGTTGGTATTAGTGGTATTTCTGAGTGAATGACTACGTATATATATTTACGTGAAATATATATGTATTGATGAATCTTTATGATGATTGCCATGTAAAGCTTGTGTAGGAATATATGTGTAATGAATCGTTGAATATCAGTATGATGAATCTTTGTGATGATTGCCATGTAAAGCTTGTGTAGGAATATATGTGTAATGAATAGTTGAATATCAGTATGATAAATCTTTGTGATGATTGCCATGTAAAGCTTGTGTATGAATATCTGTGTAATGAATCATTGAAATCAGTGTGATGAATCTTTATAATGATTGTCATCTGTGTGATGACTGGTGAAATCTGTGTGATGATTCACTGGATCATGGCTATCTGCGTGATGACAGGTAAAATCTATGTGATGATTAGCTGGACAATTGCTATCTATGTGATGATCAGCTGGACAATTGCTATCTATGTGATGATCAGCTGGACAATTGCTATCTATGTGATGATCCTTGAAATCTATGTGATGATCAGTAAGATGATGAATATCTGGGTGATGACCGGTGGAATCTGTGCGATGATCAGTGTGATGACTGCTCGGTAGCGGAGCTGAATTGTTATTAAGTTAACAATAATCGAGAAGACTGCTGTGATGGCCGGGGCTACCTACAGACGTCAGAGTGTGGGATTACGATGACTACTTTGACTTGAATTGCTTGACTTAATGTGACCTCCTGAACTAAATTATATGCAGGGGTTACAATGAATTGCTTTGCTTGTTTTGATATGTGATTGCTTTGTTTCTTCTTGATTGTATTGATTGATGGTTTGATTTATCTTAAGAGCCATAGTGGTGACAAATTGTAATCTGTAGTGAGGATAGGAGGGTGATTCATTGATTTTTCACCTTTGATGTCATGTTGATGACAAAAGCTCCTAGGGGGGAAATGGGGAATGAGTGTGATTCTGGAATTCGCCATAGGGCATTAGGATGGCATCAAACATTTCTTGAGGAAGTCTTGTTTGACAGAAATTTGTGTAATTGGATGCTAGGATTAAGGAACTGAGCATGAGGCATTAGTCACCAGTTGACTTAAGTAGGCACGATATGAAAGGTTATGGAATTGATGGCCGTAGGTGTGAGATATGTGCATATCGTGTTTAGGTTGAGGTGACTTGAAAATGTGTTTTGCTTTGTGATTTTGAGTTTACTCATACGGGCTTGCAAAAGCTTACCGGGTTTTGTTGTGTGGCAACCCGGTACACTATTCAAACGGTGTAGGGGTTAATCTTGCAGGTCAGGATAATCGTGGCTGAAGCGGTGGCGGCATCCTTGCAGCTTTAACGTAGGAAGCCATTTTTGTGACTTTACCGTTGATAAGGACTTCTGTTGTATAGTTAACTCTGAGCAGCATTTACGTTTTATTTTGTTGTTGACAATTTAATTCGTAAGCTTATGTAGTATATGACTCTATGGAGTAGGTCAATATTGACATAGTGGGTTCAGGGCATCAATATGTACTTAGGTTAAAAGGGAAAAAGTTTATAGGTATTTTGTATTGATGGCTGAACATTCACGCATATGTAATTATGGGATTATATATCGATTTTCATGTGTGTAAAATCTGGGGCGTGACAGGACCATATTTTTTTACTAAAGAAAAAATAAATCATGATCGCAGCTAGAACCATACTTGCAGCACGCACACATAGTAAGTGAACCCATTAACTCCTATGCTCCTATTAATTGAAACAATGCTTCAATGTGGTGATTATACACACTGAAGTTCATTGAGAAAATAATTTGCAGATCACATCGTCAAAGAAATACTTGCAGATCACACTGAAGGTTGTACACTATTATCTAAAAATACTTCAGAATACATCGTCAAAGAAAGTATATATACACATAGTGGCCTTAATTAATTAATATCATATTTGTTCGTTCTGGATCATTTACTTAGATATGAATGAAAAACTTTCATGTATATATGATGATGGTCATGCATGTTGATAATGATCATCGTGATGATAAAGATAATATTGGAGACACTAGAGAACTCAATTAGGGGTATAGCAAACGCATAAGAAGAAGAAGAAGAAGAAGAAGAAAAAACACCAGCAATAACGGAAACAAAGTACCATAGTTCTATTGAAGTCGGCCCAAATCTTTGCAATGTGCTGCTCTTGTAGTTGTCGTTCAAGATAGCTGTCTAGTTTCTATTCAAACAAATCAAAACCTAGTTGGTAAATTCAATCCGTAATGACACTATGCCAATAACCTCATCAGACGACAGAGATCAGACGACAGACATGTTGGTTTCTGTCGTCTGATATATTTTAACGACAGACAGTGTAAAAACTGTCGTCTGAATATAGCAACATACCATGGTAAGTTAGCTTTGAGAATTAGGTTTGTCTTCACACAACATTTATCTGTCGTCTAATCAAAGGAGATAAATTTTATTTCAGTTCGTGTTGTACCAGTTTTTTTTTGTTTTGTTCAGACGACAGATAACTATCGTCTCGTAAAAGGAGATAATTTTTTTTCATAGCTGTTTGTTTTTTTGGCACAGCATGAAGGCATATATGCCAAATTTTAAAGCTATTTCTCTCTCCCCAACAAATCTAACCCTTTGAATTTTTTTCTATTCCACATCTGAGAAACCCTATCTATGTTGCTCTCCCTTAGGCACAGAAGAACCCAGCAGCCCCAACTCAACACAAATTTCTTGGCAGATCTCCCCCATTAAACTCTCCTCTAATCAAAACTGAAAACTCAATCTCCCCCATCTCTCTTCGACAAACACAGAACCCGGCCATCTCAATCACTTTTTCAAACCATACAGCCAAACCATCTCAATCCCTCTCATGAGTTCTTGTTGGTGTTAAGAAGATTTCAACGGTTTCAATCCTTATTGTTTCACTATTGTTGGGTAAGCCCTTCGATTCACTGTTAATCAATTTATTTAGAGTTTCTTTTGGATTGGGTTTTAGGGTTTTAATTGAAAATTTCTATTCAAATTTGATTTGTGTTTGCTGGGTTATATTCGAATTGGGGATACAAGGTTATCTTTTGTCTGGGTTATCATTTCAGAGTTGAAGTCATTTCGGGAAGTCTCACCTTTCAGAAGCACACCTCAAGGTTTGAGCTTTTTAATTCTCTCGCTTACGTTTTCTTGATCTTCGGCTCTTGTTTCTGTTTGGTTGCGGTGGAAGATGAAATTTTTGGCTGAACCCATGAACTTAAAAGCATTAAAGACTCCTCTTTTATACTACCCATTACATCCCACTTCGTGATTTAGTCGTTGATGGAGTTTCTCTGGGTCTTTCTGGTTGGTACCCGAGAAATTCAAGATTGAAAGTTGGGAGTTGAAAAGATTGAAGCAAGTTTCACTGTTGCAAATCTAATTTAATTGATTCAGTTATACTAGCACAAACCATGGACTGCTTTAGTCCTCTAGGCATGTGTATAACTTTTGTTTTGATTGCTTTATAGTTTTGAGTTGTTCTGATATTTTGAATGTGGTTGCAATTGCTGGTTCATGAGATTTGACTGGATGCTTTTGATTTTGCCAAGTTGTATATCTCCATTATTTGTGAATTAATCGTTCTCACTGTCTCGGGACTTTGTATTCATTTTGGTTAAGAAAGTTAAAGAGTCTTGAAACAATTACAAAGAAGTATTGATTGAGGGGAAGATGCATAAAGCAGCACCATTTTGTTAGGTTTTGAAACCAAGCTGCAGCACTTGTTATATATGTCAAAAGCCTACTAAAGCATATAGTTCTCTTAGTTTCTTTGGGTGACTTCTGTGCATCTTATAAGTGTTTTGGGTGTTTTTACGAGTAATAAATTAGTGTTATATTACTTGAGTAGATTGATACTCTAGATTTTCATTTTGGGTCCAGAAAAAAAGGTTTCCAAGATCAGTTAAAACCCCTTATTTGGGTCCTGTTTGACGTTAACACAGTGCTAAAATCCCACAAAACCCAATTTGATTATTGAATATGCCAATTTATGGTAATGTGCAATCCTTGAATAACATTGGATCTGTTTACATTCTTTTGTTTGTTTGGATTGTTTCATCAAACTGTACATTTTAGTCTTAGATACCAGCAATACATTGGTCTGATTTAGCCTAAACCAGATTTAAATCAATTGATACCCCTGCCAGTCCTCTTCTCTTATAGCATATATATGTATTTCTCATGGTGGAATTTTTTTTATTTTAATTGTCATGAAACAGAGGAAGAAGACATGGCAAAGCGTCTGATTTCAATCTTCAGCCGTGGTTGGGCTAAAAAACTCCTCCCAACATCCTCCACTAAGGTTATCATCTTGTACATATGTATTTAGTCTATGTATTTGATACATTCTTCATGGGTCTAACAGTATCGGTGTAATCTTGGTTGGTCAATGTGGTATATAGCTGAACTCAGGAAAGGCTGTTAGTCTGTTACTATGGGACTGGGTGGACAGAGTACAGCAGGTTACAGTACCCAAGTCAAGCAAGAGTATGTTTCTTTACGCTGTTTCTCTATTTTCTCCTATTTGTGAAGATATTGTCACCTTGGTTTGTGTGTTTTTTTTGGGCATTTTGTCACTTAACTTTTGCTATGAGAGATCAAATAGAAAAGGAAACTTTGTGATTTTCACTGGATGGATTTTGTGCACATCTCATTTTTATGATGGTGCCTTTGTGGATGCATTCCTGATGAAAATGAAAAACAACAAAGAGCTTCTTATGAATAAGAAAATCTGGTCCTGGAGATCTACTATTTTCAGGAGAGTTGGAAAATGAAAGGTTGCTGCTCCAGTTGATAAGAGTAGCAAAGGAAAGGCCATTTTTCATTGGTTTTGCTAGCATCTCATTGATGGGTCAATTTAGTTTTGTCATGTTTTCTTCAATTCAATTGTGTTTGTGGGTTTTGTAGATTGGATTTATTGAAGATTTTGAAAGCATGTTTCTGAAATCTTGGACAGAAGACCATTTGAGGCAAGAGCCTCTTCTTCTCCTTTCATACTTCCAGAAAGGTCAATTATTTTTTTCTTAGGCTTTAGGTGTCCCATGTTGTTTGTTGATTAATAATTGATTTTGTGTCTACAGCATACAGAATTGGATCGAAGACTTATTTTGGAAACAACTTGATATAAATTACCTTGGCATGCCTAATGCAATGGTACTTATTGCAGTGAAGGTTCTCCACTTGTTTACTTGCAGTGAAGGTAATAAATTACCTATTACTGGCTTGCCTCTACTCATTCATATGGACTGAGGGAAGATGAATTGTGAAAAGGTCATTTTATCTTTTAACAGTACTTTTAAGTTTAGAATATATGATTATTAGTAGGCAATTATTAGTATCTTCACCTTGCAATCTTATAGTAGCTATACAATCTTATAGTAGCTATAAACATATTGAACTGTTGCATGTGTTCAAAAGGCAGAGTATTGATGATAAAGTTCAGAGAAGAAGACATAAGACATATCATTATGCTCTGTGTTAACCAGTTGAATGAGAGCTAGACTTATTTCTATTGTGAACAGTGGTCATTGGACGTTGGCTGTTGTGAATCTGGATGAAGAAACCATTCACTTCATGGATTCGTTAAAGAGGCTACTTCAGGCTAGATCGATTTTACTTTGTTGAATATTTGAAACAATTGATGTAGTTTGGTGGCTGCTTGAAGTGGTAGTACATTTTTTGCAGTGTTTATCAATGGATATGTTGTTAGTGGTTTCCAGGTTTTTTATGAATATATGGTACAAAGCGATTTCCACTTTCTATATGAATGGTATATTTTGGTTTATATTTTCAGGTTCTGATGAATGTATGCTACATTACTGTGGTTTCCTGGTTTTAGAATGTATGTTGCTTTATTAAGAAAAGAACAGCACATTGAAGCCAAATTGTGTGATTGTAAACTAAATCACACAACATAAAAAGGAAAACAACTGAACATCCAACAACAGAATTCAAGCAAAATTCTGTTGTTTGAAACAACCAGAATCCACAGATTATTGTTGTGTAAAATCATTTCACACGACAGATGTAACAAAGAAATTTTAAAATTCTACACATTCAGACGACATTTTATTGTCGTCTCACATTAAAACAGACAATAGATTTTTTGTACAGTCTGTTGCTAGAGTTTGACAACAACAACATGTGACTGTCGTTCTATTTCATATCTAACCACATATACTTACAATTTGTGCATATTTAAGCACATTCAGACGACAGATTTTTTCTAGGTGTCTGTCGTCTGAGTGAATTTCTGACGTCGGACTTTACCCGTCGTCTGAACGTCAATCAGATATCAGCTTACTAGACGACAGATTTTTTACATATCAGACGACAGTCATGGTCTGTCGTCTGATGATGTTATTGGCTTAGTGTGAAAAGCAGAACCCAAAAAACTAGAAAGCAAGAAGAAAGAACAACATCAGACCTTGACGGGCGGTGGAAGAACATCAAACCTAGTTGCAATAGCTCTTATGCACGTCAATGGTTTTGACGTTGTGATCAGAACGGGACCGTTATCATAGATTAGAGTAACATCACAGGTCTAGGGTTGAGTGGTTTGTATCGTGAAAACTATGTTTTTTTTTTTTTTTTTTTTTTTTGAGTTGAAAGCTTTGTAAAGAAAATACTAGTTAATTAAAATTATTGTCTATAATTGTCATTTTACAAGAGGATATATATGTAATTCAATAATTCAAAAGAGATGGAGGTCAAATGAGCAAATTGAGAGGTCCCAATAGAAAATCTCTAGTAATTATCTTAAGAAATTTTTTCACAAAAACGAAAAGAGGATAAACTAAAAAAAAAAAATCTCAGCATCATCGCCTCATCGGACCCGCAGTATTGCAGAATGGAGGTCTGATACTCTGATCAAGAACACCACCGATGAAGGTCTGATAACAATTCGATGCTTCCATAATTCTCTGGTTTCCTTTGAAATCTGTTGGGGATTCTTTTCAGCGAATAGATCTCTGAAGTCTGTTGGGGATTCGATGCTTTCATAGATCTCATAGATCTAGAATCTAGATAGTCTGATCAAGAACACCGATGAACTGACGAAGTCTTGATCACCGGTCTTGATTCTTAAAGACTTGACCATGCACTCTGTTGTGACGGTGCAGTACGCTGCCCTCATGGCCTTCGTGGTCTGAAACCGGCTGTCCAAAGCCTCGATGGACTCTAGGCTTCGTGGATCTTTTTGGTGAGTGAAACCCAGAACAGCAGAACTGATTACTGATGCGCTGAGACAATGGGATCGCTGGAGCTACCGATTTGGATCGCGATCGTACCGTGTTGCGGGTCGGGTGATCAGGATTGCGAGTCACCGGCAAACCTAGCGATCCTAGCATCACTGCACTAAGCACACTTCTCGTCTAGCAACAACCTAGCATCAGCGAGGCTAGCACCAGCGCCAACGTCGGCTGCCTCTGGACCAGACAAAAATCACAGTATTTTGCCGACTATACTCTTTGGCTTCGCTCTGTGCTAGGGTTTTTTTCTTTCCAATAGTCCAGGTTCAGTCCAGTCCAATTCCATTGCATAGGTCAGGTTTTAGTTTAGAAGTGTCTTGTTGCCCCTTGGGCAAGGTTTTTTTCTTGGTTGAAGCAAAACATTATCAAACTATATACATAATATTAATTAAACCTACTTAATGATATTTATTATATATAATAGCCAACATTGAAACTATCTAAGAGCATTTTTAGCAATGCTAGCCATTTTCAAGTCAAAATTTAGCTAAAGTAGCTAAAAAGGCATTTTAGCTAACCACTTTAGAAATACGTCTACATTAGAGTATCTTTAGCAATGCTAGCCATTTTTAGTCATATTTTAGCTAAAGTAGCTAAAAAGTCATTTTAGCTAGTCACTTTAGAATTACATCCGCATCAATGCTCTCTATTTTAGCTAGTTTTGAATTTATATTATTTTTTAAATGAATATTAAATAGTTTAAATGTATTTATAAGTTAAATAAAATAACTTAAAAAGAATATTTTAAATTATAGAGAGCCTCATCGCTCTCTCTATATTTAAGAGCGAGATAGCTAAAAGTTATAATAGATAGCCACTTAGGATTCTCGTGCAGCTGCTAAAATAGATAAAAAAAACTAAACATACTCTCCAAAATAGCTAAGGAGCCACAATAGAGAGTCTGCTAAAGATGCTCTCTATTTTAGCTAGTTTTGAATTTATATTATTTTTAAAATGAAGATTAAATAATTTAAATGTATTTATAAATTACATAAAATAATTTAAAATGAATGTTTTAAATTATAGAGAGCATCATCTCGCTCTCTATATTTAGGAGTGAGATAGCTAAAAGTTATAATGAAGAGCCATTTAAGAGTCTGTTGCAACTGTTAAAATAGATAAAAAGCTTAAACATGCTCTCCAAAATAGCTAAAGAGTCAAAATGGAGAGTCTGCTAAAGATGCTCTAATAAACTTAAAATTCAGTTGGCCCCGTCCATTAATAAAACAAAATTAATCAAACTAATTATCTGTTAATCCCGTCAAATGTAATTCTAATTTTGTTTTGTCTATTTGTGTATATATATAATAGGGATTTTGAGATAATTATTTGTGTATTGTCTTTTTTTTTTTTTTCATTTCATTTCACTTCACCTCTTTTCTTCATTCATGTATAAAAAATTATAGCTCTCCCAAAGAAAGCTTTGCTTGATTTCAGATTGTAAGAAAGACACTTTATTAGTATAGATGATGAGACTAATATGAAATCTCTAAACTATTGTAATAGATATAAACTTCATTTAGAGAATGTTTATGTTTTGGGATTATTTTTACTATTGTTGTTTTTTTGTGCCCTAGTAAGTTTAAAATTCTGCCTCGGCCACTGTTTATCTTAGATGGCAACTTTTGGGTGTAAGTTGAAAAAAAATATATATATAATGGATGAGTTCTACCTTCTTCTTCTTTTTTTTTTGGTTCTTGTTGTTTGGTGATGCCAGTCGATCCTTGGACCTGGTAGTCTTCACAAATAAAGCAAAGGCCACCAGGCCAAGAAGGGACCAGCACCTTCTTCTTCTTTTTTTTGTTGAAAGGGGTGTACCTAATATTTCTTATGAAAATTGAATCTAGAATAAATGGTCCCAAAAAACAAAAAACAAAAATCATTTTACTTTCTTCTAAACAAAAAAAACCATCTTACTTCTGTACATCCTAAATCATGAACGCATACTATATACGTCTGCAAATAAAAATTGTTATTGGACAAGTATTATATGGTGAAAAATTACTTATTGAAAGTAAGTTTGTGTGGAGAAAGTATCTAGTTACTTTGGAGAGAAAAAGTGGGAGAGAAATAAAGTATGAAATATTAATAAGCTTTAATTTTTATATTTATGTTACTAATTAGCATGTCTAAACGGGTATTCTAAACAAAATCAAGAACAATAGAGACAACCATAAAGTTTACACGAGAATCTAAAAATCACTTGGCTGGTCTATTCGGTTGTTTGATGATGTTTATCTAGGCCTTCTGAAAGAATCGCAATATGTGCTATCATATTAGTTTGATGACTAACATAGTGAACAGAGACTTGCACTCGGTTGGTTAAACAAATTATCTATTGAGGAATTTGTTGCACCTCCTCCTATAGTTGCCGATTCTTCCACAAAGTCCGCATAAACTTCATCAAAGTAATAAAAATTTCTTTAGGTCAAGGGGAGTGAAATTCACAATCGTCATTTTATAATTCACAATCCAGATTTCATGTTTCGTACTTTAATATCTTGAATATTGTATTCTTGTGAAGACAAAAATTAAGAGTATGAATTTCATTCTCTTAGATAAAATACCCAAACACTCCAAGAAAGGAAAGGAGCGGGCACCATACAGGAGGGTTCTGGATCAAACCATAGTTGTCAGGCAGGTACAAAAAAGACGGTGAATAGACCCTCGTAGATGATTCCAGAAAACAATGAGCAACTCCTGAGCAGCCTTTTTTGAATCAATAAGAAATATTTTGGCAAGTTCGGCAAACATAGTATCAGATATAGCCACCTTTATAAGAACCAACATCCGCCCTTCGTATGCACATCTGATTAATTAGTATGCTATATGTCAGCACCCAAATAAAACAAAGTATGTCCAAGAACCAAGGATAACATGAACACGAGGAGTCAATAAAGCATTACCATGATTGAGGTACGTTGCCAACTAGAAGTTGTCCTTGATCTTCTTTATCTGGGTTTTGTTTTTATTTTATTTATCAAATGAACGATGAAACTTGAGGCGAGGATTCAGTGCACGTCGTCAACTGTAAATGTTGCTTTCGTACATGTAACTTGGTCATCTTTCTCGATGACAAAATTAATGCGTTTTCTATGGAAATCACAATTCACATGTATATGCATTAATATTGTTCATGCATCGATTTACCTACTGAAAATTACAGATCACTGATAGGCCCCTTCATGCCTTCTTAGTGGTATACAATAATCTACTTGTCTATTTCTCATACCACAAATCACATATATTTTCCTTCACCGAAAACAAAAAAATCATACATATTTTCTCGATTTTGTATGTAAGAGAAAATATCTCTATTAAAGGCTAATTTTACTTCAGAGAAATTTGCCTACACTCTCATGTAGTTCTAATATATATTGCTCTGTACTTGTTTGTAATATTTCACCATTTTAGATAACCAAACGGTTAATTAACATGGCTGAAATTTTACAAAATTACTTATCATAAAAAAGTTTAATGGATCAATGATTCTAATTGTTGAAATCTATTTGTGAGATTTACGATGTTCACAGTCTTTTAAAATGATATTAACCTTAATTTACGGTAGCAATTCAATGACCTTATTCAGAGACGCCACCCCTTTGTTGCATCACCAACTCTTTACCCTCGGTTAAATGAAAATTGGTATGGATGATTAGGCCAATGAAGATAATCAGTTATAATTAGCCGCGCCTTTGACACAATTAAAGATTCCATTACAAAGTTCTAAAAAAAAAATAAAATTGAAGAAGTGGATTCCATTACAAAAATGCAAAGGCTTCTTGTTTGATCAATATACAGTTAATTGAACTATGTCTTCATAAAAATGTACGTACATCTCTAGCTTTTTCCCCCAATAAAAAGTGTGCTGCTCTAATTTTAATTGAAACTAAAACGCCTCCTATTCTTTAATTAGTTTGTCTATAATTTCATGTCTACATTCTCTTGTACCAATCCTGTGGAACTTAAGTTTAGTAATTAATGTTTCAACTCATTCACCACTTGCAAAGCAATTTGTTGGCTTGACTAATAAACTTTGGATTTTTGGCTAAGAGAAGTTCATGTTATTGTTTTGAACACACCAAAAGATTAGTTACTTTACAATTGAAAATATATATTGATCAACCCATTATGAAAATATTGCTATATGTAAATGACTGGGAGCATAGGAGAGAAGACAGGTTTAGCATTATTAGTTAGTACGTGTCGCTCACTCCTTGAAATTCTGATTAAGTACTTTGGCCGACCGTATTTTCATTTTTTGTGTGAATCATGCGCATGTCCTTTTCAGAGTTCATTCAACCAATAATCGACGAGAGCACATTTGTGTTCTATAATGAGCTTCGCGTCTTCGTCAACTTTTTTCTTTAAATACCTTCGTATGTTCCTCGTCAGGTCATTATTCTAGTCCCAAGACAAATTCTTCAGTCTCATTCTTCTTCGTCTTCTTCCTCTTCTACCAACAATGTGGAAGTTCATAGTTCAAATTGCTACCCAGTTGAGCTGGTTATTCAACTATTTGCTTTTCTGTTCGTTTGCCAAACCCTACTATGAGTTTGAATTACCTGCAAAAGCTATAGAGACTCTTAGTAGTACAGTCCACCACGAAAGCTCCAACCCTGCTGTGAGGTGCTCTGAAGAAGAATGTGCTGTGTGTCTATGCAAAATTGAGGAAGGAGAAGAGATAAGAGAACTGAGATGTGCTCATCTCTTTCATAAAACCTGCTTGGACCGTTGGACAGGTCTTAAACATGTCACGTGTCCCCTTTGCCGGAGTTTCCTAGCTCCCCCAGTAAGTTCAGAATCCCAGTTTCAAATTGAAGTGCTTCATTTCAGATTCTGCCCTTTCCAGTCTGATAAAGATCGTGATACATGGTGGTTGCGCTAAACCAGAATCGAGCAACGGAAACAGAGACGCCATTTTAGATATTTGTTACCAAGTATATGTCACTCTACACTATGTTTTGGAGTTGGTTCGTACTTTGTGATTGCTTGTCCTAGAAAAAGTTGTGAAATTAGTGCGTGAATTCTGTTCAGCCTAATGGGGTGTATTATATATGGAATTAGTGAAACTTTTAAAAAAATCTTTGGAATTTAAAAGTTTGCGTGTATTTAATATAAACTTTTAGCAGTCCATAAAAATCTTGAGGTATTCAATTAGGATTTTTAAAGACTTCATGAATTCCACCAAAATCTAGGGGTATTCAATTAGGACTTCTAAAAATGAATAAAGGTACAGAGGTATTCAAAATATCATTCATAGTTATGGAATTAGAAAATCATGGATAATCATGGACTTTGTAGTGTAAACTATACATACCAAACTCCAATAATTTTCCATCCTCCAGACCAAAGATTTGAAAAAGTCTATCAAAGTTCTCTCTTAAAAAAAAAAAAAATCTATCAAAGTTCTTCTCTCTGTGCCAAAGAGGTTGGTCCTTCATCATCTCTCTTTCTTGATTTTTTGTCTTTTTTCTAATATTCTTTTATGGTATCAACGTTTTTTAATACTCAACATGCTCATTGTAGTTGTTGAATGTGATTTTTTTTGTTTATCAATTGTGATACTTCAAATCCAAATGGCAATAAAAATGATTTATGAAACTCTAAAACTCAAATATTGTAGCCTACCCTACAACCTTGAACAATATTGCTATGACACACTAAATTTTATCTTATTAATTATGCTCATTTATTTGAATTTATATTATGGTTCAAAGAAAGGTTAAACAATTGAATGTCAAAGATATTGAACTTGGAACCTCTACATATAGCTCTCTACCAATACATTGTAGAAGAAAATATATTATCAAAATGGTATGAACAATGCTAGACGAATCACTTTTTACATCTCATCTGAGACCCAACTCATGTAGAGGACGTACTATCCAGTATAGTGCAACCTTATTAAATAATGAGGCTACTTTTACAATAAAGCTAAGTAAATTGGGGCCGGTGGTTCAAGTGATTAGGAGATAGAAATTGTTAGGAGGGTTAATTTTTGTACTCCATTAGAGTATATATAGTCAACTATAAATTGGGTGTTAGAACTTTTTTCTTTCATTTTACACCGATCTCTTAAAAAAAAAAAAAAAAAAAAAAAAAAGCCCTTATATTACACTTGATATTGGCACTATTTTGGGAGTGGGTAGCTAGCAAAATCATCAATGAAAGTGATAATGTGATATCCGGCATGCAAGATTGAAGATCCTAGGCGTAGAGGCTAGGTGTAAAGCTATCAAGAAATGTAGGTAGTAAAGCTATCAAGAAAAATTGACGCTGTGATACATTGACGTGGAAGACTCTAGATCCCAAAGATCAGAGAAACATAGAGGGGGAGTCAGAACTCAGAACTAGATTTGAAATTTAGAGGGGTTAGACGTGAATATAAGTTTTGGACATGCTAATTGTAGCTTTTTATTTTTGGAAAGATAGTATTATTATTTAGAAAATGAGAAAAATATTTTCGTGCAAAAATCATTAATATTTTTTTATCAACCCAGTAGACAAAAAAACAAAATCAAATATAAGTAAAAAAAAAATAGCAAATTATGCATGAGTATCTCTTTGAAACTCAAATTATCAATTAAGCCATTTTATCCCTTAAAAAGCCACCAAAACATACAAAATATCAATATTCACAAAAATGTCACCGCACTTTTATTTTTCATTGTGTACGAAAATGGCACTGTAGCTAAACAACTATTTTTATTAATTAAAAAGCTACTACCAAAGACAAAAAAAAATTATTATCAATGAATCGAAAAGTTATTGTTAATGTACTGAAAATCTATATTGTCGTTCTTTAGAAAAATTACTATTAGTTAATTGACTACCTATGTTACGTCCCGAACCTAGAATTAACGATTTACTCACTTTATGGACGGTAATTGTCGGATACTTTCAATTTTTACTTTTTATTTATATTTTGGTGGCCCTAAAAGTTGACTTTTTATTCGGGTCAAAATTTGAGGAAATGTCCCTCATGAAAGTTGTAGGGGACGTTAAACCGAGCGCGTGCATATGTGGTGCGTAAAAATTAGACTTAGTATGTGAGAGTTATGGCCAAAAATGTAGAATTTACTGTTCATGGTAAGTTATATATATATGGAAATTACTGTTGGTAGATTTCTATTTTCAGAAATCTACCTAGCCGGGTAACTCTCTCTTCTCTCTCTCCCCGACCCTTCCTCCCTTTTGGCCCGATCTTTTCCCCCTTCGATTTCTTCCTCCTCCGGCCGACCCAGGACGTAATCCGGCCACCCCCAAGCTCGGTTCTTTCCCCTTGTCACGTCTGTGGAGGTATTTTACGGCGATTTGGCCGGAGAAGCTCGATTGGGAGCGGGGAAAATCACTGTAGCAGTTTGCCCATATTGCCGATTTCCGGCGATTCCGGACACCTCCAGTCACCATTTTGGCATCGAAGCCTCGGTTTTCCACGGAGATCATTTCGCCCCTAGCCTCGAATCAAGATTTGAAGTGTTGAGGCAGAATTGAAAATCTAGGGTTCTTGATTTTCTGGGTTAATTTCGCCGGTTGAATTCGACCGTTTACAGGACGTGAGGAGGATTCCCTCGAGGAGGGTTCGGATCGACGGCAGTCTTAGCCGTACACTGTGAGTGGACTTTTGTTTTCAAATAAGTGATGCATGCATTTATTTATTAAAGCATGTTTTATTTATTTATTTAACGTATTATTTTCCGAGCAGAGGAAGTTGATTGCAATTTATCTCATGGATTTGCTTTCAATATTGATTCTCATGAAATAATTATGATTTATGTCGGTTGTGAGTTTCGGTTATTAAGTTGTTATGCTCGGATTCAAATTTATAATTGATGTTGATTTTCGACGAATTGTTTTCGATGTGATTTCCGGATTTATACTATTTATATTATATTTATATTCGTCGATTTGAGACTTTATTTGCAATCGAGTTTTGTTGGAGTAAATCTCCATGTGTATTTATCGACCTACGATTTTTGGCATTGGGAATGCCTTATTGGTGATCTATTTATCCTTTTAGCGTGTGGGACACGCTGTTTGTTTATACGACTTTTTATGAGTATTTCCGGGTACGGTTGGGAATCGTACCCGTGTTTTCTTTATTCGTGGGACATGGGGAAGCCTTAAGGATTTATTGGATTTTAATAGTTTTTACCCACCATACCTGGGTCGCTATATTTTATTGCTAGCTAGCCTATTAGTACTCCTCCCTGCTTACTATGTGTTTGTGGGTGAGTAAGAGCCGAGCATGGGATGCTCCAGAGTGTGGGACACTCCGACCCGAGCCTAGGAGGCTCCCTTCTTTCGTATGGTGAAATTTCTTCCCCATATTTTATCATTACTTGACTAGCGGGGCTAGTCCGATTTCTTTTAACCAGCGGGGCTGGTATGTTTTTCATGAGTTTTGAATTTAAGAAATATGTTTTATAAACGTTGCATGCATCGAGATTTTATAATTGAAATTTGTGGGAAAGTATAAACTTTTCTCCCTTTATACTTATTTATTTTGTCCACTCACGCTAACGTTTTTATGTACTTTCCCCCTGGGCCCTTTGGTTTCAATTGCCCAGATCGCAGTGTTGCTGACCGGCTTAGGAGTGGAGGCTAGTACCACCTTTGTCATCTATCCTCAGTAGGTTATTTATTAACCTACTTTATGTATTATATTTTGAAGTGTGTTCCTTAGATTGCTCTGAATACTTAAAGAGGGTGGATTTATACATTTGTATAATTATGTGTGTAAGAGAGTTGTATAATTTGGGAGGAAGTTGAATGATTTGAATTGCTGGGCTGTAATTTGTATAAGTTGTTATGTTTGTGGAGTTCGATGTTTATACTTGGAAACTAATGGAATGTTGCTAGGAAGCAGGGTGGCTTCAAGCATAGAATTTATATTACTTAGAAGTGTTTTCAGCAGGTTTAGGGTTGCCCACTTTTAGGGGAGGTTCTGTCGAATTTTCTTTTCAAAAAAAAAAAAAAAAAAACAAAGAATAACTCTTCAATCTCATTCTTCTTCTTCTTCTTCCTCCTCCTCTTCTACCAACAATATATGTGGAAGTTCATAGTTCAAATTGCTACCCAGTTAAGCTGGTTGTTCAACTACTTGATTTTCTGTTCGTTTGCCAAACCTTACTACGAGTTTGAATTGCTTGCAAAAGCTACAGAGACTCTTAGTAGCAGAATCCACTACGAAAGCTCCAACCCTGCTGTGATGTGCTCTGAAGAAGAATGTTCTGTGTGTCTAAGGCTCTAAGCAAAATTGAGGAACGAGAAGAGATGAGAAAATTGAGATGTGCTCATTTAATTTCTTTCATAAAGCTTGCTTGGACTAGTTGACAGGTCTTAATCATGCCTCGTGTTCCCTTTTGCCGGAGTTTCCTAGCTAGCTCCCTCAGTAAGTTCAAAATCCCAGTTCAAAATCCCAGTTTCAAATTGAAGTTCTTCGTTTTAGGCCCTGCTCTTTCCGGTTAGATAGAGATCGAGACACGTGATGGTTACGTTAAGCCAGAATCGAGCGACAGAAACAAAGATGCCATTTTTTATATATTAGTTACCAAGTACATATATGCCACTCTACATTATGTTTTGTAGTTGGTTCGTTGTACTTTCAACTTTAAATTATAAGATATTGTAATCTTGCAATCTAGCTACCCTTTAAAAGTTGTAACAATTTTGTATTTTGTGATCCATTTTTCTACACAAAGTTGTAAATTAGTGTACAAACTTCTATTCTTGCTAAGAAGCCCTAGTCAAAGATATTAAATTTGGGACCTCTAGGGCTCTACTAACATATTATCAGAGAAAATATATTATTAAAATAGTATGAGTAATGCTAAATGAACCTTTTTTTTTTTGCATCTTATCCGAAACCCACCTCATGTGGCATATCTACAAAATTTAATGAAACATTCTAATATGGGGGAAATTATAACATGGTCCTAGACCATAGTACATGTGGTGGTCCGATGTGATATTATTGGCCTATATGACTTGTAACTATTTCTATTTGGTCTCTTAATTTGATTTTTTTTTCCACCCCCTGCCTGGTCCTCACCAAATTCGAGTGATATTATTGGTTGAGACCACCACTTGACAGTGTCACGTGATACTCCGAAACTACAAAATAATTCCTCTGCATGGTGGTTTCTATGCCACATGAGCTGTTATATTATATTAAATGAGTTTTAGGTGAGATGTAGAAAAGTGGTTTACTTAGTTTTATTCAAATAGAATTAATAATGACTGTGTATATTAGCACACCTTTAAATGGAATATTGTGTATGGGCTAGCGGACTACTCAATATAATACGAGAAATAATAAGGTTTAGAATAATCTATGTAAATTGGGACTGGGACTGGGACTAGTCCAAGTGATTAGGAGCTAGAAATTGTCATAAAGGGGGTAAATTTCTTTACTACTCCATATTGGAGTGTATATACATAGTAAACTATAAAATGGGTGCTAGGATTTTTTTTTTTTTTTTTTTTTAAGTCATATTACACCGAATATATATTACCACTATTTTACACGAAATAGACGGTAGATAGCAAAATCACTAATTAAAGTGATGATGTGATACATCAACATCCAAGACCCTAGGCTCCAAGTCTAGAGGAGTAACCATCCACGAGAGGTAGACTCCAAGCCAGGGTTGCCTCTGGCTCCACCACTCAGGAGTAGTGGACAGAATTGAGTCAAATATATTTGGAAAAGTCTTCCCCTTTCTATTGGTATGAAAGGCATGTTTCATGCATAATGAGTTTAACTCGTGTTTTTGTCAGCCGGCAGACAGTTTCTTTTCTTTTTTTTCTAATTATCTTCTTTGTTTGTTTGCTTTCTTTTCTTCTTCTCAAGATTTTATGTCTGAGCACAAGATTAGGTTTCCCTCAATCATAAAGATCTTTTTTAAATGAACGCCATATCTAAATTAATTCAAGTTCGAGGTTTTACTACGAATTATAAAACCTCAAATTGTAGTTTAGAAATTTATTATGCTAATTTTAATCCGGGTGGAATTCCGAATGTGATGATCTCGTTTCAATCAGAATTGTAATTGGGTGTTTGATGATCTAAATTGATTATCACAAGCATGCTAATATCATCTAAGACTCTAAGTCTTTATTTATTATTGAAAAAGAAATAATTACTAGTCGAAGACACTTGATGGTTTCTTACTCGATCCCCTTAATCAATTCCTACTCAAAACTCTGATAGGGTTACGTTCCAGTTGCGAAAGGAAAAGATACATGGAAGCTAAGTCAATGATATAATCATATTCTTCCATATACTCCCAAGGCTACCGACCATGATCGTGATCCGTTGCAGATGCGTCTGCAAATCATGGTCCTCTCTCCCTTCTTTTCTTACCATCCACCGGATCTTCCGGTGTAGCCCTTCCACTTACCTCCTCTTCACCATGTCGGACGAGACCACAGCTACACTTCAACACTTTCACTATGTGAAACTCAACCAATTAAGACATGATGCTGTTGTGGATTTTATAGGATTACCAAAATCACGTCTGGGTTAAGAAGACTATCATATTTACTTCGAGCTGGGAGAAATTAGGATGCCCTATTCCGTTGGGTACAATCCACACAGGTACTGAGTGTGGAGAGCGATAGCTTTTGGAAATGTAAGATTAGTTTGCCGGTGAAGATTGGTCTATGGAGCTTGCTTACTAGTTATGAAGGCCTCATCATAGGCCGGGTTAGGGCCAGCCCTACCCTAAAATTTAGGGCTTAGGGTAGGGCCGGGCCAGGCCGAGGCCTCAAAATGCAAACCCTTACCCGCCCTTAAGGCCAATTCCGCAAGGGCCAAAAGGGCCGGGCCGGGCCAGCCCTTCTGAATAGGGTCGGGCCGAGCTTTTGTCTAACTCACATAAAACCAAATTCTGTCAACTATTAAACAAAAAAAAAAACACATTTTAGAACCTGATTTCATAACCTGAGTTGATTACAAATCCCACATAAAAAATCTGAAACTCACATTCTGACTGATTAATTGCACTTGGGCACTAAGGCTACAAAAACTACAAAAATTAATTTGATACAAGAACTGATCAAGTCCTCATCAATTCTGTAATTCAACACTTCCAAAGCTTTGCACAATCAAGTCTTCACCAAACACAGAACCTGCACAAAAACATATAAATAATTTAGAAATTAGACATATTTCAGTTCACAAAAAAAAACACAAACAAAACATACCAATTGGACACACACATATATATATATATACATATTCAATGATTTAACAGAGACTGAAAATAAAGCATAGCAGTCGCAAACCCTTAAAAAAAACCAGAATTTGAAGACAAACAAAACATACCAGAGTCAATTACTCAAAGTCTCAAATACTCAACAGTCAACACATAACATCACCGACATCAACAAGTGTATGACTAAACGGGAATGAGATTATACCTCACCAAGTGGATAGGTGTTGACCACCGACGACGTCACCATTTTTATAGCTCTAAGGAGATCACCGATCTCTGTTTTTGCTCTGAGAATTATTGATCAAGGAAGAACTGTGAGTTTGAGAGAGAGAGAGAGAGAGAGAGAGATTCAAACCCAAAACAAACAAAAATCGGGAACGAGGTCCTCAGTCCTCACCTTAGGCATCGGCGGTGGATGCATGCCGAAGACCAGAAACGAAGTCACACCTTGTGCGTCAACATTGCCTACTCCACAGTCCACTACCTCAGCTCGCGTCAAAATCTCGCGTCGCAATAATTCTCACAGCCTTACGCACGGATCTATTCTCACAGCCTCAGCTCACCCACCCACAGATCTATTCTCACAGCTAAGGAT
This sequence comes from Rosa lucieae, assembly GCA_024704745.1. Taxonomy (NCBI): domain Eukaryota; kingdom Viridiplantae; phylum Streptophyta; class Magnoliopsida; order Rosales; family Rosaceae; genus Rosa; species Rosa lucieae. Next base: position 11,309,014 of record CM045492.1, on the reverse strand, counting down.
CTATTCTCACAGCCTCAGCTCGCGTCACAATCTCGCATCGCCTACTCTGTCTACTCCTCCTCGATCTTCAATCCGACTCGTCGCAAGCATACCGGAACAATCTCTACGGCTCTACCCAGTCTACCAGTCTCTGCTGGTCCAAAATCGCCGGAGGTGGTGGCTGAGAGAGAGGCGGTCTGGACTCTGAAGGAAGAGACGGGTGTTTGAGTCTGAGAGAGAGAGGCGGCCTTTGAGAGAGACTCGATAGTGGGATGAGTGATGAGTGATAACGCTGTCTAGGTTTTGCTTTTGCCGGTTTGCCCTATTGCTCGATAGTAGCCTACTTGAGTTGGACTTGGTCACTTGGACAGTTGGGCTTCGCCTTTGGGCCTTAAACACACAGACTCAATTTAAGAGACCAATTTTGTAATATGACAGATTCAAAAAATTCTTCAAAACTTCTATAGTTTTTCACACATGTAATATTGTAATAGAAAATAAAAAAATATAATATTAAATTTTAGGGCCGGGCTTTTAGGGTCGGGCCAGGGCTAGCCCATACGGGCTCAATAGGGCCGGGCCTTAGGGTAGGGCCGGGTTTCATTTGTATGACTCATACCCTACCCTAATTTAAAAAGGGTAGGGCCGACCCGCCCAAATGGAAGGGTCGGGCCGGGCGGGCTTAGGGAGGGCTTAGGGCCCGAGGGCCATATGATGAGGCCTAGTTATGATGAAAGTGTGATCTCCTTGAGATCATGAGATGGCCGGTTAAATTTTCTCCTGTATGGGGAAGGTGATTGTTGTTTTTATTATTTTTGAAGGAAAAGTTCATTGAATTAGTGATTGAAAAATCACTCATAAGGGCATCCCAATAGGGAGCATACAAAGGCCAAAAATGGTTTTGGCCTAGAGCTAAGATAAGATAAATCAGAAAGTGAACTACACCAACCAATTGTCCTTATACAATAAAACAATGCTCTGAAACTTTTCTAGAGAAACTAGCAGAAACTGAAAGTAAATCCCCAGCCTCCTCATGATAATTACTAACAATAGAAATATTGTCACGACCTTGAGATTTGTAGACCCAACCATCAGAATCTGCAATCTGGATATGCAAAAGATCGGCAGACCAATCAAAACTAGACTCATCCCAGTATAAAGAACACTGCTCACCAAGGCATGCAATTGTGGTACTCACAATGTAATTACACTGAGACTTCTTGTAGAATTTAGGAATGAGCAGTCTACCTGTGAATAAAAACAACACATCCAGGGGAATGAAAATAGCACAATTGAGCAAAAGACTCGGTAAAAAGTCTCCTGGGTCCCAAATCCAGACCCAGGGATAGAGCTGGCCCACCAAATCAGTGAAATTGGCCTCAAGACAGCCCAAAAGCCAGGTAACCCAGAATGATGTGGACACCCATGGCAGCAACCTACCACACGATGTTGCCTTCGATCTTCCCGGCCACCAACTTAGAGGCCCGCCACCTCCCTGAAACATCTCCGCTAGTCCTAGCGGTAGGAGACTAACGCCACCCATCCCCATAGCTGTGAGCGACACCAACAGTCCTGAAATTGAAGCCAAGATCTAGCCGATCCAAAACAAACTCACCAGAAATCGAGGACGCCGCCAAAGACGCCCACACTTAGGCCGTGGCCAGAAGTCGCCCAGCCCAATCATCGCCATGAACCACTGAAGCAGAAAGTCCCCGCATCGGACAACAGGTTGATTAAGGCTTGAAAACGGCTTGAAACTGGTAGGCAGGGTAGCGGCCTCTGCCGTGCTCGGGCGCTGAGGAGACCGCTGGTGGGATGGTACTGAGGAATCCCACTGGTGACGCCTAGTGTCGGACTTTAAATACCTTAGAATACGGATCATAGCTTCCATATGAGTTTCACTTGGATTATGCATGAATTGACTCACAACACTAACTGCATATGCAATGTCTGGCCGAGTATGTGAGGGATAGATTAATTTGCCAACTAACCTTTGATAGCGAGCCTTCTCTGTAAGAGTTTGATTAGGGTACTCACCCAGTTTATGATTCTGCTCAATAGGAGTATCAGCAGGTCTACAACCTAGCGTTCCTATCTCTGACACAAGAAAATTCCTGAACTCCCCCTAGCGACCTCAATCCCCAAAAAAATATTTAAGAGAACTAAGATCTTTCATCTCAAACTCTGATGCAAGCAAATCTTTTAATCTTTCAACCTCCTCTGAATTATTACCAGTAATTATCATATCATCGACATAAATAATCAAGGCAGTTAATTTATCTTCACGATGTTTCAGAAACAATGTATGGTCAAAGTTACTCTGTTTGTACCCAAAAAGACTCATAGCTTGAGAGAATCTACTAAACCAAGCACGTGGTGATTGTTTGAGTCCATACAAGGACTTATTCAACTTACACACAAATCTTCCTCTTATGCCTGCCTCATATCCTGGTGGTAGATCCATGTAGACTTCTTCAGAAAGTTCTCCATGTAAAAAGACATTCTTCACATCAAACTGTTGCAAATGCCAATCTAGATTAGCTACTAGAGACATCAACACTTGAACAATATTAATCTTTGCTATTGGAGCAAAGGTCTCCTCATAATCCACGCCATATGTTTGAGTATATCCCTTTGCAACAAGTCTTGTCTTATATCTGTTCACTGAACCATCTGCATTGTGTTTGATAGTGAACACCCATCTAGATCTAACAACTCTCTTTTCTTGTGGAGGTGGTACCAACTCCCAAGTATTATTCTTCTCCAATGCTTCCATCTCTTCATTGATCGCTTGAGACCATTTGGGATCCTTGAGAGTATCCTGCACTTTACTGGGAACACATACAGAGGATATTTGATTCACAATTGAAGCATGGGATTTGGATAACCAATGGGTGGATGGATACAAAGTTAGCTATGGCATACTTAGACTTAACATCTAAAATTGGTTCATATTGACGAGGCGGTTTACCATTGGTGGACCTAGGAGGCAAAACATAAGCATTATCACTATTATCAGAGTTAGAAGAAACACCACTAACCTCAAGATTGGGACGCTCCTCAGGGATTGGTTGACAAGGGTTATCTGTATCTGAGAGGGGTGGAGGAGCTTAGCCTTCTTGGACTACTAAATTTTGAACGTCGTGTTCTAGTACTGCCGGCAATCGATCGCCAGGAATGGAACGATTGATTGTTTTGCTACTGGGAACTTTTGCCTCGCTGAATGATCAATCGCTAGGAATAGAACGATCGATCGTTTGGCTACTGTCTTTTTCGAACCTGTCTAGCAATCGATCGCTGGCATTCTGGTGTTCGATCGTTGGACCCGAAATTACACGACCATCATCTTCAATTGGCTGAATTTTAATCCCACAAGACTTTTCTTCCAAAAAAGTGTGTTTCTCCCCTTGAAGTGAAGGATTGGTGGAAGAAAAATAACATGCATCCTCCTCATAAAAGGTGACATCCATGGTAACATAAACTTTCTGTGTATGAGGATGAAAACACTTGTAGCCCTTCTAATTAACACCATAGCCCACAAATACACACTTTAATGCTCTGACATCGAGTTTGGACAGTTGATTCTTAGGGACATGGACAAACACGACACACCCAAAGACACGAGCAGGGAGATTAGAAAATGAAAGGACAGACACATGATTTGAAAGGGCAGCATAGGGGGTTTGACCATTGAGAACAGAAGAAGGTAGCCTATTGATGAGATGACAAGCAGTGAGAATTGCATCTCCCCAAAGATACTTAGGCATATGAGCACTAATTAAATAGAAGACACCGAGCTATGTCAAGAATATGACGATTCTTTCTTTCTGACACCCCATTTTGTTCAGGGGTTTGAGGGCAAGTAGTTTGATGAACAATCCCATGAGAATGAAAGAATTGGTGAAACTGAGATTGACAAACTCCCCCCATTATCAAAATGAAAGACTTTAATATTGGCTCAAAATTGATTTTGAACAAGAGCAAAAAATTCTTGGAAAGAAAAGAAAACTTCATATTTGTGTTTCAATAAAGAGACCCAAGTAAGACGGGTATAATCAGCAATAAACAAAACAAACCAATGTTTGCTAGACAAGGTTGACTCACGAAAAGGTCTCCATACATCAGAATGAATAGGCTCAAAAGGAAAAGAACTCCTAGTAGTACTCAAAGGACAACTAGTATGATGACTTTTAGCTAAGACACATGACTCACAATGCAACTTAGACTCATCAATGCCCAGAAACAAGGATGGCATAGATTTCTTCATGACACTGAAGGAAGGATGTCCCAATCTCTGATGCCATAGCCATAATTCTTCAACTTGATTACCCCAGTCAAAATCAAAGCTGCTTGGACTGCCTTCTCCTGGTTCATTTTGACGAACATGCAATCCAGATGAAATAGTCGACCCCTCAGATAACCCCTGCCGATTATTTCCCTGGTGAGGAGGTCCTGAAAAATCACATACAAAGGAAAAAATGTTACGGAACACCGAGATTGAGTACTAATCTAAGGCACATATATAAGATGATGAGAGAGATCAGGGACATAAAGAACATTATGTAGTATCAAAGAAGGGGTGAGACGAACATACACTACACCAATTTTTCAATCAGACGACAGTTTTTCACTGTCGTCTGATTATAGAGTTTGCTGTTGTCTATCTCAATGCCGTCTGATACATAATCAGACAATACCAAAAAACTGTCGTCTGATAAAGTTTACTACAACAGTGACTACTATATTGTCTGTTATCTGAATACCACGAAGAACAACAGTAATACTACCAAAAAACTGTCGTCTGATAAAGTTTACTACAACAGCGACTACTATATTGTCTGTTGTCTGAATACCACGAAGAACAACAGCAATTGGCAACTTAACTGTTGTGCAAAGTAATTTCAGTTGACAGACCCTAGAAGAATATGGACGTGTAATCAAAATTTAGAGAACATTGATTTGTACAAAAACAGTTGTCTGAAGGAAACTTGTACATCTGCAAAGTAATTGAATACTATTGACTAACTTTGAACAAGACAAGAGCAAAACTATTAAAGCCATTATGTATCATTGCTTCATACTATTGCATCCTAAAATAAACTGTTGTCTGAGATTTTGTTGAACTACAGCTTTCTTGCTTCATGGATCCTTAAAAGTCTCTTTTCAACCATATGGCCTCCCAAGATGCTGTACTAGCTGATCAATTCATACAATTGTAGCTTTTCAATTCTCTGTGGTCTTCGTTTTCATCAGACAACAGAACATATTATTATTTTTTTGTGTTATATCTTGTTAGACAACTGAATATGTTTAATAACTATTGTAGATAGATGATTCAGACAACAAATTTTTCTTTCTGTTTTCATCATGTTCATTTGTTAGACAATGGTTTGCTATTGGTATTGAATTGTCTGAGATATACGAGAAGACATACATTCTGTACAATTGAACACATCCTTGATTCCAAAAGCCATTTCATTCATCAGCAATATTCATCCCAACATTTACATAAGAATTAACATTGCCTAAGTGGCTATAACTGCATAAAGCCGGAAAACATAAACGCGTCCACATTGCATTAACCATGCCTATAACTAAAGCAAAAACTAAAACTAGCTAGCAGGAGGCTCATCAAAATACCAAAACAAAAATGCCTTCAACTGCGCATTAACCATGCCTAAAACTAAAACTAGCTAGTAGGAGGCTCATCAAAATACCAAAACAAAAATGTCTTCAATTGCGCATTAACCATGCCTAAAACTAAAACTAGCTAGCAGGAGGCTCATCAAAATACCAAAACAAAAATGTCTTCAACTGCGCATTAACCATGCCTATAACTAAAGCAAAAACTAAAACCAGCTAGCAGGAGGCAGGTGATCAAAATACCAAAATAAGAGCCCTGCCTTGAACAACCATCACAGCTATGCAATATGATACTTCATCATAAACTTAGCCCACTCTGACCTCACAACATCAACATCCTTTTGGGTGTAGAACAATTCGGATCGTTGCTGCCACTGAAACAAAAGGCATAGTTAATGCGCAGGAATTATTGCTAGGACTTTGTAAAATCCTTGCATTAGTATACTTTTACCAATTATTTTCCTATCCAAATGATATCTAACTTTGTTAAATTGTAGGTAGAAAATGGCAAAAGAAACCAATTCATACTATGATATCTGACTTTGTTAAATTGCAGGCACCAAAACAAACTCATATTATTTTGTCACTCCTTATACTAACAAAATCAAAAGAAGATTGAATATTTGGTCATCTACTATGTCGATCTCAAATTATAGGAAGTCCCTAGGAAGTCACAATCTATTACATACTAAAAAGCTAAAAACAGAGGTAGGAGATCAATAATACGGACCAAAAGAAAAAACACCGACCTTGCACACCTATTTCACAACAGATAAATCAGTTGCAGCAATAATAGTAGTAGCAGGTGAAACCTGCATACAGAATCAATCACAGTTTAACATTAAAAACACAGATGTGATATATCAATTCTCAGTTTTCTCTTGTGCAAATTGAGAAAGAAATGAAAAAATGCATGTATGTAAATATAATCGAAACCTTGGTCCCAACATCCCCTAGCAATAATATCAAACTGAGAAATTCATTGCAACAGAAGTTAAAAAATTATTGCTAATACTCCCAATGAACTTTAGACTATCGAGCACTAAAATCATTACTCATGTATACTTTGTTTTCTTCATCTGTTCTTAACATTGAATTATCAGTTAAATCATTACTCATGTATGCTTTGTTTTATCAGAGAAGTTAAACTGCATATATACTGATATCATATACTGAATGGATATATTCATGGTCTGTCTCCTATGATGGTTGGTGGCTCCCAATGAATAATACCCATCTATGCTTTGTTTTATCAGAGAAGGTTTCATAAGCAAGTTAGAGGAATCCAACATCACCTCCTAGTCTTTACCTCCAGATCATAGATCAAACCACAAAACCCAGAAGAAAAACACAAATTAAAACCAAAAAAGCCAGATACCTCAGATCAATTCCCAATTACCCAATCTGACAATCGCAAACTCCTGCATCACCGAAACCCCAAATCAATGACATGCAAAGAACAAACAAACCATAAATCGAAAGAAAAATAACATGATGAAGACATGCAGAACCAATCATCAATGCAATTCTCTCCCTCTCTTTCACTCTATGAACAACAGAAACAGCTCACCTTAAAAGAAGAACAAACCCATAACTCTGCTGAGCAAGGAGAAGCAAAAGGGTGACACCTAATCAAAGGCATAGTTATTCGGATCACCTGACATAAATAATTGGTAAATTCCTGGCATGCCTTGTATAATCTATGACCTATTATTGTATTTCCATCATACCTAACATAAATATAGAAAGTGATATAAAAACCAAATTTGCTATTAAACACATGAAATTCATCATAACATATCAAAACATTACCAATAAGAAGTCCTCTTTTCGTCTCCTCCTATCTTATCTTTGCGGAATGAAGAAATTTCAGTTCCTTGTTTCAGAGCATCATTAATATAAGCCATTGCATCATCTTGCTGGATACAAAAAGAATGAGTTGATTATTTCACGCAACCAGAAACTAAAGGGAAAAACAGAACAGACACCTGAATATACTGGGAACATGTATTGACATGTTCAGGCAACAACAATTGGCAACATAAAGCTAGGATATCCGGTATGTACACCACTTGACAATAAGAAACAGAAAAAATAATGACAAAGGAGTAAATACATCGGCTCGAAGTTCACAGAGTGCTTTTAACATTAGTAAACGCTCTGTCGGATCAAGTCCTTTATAACGTGCTATCTCCTCTTTGCGGGGAAAAGAGATTGCCTTTAGTTGATATCACTTTTTGAATCATATTATATATAGTAAATCTAGCTTATTTCCGTACCCTTTAGCTACCACGAGTGGAATCTACCCCTCAGCAACCAGCAGTAATGTAATCACATACCAGTGAACATTTTAATCATGAATTACCACTCTGACATATATTGCTGGAACAGAAATCTCTTCCTTTGTACAAATAGAACTTCCTTCATAGCTCATATATTGCTGGAACATATTGAGAAGAGATACAATTGAAAGACTGTGACCAAGCCTGCTCAAGCAAATTAACATTTAGTAGTATTCTCAAGCAAATTAATATATGCATACCATTAAGAGTCACGATGTTCCGGTGCTTTATATCTCCCATTGCTTCAAGTTCCCTCTCAAATCCTCGATCTCTATCTGCACTTCCTCTGTTCCCTCCCATTGCTTGAAGGAATGAATCCATGGAAAAATTAAACATCTTAAAAGAGCTTGAAACTCCAATGCTTTTCAGTTTCGTTTCACTTTTGATCCGCTTAGAATACAATACAGTGTTCCAATCACCCTAATACATCATCTCCATATATATGAGTACCATATTTGTATACCAAAGTGAGTTAGTTATGATGTTTCAAACTATACTATAACGTTGATGGAAACTTGAACAGATTTAATTACCTTTATTCTCTTCAAGCTTTCATTTGTGGCCCTCTGATTCACGCAGTTCCTGCACAGAGGATGAATAAAAGAAATCAATATTCAAGCATCTCCACTCAAATGTATTAGCCTAATTCAGCAATCCACAAATTCATTAGACTGCAAATTAGATCAAGCTAGATATCTATATAGGTACGTAGTAGGCTAGTAGCTCATCTCTTCCATCAAATTTTTCGTTTTGGTATAGGTCTCTTCAGTTTAATCAGTAACACAGGATTTTACAGTGAGGAAAATTTGCCTCACACTCCTTATACCACATCAAACGATGGACTTCGATATCATTCCAAATTCCAAGCAATGATGTCAAAATTGGTATTTGAATTAAATGAATGACTAGCTAGAAAATTACACACACAAATTCAGCAAATCCAACCCACCCAAGAACTGGGATTTATCAGAATTAACAATTTCATTAGTTTTAACAATTTCAATTTGGGTTTTATCAATTTGGAGATGAATTGGGTTGTCTTAGAATACCTCTTTAACATCCAAGATTCAGTGGAGTGACTGGAGTGAATAACCCAGCAAGGCAGCAACTGATCATGCCTCAAGGGCTGAGCTGCCGAAGAACTGATGAAGATCAGAAACTTCAAAAAATAAATGGAATATTCAAATATAAAGGAGAAGAAGAAGAAGAAGAATAGAAGAAGATGAGGAGAAGAAGACGGAGAGGGTGAGAGAGATACCTGGAGGCTGGATCGCTGGAGCTCAGAGCCAGCTGCTTCACCACCCAACTAGTCTTATCAGACAATCTCCGCCACAGGACCACCAAAAACCCAATTATCAACTCAATTGAAGTCGTCGCTATCACCACCGCCATGTCCGTCACCGAGCCTCCCAGCGAAACCCCAAGCGCCGACTCCAGCTTCCGCACCAATTCCGAATTCAAACTCACCGTCGAGAAATGTCCGACCTGAATCCCTCGATCTCTGTGAAATGAATCGGAGCCGAGGAGCTCTTGATTTTCTCGAGGTTGGTGAACTAGAAACTGAGAGAGAGAGAGAGAGAGAGAGAGAGAGAGAGAGTAGGGTTTGGAAGGACAAGGAAGCGAGAGAGAAGGAGAAGAGAGAAAAGTGTTGGTTGGAGGCGGGGAAGGATGAAGAGGAGAGTTGGGAGAAAATGAGTTGTTCTCGGTTAGGGTTTGGGGAGTAAATGCAAGTGTGGGAAAATATATCCAAGTGTGGGAATTAAAATTTTTGTTCCCACCTTCAACCACTACACCAAAAACCTTAACATACTACACTTTTTGCACAACGAAAAAAAAAATGTGTTGTGTGATGAAGGAAAGTGCATCAGACAACATGTTTACTAGACTTGCGTTGTATAAGGTGGTTAAAATTTTGAAGTCTTTATCTAAAAGGTCATTGCACAACGGTTACAAGAATAATCTGTTGTGTGAATAAAAAAAAGTTGTGGCAGATTTCCCTCCTAAATGGACTCAAATTTGGCTCCAAATTGTACCCTAGATGCCACTAAATTGCACAACAGTTTAGTTACTTGTGTTGTAGGAGTATACTTGCAAATCATCATACAATGGTTTTTAATGTGCCGTTGTGCAAATGAGTGGCAAAATTTGGAGAAGTCTCCAAAATGACATTCATTCCCCCCCCCCCCCCCCCCCAAAAAAAAAGGAGCAAATTCAGCTTCCATGTTTATCATGCTTGCAACTTCCTACAATATAGTGAACTATTTCTGTTGTGTGAATGAGAAATGCCTAGCTTAAGCGCCACAATTGACATTTTGAATGCACAGGCACTATGCCAATAATGTCTTCAGATGACACATTTCAGACGACAGAATTTTTGTTTTCTGTTGTCTGAATCTTTTAAACTTCTTTAGATGACATATAAATTAATTTTGTTGTCTGAATAGCATGAGAATCCATACTATTTCAGTTTTTTCATTTTTTTAGTAAGTTAGAAAATTAAGAAGACAGATATCTGTCGTCTGAAAGAACTGATAAATTCGCATGAAAAAGTGGAAAATTAGGACAACATTCATATGTTGTCTGAGTAAACGGGAAACAAGTGGAAAATTAGGACAGCATTCATATGTTGTCTGAGTAAACGGGAAACAAACCCTAATTAATCTAAAGTATTCCCTCGCTCCCTCTTGGCTATCACTCGGGCTTTCCCACTCATTTTGCTAGCTAGGACCTTTCCCTTAGCTGGAAAAAAAAACAAAAAAAAAAACAACCCTAGATCTAAAAACACAATTGCGATGCCTCTCACTCTTAGTCAATCTCTCCCTCGCACACTCTCACTCTCATGAACCTCAATCCCTCAATCCACCCTCAATCCCTTTCACCCTCTCAAGCTCAAAGACACTCTCATCCCCCTGCAATTCCGGCAAAGCAAGTTTGGGTATGGAAGTTTTGGGTATAGAAGTTTGTGGGTAAAGTATGTTCGGGTAAGCGATTTCGGCAAATTAGCTTTGGGTATACAAGTTTTCTGAAACCTGTCTCTCAACAAGAACACAGTGTGACCAAATTTGCTTCACTTGCCCAGTTTTAAGGTTTGAATCATATGAATTCTTATTGTCAGTTCATTCTTTTGATTGTTGATGTTCTGGAGAGACAAAGCACCTAGCCTTTCATTGTGGCTTGATAATTATTGCCTCTAAACTCCGATTTTGTTTTCAATTTGATACTTTTGGACTGAAGGCACGCAAAAGCTTCTTATTTTCATTTACAAAGAAACAAAGCTTGCTTTCATTAATTTTATTTCTTTTCTTTTGTTGGAACCCTCCAGACCACAAGGTTGAACCTTTTGTCTTGTTCACCATGATTTGGTTTGATTAAGACTAGAAAGCCACCGCCAAATTTATTTCTTTAATCTTCCAAGCCTTTCAACTTGTTCTGTTGGCTTCTACCAACACTTTGATTCTTTATGTTTTTTGACAAACGCATGACTGACAGAGCTTTCATGTAACGCAGGAACCATCTCCAAGCACCTCTTGAGTATACAAGTTCGGGTTATTGCTCGGTCAGTCGCACTCTGCAATTTTCGGCTTATCTTTTTATCCCTCTTGCCTTGTAAGTTCTTCTTTGTTTTTAATTTCATCAAGTCTTGATGGGTTCTCTGATATGATAGGTTCTTTGTTTTTAATTGCATCTGGATCTGAATATTGTCTCCATTTGAGTTCTTATGGGTTCGATTATTGTGGATTTTGTTTGAAGTTGCAGTCTTTGGATGGAAATTGGGGGTTTTTAGTTGTTTTGCTTTTTGGTGACATTGGGTTTTTGGATTTGGTTGTTTGATCTTCCGTTGTGGAAATTGAGAATATGGGTTTGCTTTTTTGCTTCATTGTTCATGCTTTCGGTGATAAGGGTGTTAATTTGTTTATTATTGTTTGTTTGGTGGTGGCAAATTTTGAAGGTATCAAACTATATATAGACTTCTTCATCTGAGTTGTTAGTTCAACATACATTAATGAGTGATTTGGATTATTTCATGGAGTGTCAAATATGGCATCAAGGTCTCAGTCCTGACTTCATTTTCTGTAAATATCAATTTCTTTTTTCTAAAATAGACTCTTGATTTTGAAGATCCGAGGAAGAGTTATTACTGCGTTGGTTTTGCTTTTGAGTTATTCTGTCCATTAATCTCTGTTAATGGATTGTGTTCAATGAGAAATCTACAAAAGACATTAATATAAAAAATGCCTCCTTTTACGGTACTTGTTCTCTTTTAGCCTTTTTTTTTCCCCTTCAAACCTTTAATTTCACTTGCTTTTGGTTTGCTGTTTGTTGGTGATTTTAGGCTGCGAAAAGGTTTCTGCAGTAGATTGAAGCTCTGGAGTGATCCTTATAGGAAAATTCTTTTGGTGGTATCTAAATCCACAAGACTACAAGGTAATGCCTGAGGAATATAAACTATTCAATTACACATAATATTTTAATGTAACATTTAAGTGAAAATGTTACAGTTTCAGGCTCATCCAGTTTCTTGCATTATTGAATGGAATTGATTTGATTTACAACGTTAGTAGTATTCCTTCTTCAAGGTACAATACATATGTAGTGGATGGAACAAAATTAATGAGTTAAAACTTAAAACTGTTGAATATAACTATGTCTGTAAACTTAGCTAGTATTCTTGATAAAATTCTTTTGTCTGATAATTTTATGTATAACATAGATATTCATTTGCTTTTCAAAAGTATTATCCTGTTTTGAAACATTGTGTCCAGCGTTCTTTCTGTTTTGATTTTTAATTAATTAATTTATCTTAATTAATCCATTATTGAGTCTTTAGAATATGGCAACAGGCATTGGATTGAGATACTACAACTACGAACAGTTAGGAGTTTTGGATTTTTGAGTATTGATACCCTTATACATTTGACTTTTGGAAACCTACTACAAATTTCTTTTTATTGTTACTGATTTTGGTCCTAAGATCAATAACATACACTCAAATGCAATACCAATACGAATTTATTGATCATGATAATTTATGCAGAATTTGTCTTTGAGAACAACAAGCTTCTACAGTCCATTTATAAGTGATAGATTATAATATTTAGGTACAGTTTATTTTCTAATGTATGTTTCAATATATGTCAATGCATTCTAAGATTTCTAAACTGCATCCTTCTTACTATTAAGTTAGTGCTAATGCAACTTTATTTCGCATCTTTTACATTCACTCATTGCTCTTTTTTTTTTTCTTTTAAATTGTTTCTTCTTATCATGTGCAGAGACCTGATAAACAAGAACCCATCTCTAACACAAGACACAGTTCCACAAGTGATAGAGTAGACAAAAGGTATGAGTATCCTAATCTCTTGTAGTCCATAAATTGCTGATCCAAGAAGTCATGGATAGGTGCTAACTTTTTTTGGAATTCTGCAGAAATTGCTTTGCAGCACAGCTCTCTTCTTTCGATATCATTGCCATTGTTGTTGCTGTAGTGAAAGGTTGGAGTACTGGGAGTGGTGATTAGCTAGGCTGTGACTTGAGCAAATTAAGGTAAGCAGTAATCTTCTGGTATGTTTTACGTGAATTGTAGTGACCCGAGATAGGGGTCCCACAGCGCCACGACTCCGAGCCAATGAGGAACCGACATGTCACGATTGACATCCAATAACTCATCAACCCGAAATCGCAAGGCCTTTTAGGTTCAGACTGTTGGTTTACAAAACACTTTCTTGGACAAGTCGTTCTAGCAACCAAACAACACATTTTCAAAAGCGGAATTTGAAATGGGCTAAGTGTTTTGGGCTTGCGATCGGAGCCCAGTTTGGAAAATAAAACAAATCACTAAATAACTCCAAGCATGGGAGACGCACCCCAGGGTTACGGGTCTCCCGAAATTTTTGTAAGCGAGTAAGAAATAAATAAATAAATAAATAAATAATTTCAAAATCCGATAATGGACCCAAAACCGTACTTTGGTAAAGACAAAGAGGAATGCGCCAAGCCGGGCCATGTGCCTCTCCTATACGCTGCCCGACCACATGCTCAAAACCTGCACACTGTTGTAGGGGTGAGCTTTCGTCCTCGCATGCCCAGTAGGGGCCGACCCAACCATGCTAGGTTTGAAAATAATAATATACTTGAAAATATTTACTACATAATATTGTGCACGTTTATTGAAAATACTTTATAAAGAGGCAACCACAAACATTTATCTCTTTTATAAAACATATGCAGTATGTTTCACACACTTGGAGCTCCGAGATACTTACCTGCCGGCTAATATAAAACAAATCGGTGACCAACCTGGTTCGTCCTGAATTCGAGAACCGGCCAACTACTCTGTAGTACTTCTGACTACAAGTAGCGAAAGTGTCCATTTCCTGGCCCTGAGTCTCCTATGACTGGTTCACTGTCTATACTTATCGTTCCTCGACAAACATAGGAGCACGGCCCCCTCCGGAGGTTCACAGTTATCGACACCGTGGGATCCCTAGGAATCTAAGCGTCTAGGTCCCATTCACTTTCAGGTCACAAGTATAAACATACAAAGGGTACAGTATCTCAACATGCAAGTCTAGCCTCGGTTTTCGCAATTAGAAATTATCAGTTCTGAAAACACATGTATCACGAGGCATCGACTAATGAACAACCAAAAACGTATTTGCAAGCAGCTCAATATATGTATAAGCATATACATGCACAACAAAACCACTAACAGGATAGGGACGGCTCACCCTACCTGGAATTGGAGTGCTTGTCTACATTCGGGTTCGTTCCCGACTTTCGATCATTTGTCCAAATCCATGTGCACACGCTCGAGTCCTTTGAAATAAAATTAAACCAATAAGTAACTTGACGTCATAATAACTCAACTAACCGAGCAACCAAAGCATTTATTTAATTTTCCTTAAAGTCCATCGAATTAACCTTTAACAAATAAAACCTATTAACCATTCCCAAATAGTTCAAATGATACGGCTTTTGAACCATTTAGGATATGGTGATTATGCTTCTTTCCATGTTAAAATTTTGATCAATCGGTTTGACCTCATTTTATTTAGCTTTTTTTTTTTTTACCTTAAGCAGTTAAATAGCAACCACCATTCCCAAATCATTGCATTCCTACACTAATTTTGGGATATGGTACATTAGAGTACTTCGAACAACCTTGTTTCATGAATCTTAATTGACTAAATAAAATCCATTATTTTCATTATCAATTTTTCCTTAACCTTGTTCACAACATAACTCGATCATTTTCATTAACGGTCCATTCTCATTTATCAATTTCTTTCTATGTCGCATCACATAGTAATTCTATCGAATTTACTATGGGCACCCGATACACCTTCCAACCTTTCTGCACACCCACAATCATTCTCTTCACGACCATTAACATAACAAAATGTCTTAGCAGACCTTAACCAAAACATTTACTCACAGAACCAAAAACAATCTCAAACCACCATTTCCAATCCAATGTAGTATTCTCACAACCACAGATTCACAGTAAGCATAGTCAACATTCAATCAACCAAATCTCCAATTCAAGGTTACAACACCAGGTTATTAACTCATCCAAACAGTCGAAAAGTACCAAAGCACATAACTTTGATTTTTACCTTCAGTGGTACAATTTGCAGGAGCAATGCTAATGACGAAGAACACAGCAACCAGGAGCCTCCCACTTTTCTCGATTATTTCCCAACCTTGCCAAATCTCGGTGGAGGCCAAGTGTTCCTAAACGCAGCTTCTTCAAAAACTTGGTCGAACTCAAAGATTATGTACACCAGCGTGTAGAGAACAAAGAATGGGTCGTCTTCCATATAGCAAGCAATCCCAGAATTGCCGGAAAGAGTCGCCGGCGTCGGAGACAGCGATGGAACCAAGATGAACCCAGAAACGAAATTGTCAAAACTTGATCAAATCGAAAATCTAATTATACTAAAACGTAGAGCACGACACGGGGAGTGAGTTCCATACCACAAGCAGTCCAATCGGTGGCCGGAGTCGCCAGGAAGCCGCCGGAGCAGTCGAAGCTTCTTGGCGCCGATAGCTGACGATTCGGTGAACGAAGGTAGGGGATGTGATGGGGACACCGAGACGAAGAGATTGATGCTGGTGTGCAGTCTTAGGGTGGTCGGAGATTGAAATAAGTGGAGGAGTAGTTGTGGTATCGCGACTGTGGTGGTCGCGTGCGGAGCCCAGAGCTGATGCATGTCGAAGGTGAGGCTTGGGCTTTGGTCGGGTTTTAGTGCTGCGTCGATTGATGGAAGCGGTGTGGTGAGATGGTGGCCGGAGCTGGGGTCTCCGGTGGTAGCAGAGGGAAGGAGAAGAGAGAGATAGGTCGGGGGAGAAAGAGAGAGGCGTGGCCGAGAGTGAGGGAGAAAATGCGAGTTTAGGTATTAGGGTCTCTAATTTCCTATTTATCCTTGCGTATGCGAAATGTCCATTTTACCCTTGCGATGAATTACGAAACCCTCCTGACTAGTTACTTTCGGGTTTTAGGGGTTCGTTACTTTACTCATTTTCGTCAACGACTACGTTAGTAACTTCTCGACTTCGTCTAGAGTACAAAACTCAATTTTCTTAAGACTCAACATTCAGAATTTTGTTACAACCCAACTCGTCTCCTTCTCAAATTTACTTCGACAATTTCTATCTCCATAAGCTCTGGTAATCCTCTAGGCCCAAATGGAGGAACATTGGCCCAAACGAAAATTATAGAGCCCAATTTGTGATCTCGACACCAAAATAATTTCTGAAATCGATTTCTTTACTTAAATCGCCTTGCGAAAATCTTATTGGCGAAAAATTACCTTAAAAAATTAAACAAAATTTTTTTTGGGGCTCACATGAATAGCATAGTTGGTTTGTTAAATTAGCTAATTGGTATGTTGATGAATTTAGTTGGTTGTTTGTATATGTTTATATGCATGTGGTGACCTAATTTGAAGATGCTATGATGATGCTAAATTTAGCTCCTAGCTGTTGAATATGTGTATATATATGGAAAAATGATTGATGGTATAGAATTGAATTATGCTGATCCTAAGTGATAGTTTAACCAATTGGTATGTTTATGAATGAAGTTGGTTCTATGTAGCTATATATACATATACATTATATATAGATGTATGAGTTCAGTGCTCTATGATCCTAGGTCGTAGTTTAGTTCCTAATTGTTGTTTTTGTGTATGTATAAGATGGAAAAAGGATGGATGCATGCTGATAGGAGATCGTTGAGGTTTCAAATAGGGTTTGAGGATTTTCTTAAGTTTGCTTCAGCGAATGCTGCTGACAAATCAAATATCTGCTGTCCTTGTTTGAAGTGTTGTAACACTAATGGATTTTCCATTGGAGTTATTAAGGACCATGTATTTTTTAATGGCATTGTGACTAGTTATAAGAATTGGAAATGGCATGGAGAACCTTCTGTCAAGAATACTGATAGAGCAGGTGAATATGAAACAGTAGATATGAATTGTAACCAAGATATGGGGGAAAGTGAAGATGAGGAGATATCTAGTGACTCGAATGAGTTTCTAAGGTTTGTGGAAGATGGAGATAAACCTTTGTACCCCGGTTGTACAAAGACAACAAAGCTGAACTGTCTTATTCAAACGTTCAACTTGAAAGCAAAACACGAAATGAGTGATGCTTGTTATTCCGACATGCTAGTCATGATTGGCATGTTGCTTCCCGAAGGGAATGAGGTACCCGGTTCTCTATATGAGGCTAAAAAAACACTTGCAGCATTAGGGATGGAGTATGAAAGGATTCATGCTTGTCCAAATGACTGCATGTTGTATAGAGGGCAGCATTCTGAAGCTACAAGCTGTCTGATCTATGGTGAATCACGATGGAAACTGGGAAGGGATAAAGTTGAGAAGGAAGGGGTGCCTGGGAAGGTATTGTGGTACTTCCCACCAATCCCAAGATTCAAAAGGATGTTCCAATCAACGAAGACAGCAAAGGACTTGACTTGGCATGTTGAGAATAGGAAAAAAGATGGCATGATGCGGCATCCATCAGATTCACCGACCTGGAAATTGGTCGACACAAAGTGGTCAGAATTTGGTAGAGAAGCTAGGAACCTTCGTTTAGCCCTTTCCTCAGATGGGTTTAATCCCCATAGTTCTTTCAGTAGTCGGTACTCTTGCTGGCCGGTTATCCTCATTACGTATAACCTTCCTCCATGGTTATGCATGAAGAGGAAGCACATGATGTTAACATTGTTAATATCTGGACCGAAACAGCCTGGAAATGATATTGACGTGTATTTACAGCCATTAATAGATGATTTGAAACAACTGTGGCAGGGAGTTGAAGGTGTGTACGACGCTGTAAGAGAAGAGTCATTTACACTCAAGGCAGTCCTACTTTGGACTATTAATTATTTTCCTGCATATGGGAACCTCTTGGGCAGTATTATCAAAGGATATAATGCTTGTCCTATTTGTGTCGACGAAACCCGACCATATAGGTTGAAACATAGTAAGAAAATGGCATTTATGAGGCATCGCCATTTTTTGCCGAGACATCATCCATATCGCAAGCAAGCTGCTGCCTTCGACAATACCATAGAGGAAGATGTTGCCCCTTCACCATTAAGTGGAGAGGAAGTGTTGTCAAGAGTTGAATGTTTAAACACAAGGTTTGGGAAAAAAAACCCTTCTGCCCCTTACAAGGGTGCTGAAGAGACTAGACCTTGCTGGAAAAAGAAATCAGTTTTCTTTGAACTTGATTACTGGAAACATCTTCCAGTACGACATATTCTTGATGTGATGCACATTGAGAAGAATTGCTGCGATGCTATAATTGGTACCCTCTTGAACATTCCTGGGAAGACAAAGTATGGAGCTGCTTCTCGTTTGGACATGGTTGATATGGGCATCAGAACTGATTTGAAGCCTACACCTGGTCCAAAAATGGCCAAGTTACCTTTAGGTAGTTGGAACTTGCGGGTAGAAGAGAAGAAAATAATGTGCAATTCATTTTTTGGTATGACGGTTCCTGTGCGTTTCTCTTCAAATGTGAGGAATCTGGTCTCGATGGAAGATTTAAGACTGGTTGGTCTTAAATCACATGATTGTCATACAGTGATTCAGTTTCTTCTCCCAATTGCAATAAGATCAGTTTTAGAGAAGCCGGTTAGGTATGCAATTATTCGGTTTTGTCTATTCTTTAAGGCAATTTGTAGTAAAGTCATAGATGTTTCAGGACTTAAACAAATGCAAGCAGATTTGGTTGATACAGTTTGTTTGCTGGAAAAGTTCTTCCCACCTTCCTTTTTCGACGTAATGATTCATTTAACAGTTCATCTTGTTAGAGAAGTTGAGTGGTGTGGTCCGGTATTTTTCCGATGGATGTACCCCTTTGAGAGGTACATGAAAGTGTTCAAAGGGTATGTGCGAAATCGACAATTTCCTGAGGGGTGTATTGCTGAGAATTACATTGTTGAAGAAGCTATAGAGTTTTGTTCAGATCGTATCCTTGAAGAAGATGCTACCACTGTGGGAATTCCCTCTACAAGCCAACCTGAACACTACAAACAGTGCAACCATTATCAGGCGCAACCATGGTAGCAGTTTATGGAAAGGAGTTGATGCTAGCACACCTTTGTGTATTACGAAATACTGAAGATGCTCAGCCATACTTCATGTAAGTGTTTTCAACACTAGCTATCGTTTTTTCAGTTTTGTCATTTCAATACCTACAATCATTTATGCATTTGATTAATCTTGCTGATTGGTTATCTTATTCTTCTACTTAGGGAGCATATGCAATTGTTGGAGTTAACGTTCCCTAGATTCAAGAAGAACCATAAGTGGATGAGAGAAAAACAGAACAAGACATTTGGGGACTGGTTAAAGGAGAGGGTAAGTTCATTTTGCACCCGTAATGGTGTAAGTGTACTTTTTAGTTTGCAAATGAAATAAGGTTTCCGGACAATGATGTTTCCAAATCCATTTTACAGGTTGCAAATCAAATGAGGTTTCCAGACAATGATGTTTCGGAAACAATAAGGTGGATGGCTGGTGGCCCAAAAAATGAAGTGCCAAGTTTTGCTTCATACCATGTCAATGGAGTTGACTTCAACACCAAAGACCGGGACAGTATTCGAACAGTTCAGAATAGTGGAGTTTTTTTGGTTGCCGATGCAATGCAAGTTGCAAGTGTCAAGGATCAAAACCCAAGGACTAATGATATGGACTTCTATGGTGTTATAAAAAGTATATGGGAGGTAGACTACTATAAGTTTAGGATACCAGTGTTCAAATGTGATTGGGTAGAGAGTACTAGGGGCGTAAAAGTAGACGAACTGGGGTTTACTTTAGTGAAACTGAATAGGATAGGCCATGTGAATGACCCTTTTGTTTTAGCTACACACGTTAAGCAGATTTTCTATATTGAAGACCCCATCAATGTCGAATGGGCAGTTGTTGTGAAGTGCCCAGATAAAGACTACTATGGGGTTGATGATGAAGAGGAGCTGCATGACATAGAAGTAGAAGAAAGTCCATTTGTTCCCACAATGCCATCAGTTGATACCTTTGATGATGTAGATGGTCATCAGCCTAGCATACATATGCGAGATGGCGATGAGGGAATATGGGTTGAAAATGAAAGCTTGCCTCATGATTGATGGGATTAGGTAGCTCATAGGGTTATCATATTTTTTATATTTATGCTTATTAGGGTTTAGGGTTTATTTCCAGAATTCTTTCTTTTAGCTATTAAAGTTATAAGGTGATGAAATATATTTGACATAATCATTTATCTATATTACCTCAGTGTGCTTTTTCATAATATATCAGCCATTAATTATCATGTAGCTGACCAGATCTTCTTATACATTTCAGATCATGGCACCAAAGAATAGAGCAGCAGCTGCTAAAGCTATCACTTTAAGAATGAAAGCTGTGCAAATGAAGAGGGCTAAACCTAAGGATATAGAGCCAGCAACTTCACCATTGAAAACGTCTGTGTCTAACAAGAAGTCTGCATCTCCAAATAAGAAGGATGTGTCCCAAAAGAAGAGGACTTTGTCGCCAAAGAATAAGGCTGGATCCCCAAGGAAGAGGACTTTGTTGCCAACGAAAAAGGCTGCATCCCAAAAGAAGAAAGGCACATCCTGTGCTACTGCTCGATCTATGAAGGATGTGTCAAGCAGTAAATCTGGAAAGATTGTTAAGTCCACTAAGAGGGTACAGAGAGCAGCAGCTAGTAATGAGGAAGATATCAACGTAACAGGTGGTTTGAGGCTGCTAAAGCGAGGAATGGTGACAATGAGTCACATTACAAGGCGGCTGATCGGAGGGAAGCGGCTAACTGTGGAGATTAATGATAAAGGGGAACCAATTGGTAAGGCTGCAAAAGAAATGCAATCTTACATTGGGGTCTTAGCACGTACAAAGATCCCTATTATCATTGGTGATTGGAGAGAAGTGGACCCGGATGAAAAAACAGAAAATATTGGAATCGATTGAGGTATTTATATTATCCCTTAAACTAACCTTATAGCTTTGAGTTTCACTAGTTTTATATATAAACTAACCTTATTGCTTCTGTTTTAATGCAGGAGGCATTTGTGATTCCTAAAGAATGTAGGAAATTGGTGATATCCTCCGCTGCAACCAAATGGCGGGGTTCAAAAGCAAACTGACTAACAAGTACATTATACCTTTTATCGATACACCTGAGCTGTTGGAAAATCCTCCAGATGACTATCGATGCATTAACAAGGAACATTGGGAACAATTTGTTGCTGAAAGGATTTCTGATGCATTTCAAGTTTGTGAACTCTTACAAACTAAGTCCATCTGTTGGTTTTAGTTTAGCTATGTTGAATAAGTTGAATTCAATTTTGTTCCTAATCATTTTCTTTGTAGGAGCTGCGTGAAGCCCAAATAGAAAAAAGAAAGGAAAACAAGTATCCTCACCGTATGGCGCGTAAAGGATATGCTAATTTACAAGAAGAATTGGTTAGTTCTTGGTTCATAACATAAATTTGCTGGGTACAACGTGATGTTGTTCAACTCCTAATATGTTTCTCATGTGTCATAGTCTACGACAATCCCGATAGAGGAACTCGATCGTGCAACAATGTGGGTGAAAGCACGGCAAGACAAGAATGGTAACTTCAAAGCAGTTGAGGTGCAGGAGAAGGCCAATAAAATTGTAAGTCATTTTATGGTACTTTCATGGACGATATTGGTATTGTACAAGAATTACATCCTGAATCATAAGTGTGTTTATATATTTGTGTCAGCAAAAGTTAAAGCAGAAAGAGTCTGATGGATCGATTACCACACAAGGTTCTGATGATGTGCTCACTTTGGTGTTGGGGAGACCCGAGCATCCTGGTAGGGTACGAGGAGTTGGAGGTTATATCAAACCAGCTTCATTCTTTGACCTGCCTAAACGGCGAAAGAAAAGTGTTGAAGAGACAGTGCGGAAAAGTGTGAAGCTGATATTAGAGGACGAGAAGGAAACCATCCTTGCAAATGAAAGAGCTTTATGGCAGCAGGAGAGAGAAAGAGTGGTTGCTGAGGAGCGTGCCTATTGGACAGCCAAGTTTGCAGAATTGGCGGCAAAGATTGATGGAAAGAAGCTGCCATTAGAGTCACCAAAACTAGTCACACCCCTTCAAGATCTTGGTTCAGGACAAGGGAGTTGTTCCTGACATGCTGAGAAAGTTATGCAGAATAATCCGGACGGTGAGCTCAATGCAGTGAAGAAGAGGTTGGTTTTAAATGATGATGCAGCTGGACTGTTAGTTGAAGAGAACCGTGAAGTTCCTGAAGGGAACCACAAAGTAACGGCCATAATCGAGGAGGAGGTTAGAGACATCATGGCTCCCAAAACTTCAGCAAATGATAATTTGGTAACACCATTATTCCCTTCATTTATCTCTTTTCTCATTTCCTATAGTTTGCAGCTTTAGTGGAACTATTAATGAAACTAAAATATATGAACTAATTGTTTATTTTCATTATTTGTCTTAGGAGACGACTTCTGCGGTCCATGAGTGTGAACTGGCAGTAGATAGGGTGGACAACATTGTTGCTATTGGAACAATTATTCAAGTGAATGTTGCATCGAGTGATCAGCTGATACATGGTGTTCCATTGGGAAAGGAAAATATGCGTGTCTCAATTGTTCGAGCCATTGTTGATGATGCCCTATTACCTATTCCAGTGAAGGATGAGATTGTCACTGTCAGCAACGCTATTGGTACTTGTGTTGCCTGGCCAAGAAACCTGGTTGTTATCCCTAGAGAAAAGGCACCCCCTAAAGCCATTCAGCAGAAGGCAATCTATCAGTCTTATGTTTAGCTAGTTTGAAAATGGTTTTGTTCAATATGCAATTTTGTTTATGTACTATTGTAATATGTTAATCTGGGAAAAGTTGATAACACGTAGTCTTATTGGTTTACACAACTAGAAAAAAAAATCGTGCTAATACCAAGAAGAGAATGAGAGATGTATTTGATGACAATGAAGACCTTGAAAACTTGCCACCGAATCTGCCAACGACATTAAAGGATTTGTGCACGTGGGGGAACAATTTCCTTAGAGACGGGGTCACCATCCACACAACATTTGCTGCAGACCTTTTCGGCCGTTCAAAGAAAGTCTGTCTGTTTAGAAGTGATCTCTATACCATGGCCAACAAGCTAGAAGTATCAAATCATGTACTTGTGTTTTACATGAGGTAAGGAATTATTAAAGCAAGTTGGGTGCATATAGTCAATAATACATTATACGATTGAATTTTGATTGGCATGTATCACTGTTTCTTTTGAAGTACTTTTAATAGTTTCATATTCCAAAATAATTTGTAGCTACCTTCATGAAGTCTTGAAGAAGTGTAAGATGGTGGATATGGTTGCCTTTGTCGATCCTGATCAGACTGGTACACTTGGGTGTGGAAATCCCACTGAAAGGGCTCGGTCTTTGTCAGATCGCTATAGGCAAGGGAGTTTAGGGCAAATCTTTGTGGTTCCACATAACTCAGGGTACGTAAAAATTAAAGATTTGGAATTAATTCGTTGCCAAGTTATATTGTTAATGGTAATTAACAGAATTTTTTTTTTTAATGTTATCCCATAGTGCTCATTGGATGTTGACGGTTATGAACCCAAATGAAGAAGTCATGCACTTCATGGATCCACTTAAAAGGCGACTCGATACTGGGGAATGGAAATCTATTGTCAACAAGTAAGTGTCTGATATTGTACTATAGTGATTGATCAGTTTGTGTTACTGGTTCATGTACTGGACTTGTTTACTAATTATCATTTTCTGTTTGAAGCTCCATTAAAATCTATAATGCTCACAAGAATCGGAAAGGAAGGAAACTAATTCAATGGAAGAATCTTGCTGTGAGTCGGTTGAACTTTTTGTAGTGGTTAGTTTTATGTACTTCATTGTTTATTTCACCTTCAATTACCTTAATTCTTTATTTTCAGGGTATTCCGGAGCAAAAAAATGACAAGACTTGTGGATATTTCATTATGCGTTACATGAAAGAAATTGTGGAGGACAAGAACATGGATTTTAGTGTTAAGGTAAAATTGATCAACTGCTTACCTATGGACTTTATTGTTTAATGATATAGTGCATGCTCTGTGCATATAACTTTCATATTTAATTTGCTGCATTTCCTTATTGCAGTGGGGAACGAGGTCAAATTTGGTTTACACAGACAAGGATATCGATAAGATCCGAGCGGAATGGGCTAAGCATGTTTTGAAGTTCCCAGAAAATTAAGTATCAGCCTATATATCTGTGATAGGAGCATTTTAATGTGATATTTTAATAGTTAATTCCTCACATTTTGCTAAGTTAATTCCTTAACTGAATCGATTTTTAATTCAATTTCTATTTTTAGGTACATTGGAGTAGATGAAGGTGAAATGAGCGTTAGGTCCATAATTACCTGGAAATGATGGAGAAAAATGGAAATGTACTAAAAGATCAATTTTACACATATTCCTACTCCGGCTAGGAGAAACCAAGCCAAGCAAAGAAGAAGGAGCGGCCGCCTGACCAAATGAACTTCAAATGAGCTGAAACCTTCCAGATCAATTCTAGACACCCAAAGGATAATTTCTTATGAAGAGTGCCAGAGCAAAATATGAGTGTAAGGCCTTCAAACAATCAGCCCAATTTTCTATAGAAACAAAACCGGAAAACTGGACCTGTAAGAGGTCCAGCAGCATTTCCGGCCCAACCACATGGATTGAAGCTCTGAAAATTTGTCAGGATGATCTACACTCATAGTGAAACATTTCATATGAAGAAGTCGAAGGCATATAATGAATTCTTGTTGGAGAAATAATTGAAGGAATAAAGGGGCAGAAACTGACCTGAAAACAGCTCAACACCACATATTCATGTTTCCCACCCACATGAAGAAAGCTAGATGCTTTTCTCTTTTTCCTTGGATATATTTTTTCTACAATCTCTTTAATAGATCATCATCACTTCCATGTTGCTGCACCTTCATGCTTTGCTTTCATTTCATCATTTCTCTTTCTTTTCCATATTCTACAAATCACTTTCATACTCCACTTTCATTATTTTTCTTCCACTCATCATTTCACTCTTCTTTTTCTTCCCTATATAAACACCTTCTCCTCTCATTCTAAGACACATTCCTTCATCCATTCCATCTTCTTTGTCTCTCCATTTCCTTTCCATTTTCCCACACATTCCTTCATCCATTTCATCTCCTTATCTCACCATTTCCTCTCCATTTTCCTTAGTCACCATTTCCTACACAAATTCCTTCATCCATTCCATCTTCTTTGTCTCTCCATTTCCTTTCCATTTTCCCACAAATTCCTTCATCCATCTCATCTTCTTTGTCTCTCCATTTCCTTTCCATTTTTCTCTCCATTCTCTAGTTTTAAGTTTCTGCATTTTTAAGCAAAGAGAAGAAGAGAAGAAGAAGCCATGAAGCCTCCTAGCCGTCATCATCCACCTTGTGCCGTGATAGTGAAGTCTTGCTTTAAAGATTCAAGATCAACGTCTCAAGCTCTTCATCATCCACTCCCTTCATGGTGTAATTCTATCTTTTTCCTTGTAATTTCTTTTGGTTTTCTTTGTTTAGATTTGTAGAACTATGAATTCTAGTTAACAAATAATGTTAAGGGCAAAGTTTAAAGCCCGTTTATATGTTTTGAGATAAAGTTGTGATTTCTATATGTTGATTTTTATGTTGCTTATGTGGGTTTGTTTAATTAAATTTGCATGATAGAAAACTTTTGTATTTTAATCTTATGTGGTTGCAAACACTTAGGGTTTTGATATAATTGGTGCTAGGTTTAAGAACATGAAATCGACTTTTCGTTTTGTGTAAACTTGAATCAAAGTAGTAAAGGTTTTGTGCAAAGACCGAATTTAATTAAAGAGGATTGCAATTAGGTGGACTTTTCCATACTAAGTTGTACACTTGAGTTGATAGCCTTTCTCTATGTCTAATGCGTTGAACATGTCATGATTGACTAGCTTTCTAGGGCTTGATTGCATGTTTGATAGGATTAATCTAGGTGCTTTCGCTTAGGTTAATTAGCATTGAAAAGTAAAATATGGGAAATCATTTGCTTTCGAATGTTTCACATGATCAACTCCTATTTAAAATCAACTATAGGAATTGTAATTGGATTTCTTGCATATGGATGTGGTTTTGATCTTTGTTCCTTGCGATCCACCCTTGTATATATGTTTTTACATTTTCTTTATTTTATTTATCTTAATTTTCAATTCTATAATTCTTAAACCCCCCCCCTTTTTTATTTTGTTACTTGTATATATTTCTATTCTTTATTTTATTTTTGTAAATAATACTTTATTATTTTAATTCTTTATTTGTTTATACAATTGTATATATTTATATTCTTTATTTTATTTTTGTAAATAATACTTTTCTTTATTTGTTTCACAATTACAGGTGTACCCTCAATCCCCGGATAGAACGATCTCTATTTGCTTATACTACTAACGATATTTTCAAGGTTAAATTGCGCGCTTGCTTAAAGCGGCATCAATTTTTGGCGCCGTTGCCGGGGATTGAAAAATCACTTGCTAAATTGTGTCATTTATTGTATATATTTGTTGTATATAAATTGTTTAAAACTTAGTTTAAATATTATTTATATTATTGAACACGAATTTTAATTGTAGGTTGTAAATTGAGAGGAATAGGTAAAGTCTCTTTTGTTAATATTGGCCTAAACCCCTTATTGGTACCTAGCTCAGGTCTCTTAAGGTTGAGGGCGGCCTTTATTAACACTTGTTGAACTGTCTTCACACTTATGAACTTTTTCATCTTAGTAAGTATAGCCTATGTGGAATGGTGTCTAGGAAGGGGACAACGTTCATGACGGGTTTTTGAATCCAGAAGTGCTTGCAAATGGGCATAAACCACAATGTGGGAGTAGCTCATGCCAAAATGGATTTTTCCTCTCGTGTTCGTCCTCCCCCACCTAGCCATTTCAGTAAGGTTGCCCAAACGATTTGAAAGGGAGTTTGTGTCTAGGCGACTATACTTGGGCCGCACGTCCACTTGATTTACCGCTTTGAATTTGATTCGATATCAATAATGTTTATAACAAAAGAAATACTTGTGAATACTCTATACGTGTAAATTATTTTTCACACTTTAAACTTGTAAAAATACTTTTCACGTTTTATACTCACTTGAGTACTTAACTTGTGTCTTATGTACAATATACTTGTTCATACTTGTAGTTTGTAATTAATAGTTATACTTGTTTTTATTTTGTATTTCTTTGTTAATTATAGTTACTAACTTTATTTAATGTAGGTACTGTCTGGCTGCAAGACGTAAAATACAAGCGCTACTTGGGAGGCAACCCAATTCAAAATATAATCAGATTTGCTTTCTCTTTCCCTATTTCTTTTTATTTTTCAATTTTTCTCTTTAGTTTTTATTTTAGGATTTGTTTTCGTAAATGTCTTCTATCTATGCTTACTTATTTCATTGCATGCTTTTAATTGATTACATTGAAGATAATGCAATATTTAAGTGTGGGGGAAGAGATTTATATTTTTGTCTTTCATTTTGAGTCCAATATATATTTATATTTGTCTTTTATTTTTGAGTCCTATATATTAAAAAAAAAAAAAAAAAAACTGCATTCATTCAGTCTTATTAAATTAAGCTATTTACAAAAAAAAAATAAAAATAATAATAATAATAATAATAATAATAATACTCTATACTAAGCCATGTCTGCATCTCCGTAGGAGTTGAGGCTGAGCTCAAGGGAAATGCGAGAGCCACCGCCATAACCGCTACCTCCCTCAAAAGTAGTCTTCATGTTGCCCAAGATGTCCTCACCATGCATGGGGAATAGTGGAAGGGTTTCAATCTCCTGGTGATATTCTCCTCGTTGTTCCATGATCGATCCATCAGCACCATAGCCGACACGTGAACCAAAGTTTAGATCAATGGATCTGTCAGTACTAGTAGAACCAGTGGAACCAAAATTGAGATCGAGAGATCCACCAACCCGAAAGTTCCGAAATTCCCTCTACTTCTGCCTCTCATGAGCCTTGAGGTTCTGGAACCAAAAGAAGACGTTCTTGCCCTCAATCTGCCCATATTGTTGCAGATAAAGGCAGATCCCTTGAATCTGCTCTGGAGTTGGGTTCTTAAGCGCCCTGTCGTAGTAAAGCTCCTGGAGGATTCTTAGTTGATCAGGTGTGGGAATCCACCGATTATTGGTCGGCCTGATAGGCGTGTTGGCACTACTCCCGGCTGCTTGGATGCTTCCTCCCTCCTCGGTTGGTTGCTGGGCTTGTAATTCCAATTATTGCTGGGTTTGTAACTCCATTAGTTGCAGAGTTCGTGGTTCCATGTTGATGAAGAAAGGATTTGAGTTTCGAAAGAAAGGCTGAAGGGTTGAGAGAGAAAGGCTGGAACTCGGAAGAATTTTCTTTTGGAGTGAACAGTCGCTCCCTCAGAATGCACCTATTTAAAGAACGAGTGAGCAGATCTCCACCGTTGGATGGACGATCTCTGAGATTAAATCTACGCGTTGGATTAAAGTCACCCGAAAACACGGAAAAGCTGTTGGCGCGTGGAGGACACGTGGGGGAACCAAACCAATCTCGAGGAGCTGTGACAGACAAGCTACAGCCGAAAGCAGGTTTAATTGCCGTAAATCAAGGAAAAGAAAGGACGCGTGGGGGAATCAAACGAATCTCGAGGATCCGTGACAGACAAGCTATAGCCGAAAGCATGCCATAAATCCAAGAAAAGAAAGGAATATTTACACGTGGGGGAGTTTCTTGGGCCGTGAACTATCATAACTCTTCTCCTTCCCGGAGAAGCTTTGTTAAAACCGTGTGCCTGTTGAGATTTCTACCCTATTTTGTGCTTTACATATACATCCTTTTTTGTCTCCTCCAGATTTTACTAAGGTTTGTTTGTCTAAGCGTGCAGTTTCAAATTCCTTCTACTTCCTCATGGCTCGAACCAAGGTTACTCCTCGCAGGGGCGTCAATCAACACCGTATTCTCTCTTTGGAGGAAGAAGGTCGTCAAGCGGCCACTAGAGCTGGGCTTACTCGTCCATGGGACCATCGTCCTATCCGTGAGCGTACCCGCAGTCCCCCTCCTCTGCCTCGTCGCTCTCCCAGACTGCATCCCGGAGAGTCTTCTTCCTCACCAGCTGCTCGTGCTCCTCGGCCTGTGGCCACCCTGGAAAGCTTGTCGGATTCGATTGATGATTTGCGCTCCTCTCTCCGCGATGGTATTATGGTGACAGATTGGAGAGTCAATTGCATGATCGATTACATCTCTGAGATGAACTGCTCTTTGATCCGCTGTCACACTGCAATAAACAAGCTTGCTCAGGAAGTCAATAACTTGCAGAGTTATCCTCCTGGGTTTCCTCGCAAGGACGCTACTGCATCACACCATGAGGACCCTCCTCAGGAAGCTGAAACCAGCAAGAGGGCTGCCACTCGCCCGCATACCGCTCCTCCAAAGGAGTAAATGGAGGTACAAGTCTAGGCTGAGAGACTTTAAACATTAAGCGCTGTATGGGAGGCAACCCATTTCAACTGTAGCTGTGGAGGAGACATCAAACGCAGATTTGCTTTCTTGAACTCTTCCTTCTATTTTATTTTCTTGAATTTTAAGTTGTTTTAGGTTTCGTAGTGTTCACTTTCTCTTCTATGCTTGATTTATGCTTTGCATGATTTATATTTGTTTATACATTGAGGACAATGCATGAATTAAGTATGGGGGAAGGATTATTGCTTTATTGTGTTTTTAGTAGTTAGTATATAGTAGTTAGTATATAAAGAAAAAAAAAAAAAAGTTGATGTTGGATTGTGTTTTTATTGTGTTTTTAGTTGATGTTGTGATACACTAAGGTATATTGGATTAAACATAGTCTTGAAAAAGGGTAGCTGTTTCAGTCCCATTGCACATCGAGACTCCCTCACTACTACACAGAACACTTTTAATGACATTTGAAAAACGTCATGAAAAGGTTTCCATGACGTTTCTCAAACGTCATGCAGAACGTCGTCTCTACTGGTGCCGTCTTATGTGGCATGAATCGATGACGATCCAAAAACGTCATAGAAAGTATGTCCATGACAGTTAGAAAACGTCATTGAAAGTATTTCCATGACAGTTTGAAAACGTCATAGAACATATTTCCATGACGATTAGAAAACGTCATAGAAAATATTTCCATGACAGTTAGAAAACGTCATAGAAAATATTTTCATGACAGTTAGAAAATGTCATAGAGAGTTTGCTAAACGTCATAGACCTTCTTCTAATGAGGAGATCTCTCTTTACACAGATTTGCATCTAGAAAATTATTGAGAATTACTTCTCACACAGCTTCACCTTAAAGGTATTTCACCTCACCCGGATTCTCCTTGAGGGAATTCACCTCACACAGATTTCTCTTGAGGATATCTCTTTTCACACAGATTTGCATCTATAGAATTATTGAGTTTGTTTCTATTTTTTTAATCAAATTTTACATATATTTCTTCACTTTATCGGATATTTTAAATATCTATTGTCATTCATGACACTTACCAAACCTCATGAAAATATTTTTCATGACATTTTCAAAACGCCATGGCGTATTGTCATTCATGACACTTACCCAACGTCATGAAAATATTTTTCATGACATTTTCAAAACGCCATGGCCTATTGTCATTCATGACACTTACCCAACGTCATGAAAACATTTTTCATGACGTTTTCAGAACGCCATGGCCCTATGTCATTCATGACATTTATCAAACGTCATGAAAAACATTTTCATGACGTTTTCGAAATGCCATAGCCCTATGTCATTCATGACATTTATCAAACGTCATGAAAAACATTTTCATGACGTTTTCGAAATGCCATAGCCCTATGTCATTCATGACATTTATCAAACGTCATGAAAACATTTTTCATGTCGTTTTACAAACGCCAGGGTCCATTGTTATTCACGGCATTTATCAAACGTCATAAAAATATTTTCCATGACGTTTGAAAAACATCATAAAGATGATGGCGGTTAGAAAACGTCATTAAATAGTAAGACATATAATGACGTTTCAAAAACGTCATAAAGTTAAGATGAAATTTTCATCCATGACGTTTTCATTAAAAAACGTCATAAAAAGGGTATTCAATGACGTTTTCGAACAAATGTCATCTAAATATTGTCATTAAAGGTCATATTTGTAGTAGTGTGGCCTGTTCCCGTACCTAAGTGTTGAAATTAAATTGTAAAAAAAAAAAAAAAAAAATGTTGGTTTTAGAGTGTTTTTGTGTGTTTGAGTCTTAGGATGCTCCTAAGGTCTAGGATGAACATGTCTCCGAATTCATGGCTGAAGGTTTTCACAATCAAAATAGGACTTAATTGAATTATGTGGTTAATCGACGTTGTGATACTTGTATGAAGATTTGAGATAGGATTGTAACTTGGTTCGTTAAGCATGCTAGGATTAAGTCTGATTCATTTGACTCTAAGTGAGCTGTTGAGCTAAAATACTTTCTTTTCGAGTGCTTATTGATAATTCTAGAATTTCGTGGCTGTATTTGCAAAACCTCATCATTCTTTGGAAATCCAATGATCATGTGCCATAGATTTTAATGGACTAGAGAGTACTAGAACTCGGCTGTTGTGACTGTCAAAACTTGTATGCCATAATATGCACTGATCCTGGATAGGATAGAAGGCATTAGGGTAACCACCAAAGCCAAACAAGCATGTGTCCCTAATTGTGCCCGTCGTGGGACTCCTTGGAATGAACCCCTTTGAGCCTACGTTGAAAACCTTTGTTTCATCACCCTCACTACCCTACCATGAGCTTAGTACAGGACATCTCTACCCTTGTCTTACGGACTTAGTAGAGCATGACATAGTATGTAGGGGTGACGATGAAAGACAAGTGTGGGGTGGGGAAAATCCAAGAAAAAAAAAAAAAAATTTGCCTTAAAAAAAAAAAAGAAAGAAAGAAAGAAAAGCGGCAAAAGAGAAGAAAAATTGAAAAGAAAACTCTTGGGAAATTGTTGAAGTGTGGTTTTGGACTTGCAAATTTGTAGAAGGCTCAAAGTTGAAAATTATGCCTTTGTCCATTCCCATGTTGGTTAGAGTGAAGGTTTGGCCCAAAACAATGATATTTGGTCTACAAAAATGATGACATAAGGTGGTCCTTATATGCTCTGCTAGGTCCTTAGTATTTTTTTGTATCCTTAATCTTCATTTCGAAAACCCTAGCTTAGCCCCATTATAACCTGTTTTAAGTGCTGACTTGATCCTTGAGATGGGCAGTCTTTGGTTAGTGGAGTCAGTTACACAGTCGAGCTTATGGTTTAGGTCCATTTGTGCACTTAGTCATTTCATGAGGTCTTTAAAAATTCTTCACAAAATGTGTTTATTGATGAAATATGCAAGCTGTTTGTTGCCTTACAATTTGTTCTCTTGCATATACTTGAGTGTGAAGCTTTTAAGCAGAGCCATTTCTGAGAGAAAAATCGAGAGTATGCCCTGTAAGTTTGGATTGGACTTGTTCGAAACATGCTATCATTCACTGTATAACTTAAGTTCTCCATATCTTGCTTAGTCATATGAATGTCACAGGTTTATTAACCTTGGAATTATCTTTGTGATTTTGATTAAGTGTTTAACGTGAAAGCCATGAGTTTGGAGTCTCTGAGACAACAGTTAGGAGCAATAGAGTCATTTACTTGCTTTTTGTCAAGTCTTTATTCTGTTTTAGATTTTTTTTGTTTTGTTTTGCTAAGGGACTAGCAAAAGCTAAGTGTGGGGGAATTTGATAGGAGCATTTTAATGTGATATTTTAATAGTTAATTCCTCACATTTTGCTTAGTTAATTCCTTAACTGAATCGATTTTTAATTCAATTTCTATTTTTAGGTACATTGGAGTAGATGAAGGTGAAATGAGCGTTAGGTCCATAATTACCTGGAAATGATGGAGAAAAATGGAAATGTACTAAAAGATCAATTTTACACATATTCCTACTCCGGCTAGGAGAAACCAAGCCAAGCAAAGAAGAAGGAGCGGCCGCCTGACCAAATGAACTTTAAAAGAGCTGAAACCTTCCAGATCCATTCTAGACACCCAAAGGATCATTTCTTATGAAGAGTGCCAGAGCAAAATATGAGTGTAAGGCCTTCAAACAATCAGCCCAATTTTCTACAGAAACAAAACCGGAAAACTGGACCTGTAAGAGGTCCAGCAGCATTTCCGGCCCAACCACATGGATTGAAGCTCTGAAAATTTGTCAGGATGATCTACACTCATAGTGGAACATTTCATATGAAGAAGTCGAAGGCATATAATGAATTCTTGTTGGAGAAATAATTGAAGGAATAAAGGGGCAGAAACTGACCTGAAAACAGCTCAACACCACATATTCATGTTTCCCACCCACATGAAGAAAGCTAGATGCTTTTCTCTTTTTCCTTGGATATATTTTTTCTACAATCTCTTTAATAGATCATCATCACTTCCATGTTGCTGCACCTTCATGCTTTGCTTTCATTTCATCATTTCTCTTTCTTTTCCATATTCTACAAATCACTTTCATACTCCACTTTCATTATTTTTCTTCCACTCATCATTTCACTCTTCTTTTTCTTCCCTATATAAACACCTTCTCCTCTCATTCTAAGACACATTCCTTCATCCATTCCATCTTCTTTGTCTCTCCATTTCCTTTCCATTTGCCCACACATTCCTTCATCCATTTCATCTCCTTGTCTCACCATTTCCTCTCCATTTTCCTTAGTCACCATTTCCTACACAAATTCCTTCATCCATTCCATCTTCTTTATCTCTCTATTTCCTTTCCATTTCCCCACAAATTCCTTCATCCATCTCATCTTCTTTGTCTCTCCATTTCCTTTCCATTTTTCTCTCCATTCTCTAGTTTTAAGTTTCTGCATTTTTAAGCAAAGAGAAGAAGAGAAGAAGAAGCCATGAAGCCTCCTAGCCGTCATCATCCACCTTGTGCCGTGATAGTGAAGTCTTGCTTTAAAGATTCAAGATCAACGTCTCAAGCTCTTCATCATCCACTCCCTTCATGGTGTAATTCTATCTTTTTCCTTGTAATTTCTTTTGGTTTTCTTTGTTTAGATTTGTAGAACTATGAATTCTAGTTAACAAATAATGTTAAGGGCAAAGTTTAAAGCCCGTTTATATGTTTTGAGATAAAGTTGTGATTTCTATATGTTGATTTTTATGTTGCTTATGTGGGTTTGTTTAATTAAATTTGCAAGATAGAAAACTTTTGTATTTTAATCTTATGTGGTTGCAAACACTTAGGGTTTTGATATAATTGGTGCTAGGTTTAAGAACATGAAATCGACTTTTCGTTTTGTGTAAACTTGAATCAAAGTAGTAAAGGTTTTGTGCAAAGACCGAATTTAATTAAAGAGGATTGCAATTAGGTGGACTTTTCCATACGAAGTTGTACACTTGAGTTGATAGCCTTTCTCTATGTCTAATGCGTTGAACATGTCATGATTGACTAGCTTTCTAGGGCTTGATTACATGTTTGATAGGATTAATCTAGGTGCTTCGCTTAGGTTAATTAGCATTGAAAAGTAAAATATGGGAAATCATTTGCTTTCGAATGTTTCACATGATCAACTCCTCTCTCATGACATTTAAAATCAACTATAGGAATTGTAATTGGATTTCTTGCATATGGATGTGGTTTTGATCTTTGTTCCTTGCGATCCACCCTTGTATATATGTTTTTACATTTTCTTTATTTTATTTATCTTAATTTTCAATTCTATAATTCTTAAACCCCCCCCCCCCCCTTTTTATTTTGTTACTTGTATATATTTCTATTCTTTATTTTATTTTTGTAAATAATACTTTAATATTTTAATTCTTTATTTGTTTATACAATTGTATATATTTATATTCTTTATTTTATTTTTGTAAATAATACTTTTCTTTATTTGTTACACAATTACAGGTGTACCCTCAATCCCCGGAATAGAACGATCCCTACTTACCATATACTAACGATATTTTCAAGGTTAAATTATGCGCTTCCCAAGAGCGACATCAATCTGCTTTTGTTTCTGGTAGCTTGATAACTTACAGTAGTAGTGTCTAGGAACTGCTTTTGTGCATTTTGACAGAACTGATGGAAAGTGTTGAACAATATAATGCATGCAGTTGCTGTAACTACTACAGATGCTACTAGGTTTTTGTCTTAGTTAGATTAGGATCCATGCAACAATGGCAGGGGTTAATGTAAAGGCTAGCATGCTAGCTAGTTTAATTAGTATTATGCTACTGATGGGAATGTATTTTGGTGTTAATTGATGCAATGAGGAATTTGCAGATTTCAGATCTTATAATATGCTTTTTTGATGACTAGTGTACAGAATGATGTTTGCTATATGCTTCAAATCCAACAAAATGCAGGTTTATGATATGTTGTATCACAAATACAGTAACAACATAAAAGAATATCTCCCCTTTGTTCCTTCATACTTGTAACAACAGAAAACTACAGTTTATTTCACTATCAAACAACAGAAAACTAAAGTTTATTTCACTATCAAACAACAGAAAACTGAAGTTTAATTCATTATCAAACAACAGAATACTTTTACCAGACAACAGAAAACTGAAGTTCAATTCACAATCAAACAATAGAAATACTTCTAACATACAACATAAAACTGAAGTTCAATTCATTATCAAACAACAGAAGTTCTTCAAACAAACAACAGAAACGCGTAGTTCATATAATTATCACACAACAGAAGAGTGTGTTTTCGACCTCAATCAAACTACAGAACTATAAGATTACATATAGTTATATTGTCTATCAGACAACATAAATACTTAAAACTGTGGTTGGAATACAAGATAAAAGACATAAAAATAAAGTCTTAAAACTATTTAGACGACAGATGAGCATAATTTACCCAGTTATAAGTGATTTTCAAACAATAATTAAATGTCTTTGAAAATGCATTCAGACAACAGATTGTTAAACAAGCCTTTATTTTGGTAACTTTAGACGATATATAAATGTGTTCTTATTACATGTCAGACAACAGCAGTTTTATTAAAACTGTAGTTTGTAGTTCATTTGAACAACATTAATCTGTCGTTGTATATGATTATTAACGACAGAAAGTCCCAAATCCTTTAGTGTTGGGTTGTTCAGACGACAGAGCCTTATGAAACTTCTGTTGTCTGAGTGAGAAGAGATGACATAGGATATCTGTCGTCTGATGCCGTAAGAGACGGCAGCTGGATAGACAACATATAATTTACATATCAGACGACAGATCTCATCTGTCGTCTGAAGGCTTTATTGGCATAGTGAGGTGGGAAATTTTCATCTTTCGTTCCCTTAGCTATTAAGAATTCAGACAACGTAAATATATATCTATATGTTGTCTGAGTAATAAGGGGGAAAAAAAACCAAAGTTAATGCTAAATGCCTCAGACAACTTGAGGTCACACTTAAACAAAGTTAATGCCTCGACCCTTTTTCATGTCTGAGAGAAAAACTTGGAGCTTTTCTTCACTCGGGCCAAAACCTGGAGGAACCATCTTCTCAAAACACTTAAGCCATCAAAAATCACCATCTTTCAAGTCTGAATTAGGGTTCGAGTGGGGTTCGATTTGGGGGTTTTTGTTCTGCTGAAAATGGGGATTGGGTTCTCACCAATCGAGTTGGGTTCTACTCGATTAGGGCTCAAGTTGGGTTCGATTTGGGGGTTTTCCATTTTGCTGAAAAGGGGATTGAGTTGGGTTCGAGTTGAAGGAGGAGGAAAAGGGTTTCACGGGTTTAGGGATTGTTGCTCAATTCCTTTCGATTGGTGAGTTAAATTTGAGATTTCATTGCTCTTATTCATTGTCTTTGTTCATTGTCATCAGGGGTCCCAAAACGATATGTTCTATTTTGATCTTAACAGCATCAAGAGCAACCTCGTTGGCCCTCACCTAGTCGAATCTGCTCACTAATCGGTACCAGTTTCCTTTTCTCTTTCTCTATGTGTTTCGGTTTGTTTAAATTAAAGATATGCAGTTGATTTTCAAGGGTATTAAGCTTATTTATTTGCTGGATTTCAGACGAATAAGAAGATGCAAGAGAAGATGGAAAGGAGAATCTTGGCCAACTTATGGAATTGTGTTTCCGATGAGGATGGTTTCGAAAGCCAAATGCTTTCGCGGTATGAGTCCTTTGTTTTTTTTTTTTTTTTTAAACAAATTTTGACTGGTGGTTGTGGGGATTTAGTTTTATTTTTGTGATTCAATTAGGGTATTTTTTGTTAAGCCTGGTTGTGTAATAAACCTAGTTGTGTGATTAATGGTTGATGGCGTATGGATTAAATAGGCTAAATTGATCTTCTTGTCCCGGAAAATCACTTCTTTACTGTGTGAGGTTGCTGAGAAATCCAATAAAGGTTCAATCTGAGTTTATTTTTTGTATCTGGACTCTATCTAATGCACTTAGTGTTGTTAGGTTTTGTCGTTTGTGTCTTTAATCTCAATCACCAGCTGAAGATTGGTTTGAAACTTTGAATTCTGATGAAGTTTAGAATGTCTTCCTGTACATTACTCATTACTAGTTTTACGAGTTTTAGACCTCAGCTCCTACAACTCCTAGATTTAGTATTTTAAACTTGAAAGCAATCTTTGATATATGTTTATATATATACATGTATGTCTATATATTTTATGTTATCATTGACCAGTATGAAGATGCTTGCTCTTATACTTCTATATCGTAAGGTGATTCTATTCTCTACTCTCTCTATTCTCCAGCAGGAGTTTCCTCCTTTCCCTCCAGGTCCATCTCTGCTCTTACTATTTTCTTCAATCTTGTGTTCGTCAGTTCGTTTTTGATTTAATCTTGCTCAGTTATCATCTTTGTCATTTATTCTTCTTAATTTCATATCTAGTTATGATTAGATGTTTTGTAAAGATCCAAGATTCGGGGGCTCCAAGTTTATGAAGGAGATGGCTGGGGCTCAATCATCGAGCTACACTTGGCAATATCACCAATTTCAAAAGAGAGGCTTTTGGGTATGTCATATTTTCTTAGAATCTGAATCTATTTATGGGTTTTTGTTCTGGCATAGACCCATTACAAGGTTTTTGTCCTCGTCCTTATTTTTTCTTTTTGCAAGTTGAATTATTGATTTTGATTCTTGTTGTGCTGTTTTGATGGTCAAATCGATTTTGTTCTGTTTTATTTAAGGACAAAATACTGTTTACTCCCTATACTTATAGGGTTTCGACGTTTCAGTCCCTGACGTTTCAATTTCACCTAAAAAGTCCCTGAACTTTCCAATTTTACCTAAAAAGTCCCTGCCGTCAATTTTCCATTAAAAAGTCTGTTATCTTGCTGACGTGAAACTATTTCAACAGTAAAATGACTATTTTACCCTTACTGACAAAAAAAAATTTACTCTCTTTTCTCTTTCTTAACTCTTTTTTCTCTATTTTTTTTAATTTGTTCTTTTTTATTCCTACTTTTTTTTTTAAACTCTTTTTTCTCTATTTTTTTTTAATTTGTTCTTTTTTTTTTTCCTACTCTTTTTTCTCTATTTTTATAATTGGTTCTTTTTTATTCCTACTTTTTTTTAACTCTTTTTTCTCTATTTTTTTAATTTGTTCTCTTTTTTTTTTTCCTACTTTTTTAACTCTCTTTTCTCTTTTTTTTTTATTTGTTCTCTCTTTTTTTTTTAACACTCTTTTCTCTTTTTTTTTTTTTAATTTGTTCTCTTTTTATATATATATATATATATATATTTCTTTCTCTTTTCTATTTAATTTGTTCGGCCACGCTTGGAAGCCGGAATGGTCAGGTTCTCTTCCCTTCAGATTCCGGCCCCTTCGTGGTGTCGGAGCTATATCAGAAGCTTTCTCTCGACGTCAATAACGTTTCTTTGGTGTTGGTTTGCTTAGATGATGAGCCAATAGAGATTCGAAGAGGATAAGATATTTGAGTTTTCCTGCGAGTTTCCATGTTTTGGTCTATTCGGCTGTTTCTGATCATAACTTTAGAGAGAAATGTTTGAACATTTTTGGCACTGAAGAAAGGGAGGTGGAACGTGAATTGATTTGATTTGGGTGTGCTCCGATTTGGTTTGGAACCGCTGTATGGAGAGGGGTTATTAGGAGAGGTGGTGATGCTTGCTGGCATGACGGGGATGATGGATGGATGGTGGAATGGCCAACACTTGCTTGGAGCGGCCGGCACGCCAACGGTGATTAGGAGAGGTGGTGATGCTCGCCGAAAACTAGAGCTGCGATCAGGGAGGAGGAAAAGAAGGCCGAAGAGCAGAGAGGAGGAAGAGGAAGAAGAGGTAAACAGAAAAGAGAAAGAAATAAAAAAATAAAAAAAACAAAAGAGAGAACAAATAAAAAAAAGAGGAAAAAAGTTTTTTTTTTTTAAAAAAGAGAAAAAAGAGTAGGAAAAAAAAAGAGAAAAGAGGGTTAAAAAAAAATAGAGAGAACAAATAAATAAATAAAAAAGAGAAAAGAGAGTTAAAAAAAAGAGTAGAAAAAAAATAGAGAAAAAAGAGTTAAAAAAAGAGTAAATTTTTTTTTTGGGTCAATAAGGGTAAAATAGTCATTTTATTGTTGAAATAGTGCCACGTCAGCAAGATAACAGATTTTTTAACGGAAAATTGACGGCAGGGACTTTTTAGATGAAATTGGAAAGTTCAGGGACTTTTTAGGTGAAATTGAAACGTCAGGGACTGAAACGTCGAGACCCTATAAATATAGGGAGTAAACAGTATTTTGTCCTTTATTTAATATGTTTTCAAAAATCATGCTTCTCAGTCAATATTAGAAGAGTCTCTGTAAGTCAATATTTCTTTGAAGATCTGCTTCTACTTATTTGCAGTTTTGTTGAATCTTTGCTCTGTTTTTCTTAGTACTCAAGTGTGGTGTAAAGGTATAACATGTTTCCGTTTCAATAATTGTAACTTGTGCACTTATTGACTCTTGCATATCTTTTTTAGCATGGTGAGAAGACCACTACGCTCTGTGTTAAAGTCAAAGTTAAAAGACCACATAGGTTGCTCCATCTAATTGTTTATGACCATGTCCTACTCAAGTATTTGGTGGTAGAGGTTGACTCATTGCTCAAGAAAAAGTATTGCCATGCACTACTTAGTTTGGATGAACTTGTCAAGTTATTTTCTGCTAGTATATGCTTGCTTTCATGTTTGATGATTGGTAATTAACTTTGCTATAGATTGCTATAGATGATTGGTGATTAACATCTGGTTGACTCTGTGAAGCAAAATTTAGACACAGAAATTAGATATTGATGGGAAGCTAATCTCTGTTCTTTTTCTCCTATACAGGTTGGTGAACAAAATTAATGTTTCTTTCTCCTGTGCAGTTACTAGCAGGTCTCTTTTGCTTCACAAATGAGAAATAGCTGTAACATTTCAATTAGGTATTACATGATGTAGACCTCTTTTGCTTTCTCTATTTTTATTTTTAAGTGAGAATTTTTGCTCTATGTTTTAAAGTTAAGTTCTTGTGGGTGATGTTTTCAGCATGTTTTTACATACGAGTTTCTGGTCACATAAACCTGGTGGAATAATTGTCTTTCCTCAATGAAGCTCGATAAGTTAATATTCAGATGGGTACACTTTTGTTCAATTGAGGTTTCACTTTTCCATTATTCACTATTTTGTTTTGTTTGGAAATGCTGAAGTATTAAAATTTTGGGAACCTCCTTGGTTTAATATCTCTAT
This sequence comes from Rosa lucieae, assembly GCA_024704745.1. NCBI lineage: Eukaryota > Viridiplantae > Streptophyta > Magnoliopsida > Rosales > Rosaceae > Rosa > Rosa lucieae. The sequence goes on along the minus strand of CM045492.1, from coordinate 11,267,749 downwards.
CTGATTGTATTTTCTTACTGATTATTAATTTCTGTTTGCAAGTGAGACTGGGGAAGAATGGTGTGGAGGAAGTTTCGGAATTGGGTCCTCTCTGAGACTTGGCTTTGCAGCTCCTAAAGTGACCATACTTATAGCTAATTAGCTCACTTGCATCATTTGATGTTTGTAGGAGAAAGATATTGAGGGGTTGAGCTTACTGACCATACTTGGCTTGAGTGAATCATACATGATGAGGTACTTTGTGCTAATGAATTAGTGTTCTTTTCCCAATTATCCTGTTGGAATCATATGTATTGATTGGCATGATTGCAATTATTTTGGATAGTCTTGTATGCTGACAGAAATTCTTTTTATTGGTCATTTGCAATTCAAGTGCACCTAATGTTATTGTTCTTTTTGATCTATATTTCTTTAGTCAAGGTTACATATAGTGAACATACTGATATACTGACCACTGTGACTCTACAACCAACTTGGTAGGTGCCTCCTTTTCTTATTCTCAAAAGCTGATCCTTTTGAACCACCTCTGTATGTCGTTCATCTTATGAATATCCAATACTCTGTAGAGATCTGCATTGTTTTCTCCATAGAGATTCCTTGTAGTCTGTAGACATTCAGATGTATTATCATTTAATGTAGTTTGAATTATTGTTTTGTTGCATGAGATTGATGCATGCCTACTAATATCATTTATATTTCAGTTTCTTACAGGTAATGTGAATGACAATATTACATACATTTGCTATTAATTGCTTATGTTATTTCCGTTTACTAGTCTTCTGAAGATCAGTTATTGATTGTCAACCTTTTTAACATGTCATTACCATACATATATATCAACATTATATTCTAATGATAGCATAGCCCGGATGATTTTGGAAATAGGTACAGTCTACTACTTTGGATACATGGCTGCCAGAGCAGATTGCTTTTATGGAATATAAGAGCTCGCTTTAGCCACCCTCCCTATTTCTCTCTCTATCTTGTCTCTTTCTCTATCTACCATATGTGCGCACTACTCATTCCCATATGTGTTGCTAAATCGTACAGTTACCATCTTATAGCATCTTGTCAACATGACTCTCAAAATGACTAGCATTCCTGAGGCAACTGGATACAATGCATTGCTCTGCTTTCATTGTAGGCATAGTTGTTTTTTTTTTCCTTCTCCTTCTATCCCCCATAAGTTTACTAAAAGTAGTTCTTTTAGAAAAAGTCACTTCACATTTTATGCTTGGGATGACTTTATTCAATGTCTAGTGACTTATCATATTAAAATTCCTTATCATGTTAACCAAAATATTGTGTTTCACTATGTAGCTTTGGGTAATGAGAAGGCAAACAATTATGGGGAAAAAGGTTGCCACCAAATGCAGATAGAAGTGCGATCGAGAAGTTTATTCGTGCCAAGTAATTACTAGATGAAGATAATTCTGATCCTTATGAGGAACTTGGATAGTTAGTTAATACATATATCTTTGAGCAATTAGAATGATTTTTTGTGTTTTAATGTATGGATGATTGGAAAATACATCCTTTATAGTACATTGGATTCTTTAATGTATGAATTGGAGTACTTCAATTGATGAATTGGATTCAGATTCTTTCCAATATTGATTGTACCATTATTTAGGTAATAATGGAGTATTAATTTTGCCCAATTTGGTTCACACAATGATTAAATAACAATCATACCATACTAGTACTCTACAAATCGTTATGTGAGGCATCATACAACAGAAGCAATTGAATTCTGTTGTCGTAAAAGTTCATCACACAACAGAACCAATTGAACTCTGTTGTCCTAAAATTAATCACACAACAGATATAGTCCAAGAACTGAAGTTTGAAGATCAATCAGACAACGGACAAAATAAAAAAATGTTGTCTGACATGCTTAACATACAACAGCTTAAAATTGGCACGGTTGTCTGAAGACAGCGCCTCAACTGCTGAGCAGCTGCCGAGCTATCACACAACAGTTATAACACATACATGTTGTCTGTGTGTTTCTCACACAACTGTGTTCCACCGTTGTCTGATTTTTCATCAGACAACAGCTCACTCTACAACGATGGGTCTCCAAATCGCACAACGGTTTTCTGCCGTTGTCTGATAAGATTTTTGGTGTAGTGAACTGTTTTAATTTTAAGTTCACCGCTCCGGTTTTTGTGATTCCCGCAAAAATTTTAACAAAAGTTTTTTAGGGAGGGGGGAATCTAGGGGTCATCATGAATGCGGAAATTGTTGAAATTTCTACCACTAACATATATTCATATGCAAACAACATCCAGCGGTTCATTTTAAAAAATTCCATTTCGTCCCCCATTTTGCTCATGGAGGGTAACAAGCCTAATAAACTAATTATACATTACAAGACATATAAGAATTATGTGCGATCCAAAAATTTTGAAATGAAAATCGATCAATCGGAAAATTCTTATATGTTTATACAATAGTGATAGGTATTGTGTAAAGAAATTAGGTCGATCCGCCGTGAATAAGGCACCTAACGGAGCGGTCAATACTTTGCACAAGCAAACTTCCCTAAGGGGAGCGGCACCATGCTCGGACAAACGTTGCGCAATTTTGACATCCGTAAGTAGACCCCCTACCCATGAGAGTGTGGGAGCTGAAAGATTGAAAAAAGTGAATTGTCAAGGACCGGTTAAGAGCATATTTGTTTTATGTTCTATTTAGGGTATTGAGTTGAACGGGTAGATCGAGGTCCAACCGAATGCGGAAATTGCTGAAATTTCTACCACTAATATATATTCATATGCAAACAACATCCAGCGGTTCATTTTAAAAAATTCCATTTCGTCCCCCATTTTGCTCACGGAGGGTAACAAGCCTAATAAACTAGTTATACTACATTACAAGACATATAAGGATTATGTGCGATCCAAAACTTTTGAAATGAAAATTGATCAATCGGAAAATTCTTATATGTTTATACAATAGTGATAGGTATTGTGTAAAGAAATTAGGCTGATCTGTCGTGAACAAGCCACCTAACGGAGCGGTCAACGCTTTGCACAAGCAAACTTCCCTAAGGGGAGAGGCACCATGCGCGGACAAACGTTGCCGAATTTTGACATCCATAAGTAGACCCCCTACCCATGAGAGTGTGGGAGCTGAAAGATCGAAAAAAGTGAATTGCCAAGGACCGGTTAAGAGCATATTTGTTTTATGTTCTATTTAGGGTATTGAGTTGACCGGGTAGATCGAGGTCCAAAAGAAGGAGGAAATTGCTGAAATTTCTACCACTAACATATATTCATATGCAAATAACATCCAGCGGTGCATTTAAAAAAATTCCATTTCGTCCTCCATTTTGCTCATTAAGAAGTTAACATTACATTGGTAAAAAGGTTTCAACTCGACCAATTGATTATTTTTAGTTATGTTGATTACTTGATTTATTTCAAAATTGGTATTACATGAATATATTGTCCAATTTGAAATAATAGCTTTGTAATTATTACAGTTAATTAGTTAACAGTAATTATTGATAAATATTAAAATACTCATAAGATTATATTAAAACGGCGGCATTTTTGCCGAATTAACAGTTAATTCTTTAAAAAAAATTAATTTTTTTCTTCTCAAAATATGACTCAATTTAAAAGACTCATTTCCTAATATGGCAGATTGAAATAATTTTCTACACTTCCATAGTTTTATACATATAACACATGTAATAGAAAATAACAAAAATAAAATATAAATTTTAGGGCCGGCCGGGTTAGGGCCGGGCCGGGCCATAGGGTAGGGCCGGGCTTTATTTGTGTGACCCATACCCTACCCTAAATAAAAAAGGGTCAGGCCGACCCGCCCTAATGGAAGGGCCGGGCCGGGCGGGCTTAGGGCCCAAGGGCCATATGATGAGGCCTAGGGGAATCTAACTTCAGACAGCAGCATTTAGGGTGCATTGTGTAATGATAATGTGACAACAGATGAATAAAAACAGTTGTGTGAAACCAAATCAGACAATATCTTTTAGCAAGTATTGACTTAAAAGTTATTGCACAACAGACAATGAATAACAGTTGTGTGATTGAACAATCAGACAACATCAAAAATCAACCATTGTCTGAATAAACCTTGGACAACATTGAAATAATAACTGTTGTCTGAATTGATCCATTCAGACAACATCTATTATATCAACCATTGTCTGAAAAGTAATTGCACAAGAGCCAAGTAATGACTGTCGTTGGATTCGAAAATTCAGACGACATATATTTTTTTGCTGTTGTCTGATTATTTCAGACGACAGTTAAAATGTTTGCTGTCGTCTGATATGTGTTGTCTGATTGAAAAATTGGTGTAGTGATACTCTATGCCTAAAACAAGGAAAGAATCACCATTGGCATCGACAACAGAGAAAATAGAGGGTGGATTGAGAAAAAGAAAGAAACTATGATCATAGGTCATACGGTCAGATGCTCCAGAATCAATTATCCAAGTATTGCCACCAGTAAAGATAGAAATTTTTAAAGCAACTCAAATCTTACCATAATCACCTCGACATACTGATGCGGTATCCTTACCAGCCAAGTTGGTGTGATCTGATTCTGTCCCCGCATAGTAATCTTGGTCTTGAACAAGATTAACAACAACCTTTCCCTTGGGTTTGTTGTCCTGAGGTTGGGGCCTATCAAAGTAGCCTGCTAGAAAACCAACCAATCTGTAACAATTTACTTTGATGTGGCCTGGATTCTTGCAGTAGTTACAAGTCATATTTGAGGACAACCCGAGAGGAGGACCTTGAGGAAAGGGACGCATAGAAGAAGGAGGCCGATTGCCTGAGAGTGACTGATTACTTGAGGGATTGGATGGCTTTAATTGTATTGCAAGGCCTGCAACTTCAGAAGTAACTGCTCTAGTTCCAGCCCTCTGGGTCTCATCTTTGAGAATATAAGCAAAGGCTTGCTGCAAGGTTGGTGTAGTAGTCCAGCGAAGTAATTTGCTCCTTGCATTCTCAAATATTGGATCTAGGCCAGCCAAAAGAAATCTATCAAAGTTCCCTCTTAACAAACAAATAAACTATCAGAGTTCTTCTCTCTGCGCTGAAGAGGTTGGTCCTTCATCATCTCTCTTTCTTGATTTTTTGTATTTTCTCTAATCTTTTATGATATCAACGTTTTTTGATACCCAACATGTTCATTGTAGTTGTTGAATGTGATTTTTTTTTTTGTTTTTCAATTGTGATACTTCAAACCTTAATAGCAATAAAAATAATTTATGAAACCTAAAAGTCTAATGTTGTGACCTTGAACAATGTTGCTATGACATACTAAATTTTATCTTATTAATTATTCTCATTGATTTGAATTTATATTATATATGGTTCAAAGAAATGTTGAACAATTGAATGTTAATTGATTGATTATAGAAGTCTGTTGTTAAAATCAATGGTTTTAAGAAATCAATAACAGTCTACCAAATTTTTAAGAAGTCTGTGGACTTTTCAAAAAAGTCTTTTTAAATGACAAAGTCTGCATAAATCCAAATACAATACACTCCCTTAGTCAAAGATATTGAACTTGGAACCTCTACATATAACTCTACCAATACATTGTTGAAGAAAATATATTATCAAAATAGTATGAATAATGCTAGACGAATCAGTTGTTTACATCTCATCTGAGACCTAACTATGCATAGGACTATCTAGTATAATGCAACCTTATTAAATAATAAGGCTACTTTTACAATAAAGCTAAGTAAATTGGGGCCGGTCCAAGTGATTGGCAGATATAAATTGTTATAAAAGAGGGTTAATTTTTGTACTCCATTAGAGTATATAGTCAACTATAAATTGGGTGTTAAACTTTTTTCTTTTTAAGTCATATTACACTGATCTCTGAAAAAAAAAAAAAAACAAACAAACAAAACAAAACAAAACAAAAAGTCATATTACATTTGATATTGGCACTATTTTATGAGTGGGTAGCTAGCAAAATCATCAATGAAAGTGATAATGTGATATTCCGGCATGCAAAATTGAAGATCCTAGGCCTAGAGGCCAGGTGTACCTATCCAAGTGAGTTAGGTAGTAAAGCTATCAAGAAAAATTGACGTGGAAGACTCTAGATCCAAAAATTAGAGAACCATCGAGGGGGAGGCAAAATTGAAGATCCTAGACCTAGAGGCCAGGTTTACCTATCCAAGAGAGGTAGGTAGTAAAGCTATCAAGAAAAATTGACGTTGTGATACATTGACGTGGAAGACTCTAGATCCCAAAGATTAGAGAAACACCGAGGGAGAGGCAGAACTAGGATTTGAAATTTAGAGGGGCTAGACGTAGGGCTGGCCTCGGTTCTGTTTTTCAATTTTTTTACCGGAACCGGAACCGGAACCGGAACCGATGATGTTTTTCCGGTTCGGTGTTGCTACATTTTTTGGCCGGAACCGACTTGGAACCGGAACCGACTTGGAACGGTTCGGTTACGGCTTGTAACCGGTTCCTGTACACACAGCAAAACAGCAGCAAACCTATCCAGTTTCTCAGCTTCCCAGCCACGTTATGTTCTGCAATTTTCTCAATTTCTCCACTAAAGAACACAACAAAACTGGAGGAGGAGGAGAAGAGGAGGAGAAGAAGAATATGGCTGCAATAGATCTGGAGAAATCTATGTTCTGCAATTTTCTCAGTTTCTCCACTAAAGAACACAGCAAAACTGGAGGAGGAGGAGAAGAAGAATATAGCTGCAATAGATCTGGAGAAATCTCATACCAGTAGTTATGAAGAAGAAGAAGAGAAGATCGATTCAAATTGATGAAATATGACTCCAGTAGTCTGGTACAACCGAGAATATAGAGAAAGAGAAAGAGACAGAACAGAGAAAGAGAAAAGGAGAGAATAAAAAAAAGAAAGGAAATAAAGAAAGAGAAAAGGAAAGAGAAAGAAGAACAGAGAAAGAATAAAGAAAGAGAAAAGGAAAGAGAAAGAAGAACAGACAAAGAGAAAGAATAAAGAAAGAGAAAAGGAGGTGGTGGACGACCGAGAAACAGAGAGAAATGGGAAAGAGAAGGGTGAGGTTTGTATTTTATTAGAAAAAAAGGACAGAATAAGGGTTTGGGTAGTGGAAAGTGGCTTTATGGGGAAGGAGTAAGACCGACAGCAATGGATATCGGTTCCAGACACTCTTCGGAAACTAAGAACCGAAACCGAACCGAAAACTTACAAAACGGTTCGGTTCTGAAAATAAACCGATTTTGACAGCCAAGAACCGCACCGAACCGCACCGAACCGGCCATTTCGGTTCGGTTCTTCCGGTTTTCGGTTTGAAAATCCCAGCCCTAGCTAGACGTGAATATAAGTTTTGGACATGATAATTGTAGCTTTTTACTTTTGGAAAGATAGTATTATTATTTGGAAAATGGGGAAAATATTTTCGTGCAAACATCATTAATTTTTTTTTATTAACCCAGTAGAAAAAAAAAATCAAATATATGTAACAAAAAAATAATAATAGCAAATTACTCATTAGTGTCTTTTTGAAACTCAAATTATTAATTAGGCCACTATGATTGTATCCCTTAAAAAGCGACCAAAACATACAAAATTTCAATATTCACAAAAATATCACCGCACTTTTGTTTTTCATTATGTACGAAAATGGCACTGCAGCTAAACAACTATTTTTATTAATTAAAAAGCTACTACCAATGACTGAAAAAATTATTATCAATGAATCGAAAAGTTATTGTTAATGAACTGAAAATTTATTGTCGTTCTTTAGAAAAATTACTATTAGCTAGTTGACAATAGCTGTTCGAAAGAAGGTAGTGATTTTTTTTATGAATTATATTAACTTTTCTGAAAATCAATAGCTTTTTGGTCCGTCTATAGTAGCTTTATGGTTGTTCGACGGAAGTATCTTTTTTGTTCGTTGGAAGTAGTTTTTTTTTTTTTTTCCATTCGCCGCTTTTCAATTAATGATAGTAGATGTTTGACTCAGTGACATTTTCATAAATAATGACAACTAAAAGTGCAGTGACATTTTTATAAATATTGATATTTTTATATTTTAGTGGTTTTATGAGGAAAAAAAATTAGGTGGCCTAGAGAGTAATAAAAGTTATAAAAAGTGGCTATTTTTCATGGCCTAAAAATCAAATAAATATTAATAATTATATAATGAAGAAAGTAAATATATATATATAGGGGAAATGATCATTTACCTAATTTTAGCTTAAAAATTGCCCACTTACCCAAACACTCTAAGAGATTATTTCCCTAATACCCAATTAAGTATTTTTTAATTCATTTTTATTTATTTTTGGGACAATTTTGCCCTCTCCTTCTTTGTCACTTTGAGAAAGATGTCATTGGAGACCTTGCTTGACTCTGGTGGCGGACTCCAGCGACTGGTGACCCGACGCCGGTGACCGGAATCCTGCGACCAATGACCGGAATCCGGCAACCAATGATCGGAATCCGGAATCCTGCTACAGGACTGGTGATCGGATTCCGGCGTCTGAATTTATGGCCCCCTAATTATACCCAGTAACTATATTATTGCCCTCCAGTGAATTGCATAAACTACCAAAACCAAAATGAATACACTACAGTCACAATTGATCAATTTATATGCATATTATTGCCCCCCAATACTCATATTATTGCCTCCCAATAATCATATTATTGCCTCCAATAATTATATTATTGTCCCGGCCCGCAATAGACATGTTTAACTACTCAATAAAACTTTTTTTTTTTTTCATTCTTCTTTCTTTTCAGCAAGAAAACACTACAAAAATTGCATCCAACTGCAATGTTAACCTGCTTCTATTAACAAGATATTACCCAACTATTGTACTTGTTTTCTCAAAAAAAAAAAAAAAAAAAAAAGCCTACTGTACTAGCAAATCATACATAACCAACGGGGAAAGCAAGCTTTAGAACAACTTGTGCTGAATATCAAATTAACCATCAAGTGTTCATCTAACCATCAGTTTCAATTTTTTTTTTTCCTTCCATTCGCGGAGCTCAGAGTTTACAAAAAAAAAAGAGGTGGAGTTGATAGAGAGACTAGCAGTGGAGAATGTAATTGGGAGTTGGGACTCAGACCAAAAAAAAAAAAAGAGTGCAAAATCAGGCTATAGACCATGGTAACAACGACACGAAGGCTGAGAGTGGTCAGAAAACAACGTCGTCCAGCACCTCAGCAAATGCAGCGCCCAACTCTAAAGCACTTCCTTCACAGAAGCTCGAAATCGTTGTCGTCGTCATCCTCCGACGCCTCGCTCAGCTTGCCTCTGCGATTGCAATTCTGTATCCATCTCCTCGCGCCTCTCGCTTTCGTCCTCGTCCTCGGAGCACGAGCACGACGACCTGCCTCGGATCTCCCTCGATTCGGGCAAATTGAACCCGAATTCAAACCCAAACCCGTTGTTCTCCCTCATGTTCATTGGATGACCGGAAATTTCCGCCGATCCAGATCTACAGACATGAAGAGAGAGAGAGAGAGAGAGAGAGAGAGAGAGAGAGAGAGAGATTGAGAGGAGTCTGAAAGGTGTAGGTTGTTCATTAAAAGAGCAATACTGTTAATAGATATTAGATTGGGTAAATGAGGTTAAAAAACTCTTAGTGGAGCAAGTGGGTAATTTTTAGACTAAAATTGGGTAAGTGGTCACAACCCCATATATATATATATATATATATTTGAATGACGGTAGAATTTCATTGATCATTTAAGATGATTACAGTTATACATAAGTGTATGCAACACAGACGTTGGAGAATATATATATATATATATATAGATATATATATATAACAGGTTGGTGACAAGTAAATATATATATTAATCACTATATATAGATCAAAAACAGTTTGCTGTCATCTATACTTTATCATATGAGCCGCTCTCTCTCTCTAGCAAAGCCTAAAGCCGACTTCGACTACGAGATCGTTTCTCGTCTGGCGATGCTTGACGTCTGAGTTGGCTTTGCCAGCCTCGCCGCTATTTGGAGGCTGCTGCCGGATGAGATGATAGATGGTATTGTCCGGGGCTCACATGGATAGTCGTCGGCTCGAGGTCTGTTGAGTGAAAGCCAGAGTCGGCTGAACGTTGCTGCAGCGTGATGCTTGTGTTGCATAGGTTTGGTGGGCCTTGTCGACGACGTCGAAAGGTGCTGAAAATGACGGCATGGGTCGTGGGTGCTGCGTCGAGCGATGTGGCGTCATGGCGGCATGGGTCGCAGGGCTTCGAGGCGACATGGGTTTCATGGGTGCTGGATTGGCCAGGGAGGCATGGGTCGAAGGGCTTCATGGCGACATGGGTTGAGATTTCGTGTCCTGCACACTTGTGGCAGCAGAGAGTAGAGCGGCACTGCATCAGAGCAATAGTACGACATCGAGTTGGTGTATGTTACCTTCTGGGCCTTGAGTTGGGATCCTATTCTGTGAGCTGTTTGGCTTAATTTGGGTTAGGGCTTTTGCCCTTGGTCCAACTCTATGTTTTTAGCTTTTGTCTAATTACAATAAATTTCCTTGTATTAGGAATCTAGATCACTAGAGCTTCCAGCGTAGTACCAATGGAGAATCCCCACTACCTCTACGTATTTGATTGTAGAATGAGTAGGTCTATTTCTATTACCACTATCTTCTTGTCTGTCTATGGCCTTCAATGACAGCGAAATGGTATGTAACGGGCTACTCTAGTTTTTTATGAATATATTATCTCGCCCGTGGGTCTATTAAAAAAAAATGATATTGCATAAAAAAAAAAAGTAGCACAGTATAATTGGATTGAGATTTGGGGGGGGGGGGGAGTCCAGACAATTGAACTAAACAGTTCATAGGTTAATTGTACACTCTTTAAGCTTTCAACTACAAAAAATGGCACAGCATTAATCAGGGTGGGGTCCAAAACCCTTTCTTTTTTTTTTTTTTTCTTGATGACATCCAAAATCCCTTCAAACAGTAATGGTCCGCCCTTTAGACATCCCTACCCACGATGTAGGTAACAAAATTGTACAAAAAAATATTAGCATTGATTTCCTTGAATTTTCTTCTGCTATAAATACGAAGAATAACTCTTCAATCTCATTCTTCTTCTTCTTCTTCTTCTTCTTCTTCTTTCTTCTCTTCTACAAACAATGTGGAAGTTCATAGTTCAAATTGCTACCCAGTTGAGCTGGTTGTTCAACTACTTGCTTTTCTGTTTATTTGCCAAACCTTACTACAAGTTTGAATTGCCTGCATAAGTTATAGAGACTCTTAGTAGCACAATCCACTAACCCTAATGTGATGTGCTCTGAAAGAATGTTCTGTGTGTTTATGCAAAATTGAGGAATCGAAGGAGAAGAGATGAGAGAACTGAGATGTGTTCATTTCTTTCATAAAGATTGCTTGTACCATTTGACAGGTATTAATCATGTCATGTGTTCCCTTTTGCCGGAGTTTCCTAGCTCCCTGATTACACGCATTTCTATGCATGTAATTGTATCTAAACTACGAGAATTAGTTAATCCTAAAGGCTATTATTATGTAATTAATCAATTTTAATTTATTGTGTAGGAAATAAGCGGAATTGCGGAAATGATGTAAAATTAGAGCTAGTTGGAGTTTCCGAGAAAGAGACGAAATAGTCAATGCGGGTCAACCGTAGTCATCGCTATCAAAGGAGCGGAATCCAATTACCTCTGATAATAGATGCGGAAATGCATTGAGAAGAAGAAGGAGAAAAGAAAAGAAAAATAATAAAATAAAAGAAGCAAAGAAGTATTAATTAAACAAAATGTTTAATTAACAATGGTGGGCACGTGAGGAAGCAAAGAGAATCAACGGCATGATGATTAATTAAACCATATATTAATCAATGGTTTGATTAATCATGATTGAGCCTAGTCCATTCTACGGTTCTACCTCACAGACCACCACGTGCCATTTAATTCCACTCCTTCTTTTTGAACAGCCACGATTCCGTTTCTTCTCCCTCTGGCAATCATCCATCCATCCATTTACTCACACTGCTCTCTGTCCTTTACGAAGACCCAGACAGCCACCACATATATATATATCCTCATATCTCATCTTTGGAGGAGATCCCTTCAACAGTGCCGCACAGTATTGGGGGCAGCCTTGGGGCTGCTCTCTTTCCCATTCTCCTCCTCCATTTTTCATAATAGTTTTAGTTTTCTTTTGGGTATTCTTAGAATTTCTCACACAAGCTTCAAGGATTCATCAAGAGCTATAAAATTCAAGCTTTAGGTATTTTGTGGGAGTTGTAATTCAAGGGAAGTCATGTTAGCTTCCTAGCTAATTGTGGCTACCTTTGTGTTCTCCTACACTTCTATAATCTTTTCTCTTTGAATTTTGTATCTTTGATGTTCATAGTTATGGGTTGTGAGTAATTTCTTTGTTGGGGGTTAGGGTTGTGTCCCTAACCCAAATTTTGTGTAAAAGATGTTTAATTTAATGTAATGATGCAATTTTCATATGATGGATGTTTATATCTATTTTTGTTGGGTTAAAATGCATGTCTAGGAGCCTAGTCAACTCTAGGGTGTGTATTTTGAGCATGTCTAGGACGAAGTTAGAAGCTTGACCCCCTCTAATTCCTAAGCTAGAAACCTTCAATTTCGTATTCGAGGGGTTATAAGCATGATGATTTACATCCGTTGCGTGATTGCGCGGGCGGGTCGCTTAGTAGTCTAATTCCTCGATCTTTAAGCCTCTTGATGTGAATTAGTGACTCTTGAACCGGCTCTAATTCATGCCAAGTGAGTTCCTATGGCCCTTGAACCGGAGTAGGAATACCATGAAAGGGAATTTCGGTCCTTGAGCCTTGAACCGCCTTGGATACGACTACGGCCAAAGTAGGGATTTGCATCTACATTAGATTAGCTTCCGACACATGAGATTTGGGTGAAGGAACCTCCTTAACACCCGACATTCCCATTTATTTGGTTACACTTTTATTAATTTATTTTCATTTTTATTAATTGCTTTACATTTCATTACATTTTGTTAATCTAAAATCAACTCTCAAAATATTGAACTCCAACTCATTGTAAATATTCATCACTAGGCTCTTAGTTTTGATTAGGCTTTGGTGAAAATCAAAGCCGAGCATTGCTAAGGCTTGGTGCCTTAGATTAACATTTTTATTTATTTTCTTTTTTCTTTTCGTTGTTTGCTAAGTGTCTTTATTTCCGATTACCCCAAGGATTGTGGGTTAGCCACTAATCCCTGTGGTACGATAAACTTTGGGCATAATATTTCCCTATCTTGACAATGATACGTACACTTGCGTAAATGTGTATCAAGTCACTCCCTTAGGAAGTTCAAAATCCTAGTTTCAAATTGAAGTGCTTTGTTTCAGGTTCTGCTTTTTCCGGTCGGATAGAGATCGAGACACATGGTGGTTACGCTAAACCAGAATTGAGCGACAGAAACAAATATGGCATTTTTTATATATTAGTTACCAAGTACATATATGCCACTCAACATTATGTTTTGTAGTTGGTTCATTTTACTTTCAACTTTAAATTGTAAGATATTGTAACAATTTTGTATTTTGTGATCACTTTTCTACACAAAGTTGTAAATTAGTGTACAAACTTCTATTCTTGCTATGAAGCCCTAGTCAAAGATATTAAATTTGGGACCTCTAGGGCTCTACTAACATATTATCAGAGAAAATGTATTATTAAAATAGTACGAGTGATGCTAAATGAATCACTTTTTTTTTTTTTTGCATCTTATCCGAAACCCACCTCATGTGACATATCCACAAAATTTAATGAAACATTCTAATATGCGGGAAATTATAACATGGTTCCGGACCGTAGTACATGTGGTGGTCCGAGGTGATATTATTGGCTTATATGACATATAAGTATTTCTAATTGGTCTCTTATAAATTTGATTTTTTTTCGACCCATCTGCATGGTCCCCACCAAATTCGAGTGATATTATTGGTTGTGAGCACCATATGACAATGTCACGTGATACTCCAGGACCACATTATGTGTCCTCTACGTAGTGGTCACTGGTTTCTAGGCCACATGAGCTGTTATATTATATTAAATGAGTTTTAGGTGAGATGTAGAAAAGTGGTTTACTTAGTTTTATTCAAATAGTATTCATAATGAGTGTGTATATTAGCACACCTTTAAATGAAACATTGTGTATGGACTAGCGAACTACTCAATATAATATGAGAAATAATAAGGTTTAGAATAATCTATGTAAATTGGGACTGGGACTAGTCCAAGTGATTAGGAGCTAGAAATTGTCATAAAGGGGGTAAATTTCTTTACTACTCCATATTAGAGTGTATATACATAGTAAACTATAAAATGGGTGCTCGAATTTCTTTTTTCTTTTTAAGTCATACTAGATAATCATTCCCGCGCGATGCTGCGGGGGTTTGGTTTTTCTTAATTGTGCATAGATTAATTGCATAAGTAAATACATAATAAAGCTGTACTGAATTTGAAGCAATATCATTAAAATGAACATAATAGCATTCGAAAGCATAAAATTATTGGTTTGAAGAATACCGCCAACACTAACAGCAGGGTCTTCCTGCAACTTCTTGAAATACATCATCAGTTTCTTCCTTGTGGGATTTGATATCCTCACCGCCTAAATATGTGGCCAGGCAAAATAATAACTGAGATATAGGTAAATACAGTTCAGTGCATTTCGGCAGAAATCAAAACATGCATGCAGAGAGAGAGAGAGAGACGATCGATGATGTTTAGTAACATGTTTAAGGTTTTAGGCAATACAATTAGAGTACAAAAGAATTTAATTTAAACTTAAGCTTATAATGCGGGGCATGGGAAACTAAAGCAGTTGACAACTACTTAAAAGGGTAGGTAACTAAAAGCCAGATAACTTAAGTACCTCAGATAAAAGCCAGGTAATTTCATTGATATGTCAGGTAACTAAAGTGATTTGCGATTAGTGTGACACAGAGAAATGCATAGGAAAAACCTAATAACAGGTAGATACCTTGGGTAATGGCTAGATCAATAGAGAACCAACTGTTGCCACTTGAAAGGTTGCAGCTGCCATTAGTAGAGAAACCCTCTTTTTTTGTCCAACAAATGG
Organism: Rosa lucieae; assembly: GCA_024704745.1. Lineage (NCBI taxonomy): Eukaryota > Viridiplantae > Streptophyta > Magnoliopsida > Rosales > Rosaceae > Rosa > Rosa lucieae. The sequence goes on along the minus strand of CM045492.1, from coordinate 11,252,664 downwards.
TAACTATCAAGAGAAACATCACAAAACACAGACTGCAGGAAGTTAAGGAAAGAAGCAAAAAGAAAAGATTCAAATATAAAGGAGAAGAAAAACATATGAAATTTTTTGTAAAACTGAGATGAAAAGTATTAAGCAGTTGGGAAGAGCTAGGTCACAGCTTTACTCTCAAGTTTACATTCTGTATCAGATTTGTCTGAAGATAAACCTAAGAAGTTCACCCCCACAAATGTTCTCTGCAAATTAGTTAAGCATCAAGCAACCATTAGCACAAAGTGAAATCAATTATTTAAATCCTAATTTCGATGATCTACAGATTAGTACACAGAAAAGTTCTTGTTTTTAATTTCGGTGTCCATTATTACCATGCATATCTTTACAGATAACACGTTGCATGTATCCTTCTTTTATATAGCTATTGTTTTCTGGATCTTGGTGTTTATACATCCAGACCAACTATAGAGACGCAGATGCCTCCAATAAAGAGCATCAGAGACATGGTGAAGGTTGAAACCTTTGGTGAAAGCAGCGGGGGCACCACATGATGTGCTTATGTTGCTTCCTCTACTATTCTGTGGGTTGTTTTGGTTAATATGTTCTGCATGCACATCAATTTCATCATTTCAATGACTAAAATGTCTCTTAGCAAAAATTGAGGTGCATTAATACCACTTCATAAATTTTAGATGATTAGAAAAGTTTTCATTGAAATTGATTTTTAAGAGTAAGAATGTGTACCTTACGTAGGAAAGAATTTTAGCATAAAAGAATTATGAGATTGGCAATTTCTATCATCAAGTTTTCATTTTTGGCATCATGAGCATTCACCTACCAAAAATAAAAGTCACACATCAGATAGGAAGTGGTTATAAAATGATAAATAAATCGATCAAGATTCGTACAATATTTTTATAAAAATTATTATCAGTGTTCTTTCTGTTGTATGTTCTACGCTGCTCCTTCCCTTCTTTCTATTTTCATGTAAATTTAGGGAAAATTAGCTGGATAAATATGAAATTGTATAAGCCAGTATGAAATTCAGCTAATTAATACCTGAAGCGAGTTCATTATCTCCATGCGTGATCTAGATTGTTTCTTTTTCTCCATCAATACTTGGTTTACCTCTCCTGAAATTATAAAAGCATGACCATTACTTTTCAAATGATGCAATCACTCATGTATGAAATGATTGAAATCTTTTTCAGAAAAATAATATGCCCCAAATGTTCTCCTAGTAATAGAGAATAGATTTAGAACATAGAGTACTTGCAGCCTTATATGCTAGATCCTAAATTCTAAACCAGATTTTATTAGTAGAAAATACTTGATCATTGAATTTCACAATGCACATTTAGCAAATTATCCTGAATCAAACATGAAACAATTGAGCCTACGACGTAAAATTATAGCAAGTGGTAAAGCATTGTTTTCTTCAATTTCTGCAGCTCTTAGATTTATTTCTTATATACTCTAGACGAAAAAGAAAAAAGTAAACATTTAAATTACATATGAATGGCTTTGGCATATGATACCAACAGATTGAGAGAGGAAGAAATTGGTAAATAGGAAGTAAGTGAAAGGGGTGAAAATTAATGAAGTTTAGATGCATATTCATGTTCAACAGCTTTGAGTAGTTCATATGTTGCTGTTTTGATTTGTCAGAAATAATTTTAATGATACAACAAAAACTTTGGTGTTATACCTGTAATTTGACGATGCAAAACTTATTGTCAATCACCTGAAATAACTTGGGCAAAATTTATGCATTTGGATGTTCAATCTCTATCATCTTCATCACCTCGACAACCTGTCATATCAATACAGCATCTGATTAAGCTTAAATTTGAATTTCTTTTGTGCTGTACCACAGTAATAACAATTCCAGAAAGCGGATATAAACAAAATCAGATCAGTCATTGAGAAAAAGAGTTCAACAACCTCTACTACTGGGAACTACCCTTTTCTGATTTCATCAATTTTGATAGCAAAACCATCATCACTCTCATTTCTATTCAAATCGAAACTTAAACTCAAACTACCTTCATTCACCAGGAATGCAGCAAATCATTTTGTGTAAGTTGCTACTATTAGCTCAACTCAAATAGGCATAAACAATCAACCAATTTGACCCCTACACAATAACCAAAGCAGGACAAATCATTTTGTGATGCCCCAGAAATTCGTATTCATTTTCCGAGGAATTTCTGGAATCTAATTTATGATTGTTGGACGGTTTCGTGGCTCGTGGACGGAGCGGAAGTGTTTCGGACGAATTAATTATTTAAAAAAGTATGGTTTTAGGGGGGTTGCCAAAGGTTGACTTTTTATTTGTTGGGATTCTCCGAAAATTTCCTTCACGAAAGTTGTAGAGCGCGTCGATACGAGTTCGTGGATATGTGGAACGCGTAAATCGGAGTTCGTATGAGGAAGTTATGGCTATGGAAAGAAGTTTCCATTTTGGTATATATAGGAAAAATCAGAAAATACTTTCATTTTTCCTCATTTCCGTTTCCGGAAATAATACTCTCTCTCTCTTCTCTCTCGTCCGCTCCCTCAGTATCGAAGTTTTCCGCCTGACCCGACCCGAACCCGGCAGATCCGACCCGACTTTTCCGGCCGACTGCGGCGGTCTCCGGCCGTGAAACTTGGCCAGCAGGGTCGCCTCCTCCGTCTGGTCGTCCCTCTGGTGTTCTCTTACGGCGATTCTCCGTCTCGGTGGCAGTTCAAGGCGGTGCAGACTGGAGAAATCGGACCCGACCGGAAAACACAGTTCCGACGTCGGCGCGGCTTCGATTTTCTTGGGTTGAGTTCAGAACAAGCTCCCTGGTCGATCCTTGGTGTTTGTTTCGACCGGTTTACGTGAAAATTCGATCAACTCGGGTTGGATCACTGTTCACGGCTTGTGAGGTAGTTTTCGATCCCTTAAGCTTGTTTTCTGACTTCGATCTAGTTATGAAAGTTCACAAGCATGCTTAGATGAAGCTTTTTGATGTTGGGAGTTTTGTGAAATAATGAGTTTTTGGCCGGCGGCGGTGCACCACCGTCTGTGGTGGTGTTCCGGCGGTGTTCCGGCCACTTAAGGAACTGTTTTTGGTATTATATATGTTCTACTCGTTGATACGAGCGTTTCGATATATCATATGCAAATTTTGGAGTTCGAATGGATTTGTTATGATTTTTGCCGTTTCATATCAGTGAATTTATTCGATCCGTGAGGATACGAGCGTCCGATCGACTTGTGGCTTGGTCACATCGATCGTGGGCGTATTCCGAAGACTTTGGGAGGTCTCGGATGTGGTTTTGCCTCGATTGGCGCCACTTTGGGGATTTTAGTTCAAAACAGGGGTTTCGAACTTAAATCATTTGTGAATTATTACTAAGTGGAAACCGATTGTGATTAGGTACTTGACGAAGTATTTGGACGAGTTGTTGGTGATAGTTTTGGTTCGGTTCTGTATTGAAGACGCAGCAGGAGTTCGAGGTGAGTAATCTCACGAAGTTCATATCACGAACGGGTTAACCCTATTGTTTTGAGAGTTATTTAGTTAACTGCAAACTATAGTTGGTATTAGTGACATTTCTGAGTAGGTGACTATGTATGTACATATATATTATGGGATGTATATATATACATACGTATTCATGTATTAGTTGTGGATTTGTGAAACAATATGCATGAATGATGCTTTTTATTGTTTTGGGTTGGGGCTTTTGGAAAACAATTGGTGGGAAATGGTATTTCTATTGTTTTGAAAAGTGTTTGAGGATTTGAGAGTCACAGGTTGTGATATCTCCTTTTGGGTTGATTTAATGTTTTGATCCGACGACCGGTGGTCTGAGGATTTGAGAGTCACAGGTTGTGATATCTCCTTTTGGGTTGATTTAATGTTTTGATCCGACGACCGGTGGTCTGAGGATTTGAGAGTCACAGGTTGTGATATCTCCTTTTTGGTTGATTTAATGTTTTGATCCGACGACCGGTGGTCTGAGGATTTGAGAGTCACAGGTTGTGATTTCTCCTTTTGATTTGATTTGACGTTTTGATCTGAGGGTCAGGTTGGCCTAAGGATCCGGGGTTGCAGGTTGCATCCTCATGGCAATATTATATCGTAAGATTGAACCTTGGCCGGGTGACAGGTTACGATTCAGTTAGAGCTCTAGTCTGTCTGCCATCGTACTTTAGGGATCTAAGTAGGTTACTTAAGATTCCTGGGTACATATTTTGTCCAGGTTGGACCGATTTGTTGTTTTGTCCAGGTTGGACCTATTTGCTGTTTTGTCCAGGTTGGACCTATTTGCTGTTTTATCCAGGTTGGATCGATTTATCATATTCTACTTGTTAGGTTAACAATGGGTATGATTTATTTGTGTTGATGCTTTGTCCAGGTTGGACCTAATTGTTGTTTTGTCCAGGTTGGACCTATTTGCTGTTTTGTCCAGGTTGGATCGATTTATCATATTTGAATTGTTAGGTTAACGATTTATATGATTTTGTCACGGTGTGACTTCCGTTGTTTCTTTTGGGAAAAGAGTATTGTTTTTGGAAGCATGGTATGTTTTCCTTATTTGCGAGTTGAAAGGTTTTCCTCGTTTTTGGCGTGAGTTGAGCATGTGTGGTTTGAGTTACTCATACGGGCTTGCAAAAGCTTACCGGGTTTGTTGTGTGGCAACCCGGTGCACCATTCCAACGGTGTAGGGGTTAATCCTGCAGGTTAGGATAATCGCGCTGAAGCTGAGGTAGCGCCTTTGGCAGCTTTACGGTAGGAAGCCATGTCTTTTATGACTTTACTATTGATAAGGACTTCCGTTGTATAGTTAACTCTGAGCAGCATTACGTTTATCTTGTTGCTGACAATTTAATTCGTAAGCTTGTGTAATATATAACTCTTTGGAGCGAGTGTATATTAACTTAGAGGGTTCAGGGCATCAATATGTGTGTAAGTTTAAGGGAAAAAGAATTCAGGTATTTTGTATTGATGACTGAACGTTCACGCATATATAATTATGGGGTTATATATTTCGATTTTCATGGGTGTAAAATCAGGGGCGTGACACATTTTGTGTAAGTTGCTACTGAAAAGCTACTCACCAAGTACTCCAGACCACCATGATTGGAACAGTATATGAAGATATGATCATTCAGACCACCGTCCACAACTTTTCCACTAACTCTTATAACAGTAGTTTATCTCTTCAATCTCTTCCTCTCCCATTTGGCAACTGTGTTTGGATCAAATGCCGAAAAGGCTTCCCTATGTAAGTAAGAAACGATTAAATCACGCACCATAAGATTATATATTCTTTCCTTTGCCATAATAAGATTATATATTCAATCATGCATGTACTACTCATTAGTCATATTATCTAAATAGTTGGAAAAATTTGAGGTTACATATTTACCTGAGCAGCTCCCTTCTTTTCCCAATTTCAGTCCAATTGTGGTCCATCAACATCCCAGACAGAGCACGCAGCTCAAACAATTGACTGTAATTACAATGATTAACTATCACGCACTTGGTAAATAATTATTGATCATAACCAACACTCCAATCATGATTAGTGGCTAAATAAGTTCGGTTAATAAAAAGTTATAAAGGAAGGACTTACTTGTCATCACATACTGGAACTCCCCAGCATTCATCATGAAATGCAACATAAACTTTCTGTATATATCAAACCCTACAATCAATGAATGTCTGCCAACGCTACCATCCTAAACCTTGTACACGTTCTGCTACTTATGTCCTGCACAAATTTATCAGAAAAAAATAGCTATCAAGAAAAAAACTCCACTCAAATAAATTAGTGAGAGTTATGAAGATCATGCAAGATTATTATGTAGTATAAATTTATCATAGAGTACCTGGACTTGAGATTATACAAATCGCTTGGCATGATCTAACAAATTTGAGGAGCTGATGTTGCCAAGAATGCTCATATGCAGTTACCCAATCTTAATTCTTGTCAGAGAAAAACGTGGAAATTGAAAGCAAAATCAATATTCTGTTTAATCAATACCTCCGAGCCCAAATCCTAAATCAATCACATGAGAAAATTTACACTGATTTTGAAGATTTTTTTTTAAAATCAATTACATACCTCTTAAAATGAAGAAAGTCGTCATGTCCAGAAAGCTTGAGCTTTGTATCTCTTCGATGAAGCTCAATTACCTCGTGCCGAGATGATCAAACGCCAATTCTCTTCGTGGAGCTCCGCCCTTATCCTGATGGTTCTTAATGGCGGCTTTCTTGTAAGCCTTCTTCTAATCTTCAGGCGAAGCAGTCTTGCTGATGACGAACCCAAATTTTTATGGTTGGTGATGAAAGCTAAGAAGAGATTTGTTACAAACCACCAAATAAAAACCTGCAAATTCAAATCGAATACATATGCCCCACATCAGAATAAGAGAACAATTCAAAATTGAAACAACAAAATCCAAAAGGAAGGAAAAAAAAACCAACAATTGGGAATTTGGGACTGTAATCAAAACCCAAATCCCTCTCCCAATTGTTTCTTTGTGTACCTCTACAATCACTCTCGTGATAAAGAGTAATTGACCTCGTGCTGAGATGATGAGGTGAGAATTTCCCTTGGATATCTCTATCTCTTCGTGCAAAGCAAAGAAACAAACCCTATTTCTCTCTCTCTCTCTCAATCGTTCTTGATAATTGATCTCTGGATTGTTCTGGCAGCAATCGAATGAGCAGGTTACGGAAGAATGGGGCGTCTTCTACTGCCTAAAGACGCATATGCCCGGCTGACATCATTTCAGACACCAATACGAAGGTGAAATTGTAGGCGAAAAGCAAGGGCAAAAGCGTCACTCCACTTCGAGCCAAAGTACTGTTAGATGAACATGGAAATGAACAGTATCTCTAAAAAGACAGATTGAAATTTTTGTTAAAACTTGGGGGTAAAATCGTCATTCTACTGTTACATGAACAGTGATGAACAGTGCATCCGCATTTAGTATATGTAGAATTACACCGAATATATATTAGCACTATTTTACCCAAAATAGAGGGTAGATAGCAAAATCACTAATTAGAGTGATGATGTCATACATCGACATCCAAGACCCTAGGCTCCAAGTCTAGAGGAGTACCCATCCACATTCCACGAGAGGTAGACTCCAAGCCCGGGTTGCCTCTGGCTCCACCACTCAGGATTAGTGGACAGAATTGAGTCAAATATATTTGGAAAAGTCTTCCCCTTTCTATTGGTATGAAAGGCATGTTTCGTGCATAATGAGTTTAACTCGTGTTTTTGTCTGCCGGCAGACAGTTTTTTTTTTTTTTTTTTCTAATTATCTTCTTTGTTTGTTTGCTTTCTTTTCTTCTTCTCAAGGTTTTATGTCTGAGCACAAGATTAGGTTTCCCTCAATCATAAAGATCTTTTTTAAATGAACGCCATATCTAATTTAATTCAATTTCGAGGTTTTATAATTCATTGTAGTTTAGAAATTTATTATGCTAATTTTAACCGGGTGGAATTCCGAATTTGATGATCTCGTTTCATTCAGAATTGTGATTGGGTGTTTGATGATCTAAATTGATTATCACAAGCATGCTAATGTCATCTAAGTCTTTATTTATTATTGAAAAAGAAAAAATTACTAGTCGAAGACACTTTGATGGTTTCTTGCTCGATCCCCTAAATCGATTCCTACTCAAAACTCTGATAGGGTTACGTTCCAGTTGCGAAAGTTTAAGATATATACATGGAAGCTAAGTCAATGATATAATCATATTCTTCCAGATACTCCCAAGGCTACCGACCAAGTTCGTGATCCGTTGCAGGCGTCTGCAAATCATGGTCCTCTCTCCCTTCTTTTCTTACCATCCATCCGGTGTAGCCCTTCCACTTACCGCCTCTTCACCACGTCTGACGAGACCACAGCAACCACACTTCAACACTTTCACTCTGTGAAACTCAACCAATTAAGACATGATGTTGTTGTGGATTTTGGAGGATTACCAAAATCATGTCTGGGTTAAGAATGTTAGAACCAATCAGTATATACGAACAGTATATATATATATATATATATATATATAAAATCTAAATCACAAATTGAATAAATAATAATAATGATTGAAATCAAATAATCTTTAATTCGAAATTGAATCACTAACTTGATCAGATAGAGGCCTGCGATGCAGTGACCTAAGACAGAAATTCGCCCCTACTTGTGCTGTAGTTTCGGACGTCTATCTAGAGGATACAACTATCTGGTACAAGTTCTTGCACAAGAACTTGACCCTGACGAATTCTACTTTATGTTTCTCAGAATAACTTTTTGGGGGGAGGAAGAAGAAGATCGATTGATCAATGACGACCGAAGGTCGTCCTCATATAGAAACGAAGACGAGGAGTTACGTCGGCGGTTGTTTGACGTTGTTTGATTCAATCCGTTGCAACTGTTCAATTATATCCGAAATTCAAAACAGTAAAGCAAAAAAAGAATGTCATTTTTAGTCAAACCGAGCCCAAGGCCCATCTTTGACTTAATATATATATATATATATATATATATTTCTCCATATTCCTATGGAAACCCAATAGGAAAGCCCACCGAAGCCCACACTTTGACTTGTTGCCCATTTAATTCTATTCATGGGAAACTCTCTATAAAGGCCATTAGCCTTTAAAACTTCTTCCATGTGGGACTAAAGTCCCACAAGTTCCAACAATACCCCACTATCATATTTACTTCGAGCTGGGAGAAATTAGGATGCCCTATTCCGTTGGGTACAATCCACACAGGTACTGAGCTCCTGCTCAAGCCTACATTACGGGACTCGGCTAATGTCTATGTTCATCTTTACAATATAGAGAGCGATAGCTTTTGGGAATGTAAGATTAGTTTGCCGGTGAAGATTGGACTATGGAGCTTGCTTACTAATTATGATGAAAGTGTGATCTCCTTGAGATCATGAGGTGGCCAGTTAAATTTTCTCCTGTATGGGGAAGGTGATTGTTGTTTTTATTATTAGGTAGGACTGCTGTTAATTAGTCTTTGTACTTATTGTTCTGTCTTCTTGATTTGGGTTGTCCGACTCCAGAGTGATCACTTGATAGTAGACTGATAATGTTAAGTTACTTTTACTGAAACTTTCAAATTTCAATATAGTACTTATTTAATTATTACTTGATCGACTATAACAATTACAAGTTTGGCTGTGTCCCCCATTAGATTCTTCAATTTCTAATGGAACTTATTTCGTCGAAGAAAAACGATGACCATTATTTATAGCCAAAATAATAAGAACCACAACTATAGTCCCGTCAGGATGAGAATGAGACGGCCTAGCTAGCTACTGCGACACCTCAAATTTTTTACGTAGGAGATATCCGTGTGTATGAAAGTAAATATGATTATTTTGTTTAGATAGTCATATTTGGATTTCTTTTCTTCTAGAATTCGATCTACTTGTTTTCTTGCTCCGCAAGACTCTAAGAATACTTATTAGATTTTTACTGAGACTCGTAGCCTATATACATGGGCAAATAATTAGGTGTCGAATTGCCTAATTATTCATTCGATCGTTTATATTGAAATCGAGAGTGTTCTCTCAAATTATTTTTGTGTTTTAGGTTTGACCATTGAAGCATCGAATTGCCTAGGTGTCCGAGCTCCATGTCTAAATCGCAACAGGGATCTAGTCCTTTCGTGGCTCACTATGCAGTATGCACCAGTGCTAAGTCCATCTTTCTCCTTCGAAGGTTCTGTGAAGACCGTATGGAATGCATTTGGGACATTGAGAAAGTCCGTCGGGGAAGCTACAAAGAAGTCTGTGGATATCTCCGGAAACACGTGGTAGCACTTGAAAACTAGGCCATAGTTTTGCTGATGCTGCCATGGGAAGAATTGCACGATGAACAAAACTTTTAGCGGAAGGTGGTTACGGTAGGATCTTTCGATCGACCTTTGAGATAGATCCTGAGGAGCAACTTCAAAATTCACTTGCATGTTACTTATGTACGTCGTCCGGTCCAGTAATGGGATCGTTATATGTATCTACTTCAAAGATTGCTTATTGAAGTGATAATCCCATTTCATACAAAGCTGAAAACCAGACTGAATGTAGGTATTATAAGATGGTCATCCCATTGCATCAGCTTAAATCAGTTAATTCTTCGTTAAGCAGATTCAATCCTGGTGAAAAGTACATACAGATTATCTCAACTGATAACCATGAATTTTGGTTTATGGGGGTTCTTAAATTATTACGGTGCTGTTCAATGCCTACAAGGAGCTCTACATTCCCCGTGCATATATATCCGTGGGATAATTTTTGTAGTTGTGCACTTGTGCAGACTTCTTCCGTTGAGCCCGTGGTCAGATATAAGATGTTATGATCAGAAACGATCTCCGTTTTAGTTTCATAGATATAGTGTGTAATTATCTATATATTATATAAAGGGGTTGTATGGCCAGATGAAAACTAAGAATGTGAAAGTAATAGGAAAAGTGAAGTGAGTTCAATATTGACATGTATTAAACGCTAATAAGGAAATAGGAGTTGAGTCCAATAATGCAGCACGACCAATTTGGGTTGGGCTTAAATTGAACTGAATCTAAATAATATGGAATGTTTGATTAGGTTTCCAAGTCCTAATCGGTTTGGGGTTTCCTAATCATAGATGGGATCACTTTCCTAGTTTGGTTCACGGTGTTCTATTTAAACAGCCAAGAATACTCTTCTCTGTACTCAGCTAGACCAACCATGGAAGTTGAACCTGATGTTGCAAAGTTCATCCCAAGCGACATCATACTGTCTCATATCCTCCCCAAGCTACCTGACAAGTCCCTGATGAGGTTTAAGTGCGTCTGCAAATCTTGGTCCTCTCTCATCCGCGATCTTTTCTTTCTCAGGGTATATGGGAACTTGCACAACAGCCCCACTACTCACCTCATCGTCGTCTTCTGTTAGAAAACATTTTGGACTTGTCATTATCTAGAATGCATTAAGTTAATAAGCTTTGATTTAATCTGGAAATTGAACAATAGAAATACATATCTAGGACTCTATCCTGTTATCAAACTAAGGTATATGTCTGTCGATTGAAGTGTAGGAATCTTATCTGTCAAATAACCTGATTGACATCGAGTGTATGTGATAAACATTAAGCTTCTGATGATAAACTCTTATGCAAACCTTGGACTCTTTATGGGATGAGCACAAGGCGATCAGTTTAGGCCTCTATATATATCAGGAAAAGTCCCTATGTTAACTACGACTTGCATTAAGATCAGTCCCATTCTAAAAGCTCTAGTAGTATAACATAGAAGATCTTCTTCCTTACTGTTCTTGTTTTGTGTTGCTCGAATTTTCTGGTGTTGCTGTGGTGTCAAGCTGCTGCTATCCTTATCTAGCTTGCTGTGAAGAAGGATCCTAGTTGCTGAAGCTATAGTTGAGATGGCAAGACAACGCATTGATCTTCATAACAATGGTAATCTCCTAAGACAAGGCTGGAGACTCAAGTTCTTTGATTGTGCAAATGGTTCTCGTGGATTAGTTCATGACTTGGTATTGATATGATTATAATTCATTGCATCATTTGGTTTTACAAAAATGGTATCAGAGCTTGGTTTTTATAAAATTCATATCATACGTTTTGGTTTGGAAAAACAAAACAATCAAATACCATTTTCTACAAGATTAAATATTTTCTAAATATTCGGTAAAATGGGCCTTTAGTTTAAGCCCGTACTTTAACCCAGGCCCAAGACCTGAATTCAGAATAAAAATAAAAATAAATTAAAGACATGTTTTTATAGATCGGATAGAGTACTAGTTAGTCTTTGGCTGAGAATGGTTCTAAGATTTTGGGGTTTCTTCAGTTTTTGGTTCTTCCGTGAGGGTTGAGATTGTTGTTTGTTTTATTCTCTTTTGCTTCCGCTATTAATCCCTGCTGATCTTGGAAAGGCCCAGGTATGTACCTTATGAATAAATTGATCAACTTGCAATCGATATGCACATGGAAAGTATTAGGTGAGAATTCATATTCAAATTGGTATTTGTTGGTTGTTGGAACTTGTATTGATTGATATATAGATCGGATATATATATATATATATGTTTTGTTTATGCTTTTGAATGAGTACACGTATGGATGTTAGTGTCATGATACTATGATTTCAGACAAAGCACCATTATCTCCCAAATTTAAGTTTTTGCAGGCTTGATACATTTCACAGTAAATTTTGAGAATTAAAAATGATTCAACAAAATTAAATATAACTTGCAGTTTTATCTTATTGTTATATGAGGTTCTGGAATTAATCGATTATGTTGCACAAAGTAACTTTCACTGCAGATTCTAGAAAATGCCTAACAAGACAATGTTGTGTTGCTATTGTTAAAATTGCATTATTTTTTTGGCTCCCAAAGGAGTGTTCATACGTGTGATTTTAAAATCAGTAACATCATTGTACATGTTTCATAGTTTTAACTTCTGCTATATTGAAACTTTTCTCTATCTAAAGATGTTGACTGCTTTCAATATATATATTAAGACTATTAAACATGAGATAATGATGTATGAAATCTAGTTATCAGTTTTTATACCACAAAGGTGTTATCTGATATACCTTTAGAACAAGGGATTGTTTTCAGTTGTGTTTCTGCCATACATTTTGTTACTGATGGTTGATACACATATTTTATGCAGAATAAATAATACACATGTACTTACATTTTCATTTTCTGTTTTGCTTTAGGAGTTGAGGTTGTCACCCTAGGGCAGATTCAAGTGTTGAGTGGAGGAAACTACAGAAAATAGAGAAACTAAGTAGAGTTCTACTTAGCCATGCACCAAAACATGGACCTATGCCTTACAGATGAACAACCTTATGAGTTGGATGGAGAAAGCACTGAAGATGACAAGAAAGCCTATAAGGACTAGCATAGAGCCAACAAGATGGCCAAAAATGTCATCAGGTCTACTATGTCGGATACAGTGAGAGGCTGCATCGAAGAACCTGAGTATGCAGTTGACTTCTTGGAAGCCATTGCTCAAAAATTCAGAGAAAGTGACAAAGCTGAAGGTGGCAGACTCTCTAAGAAGTTCAATGACCTTAAGTTCAGTGGAAATGGGAGTGTATGAACCCATATCATGGAGCTGATAGATATCAACAATAAGCTGAGAGAACTTTACATGGGAGTTAATGATGCACAGGTGGTGCATGTGGCCTTAGAATCCCTCCCAAATGCCTACAGCCATCTTAGGACACCCTACAATGTGCAAAAGGAAAAATGGACACTGAATGAGCTTATCTCAATCTGTGTAGATGAGCAAGAGAGGATTAAGAAGGAGAGTACACCCACTACTACTATCAACCTGATGGGGAAAAACAAAGGGAAATATCAGAACAAACTCAAACCAAAGAAGACCATCACTAAAGCACCCACTGAAAAGGCTGCAGCTGGAAAGCTACTGAAGATCAAGTGCTACTTCTGTAAGAAGTATGGGCACATGAGGAAGCAGTGTGAGGGTTTCAAGAAATGGATGATCAAAAAGGGTAAGAATTTATTTTCTGATTCAGATTCTATTTTTCCAAATTCAGTTTTTCCCTTGGAAGTTAATTTCATAAATGTTGAACCACATACTTATTGGTTGGATTCAGGCTCACCAATTCATATAACCAATTCCTTGCAGGGTTTAACAAGGAGGAGAGCTCCAAGGAAGCATGAAGACTCGGTCTGTGTTGGCAATGGCATGAAGGTAGCAGTCAAAGCCATTGACACCTTAAAGTTGGACTTAGGTTTAGGAAAGTTTCTGGTTTTAGATTGTGTTTATTTCATTCCTTCTTTGAAAAGAAACTTGCTTTCGGTTTCTTTGCTAGTTAGGCTTGGTTGCAGACTTGTTATCGACTTTAGTGGAATAAAAGTTTTTCAAGGACATGATTATCTTGGATGTGGTACTTTTATGCATGACTATTAAAAATTAAACTGTTCTGTTGCAAAACAAGAAATTATGGTAATTGAAAATAGAGAAAATTCCTTAAGTACTGACACTATTATTGGTGTTAAAAGATCATTGTTCAATAACAAGTCTGCATACCTATGGCATAGAAGGCTAGGGCATATTTCTAAGGAAAGACTTAAAACACTCATTAAGAACAAAATTTTACCAGAACTAGATTTTGATGATCTTGCAGACTGTATAGAATGTTATAAGGGAAAATTGACTAACTCAAGAAAGAAAACTACAGTAAGAAGTCAAAAACTCTTAGAACTTATACACACTGATATCTGTGGACCTTTTAAGCATAAAACTATCTGTGGAAACTCATACTTCATTACATTTACAGATGATTGTTCTAGATATTGTTATATTTATTTACTGTCAGAAAAATCACAAGCCCTTCAAGCTTTTAAAATCTTTAGAGCTAAAGTGGAACTGCAGCAAGAAACTAAAATTAAGATTGTGAGATCTGACAGAGGTGGGGAGTTCTATGGAAAGTATACTGAGGCAGGCCAGCAAAAGGGTCCTTTTGCATTATACCTTCAGGAACAAGGCATTAAAGCTCAGTATACTACTCCAAATAATCCACAATAAAATGGAGTAGCAGAAAGAAAAAATAGAACTTTCTTAAACATGGTAAGGAGCATGATGTGCACCTCGGGGTTGCCAAAATTTTTGTGGGGTGAAGCCTTAAGAACTGCAAATTGCATTTGCCATAGAGCACCTAGCAAAGCTGTAGAGAAAACACCTTTTGAGATTTGGTGTGGTAGGCAACCAAGCCTGCATCACTGCCATGTGTGGGGATGCAAGGCTGAAGCAAAAACACCAAATGCACTAACACAGAAATTAGAGTCAAAAACAGTGAGTTGCAATTTTATTGGATATTGTGAAAAATCTAAGGGTTTTAAGTTTTATGCAGCTCATCACACACCTAGGATTTTTGAGACACATCAAGCAAAATTCCTGGATGAAGTAGTGTGCAATTCATCTTTTGAAGACTTGTCTGCAGATTTTGATGAAATTTCAGTTGATGAGAATTTAGAAATTTTTTTACCCTTACTACAGAATCAATATGTGGCTGCTCAAACCATAGAAAATACAGATTTAGATCAAAATCTAGTTGCCCCAATAAGTGAGGTACCACAAAATGAGTCATTAGTAGAACCGGTAGCTGAAATGCCCCATGACATGGTTTTAGATCATAATCCAGCTTTAGAGCAACCTGAGTTTAATGACCCCCAACCTAGGAGATCTCAAAGACAAAGAAAACCCACTTTTGGAGAAAACAGTGATTATGTTGTGTATTTGCAGGAAACTAATGAAATTCTTGCAGAGGATCATGATCCAACTACCTTCAAACAAGCTGATGAAAGTATTGAATCTCAGCAGTGGCAGTTGGCCATGGAAGCCGAAATGGATTCCATGAGTCAAAATTCAGTGTGGGAGTTAGTGAAACCAGATCCAAAACACAAAGCTATAGGCTGTAAGTGGGTGTTCAAGACCAAAAGAGATGAAAAAGGAAATGTGGAAAGACATAAAGCTAGGCTTGTAGCTAAAGGTTTTACACAGAAACAAGGCATAGATTATACAGAAACCTTTTCTCCTATTTCCACTAAAGACTCCTTCAGAATTATAATGGCTCTTGTAGCGCATTATAATATGGAACTACATCAAATGGATGTGAAAACAGCCTTTTTAAATGGAGAATTAGATGAAGTAATCTACATGAAACAGCGTAAAACCTGGAAAAGAAGATCATGTATGCAAACTTAGAAAATCAATTTATGGACTTAAGCAAGCTTCTAGACAATGGTATAAGAAGTTTGATTCAGTAATTTCATCTTTTGGTAGAAAACATTGTGGATGAGTGTGTATACTTAAAGACAGTTGGAAATAACTTCATTTTTCTTATACTGTATGTAGATGACATTTTGTTAGCTAGCACTCATATCAAATTATTAAAAGACACTAATGCTTTTCTGTCAAATAATTTTGATATGAAGGACCTAGGTGAAGCATCTTTTGTTTTGGGAATTGAAATTAAGAGGGATAGAAAACAGGGTTTATTAGGTTTGTCACAACATGCTTATATCTGTAAAGTCTTGAAGAGATTTGGCATGGAATCCTGTGCAACTGGTGAGGTCCCTATGTCTAAAGGAGATAAATTTACTAAGAATTCTAAAAATGGGGGGAAGAGTGGTGACATGGAAAGCAGACCCTATGCTAGGCTTATTGGTAGTTTGATGTATGCACAGGTCTGTATAAGACCTGACCTATCTTTTGCAGTAGGCATTCTCTCAAGCTTTCAATCAAACCCTACTCACCAACATTGGGTTGTAGGCAAGAAGGTCCTTAGATATTTATAGAAAACTAAGTCTCACATGCTAGTCTACAAGAAAGTGGAAAATTTGGAGCTGTTGGGCTACACTGATTCAGATTTTGCAGGTAACTATCCCAGCTCTATGAAGTCCACATGTGGATATGTTTTTATGCTTGCTGGAAGTGCTGTAGCGTGGAAAACCATGAAACAAAAATTAATTGCCACCTCTACAATGCAAGCAGAATACATAGCTGTGTATGAGGGAGTCTGTGAAGGCTTATGGATCAAGATTTTTTTCATGCAAACTAAAGTCCTCAAGTCTATAGTCTCAGGAGCACTCAAAATATTCTGTGATAATGAGGCTGCTGTCTTTTTTGCAAAGAACAGCAAGAGATCGAATAATTCTAAGCATATTGATCTCAAGTACTATAGTGTGAGACAAAGAGTTGATTTTGGTGACATAGAAGTTTTGAACATTGATACATAAGCTCAACTTGCAGATCCATTCACTAAAGCTTTAACAGTTGCAAGTTTTCAAAAAACACATCAAGAACTTGGGAATTTTATCTCAGTTGGATGCTTGAGCTTAGTGGGAGTCACCTCTCATTTTTAGAATTTATTCTTCTGTAATAAACTTTCAATTCATAGCTACTTCTCCAATTATCAGTTTTATTGTAATTTTGTTTTGTAAGTTATCAATAAAAGTAAGATGTCCAGTTATGACTTATATTCTGGTACAAAAATTCTGTTTTCTGGAATTATTGAGTTATTGATTATGTGTATTATAAAGTGAATCGATTTCAGGTGAAGTAGCAAGTAAGAGATTCACCACTTCAAGTACTTGCTGATGAGATTTTGAAACTCTTCAAAATCATGTTGTTGGACTCTGAGCAATGAAACTTGCACGTAGACATATTAAAATTTTAATTGCTCTTTGGTTTATCATTTTGAGCTTATGTGATGTATAGAAATTTGTGTAAGATATCTTCAACTATTTTGATTGTTATGATCAAAATCAATTTTTGATTCTACATTAATTCTATGCATTGACCAAGCTAGATAAGACATGAGTTTTGTTCTTGTATTTCAGTGCACACTTCATTGTTGTTTAATTTTCTCATTATGGTTCAAATGCTGTGCATAAAGATACTGTCAGTCCAAGTGGGAGAATGTTGGAAAACATTTTGGACTTGTCATTATCTAAAATGCATTAAGTTAATAAGCTTTGATTTAATCTAGAAATTGAACAATAGAAATACATATCTAGGACTCTATCCTGTTATCAAATTGAGGTATATGTCTCTCGATTGAAGTAGGAATCTTATCTGTCAAATAACCTGATTGACATCGAGTGTATGTGATAAACATTAAGCTTCTGCTGATAAACTCTTATGCAAACCTTGGACTCTTTATGGGATGAGCACAAGGTCAGTTTAGGCTTCTATATATATTAGGAAAAGTCCCTATGTTAACTATGACTTGCATTAAGATCAGTCCCATTCTAAAAGCTCTAGTAGTATAACATAGAAGATCTTCTTCCTTACTGTTCTTGTTTTGTGTTGCTCGAGTTTTCAGGTGTGGTTGTGGTGTCAAGTTGCTGCTGTCCTTATCTTGCTGTGAAGAAGGATCCTAGTTGCTGAAGCTATAGCTGAGATGGCAGGACAAAGCATTGATCTTCATAACAATGGTAATCTCCTAAGACAAGGCTGGAGACTCAAGTTCTTTGATTGTGCAGATGGTTCTCGTGGATTAGTTCATGACTTGGTATTGATATGATTATGATTCATTGCATCATTGGGTTTTACAAAACTGGTAACACGAGATCGAACCCAAAAGACCAAAATGCTTTCTCTCCATGCAAATCAACCAGGAAGGGATTTGTCCTACACCTCCAATCGACCTGCTTGTAACTCTAAGCAACAATCCACATTTGTCATCCTTTTCACGGGAGCATGTATGCCATGCCTGTTGGAGAGGAAAGATCCCACATTGGAAAAATAATAAATAAAATATAACTTATAAGTGGGTGGATCTCACCGAATTGTACCGAGGCCTTTTGTGATTAAAACCCAACATCTATTGGGTGGTTAAGTTGGGACAATATCGGTACAATGGTGGGCTACGTGCCACGCCTGTCACTGTTTAACATGGTATCAGAGCGGGTTGCTCTTCAATACGTCGTCATCATGGATTCGGATATGGGTTCATTCATTAATTGATTCACCAATCTCCTCTCCAATCATGGACCTGGTTTGGGTTCATTAAATTGGCCATCGGAAGTTTCCGATTGGATTATTGCCAAGTGTCCGATGTGGGCCTTGGAATGTTATGTGATTGGTCAAGTCTCTAATGTGGGACTTGTGACCCGATTTTCAATGTGGAATCGGGTTTGTCAATTAATTCCACGTGCATATCTAGAGCTAGGTTGCACGTGAGGGGGCGTGTTGAAGAGGAAATATCCCACATTGGAAAAGTGATAAATAAAATATAACTTATAAGTGGGTGGATCTCATCCAATTGTACCGAGGCATTTTGTGATTAAAAACTAACACCTATCGGGAGGTTAAGTTGGGACAATATCGGTACAATGGTAGGCTACGTGTCATGCTTGTCGCTGTTTAACAATGTAATCGCCTATGTTGGCTTAATCTGTCTTTTTGATTCCACGTGTGAGGATGACGCTTCCCCAGCTTATGGCTTTAATTCCAACACCCGAGAGTTTATTGCTCTTCCAGACACTGTGCGGGATAAATCAGCCCGTCCAAAGTCTCCAAACTACGAGACAGTCAGTTATGCTTATTGTATCGGGTTCACTCCTCTTGCTAACGAGTATAAGGTTTTCCAAGTGAAACATAGTTTGTTTTTCAATCCGGATCGGTAAAATAGTATCATGTTCAAGATTTTCACTCTGGGTACAAGTACTGCATCATGAAGGGATGTAGAAGTAGAGATAGACGTCCTTGATTACTTAGCTCTATGTTTTCTAGATTTTGTGTTTGGGAAAACAGTGTGCATCTATAGGGCCTTACACTGGATAATAATGAAAAAAAAGCACCAATTTGTTATATTGGCTTTCGATGTTGGAGGAGAGAGATTTAGAGTAATCTCACCCCCTCGAGATTTTGAATGTCGTTCTCTTTAGTATACAGCTGATGCGATAGTTGAAGTGAATGGATGGGTGGCTGTATATATTCCTCCGGAGTTGTTGAATGCAAGGGTCATGGACTTGTGGATTTTGAAGGATTACCAAAATCAGGTGTGGGTTAAGGAGAGCATCATCTTTCCCGAACCATGGGATGAATTGGGAATGCCTCTTCCTGTTTGCTCAATCCACACAGGTGAACTCCTGCTTCAGCTGAGCGACAACTCAGCTCCTTCTCACTCCTTGCATCTTTACGATATGAGACTTTAAAGTTACAAGAAAGTTGGAAGTCTGCTACCAGGATATAGAACTGCTCACTACCATGAAAATATTGTCCCCCCCTCCCCCCCCTCCTCTAAGATGAGTAGAATGAGAAGCAAGTAGAGTTGTTATCAATATCGATATTGGCTAGCAAGTAGATTTGTTCGTTTTAGGTATTTTAGTCGCCTACTTAAAGCTTTGAAATTAGGTTGTAACGATGCCGGAGCCTTTGGGTCTGATAGAGGAATTTGAGTTGCAATCTTCTTCAGGTTTAGACCTTTCCTTATTTCCAAGAAAAAAGCTCTCTGAAATTTTTAGCTGGTTCTGAAATTGGCATTCAACAATTTATGTTCTTAAATTGTTCTTTTGTTGCTGATATTGCTTCTGTGTTTTGGGGTTTACTCTTGAGTTTGTGAAGAGTAAAGATTGATTCTTTTCTCATGTAAATTGAGGAGATTGATGGGAATTTGAAGAAATGGGGTTTTATGTTGTTAGTTAAAGCGGGCTGTGCGTCCAGCTGAACAAAGTTTGAGTCTTTTCTCATGTAAATTGAGATGCTTGAAGGGAATTTGAAGAGATAGAATAGGTATACGTTCTATTGAGGTTTCTGAATTTGGTTTGATTTCTGTTGTGATGTTCTTTTAAATGATTATCTCTAAAAATTAATTGTTCTTATCTCATATAGTAGATGACAAAGCTTCAAGCTCTTATTTGGTTGAAGGGCAATATCGATAGAAAGAGTCCTCTGCAGATTCAACTACTCCACAGGATTATGGTATGAATCTTTTGATATTTACATTGATAATTGTGGGAGATGTGTGGGTTCTTTACTAGATGAATGTTATGAAATTAATGCGTTGCCATTTTTTTTTCCTACAGAAAAATCCTTAATGAACAAAATCAGGAGCATGTTATTTGCATATACATGATTATCTCCTATGTTTAACATACAATGTTTCTTCAATTAACAGGGCACTAATTATGGATTTACAGTGATCATGATTTGACTATGTTTGTAAAAACTGAAGAGGTAGTTGATGAAGACACGATCAGTAAAATGCCAGATGATGTTCTCTGCTTTCAAGTCAAGATAGGTTGCTGTTCTATACATATTCTTAAACACCTTGTCACCTATTCCAAAAGATGAAGACTCAGCTGTGATCGCGTAAGCAGTCTTGCAAACCATATATTCAGCCATATGGTGAGAAATGGTTTAGAATCTAAACTCTGAAACATTTTTTGACACACTCAGAAGGAGAGGTTTGGTTTTGAAGTTAATTAAGCTTTTTTGTTGTTTAGTTAAAAAAAAAAATATTCGTTTGAGTTTGATGAGTTTTTTTTCTTCTTATTACTTGCTTACTCTGCTTTGCACTAGCTGATCGTTCATGTATATGGGGCTTATTAGTTCTTAATTCAACATGTCTTATTAAGTTTTAAGGGACAATCTGTTTCCTCAAACTAGCATGACAGATTAAAAAGTAAAATCTATATCCTAAATCTGAAAATTTTGACTATCAGTATTTGCATCTTCTTCCTTCAGTTGACACCTATAGTTATTTGATCTATAACTTCATATGTCATACTGAGGTTTGGTATATTAGTGAGAGATTCTATCTTTGTGAAGGACAGTTTTATTGACCTACATGTAGTTATTGTTTTACAGTACTAAGCAGTTACATAGTTTTTTTTGTCTAGGAATTAGTGTGTTTTATTCTTCCCTTCTATGTTGGTATAGAGTATAAGTTTGCTCCTGCTCCTATACGTTTGTGTCTGGAGAAATGTTTATGAATTGCATCGAGGTATAGAAATGAGATGATGCGATAACTCATGAAAGTTGTGTATGATTCCAAAGTAACTTTTCAACTGTATAAAAATCTCAAGTTGGTTTTAAATTTGGGAAAACTACAAACTTCCTTCTGTCATGAAATTACAGTAGAGATTGGAAGTTATTGTGAAATGGGGTTTGTTTGTTTATTTGTTTTTTTTTTTTTTGTTTTTTTTTTCTACTATGTTTATTTTGCACCTGAAAGGATTCACTGACATTTTATATTATGTTGGCCAAGCATTACCCCTGGAACTGTGTTGATCGTTATGGCTGGAAGATTCTAGGGCAATAAGGTTGTCTTTTTGAAGCATCATTCTTCTTCCTTGCTTTTGGTCACTGTTAAGTTTGGTTTTTCTTAACTGAGTGAGAAATTGTTTTTACTTTTGGTTACCAAGTAGTGCCTTTTGATCAAGTTTGTTATGTTTGAGTGTCATTGTGGATGTGTAATGTATGTAATGATTGCAAATGTAGTATTACTAAGCTGAACATCCCAGCATCGCGCGGGCCACAATACCTAGTATATTAAGTAAGAAGTAAAGTTCATGGAAGGATAATAAGCAGTTCAACCATAAAAACATTGCTTTATAAGATATCTCAGAAATCCACAACTAAAGACAAACAAAAACGAATTACATGGCCCGATTTTCTGCATTTTGGCTATTGATCACCTGCACTTCAAATATTTTGTCCTATCGATGTAGACAATACAACTGTGTGTGAATTTCTTCGACATTGATATCGCCTCCATGAAGACAAGCAAATCTGCAATGTCTGCAACACCTTCAGGGAGAGCTATCTTCACAAAATTATGAAGATTCATGCCGTCACTGAACATGGGTTCAGTGGGTCTCTTCAATGTTTCCCTGTAAACATTGCTAAAAAGAGAATGCCAAAGCTGTAAACATCCCCATATGTCGACACTCCACTTTCCATACCATACCCACTAGTTTAAATAATGTGAAAAGACATTTGTCGCTACAACTGTACTTAAAATAAAATAGCATTGTGCAACAATAAATGGGAAAGATAGATGTGAAGAATATGAGGAAAGTTACCTGGAGCAGCGTAACCAACTGATCCGCTGATTTCAATGGAGCTTGATTGATTTATAGAAACACTATTGGTTGGTTTTGAGAGAAATCTTGAAAGCCCAAAGTTAGAAACATGACCAGTCAGGTCACTGTCCAAAAGAACATTACTTGGCTTAAGATCACAATGAACTATCGGTATTTCCTGGTGGTTGTGAAGATAATCCAATGCAAAAGCAACCTCAATGGCAATGAGCCTCTAAACAGGGCTTAAACTTTTGGGTTCTTTGTATGTTTTCCATCCAATTATTAAGGACAAATCTGTTTCTTCAACAATGATAAAAAAAGGGAAAAAAAAAAGCAAAACAAAACGGGTATGACCACACCAGCAATTGTTATGGACACCCAATCAGTTTTACCTATCCTCACCCAATCTCGTTGTTTAGGTGGAGCAGAGGCTATTATGATTTATGACTTCATTCAAAATTGGGTTCTAGGATCTGATTGGCGAAATGGATCCTCCGGTGGCCAGAAAGAGGGGTCCGCCGAGGAAATTTCGAGCTAATGATCGGAAAGTGGCGACGAAGAACAAAATTCATGAAGTTTTCACAGTGATATATACTAGCCTCCAACTGAGTCTTTGACTTTGGCGGTGACGAAGAAGAAAATTCAAGCATCAAAGCCAATTAGCTAATTTGACCACCACACCAATATTGCTCTTCCCAGAATTCTCAACAATCCTCAAACTCATACCCTTTTCGCATCTCGCTCCAGCTTCGAAATTAGACCCTTCCATCCCCCGCATACGCTCTTAACCCATGCCTCGAGCTTCAATTTCTCCCTCCCTCTTCAGGTCCCTAATCTTCCTCCTCTGCTCAAAGATCACACCTTCAAATCGGTCTCGACTCTGAGCATTTCTAGCTCCTAGAGTTTGGTTTGCTCCCGACGGCGAGGATCAAGCAGCAAAGGATGGGGACGGGCTCAAACTCATCAGAGGTGGCAAGAGGCTTAGTGTCGTTGTCCTTGGAGCCGACGTGGGTGCAGCGGCAGGGTCCTTGGAGAGAAGCAAGGCATTTTTCTAAAGGAGAAAGAGGGAGGGGGAGAGGGAGAGGGGGAGAGAGTACTAATGCCATAAGGATTAACGGCCTTATTGACGGCATATACCAAAAGTGTGTCAAGTTTGTAAATCTATGTATTATTGTGATGTTTTATAAAGTAAATTAAATAATTAATCTTAATTTTCAACGGCCAATCCTTCATGTACTTTTCTTATAATTTTCCCTTAAATCAATACTGATTGTGTTGGCCACATTAGATTATATCGAGGATTAAAATATCAATTTTTACAAATCTATCAGAACTTTGAAAAAATGAGTTATCGGAAATATTAGGGATATCCGGAAAAATATATATTCTTTGAAAGAGTCAATTGATTAGAATTACATATAAATACATATGAATATCAACTTTATCTCAACCAAAAAGAGACTCTAGGTAGTTAAAAAGTCGCTCGCTGGTTTACAAAAGTACAATAATCAGACCAAGACATATGACCCATATAGTACGAATTGTAGTGATGAACGTGATAGTTATAGATCTCTTTAGAGCTGCTGACTGCTTCTCCTATTAGGGATAATAAGGATGAATCCAACTAGATGACTGATCAGGTACTTCTCCATATTGATTATATCCATAAGCATCATAGCCAAATTGATTGTTGCCTTTGTGAGATTCATCTATGCCTAAATTGATAGAGTCAAAACTGAAGACAATTGAAGAAACATCATATAGAGTACTTTGATCATCAGTTCCACCTCTAGTTCTCTTCTCATAAACAATCTTCTCTTGAGCACCATGACTAGCTGTTCTAGCTAAAGAAGAAAGAGGGAGAGGGGGAGAGAGTACTAAATTACCCTTGAAAAATGAATAATGGCATAAGGGTTAACGGTATTATTGATGACATATACCAAAAGTGTGTCGGGTATTAAATCCATGTACTATTGTGATGTTTTAGAAAGTAAATTAATCTTAATTCTCTGTGGGCAATCCTTCATGTACTTTTCTTAAAATTTTCTCATAAATCAATACTGATTGTGTTGGCTACATTAGATTGTATTGAGGATTAAAATATTTTTTTTAACATATCTATTAGAACTTTGAAAAAATGAGATATCGGAAATATTGGGGATATCCTTTTTTTTTTTTTGAAATAGTCAATTTATTGGAATTACATATAAATACATATGAATGTCAACTTTATCTCATCCAAAAAGAGACTCTAGGTGGTTGAAAAATCACTCGCTGGTCTACAAAAGTACAGGAATCAGACCAAGACATATGACCCATATAGTACGAATTATAGTGATGAATATGATAGTTATAGATATCTTTATAGTTACCATTTGTTTCCCCTATAAGGGGATGATAATGATGAATCCAACTAGATGACTGATCATATATTTCACCATATTGATTATATCCATAAGCATCATAGCCAAATTGATTGTTGCCTTCATAAGATTCATTTAAGATCTCATTGCACTCTGTGTCTAAACTGATAGAGTCAAAACTTAAGGCAATTAAAGAAACATCAAATAGGGTACTTTGATCATCAGTTCCATCTCTAGTCCTCCTCCCGTAAACATGCTTCTCTTGAGCACCATGACCGACTGTTCTAGCTCTGTGGTCTTCAATCATCTTAGGTGGCATGATCAAAATTACCTTCACAGGTAAATTGGTTTAATCCTCCACCCATAGAAGATTTCCATATTCATATCTTTCACCTCCACCACTTATTCCGCTTCCACCATCTTCATTATAACCCAATAGCATGTTCTCTTTGTTTGAAACTTTAATATAATTGAGGCCAATCTCATATACTTGAGAAAGATCAAGTGATTAAGTTACTTTTTGAAACATGGCTTAAACGACATGGAAAGATATTCTTGATTCTCGTGAGCTTATTATTCAAGGTATGCGCTGTATAATTGGATCCAGAAAAGATTTTAAATTATGGACTTTAAGCTGGATTTTTTATTTTCCTTTATACCATCTTTTAGATGATAATACCAAGGCTATTGTTGATTTGAATGAATTTGTGAGTGATTATATCACTTATGGAAACTGGAACTTGGAAAAGATAGCCTTTTTCTAGATTTGAATATAATTGATCATATTATCAACATTCTTATCCTGGTCTCTAAGTTTAAAGATGAATTTGTTTGGGGTCTTTTAGCAGATGGAATTTTCTCCATGAAATCTACTATTTGGCTCTAATGCAATTCTAATTATCATAGTTAGACTCCTATTTTGAATAAAATGTGGAAGCTTATTCTTCCCCGTCAAAAATTTTGCTTGGCTTTTTTTTCAGGGGAACACTAAAACCAAGGCATATATTGCTCATTATAATCATTCTATTGATGCTACCAGTGCCTTTTGTAGATCAGGTCTGGAACACTGTAATTATTTGCTCCATTCCTGTTCCTTTGCTAATAAAGTCTGAAACTCTACACCCAAACTTCCTGCTCCAACAAGATTCTCCAACCTCTCTGAATGGATCTTCTATCTTTTTGATAAGGAGACGGCTTTAACTATTGAAGATTGTATTTTAATCTGCTTGCAAATTTGGGGAATTAGAAACAACCTAATCTTCAACAACTCCCTTGCTTCCCCAAATAATACTACTCTTGCTACTGCCTCAGTTGATTCCAACTATATAAGAACTAATCAACTTGCTGTAAAGTTAAGCACTTCCTTGGATGTCTCTATTCCATGGAGACCAACTCCGGTTGGTTTCTTTAAACTCAACTTTGAGGGTTCAGTTAAGGATCGCAACAAAGCTGCTACTGGTTTCATCATCAAGGATTATAATGGTAGTTTGTTCCTTGCAGGTGCCTGTAAGCTTGGTATTTTTTCTGTTCCTGTTGCCAAAGGTAGTGCTCTCAAATATGGCCTAATCCAGGTGCTTCGTCATTACATCTCAAGAATTCAAGTTGAGGGAGACTCACTTCTCATTATCAACTGCATAAAAAAAATTCTTAATACCCTCCCTGGAAGATCAAATCCTCGATCTGTGACATAATCTATCCTGACGCGAGTTTGGAAGCCATTTCTTTCTCTCATGTCTTTCACGAGGACAATTTTTTGCGAACACCATCAATTCGACGGGTGACTCCTTAATACCCCGAAAATTAGTTATTAATTTTCGTGTGATTTTTGGAATTTATATTGTTGGTTGTTGTGCGATTAGTTTTTTCGTGTGTGTAATGAAAATATTTCAGATGAAAAATTACTCGAAATGTTTTATTTTTGAGGAGCCAAGAGTTGACTTTTTATTGATTAGGTTTCTCCTAAAACTTCCTTCACGAAAATAGTAAAGCATGTCAATATGAGTTCGTGGAAATGCGTCACTCAAAATCGGAGATTGCATGAAAATGTTATAGTCATTGGAAGTTATTTCCATTTTTAGAAATTTTAGTATAAATTGAAATTTTTGGAAAAATTGGGTTCACTTTCCATTTTTATAGATTTTCCAAAAGATCTCTCCCCCAAACCTGGACCTGGCTGAGGATCACTGACTCGACTTGGATCCATTTCGCTTTTCCAGGGTCGTATGGTGGCGGACCCTGCCGAGATCGATTCGTCTGGTCATCCTCTTCCTACCATGCCAGCGACTTCCTCCAGAAAGCACCATATGCGGCGGATCAAAGGCACGAAGTGGCGGCGGCGCTAACCTGTTTCGTCCTCCCTCCTTTGGCCACGACGGGGCATGAAACTACATGTTTTTTGAAGCTCTCTTCGTCCTCGTTCAATCCATGGTCGTCTTGAAGCTCGATTTAAAATGTCACGAATGGAATCCCGATTTGAAGGTTTGAGCTTCCAGCGGCATCTCGACTAATCGAAGCAAAATTGGCCTTAGCTCTAGGTATGAAAGTTGTTCCTCTCATCAATATCTACATTCTGAACAGTTGAATCAACCTAGTTTTAAGGTTGACCCGGTGGTGGGTGGAGCCCATGCACAGCCATTGATGGCAGCGCGTCCATCCACTCTTTGTGCTTATGTTTCCTCTGTTATCATCCACTCATCGATACGAGCATTTTGATATATGATTTATAGCATTTAGAGATCGTATAAGCATGTTAGGGTTTTTAGTTGTTTCGATTATCTCGGTTTTCAATCAGTGAGAATTCGACCGTTGGATCGTCCTTTTGTTTGGGCAATTTGACCCTAGGAGTGTTCCAGAGACTTTGGGCAGTCTCGGATGATGCTTCATCTTGATTAATGTAGTATTCGGGATTTAGTTCACATGTCGAACTTAGATGCTTTTGTATCTCAAGTGGTATCAAAATTTGACCATGATGTGACTAGGTACGTGACGAAGTAGTTTTGGACGGATTGTTGTGATTGTGTTATCTCGTGTGGCGTGTGAAGACGCAACAGAATTTATAGGTGAGTAAATCTCACGAGGTTCATTAATGAATTGAGTTACTTTATTATTTAGAATTATTTGTTAAATTGTGAAATCTTTTTTAGAAATAAGTATTTGTTTTAAATTATATGAACTTGATCGTCTACGGTTCATAGGTAAGTTAAAAATAAAGTTTTATTATAAAAATGATTTTTCACGGGTTACACTTTTCAATTATAAAATGTATTTTATAATCATGCTCAACATATATGAAATTGCAATTTTCAATTTAAAAACCTAAAACCTAAAACATGCTTCATAGTATTCGAAAATTACATATCTAAAATCAAGACTTCATCAACCATAGAAATCGCAAATCATCATAGAACAATAAAACAAAATCTGAAATCATATTATAATCAAAAATTGTTTTACAAAGAAACCAAAACTGAAAACATGAAAATGTGTTCATGGTTACACTTTTTGATCTTCAAGGATGCAAGAAACTTCAAAAGGTGGTGGAATGGGTGAGGATTAGGGCAAGGATGCTTGAATGGAGAGGAGGATTACTCACAGCCTTGAACTTGGAATTCTTGGATGAATTGCCAAAACTTGGAAGAGAAGGGGAAGTGTTTGTGGCTTTTGATTCTGAATTTTGTGGTGTGTAGAATGGCTTCACAAGCCTCCTATATATAGTGAATGACAAGGGCTAGGGTATCAAGGTTGAAATCTACTTGTGACATCATCCGGTCAGTGAAAATAATCCTTGAGAATTGGAGAGCAAGTCACTTTTATTTTGCCTAAATCTTCCTTGAACCTAGACCTTATTTCGGCCTCCAAGTATGTAGAATGGAATTAGGAATCCAAATTCAATATTTAATCCTTTATTTTCTTCTCCAAAATTCCATAAAAATCTAAAACTATCCCAATTTGGTCTTTGCCGAAATTCCTTGAATATCTCCTCTATATGTCACGGCAAGAATCAATATAAATGGACCATGGACTCATCAAGATGTCATAGATGATTCTAGAGACTCATGTGCAAGTCATATGCTTCAAAGTTCAGGCCAGGCTTCTCCAAATAATCCAATTCGAAAACCTACTTCAAATGTTGCTGAAAAATCTTCATTTATTCTAGAATATTCTTGAATAATCTTGAGTCATCTTCAAGACACAACATCTCCTAGTCTCACCAGGTCTCCTAGCAGCATCAGGACTCCTAGTGTGATAAGGTTTCCTAGTCTAACTGGGAGTCTGTCATTTCTTCATTTCTGAACATCATTTTTCCGAGCTCTTTCCTAGTTGAGTTAGGATTCCTACTTCGACCGGGATTCTTTTTCCTGGTAGAACTGGGAAAACTTTATTTCTCCATTTTTTTCTCATTTCTGCGCATATGACTCCTTATCTTCTATTTCCAGACTCAAAACTACCTAAAAGCACAAAACAAGTTAGAAATGATATTGTTAAGGAAATAACTAAGAAAAATGTAGAGAAATGATACTGAACTATACGCAGGGATTATTGTGATTTTTATTTATTGATTTTAATGTAGTCTCTTGAACTAAACTATATGTAGGGATTACTGTGATTTATATTTATTGATTTTAATGAAGTCTCCTGAACTAAACAATATGCAGGGATTACTATGATTTTGGATTGTGTGCTTTTTGGTAATCTCCTAGACTAATTTTCTATGCAGGGATTACTGGTTTTATTTAGTTTAAATTGCGAGTGCATTTATGGTTGAGACTCGTAGTGAGTTGAGAAATATTTTATCATGTTATTGTAGTGATAAATGCTTCCTGTCGAAAGGAAAAAAAAAAAGTAATTTCTTGGATTTGTTGTTTGTCATGGTGCTCATTTGTGTTTTCCTTAAAAAGAAAAGGATTTTGATTTGGGAAATAATCATTGTGTTGATTTGTGAGTCGAAAGTGTCATTTTGTCGTTGTTTGAGTTTACTCCCACGTGCTTGCAAAAATTTACCGGGTTTGTTATTTCAACCCGGTGCACTATTCCATAGTGTAGGGGTTATTGTGCAGGTCTGTGTAACAGTCGTCGAAGCCGAGGCTTTGTTGCTGTTGTAGCTTGGACATAGAAGTGTACTTATGGTTTTAGTCTTCCGTTGTGTAGTGAGTTTGGTGGGTGTGTTTACTTATTGAATTGTTGTTCATTACTTTAATTTGTAAACTCATTGTAATTTAATATGTACTCTAAAGAATGAGTCTATATTGACATTTGGGGTTCAGGACATCTTGCGTACTTGTTAAAAAAAAAAAAAAAAACTTTCACAGGTATTTAGTGTTGATGTATGAACCATCACACCCAGTGTATTTGTGTTTTGCTAATTGTTTATTATTGTACTTGAAAATCGGGGCGTGACATACTCTCTCTCCAATCATAAAATTTGGTTCAATTCTATTTCGACTGCGGCCTCATCCGCCTTACAAACCATGGTTGTCCAAGGAGTTTTGTGTTGTAATTTCATTTTCTCTTAAAAAAAATTAAAAAAAAAAAATTACATGGATACATCAAGTTTGTTTTCTTTTGCTGAAATTGCTTCATCATGAATTCTAGTTGCCCAAATTCATCTTTAGGAAATTTTCACCTGAATTTCACTCCTTACTCGGATTTCTCTCGAAGGGAATACTCCTCACCCATGATGTAGGACGCCCGAAAAATCCAAAACCAAATCTTCTTGAATATTCCAGCGGCTGGTAACTTCATTACGCTTGAGTTACCTATTTTCCAATCACTTTTCTTGATTTTCCGCCTTTTCTTTACTTTTATGATTTTCCAGCTAAACCAGGCCCATTCTCGTCCTACATCAACCCAGATTCTCTTTGAGAAGATTTCTCCCCACCGATATATATTTAGCTTGAGGAGATCTCTCCTCACATATATTTGAATTTAGAGAATTACTTCTCATCCAGAATCGCCTTGAGAGTATTTCTCTTCACCCATATTGGCCTTAAGGGGATTTCTCCTCAGCTAGATTCGCAATGAGGAGATCTCTGGTCACACAGATTTACATTTAATGAATTATTTCTCACCTAGAATAGCCTTGAAGCGACTTTTCCTCACTCAGATTAACCTTGAAAGATTTTCACTACACCCAAATTTGTCTTCAGAGGTTTCACTTTGAGGTATTTTTCCCAAGCATGTTAATTTTCCTCATTATTAGGCCATATCCTGACTAGAAATCGTTGTTAAAATTTTACACTCTGACATAACCTCCATATTCATAATATATGTTTCTGTGTGAATAATTGAGATTCTTTTCTATTTTTTTTTACATCATATTTTATATATATATATTTTTTAATTTTATTGGGGATATATCCCAAATAGAAATTTCAAGAATATTTGACGATATCGGAAAAATTTCATAAAAATGATAAAAGATAAGAATTTTTTTTTTCCTATAATATATCGGTCTCCAAAAATAATAGATATTTAAAAATGTCACCGGTCAAGCAATGTCAGCATTGCTTAATTATATTATTTTAATCATAGCACTCTTAACCGTAAACAAAGTCAGCTTGAAATTTCTGTATAATTGTCATTAGAAAATTAATGTCAATCATTCTAGCAGCTTGTCTGGTCAATGTAGCAGAACGGAAACTTTAAATAATGATTGGCAGTTCAGCTCAAGGGTCTGCATCCATCGAAAAAGACAATTTAGACGATTGGTAAATATCTAATCTATATAGATTGGAGGAGGCTAGATGTGATGCCCCGGAAATTCGTAATTATTTTCGAGGAATTTCGGGAATCTAATTTATGGTTGTTGGACAATTTCGTGGCTCGTGGACGGAGCGGAAGTGTTTCGGACGAATTAATTATTTGAAAAGTATGACTTTAGGGGGGGGGGTTCAAGGTTGACTTTTGATACGTTCGGATTCTCCAAAAACTTCCTTCACGAAAGTTGTAGAGCGTGTCGATACGAGTTCGTGGATATGTGGAATACAGAAATCGGAGTTCGTATGAGAAAATTATGGCTAGCGGAAGAAGTTTCCGTTTTAGTATAAATAGAGGAAAATCAGAAATTACTTTCATTATTTCACTTTCCATTTCCGGAAAGGTTTTTCTCTCTCTTTTCTCTCTCGGTCGATACCTTCAGTGTCTGAGTTTTCTGTCTGACCCGACCCGAACTCGGCGGCCCGACCCGGCTTTTCCTGCGATCTCTGGCGACCTCTAGCCGTGAAACCTGCACAGAACGATTTGTCTCCTCCTTCTGGTCGTCTCTGTGGCATCCTCTTGTGGAGATAACCACCGTGCACGACGCAGCAAGGCGGTGCAGCCTGGAGTTTTAGGACCCGACCGGAAAACACAGTGTCGGCGACGTCATGGCTTCAGGCTTCCATCTTTGGCTTCGTGGGGGTCGTCTGAGTTGATCTATGGTGTTTGTTTCAATCGATTTATGTGGAAATCGGTTCAACTCAGTCCGGATTACTGTTCACAGTTTGTGAGGTAGTTTTCGACCCTTTATGCTTGTTTTCTTGCTTCGAGCTAGTTATGAAAGTTCACAAGCATGCTTAGATGAAGAACTTTGATGTTGGGAGTTTTGTGAAATATTAAGTTTTGGACGGCGGCGGTGCGCCACTTCCTGTGGCGGCGTTCCGGCCACTTAAGGGACTGTTTTTGGTATTATATATGTTCTACTCGTTGATACGAGCGTTTCGAGATATAATATGCAAATTTTGGAGTTCGAATGGATTTGTTATGATTTTTGCAGTTTCATACCGATCGATTTATTTGATTCGTGAGGATTCGAGCGTCCGATCAACTTGTGGTTTGGTCACATCGATCGTGGACGTATTTCAAAGACTTTGGGAGGTGTCGGATGTGGTTTTGCCTCGATTGGCTCCACTTTTGGGATTTTAGTTCAAAACAGGGGTTTTGGACTTAAATCAAATGTGAATCATTACTAAGTGGAAACCGTATGTGATTAGGTACTTGACGAGGTATCCTCGGACGGTTGTTTTGTGGTGTGGCAGCCTTGTTCGGTATTGAAGACGCAGCGGGAGTTTCGAGGTGAGTAATCTCACGAAGTTCATTCACGAATGGGTTGACCTTATTATTTTGAGAGTTATTTAGTTAACTGCAAACTATAGTTGGTATTAGTGGCCTTCCTGAGTGAATGACCACGTATATATGTATTTACGTGGAATATGTATATTCTTGTGGTTTGATGAGTGAATTGAGGCAATAGGTATTGATGGGTTTCATTCTATTGTTTTTGGGCTTGACTTTTCGGGAAACATTTTGTGGGAATTGAGAATTTCTATTGTTTTGAAAAGTGTCAAGATTTGGTGTGAGTTGCTTTGAGGTGATTTGAATGTTTTGATCTAACGACTGGGGGTCGGAAGATCTGAGAGTCACAGGTTGTGATTTCTCCTTTCGGTTTGATTTAACGTTTTAATCCGACGACCGGTGGTCTGAGGATGTGAGAGTCATAGGTTGTGATTTCTCCTTTTGGTTTGAGTTAATGTTTTGATCTGACGACCGGGGAGGTCTGATGATTGGAGGTCACGGGGTGACATCCCCTTTTGTGTGAGTTGAGTAACTTTTGGGTCCTGAGTGACCGTTTTGAAAGGTTTTGATCTGACGACCGGGGAGGTCTGAGGATTCGGGGTTGCTGGGAGTGACCTCAGGCATATATATCGGGACTTCACGCTTTTGGCCGGGTTTGTGGATACGATCAGTTAGAGCTCTAGACTGTTGCCATGGTACATTATGGGGGGTAGCGGGGAGCTATCTGATGCTCATGAGTACGTGTTTTTAAAAGAGAGTTTCGGGGATTCTTTCTTTTAAATGTCATGGGAGGACTTGTTTATCATATTTAATTGTCAGAGTTTCAATTATTATGATTTTGTCACGGGGTGACTTGTGTTGATTTGGGAATGTGTTTTAAAAGGGAGTTTCGGGGATTCTTTCTTTTAAATGTCGTGGGAGGACTTGTTTATCATATTTAATTGTCAAAGTTTCAATTACTATGATTTTGTCACGGGGTGACTTGTGTTGATTTGGGAATGTGTTTTAAAAGGGAGTTTCGGGGATTCTTTCTTTTAAATGTCCTGGGAGGACTTGTGTATCATATTTAATTGTTAGAGTTTCAATTTATATGATTTGGTCACGGTGTGACCTTTATTGTGATTTTAGGAATTGCATATTAAATTGTCAGAGTTTCAATTAATATGACTTTGTCATGGGGTGACTTGTATTTGTTTCTTTTGGGAAAACAATGTGCTGTTTTAAGAAAACAGGGTGTGTGTGTTCCTTTTTACGAGTTGATGGGTTTCCTCGTTGGGCGAGTTGTGCATGTGTGGTTTTGAGTTACTCATACGGGCTTGCAAAAGCTTACCGGGTTTGTTGTGTGGCAACCCGGTAAACCATTCAAACGGTGTAGGGGTTAATCCTGCAGGTTAGGATAATCGGGGCTGAAGCTGAGGTAGCGCCTTTGCAGCTTTTTGGTAGGAAGCCATTTTTGTAACTTTACCGTCAATAAGGACTTCCGTTGTATAGTTAACTCTGAGTAGCATTTACGTTTTATTTTGTTGTTGACAATTTAATTCGTAAGCTTATGTAATATATGACTCTATGGAGCGAGTCAATATTGAGATAGTGGGTTCAGGGCATCAATATGTACTTGGGTTAAAAGGGAAAAAGTTTTCAGGTATTTTGTATTGATGGCTGAGCGTTCACGCATATGTAATTATGAGATTATATATCGATTTTCATGTGTGTAAAATCAGGGGCGTGACACTAGAATGCGCAGGCTGTAGGTTACAGCCACTGCCACACAATGAGTCAAAATAGGGGCATTTATTTCCAAATGGACGGTAGTTAGGAGTGAAAGAGGTGGCCGTTAAGGTAAAAAATCAGGGGGACTGATTAGTCTATTGCCACAATACGACAAAGTAGCCAAACGTATTGGATAAGCCACCAGCCCACCGCGTCTCTTGTTCATCTCATTGATCAATCATTCAACCCAGCATTTTCGTTTCTTCTGTAGAAAACACATTCAGAGTGAAGGAAAGTGGTCGGTCAAATATATAAACGAGGTCTTCGTGTGTAGTCGAAGATGATGAAGGCGTTGAGGAAACTGTAAGATCTTCGGATAGCAATTGTGCAGAAATCTGAAGAATTATGTTATCAATAAACTCTAAATATTTTCAATAAAGGTATGTTCAATAGTCTAAGTACATGAATATTGTTGTGTTCAACATTTTTCAATAAACTAGTACTGAATCTATTCAAATCCAGATGACCAACTACATTATAATCTCACAAGTAAACTACATATAAATTATCTGTATGTGAATTGGTATTGTAATAACATGAGATTCTTAAGCTGTCATCTGGAGAAATGGAACGATGGTGTGGCGCCTCTGGAGAAAATGGTTTGTGATTTGTGGATAGGCCAACGAGGAGGAGGAAGGAGTAGATAAAAAAATTCAATTGGGGTGGCTGATGCTAAACGAGTTTTACCCAAATTAATAACAGTGAGTGGAATTCTCATTGCTGCCCTTCCGTCTTAACAAACGTTGGCTGCGTAAGTTGCAGCCTGCGTATTCCAGACTTTTCCGTAGATTGCGTTTGAAAAACGTTATAAGCAGTTTAAATTAAAAGCAATAGAGAGAGAGAGAGAGAGAGAGAGAGAGAGAGAGAGAGAGAGAGAGAGAGAGAGAGAGAGAGATTTAGGATATAATATAAAACTTGCATGAAGCCATGCCATGAAGAATGATTATATAGCTGGTTCAAGCGGGAATTGGTTAATTTATCCAGACGTGAAAATGATTATGATCGAACCCAGTTGTTGTTCCTACCAAAAGGACTTCTAATTCGCCTTTTTCCTCATCAATCATCACCGTCATGATTAATCTATCACAGACCAAAAGAGTACGAATTATACCTGTTAACCTCGGTCCCTCGCCAATGTAGTAATTACTAGGTTAAGAGTTTATTGGAGTTGTTGAGCCAGGACTGTTAGCTCCCCTAGCCACTCGAACTCGATCTCTTCCATATGAGTAACGTGTGTGGCAGACTGAACACGTATCTGTAATTTGTATTCAGTTTCACAGTTTGTTTGGTTTGGTTGACCGCACTAATTAATTATAAGCAGTAAGATTATATATTGTGAGTATATAATATGTGCAGTGTGTTGAGTGTGATTAATTAAGTATTGGAGTGTAAAATTTCATGTGGGATCAATACTTGATAATTATTAAAGTTAACTCATACCAGCTAGCTAGGGAGTACTGGATTGAGGGAGCTAGCTATAGTCTATAAGTTTAGATTTGTAAATGGATTGGATTTGGAGTAGATTGATTTAAATATAAATTTATTTAATAATAAAAAATTTCAACCTGACGGATTGTTGATAGTTCATTCAAATCTATTGATTAACAGATACTCAATCCGCTAATTTGATTCATTTATAATAACGAATATTTTTAGATTTTAAATAATAATATTAAATTGTTATTATGATAATTTAAAAATTATTAAAACAAAATGAAGAGTATCACCAAAAATTAAATTACATAACCAAAATATTCCTTAAATGATAAACTAAAGTAACCAAAATACTAAATTTTCAAAGCAATACTTCATTGATGTTTTTAGATAAGAGAACAATAAAATAAAATAAAACATAGGCTTTAAGCTTCAACTTCATATTCCCATATTCTCAATAATGACAATATTCTTAATTATCCTATATTCCCGTATTGGAAACTTAATTAAGAATACTATGTCCTTTAGGTTTTTGCAAAAATTTTACCATAAATATGTATATTTATTTTATATATAAAACTAATAAGTATTCATAATATTTTATCTATAGTATTTTGAAAAATAATATTTTATTGATACAAAAATAATATTTAATTATTACAAAAGGGATTGGATTATTAACAAATCAGACCTAAATCCATATGTGATCCGTTAAATAAACGGATGAACGAATTTGTACCATTAACAGATCAACGGGTTTAGATTGAATATGGATCCGATCCGGATTGGATATGGATCAAAATCCGGTTCATTACAAGTCTATATATATAAGATAATATGAAACCTGACTGAATCAGCCTGCATGCTTGCCTTGACTTGAACAACTCCTCTATCCTACTCGATTAGATCTATAGGCCATGGAAACTACTACGTTCTTCATTTCCTTGCTAGTTCTCTTTTTTGCATCTCTCTACTATATCTTCTGTAAAATTATTCCAAGCCCTAGGCAAAAAGTAACAGTTTATCTGATAGCCATGGTACCAGTGAAGACCTAGGTTTGTGACGAAGAGCAGCGAAATGAGGAAGAGGAAAGTTTGAGAGAAAAGTATATACTCGTATATTGATTCTTAATACATCGTCATCTAAAAATGATAGAGCAGTTTACTATTTATACACAACGTAAAGCACACACACACCCCTAACTAATTAACCTAATCAGCTAATTAGTAACAAATTAACTAGTTAACTAACTAATTAGCTGATGGAAGAGACGTTAACGACTTGATCCAGCTGGTATGAGGCATGTGTCCAAATAGCTCCTGAAACTTCCAAAACTTTTGATAGTCAACTAACACCCCTCCTCAAGCTCAGCTAGGGTAACTAGCCTGAGATTGGTAGAATGTGTCCGGAAGATAGGTGAAGGTAACCCTTTTGTCAGGATATCAGCTGTCTGTTCTGTGGTGGAAACATATTCCAAGCGAAGATCATTGCGTTGCACACGTTCCCGAACAAAGTGAAAGTCATTATCTAAATGCTTGATCTTGGAATGAAAGACTGGATTAGATGCTAAGGCCAGAGCTGACAAGTTGTCCCACTTAAGCAGGGGAGCACGAGGAATCTTAATCTTTAAATCACATAACAAGTGCCTGATCCAGCTAACCTCAGCAGCAGTGTTGGCTAGACTTCTGTATTCAGCCTCAGTGGAGCTTCGTGACACAATACTTTGCTTCTTAGATTGCCATGATACTGGACACAATCCAATGTATACAACAAACCCAGTAGTTGAACGCTTCTGTATAATCTCGCCAGCCCAATCAGCATCACAGAAAGCTTTGGCATCCACAGTATTGCTCAAGGCACCAGTGGAGCTATAAAAGAGACCTTTATGCAATGATCCCTGCAAGTACCTTAAGATTCTTTTAACTGCAGCATAATGCACATCAGTAGGGTTTGTCATGAATTGACACACAGTGTTGACAGCATAAGCTATATCAGGGCGAGTGAAGGTTAGGTACTGTAAAGTACCTACAATACTTCTGTAAGTAGTGGGATCTTTAAGTGGAGTACCTTGATCCTTTGTCATTTGATAATGAGGAAGACATGGAGAGCTACATGATATAACAGTATCCATTCCTGTCTTGGCAAGCAGATCCTTAGCATACATGGTTTGACTGAGAAATATGCCATGTTGCACTTTGTTTACTTCCAATCCCAGAAAGTATGTTAATGCACCTAAATCCTTCATGTCAAAGACCATACTTAATTCAGAGATAACCTCATGAACACCTCTAGAGTCTGAGCCTGTAATCACTATATCATCTACATACAGTAGCAATGCAATCATTCCTTATGTAGTGTGTCTAACAAAGAGACTTGGATCAGAATGAGAAAATGTAAATCCAAGACTTGGTAGGAAACTTGTAAACTTCTCATTCCAGGCTCGTGGAGCTTGCTTTAGACCATAGAGAGATTTTCTTAATAAACACACATACTCAGGATGTTCAGGATCAACAAAACCTTGAGGCTGAGTCATATAGACTTCTTCCTTCAAATCTCCATGCAGAAATGCATTTTTAACATCTAATTGTCTTAACTCCCAGTTGTTCAGAGCTGCAAGTGCCAATATAACTCTTACTGTGCTATGCCTTATGACAGGACTAAAGGTCTCATCATAATCAAGACCTTTAGCTTGACTGAATCGTTGAGCAACTAACCTGGCTTTATATCTTGAAATAGAGCCATATGGATTTTTCTTAACCTTGTATATCCACTTGCTTCCCACGATGTTTCTGTTTTTGGGACATGGAACAAGAGACCAAGTGCCTTGCTTATTTAGGGAATCAATCTCCTCCAACATAGCTTGATCCCATTCAGACCTACCATTAGCTGCCCTGAAAGACTTAGGTTCAACAACATCACTAATATCTGATACAGCAGTAAAGCCACTAAAGAAAGGATACTCATCATAGAGCTTTTGTTGTGTAATGGCAGAAAAACAATAATAATCTTCAAAAGTTTTATGTTTGACTATCCCATTTTTGTCTCTAGTCATCATACTGTGATCATTGTAATTCTGGTTCATAATGAACTCCAATTCCTGAGGTAGATTTTCACCATCAACATTTCCACCAAATTGTAAAACAGTAACCTCACTTGTATTCAGACCATCAACTGGAGCAGTTGCAAGGCCACCACTGTCAAGCTGAACATTATCCACAACATTCTCCTGACCATCACTTCTTATTTCAGGAATACAAACAACAATATCATCACATTGACTAACCCTAGACACATTCTGCTCACAAGTTCTCACTTCATTAGTACTATTAGTATTAGTACTATCAGTTTGATCAGTTTGAGCACCACTTGCCTGTACATCTATCAACACATCATCAGTAGTAGCTTCTACTCCAATGCTTATATCCCCACTGCTTACACCACTGCTTACATTATTGACATTATTATTAGCACCATTGCCCCCCTCCAACTCAGAAGGAACCTCACTGAGTGGAACTGTAGAATGATGGACAGGCATGTTCCTGGGAAGAGTAGTGAGAGGTGTAGAGGAGAGAAAGAAAGTGACAGGATCAACAGGAGAAGACACACATGATAAAGGAGATAGAAATGGAAAAGAAGACTCATCATGAATGACATGTCGAGACAACCACAGTTTGTTATGAGAAATGCTATAACAGAAGACTCCCTTGTCGCCAGTGGCATATCCTAAGAATACACATTGTGTAGTCCTGGGATCTAACTTGTCATGAGTGTAAGGGCGAAGATATGGATAACAAGAAGAGCCAAACACCTTAAGTTGAGAGACATCTGGAACCTTATGAAGCAGTAGCTCATAGGGAGAAGTCATATTTAGGGACTTACATGGCATTCTATTGATAAGATAGCAGGAATGAGCTACACTATGAAACCAAAAAGGCTTTGGGAGACCAGCAGTAGACATTAGGGAAATGGTTGTTTCTACAATGTGTCTATTCTTCCTCTCAGCAACTCCATTTTGCTAAGGAGTGTAAGGGCAAGTAAGGTGATGCCATATTCCTTTAGAAGCTAGGAAATTGTGGAAAGCTTTGCTATTAAACTCACCCCCTCCATCTGTTTGAAGAATTTTAATTGTGGAATCAAACTGTGTATGAACAAAAGCACAGAATTTCACAAAATGGGCAAGAACATCTGATTTATTAATAAGTGAAAAAATCCACACAAACTTTGTACAATCATCAATGAAGGTAACATAGTACTTATATCCTTCAAGAGAAAGACAGGGAGCAGGGCCCCACACATCTGAGTGTATTTTATGAAAAGGATATGAGCTTTTGGTTACTAAAATGGGAAAAGGTAGTCTATGCATCTTGCCTTCTAAGCAGTGTGTACAAACAGTACTAGAAGCTGAACTAGGGGACTTTATTTGAGAATAGGATAACATTTTGGACAATATGGGTTGAGTGGGATGACCTAAACGCTGATGCCACACAGGAAATGGTATGGAAGAGCCAAGTAAGGCAGTATGAGACAACTCAGGTATTGAAGCAACAGATGGTGTCTTGAAGAGGAACAGACCCTCCTCACTACTCTTTCCTTGATAGAGAACAGTTTTGGATGCCTTGTCCTGCACAGCAATATCATTCTCATCAAGTGTGATAAAGCAATGATTATCTCGACAAAGTTTTGTAAAAGATAGCAGATTCATAGCAAGATTAGGAACATGCAATACTGTGTTAAGTCTCATGATATGATCAGCAGGCTTGATATAACCAGAACCAGTATGTGCTATATTCAAACCTGTACCATTACCAATGGTAATTTTGTTGTCAGAAGTGTATGGTTGAGCAATGGTAAGATTCCGAAGATCAGAGGTCATATGGTGTGTAGCTCCAGAATCTCCTACCCACACATCATTGTTGGTCTGAGCATTTGATGTAGTAGATGTACCAGTGTGATTCATTGAGAAGCCAGAATTTGATGTTGAGGCACCACCGGTTGGATGGAAGCCACCAGGAAAGAAGGAGTTGGATGCTCCAGATGGGACAAGATATCCACCTTGAGATTGTTGAAAGCTGCTATTATAACCTCCAGAAGATTGAGCAGCAAATGCAGTAAGGGAAGCAGGAGGATCAGATCCTTGGTAGGCAAAGTTGGTCCTATGAGTGCAATTCAAGGCAACATGACCTTTTAGTCCACAGATTTGACAAGTTGGAATGGACAAGGATGGATGTCCAGCTGGTACATCAGTTCTGTAGAAACAATTAGCTGCAGTGTGACCTTTTTTAGAGCAAATTTGACACTCAGGTGTGAGTACATTGCTTGATGGTCTGGCTGAAGGTGCTTGTTGGCCTTTATACTCAGGATTCTGATAGCATGTGCTTGTGAGATGCCCATGTTTTCCACAGATTTGACACTTGTGAACACGAAAACATGTGTCCACAGTATGGCCTCTTTTCCCACATACTTGACATTCAACACTACCACCACTTTGTTTTCCACTCTTGGCCTTACTATCATCCTTGAGACTCCATCCTCTGCTATCACCATCTCTCTCACCATTCCTGGTTTCATCTCCTTTAGCTACCATGGCACTCATGTTGGAATGAAAAGAGAAACTTCCCTCAATGCGCCTTTCTGCTGAGAGTAATTGGGATCTCAAATCTCGAAGATTAATTAGTGTCTCTCTTCCTTCTATCACAGTCCTAACTGTTGAATATTCTTCAGGCAGTCCATTCAAAATAACAATGATCACATCTTCATCAGGAATAGCAACTCCAGCAGATAACAGTTGATCACGAGCACTTTTCACACGTTGCAAGTACTTCTCAATAGATTCACCACCTTTACGAAGTGTTTGTAGCTCAGTCTTTAGTTGCATGATGCTCACTCTTGACACAGCAGAAAACCGTTCTTGAAGGGCAAGCCAGGCTTGTCTAGATGTCTTGCAGCCAACAATCACATCCACAATGTCTTCATTCAGTGTTGCCATAAGTAGGCTCAATAATGCCATATCAGTTTGCTTCCAGGCCTTATACGCTGCAGTTTCTTCACTAGTGACTTCACCTTCAGTTGTAAGAGCATAGCGAGGAGGTGCTAACTCTGTACCATCATAGTAGCCAAAGAGGCCATTCCCAGCAAGAGTGGACTAAAACTGAAAACTCCATTTGATGAAGTTTCTTTCTCCAAGTCGAATTGTGATCATACTCAACAGTGAATGCACATCCGAGTGAGTAAGAGCAGGTGTAGTAACAACACGAGGTGCCATTTATAGTTCTTCTGCAAGATTAGACACGATGCTTCTATAGGAGATATCAAATGTAACAGTTTCAACAATTTCTAGAGGATACTAACTTGAAACATACAGATTCAGCAGAGTGTATATAGATCAACACTATTTTTGCTCAGAATTTTCATTCAATTCACTCAGTCAAGACTCAATTTGGTCGATTTGCACTGATTTAGCTATCAAACAACACAATCTTTCCTCTAGTTTTGCTCTACATACAATTGAACTCCCTGATTTTCATTCCATGCTCAATTCACACAAGTTTTTGCTTAATTAATCACAGTGCTCAAGATCTACATACGTTTTTGCTCGTTTGTTTAAGATCACAGTGTAAAGTATATAGATCACTACACGAAGCATCAGTGACAAGGGCGATTCACCTTAGATGTTCAGCAAATCACAAGAGTAGCTTGAGGTTGAAAGATGAAGCGAAGCCCCACTCGATCTAGGCTCCAAAGAGAATCGAAGCTCCCAATCACAGCACGACTGAATCAAGAATTGAGATTTCACTAATATAATGGATGCGGAAGCATGAATCACAGGTCCTGGATCTATGAGGGCTTTGATACCATGATAGCCATGGTACCAGTGAAGACCTAGGTTTGTGACGAAGAGCAGCGAAATGAGGAAGAGGAAAGTTTGAGAGAAAAGTATATACTCGTATATTGATTCTTAATACATCGTCATCTAAAAATGAGAGAGCAGTTTACTATTTATACACAACGTAAAGCACACACACACCCCTAACCAATTAACCTAATCAGCTAATTAGTAACAAATTAACTAGTTAACTAACTAATTAGCTGATGGAAGAGACGTTAACGACTTGATCCAGCTGGCATGAGGCATGTGTCCAAATAGCTCCTGAAACTTCCAGAACTTTTGATAGTCAACTAACATCATCAACTGCCACCAGGAAGCACAGGTTGGCCCATCATTGGCGAAACCTTCGAGTATCTACGCACAGCCAGAAACGGTGTCCCTGAAAAGTTTGTAGCAGACCGAAGGAAAAAGTACTCCAATGTCTCATTATCATCAGCTGCAGCCACAGCAGGGTCGTGCAAGGTGTTCAAGACATCGTTGCTCGGCGAATCTATGGCCATGCTGTGCACCGTACCGCTGCTGGAAACAAATTTCTGTTTTCAAACGAGAACAAACTGGTCAAGTCCTGGTGGCCTGCTAACTTCAAAAAGATGTTTCGAAACATCGACAAAGCAGACTTCTCCAAAGAGACCATCCGAATGCGCGCAGTCATGTATACATTTCTCAAGCCTGACGCTGTCCGAAAGCATATAGGCGTCATGGATCAGGTCACCAAACACCATTTCGATAAGCATTGGTCCTCGCTGGATCAAAAACAAGTGATCATGTTTCACTCACTAGCAAAGAAGTATACCTTAGCATTATCTTGCAGACTCTTCTTAAACATCGAGGATCCACAAGTGATTGCCAAGCTAGAGAAACCCATTCAGGATATAAATGCGGGGCTCGTTTCATTGCCAGTAGATCTGCCGGGCACCAACTTGAACAGAGCTATCAGAGCATCCAAGAAAATGAAGGAAGAAGTTGAGAGTATGGTTGTGCAGCGGAAGATAGATCTCATGAATCTGAATTTGATTGAT
Organism: Rosa lucieae; assembly: GCA_024704745.1. Lineage (NCBI taxonomy): Eukaryota > Viridiplantae > Streptophyta > Magnoliopsida > Rosales > Rosaceae > Rosa > Rosa lucieae. The sequence goes on along the minus strand of CM045492.1, from coordinate 11,208,566 downwards.
GGTCAACAATTAGCGAATGAGCCACAAGATCTAATGTCTAGCTGGCTCATGGAGACATATAGCGATGGAGAAGAGAAGACGGAAGAGGACATTGCCGAAAGGTTGTGCGGTGTAATACTTGCCGGTTATGACTCTATAATTAACACACTGTGTTCCACTGTCATCTTTCTGTCACAGCTTCCTCCAGTTTATGATGCCATTCTTAAAGGTACATTATATGCATAAGCAAATACTACCTAGCTAACTAGCTGCATTAACTAGCTACTGATCTACTAATATATGCTCATACCAATGATCATTACGATCAAACAAGAATTAAATTAGTTACATATTTGATTTCAACAATGCATCCATCTTCTACTAATATTTCATGATTTCTCTGGATCACAAATCTCTACGCCTCCATGTTTGTAGGCTTAGCATGTTCTCACATAGCTAGATGACAGATATATAATCAATATATTAATGCGATCTCGAGTAGTCAGTCATACACAATAAAACCTCGATAATTTAATACTCAATAAATTAATAATCTTCATTAAATAATATTTTGGCCTGTCTCGACTTCTGCGCAACGTGCTAAATTAATAATTCGCTAAATTTATAGGATAATACATTTTGAAATATTCATATAGACCCATGCATGCAATATATAAATTAATAGGGAAAATGATCATTTACCCAATTTCAGCTTAAAAATTGCCCACTTGCTCCACTAACTGTTTTTTAACCTCATTTACCCAAAACACTCTAAGGGATTATTTTCCTAAGGGAAAAAGTCACAAACAGTACCCCAATTTAAAGTCATTCTACACTTTGGTACCTCATCTTCTAAATATATCACTTTGGTACCTCAACTTATTATTTATGCATAAGATTCATACACGCCGTTAATAACACCGTTAACTCAAGTGCTATGTAGTTTTTTGCTATGGGTATTTTCGTCAATTTATGCTTTCCCACAAAAAATTCCATGGGAGAGGATCTAAAATTCCTTTCTTTTTGCTGAAAATAAATCTGTCATCAAGGAAAATATTATATTTGGGTTTATGGAAGATCAATTTAAGTTATTGTTCTGAAAATTTTGACTTACTGTTATGATTCCAGGAAACATAATAATTAAAATGAGAAGAGGTGATTGATTTATCATTTTCAGCCTGCTAATTCACAAATAGAGTGTGATCTAGATAACATCAGATTGTCTGCTAGCTTTATTAATTGTTGATTCTATATCATCTTATTTTAGCTCTTCAAATGTAATTTGTTGGGTAGATACTAGTTTTCTTTCAAGTTTAGGGTTTGAGTCTTTTCCCTTTTAATTGAAGAACTCTTCAGACAAAGAAGGAAAAATGCTTGTTCAATTCATTATGCATAATCAATTTCAATACCAATCATAGCAGATTGTCTCTAGTAGAGTTGTAAAATTGCTTGAAACTTTTAGTATTTATGGTTGTTGTAGTTATTTGCTTACTTTTTAAACATAGATCCATGGTTATTTGGTTTCATCTGCAATGAAGAAAGATGTAACAAGTGTTTTTGTTTTTTAATAAAAATAAATATGAATTAACGGAGTGATCAGTTTTTGTTAAATGGCAAATACCATGAGATTTTTGGTGGGAAAATCTAAATTGACGAAAATACCCATGACATAAAGCTACATGACACTTGAGTTAACGGTGTTATTAACGGCGTGTATGAATCTTATGCATGAATAATAAGTTGAGGTACCAAAGTGATATATTTAGAAGATGAGGTACCAAAGTGTAGAATGACTTTAAGTTGGGGTACTATTTGTGACATTTTCCCTTTTCCTAATACCCAATTAATTCTTTTTTATTCTTTTTTGCCCTCTCCTTTTTCACTTAGAGGGAGAAGTCATCCTCCACCTTGCCGGCCTCCGGTGACCAGTGGCCGGGCGCCGACTCCGGTGACCGGAATTAGGCGAACGGTGACCGGAATCCTGCGACTGATGACTGGAATCCTGCAACTGGTCACCAGAATCGGGAATCCGGCTACCGGACTGGTGTCTGGATTCCGGTGTTTGAATTTATTGCCCCCTAATAATATCTAGTAATCATATTATTGCCCACAGTAATCATATTATTATCACGCAATACTCATATTATTGCCTCCCAATAATCATATTATTACCTCCCAATAATCATATTATTACCTCCCAAATTCATATTATTTTCATCCAGTGAATTGTATAGACTCCCAAAACCAAAATGAATACACTACATGACACAATTGAACATATTATAGCCCCCCAGTAATCATATTATTGACCCCCAATACTCATATTATTCCCTCCTAATAATCCTATTATTGCCTCAATAATCATATTATTACCCTCCAATAATCATATTATTGCTCTCAAGTGAGCCGAAATGAATACATTACAGATACAAAAAAAAAAAAATTTTAAAAATCTTAGGATACAGAAAAAAAAAATAAAAAAAGTGCTCTGGGCACCCTGAAATTGCTATGGGCACCCACGCCTAAAGCTGATCGTGATTTTTCGCCGGTGCTGGTGTAAGAGAGAGATAGGTGATTGTGCTTGGTTGTATTGGAACTCGATTGTGTACGAGAGAAGCATGGGGTTGATATCGTCAGTGTCGGGGCGAGAGACAGAGATGATGGTGGTGGTGGACAACTCCTCAAAAATCCTCGGGGCTGGAACAATGAGTGCCGGAACGATAACAGCTACAATGGTGAGGCCGCGGAGGTTCTGGATCGTCGATCAATCGAACTACGACGAGAACGTTGGAGTGGCTGGAGCTTCTTCGTCGTCTTCAGGTTGGACTGCATCTCCGGCGCGGCGATCGGAGAGACAGACCGGAGGTGGAGATCATGGGAAGAGAGAGAGAGAGAGAGAGAGAGATTGGGAAGGAGAGAGAGACTGAGAGGAGAGGGATGGGTTTTAATTTAATTAATAGGGGCTAAAATGTCAATAGATGTTAGATTGGGTAAATGGGGTTAAAAAATTCTTGCTGGAGTAAGTGGACAATTTTTAGTCTAAAATTGGGTAAGTGGTCACGGCCCCAATTTAAATTAATAATTCCTTGATACAATGTTTATGATTCAATTGTAGATACATGAGGCCTTCATAAAGAATGACTCAATTGTTGTTTGTTTCTTCTTGAAATTGATGTCACATTGGATCTCAACTCTGAATTTTCTTAACATTGTAAGAAGTTCTAGTGTGGTTTTCTCATGCTACAACAAAAAATTATTCTACGTCATCATTGCTTTGAGCTAGAGTTTCTTTTCACGAAACGGGCTCCATAGTAGAAAGTAGAACCATCATCTCGATCATTTCTCGCGACACACTCTATTATCTGTTCGTCAATTAACATAGTGCATTCAACAAAATACAACAATATTTAAGAAAATAAAGAACACTTTGATTAATTAATAGGATTTCCTTGGTTCCAAGGCTATTAATTTATAGAGGTTTAACTGTATATGTAATATATACAGAAATATTTTGTAGTACCTGTTGGCCAAGTTCTCCTATATATAGAGAAAATTAATGAAAACTGAGGCTGGGGACTTCCTAATTAAGTAGCAAGTAGTGAAATGGATCCTTGTACAAATATGTCTTGCAGAGCAAATGGAGATTGCAGAATCAAAAGATGAAGGAGTGTTGCTGAACAGGGGGGACATACAAAAGATGAAATATACATGGAACGTACGTGGTATGTGAAGTATTGCGATTGCAGCCCCCAGCTAGTGGAACTTTTAGGGAGGCCATCACCGACTTCGTCTATGAGGGATATCTAATACCAAAAGGAATGAAGGCACGTACATTACAATACATATATTAGCTAATTTTATTTCAATATATCTAGCTTCGTGAGCATCTATATTGTCTTCATTTCTCATTTTCATACCTCCTGCGTGCAGTTACATTGGAATGCGTTTGCCACGCATAAGAACCCGGAATACTTTCCAGATCCGCACAAGTTTGACCCGTCAAGGTTTGAAGGACAAGGACCACCTCCTTTCTCATATGTTCCTTTTGGAGGAGGACCTCGAATGTGTCCCGGAAAAGAAAATGCTTGATTCCAGATATTGGTTTTCATGTATAACCTGGTCGCCAGATTCAAGTGGGAGATGGTTTTTCCTGACGAGAAGATGGTCGTGGACCCTGTTCCTTTTCCTACCCGAGGACTTCCTATTCATCTGTTTTCTCATAAATCATAAACATGATAAGTATTGTAATTGTTATTTGTTTTGAATAAGAAGAAGTCCTACTCTACTAGGAGTTTATCAATGTTTTATCAAGTCATCAACATGAGAGTTGTTAGTAATTGGGTAGTTATATATTCCAAACTTTCTGCTTAGTTTGTTTTGTACGGAGCTTGTTTTCAATAAATGAAAATCATTCAGTTCCAATATTTCTCTGACAAAACGGTCGAGAGTAAATGCATCCTTGGACTCATACCCATAGATTAGAGTTTTGACTCGCTGAATGTTTAAGGGTTCCTTCCATATTTTTTTTTAGGGTGATTCTATTTGGACCTGACCCATTTATTAAACTTCCAATTCACTTTTTTTAATACTTAAAAATCTAAGTACATCTTTTTAAGTTTACCACAACACCCTTGAACAATTACATATGTATTCTTAATAAATTGTTGGATTAAATACTTGCTACTCTATATACTTTGCTCCATAAAATAGTTTAGTCATTATTCTCTTGACTTGATACTCATTTATGCAAGCGTATATATCATTGTCAAGATAGGGAAGTATTAAGCCTAAAATTATCGTACAACGGGGATTAGTGGCTAACTCACAATCCTTAAGTAATCAGAAATAAAGACACTTAGCCAACAAAGAAAAATAAATAGAAATGATACTCTAAGGCACCAAGCCTTAGCAATGCTCGGCTTTGGTTTGTAGCAAAGCCTAATCAAAACTAATACCTAGTGATGACTATTTACAATGAGATAGAAATTGACACTGAAAATAATAATTTGAATTTCTAATAACTAAAGTGCAAGAATTTAAATATAAACTTTAATTAACAACTAAATTAAATAAAGGAAATAAAACTAAAAAATGAATATAAATATGGGATTGGTAGTTAGGGATGAATCCTAACCCTAATTTAATGCTCTACATGCTAATTTGATTTACACACAATTTATTAAAGATGGTAGAAGCCGTACCCAAGACTTTTCAAGACTCAAGGGCCGAAATTCCCTTTCATGGTATTCCTACTCCGGTTCAAGGGCCGTATGAACTCACTTGGCATGAATTAGAGCCGATTTAGTGGTCACTAATTCACATCAAGAGGCCTAGAGATCGAGGAATTAGGCAACTAAGCTCACCATAATTGCGATCAAGCTAATCATGTAGTGAACCATGCTTGTACTTCCCACAAATATTAAATTGGGGTTCTAGCCCTAAAATCTCAGGATGTCATCCCCTAAATTTTAATCTAGACTTATTAAAACACATACCCAAGAGTTAACAATTCCCAAACATGCATTCTAATCAATTATCACAAAACATGCACAAGCATTCAATAATTAACAAATTCCATATATAAATTAAATTAAGCATCCATTACATCAAATTTGGGCTAGGACACACAACCGTAACCCCCAACAAAGTGTACTCACAACCCATAATCATAGATATCAAAATTACAAAATTCAAAGAGGAAAAAGTGAAGAGAAGTAGGGAGTAACAAGAACAAGCCACAAATTGCTATAGAGCAATTATGGCTAGCCTTGATTTACGGCTCCCCACTATTAGCCAAATTTGATAGTGATGAAGCTCTTAATGCTTGGGGTTCCCCCTTTGAATCTTGTGAAATTGATGAAACTATGCAATTTTGGTGAGGAGGTGTGGATCTTGGTGAGGAGAAGAAATTGGTGACGAGAGGGAATTTTGGTGAAGTGGTGTGGATCTTGGTGAGGAGAAGAAAAGATGAGAAAAATGAATTTTGGTGAGGTGGGATGGTTCTCGGCAAGAAGGGAAAAATGGAGAAGGAAGGGAAAGAGAGCGGCCCAAAGGGCTGCCTCTGTTTTATCCCATGTTACTGTGTGAGAGAGATATATAGTGAGATTGAATGATCATCGGGGACCGTCCACGTGATGGCAGAGATGAAGGAATGGATAAGATCGGCTCCATAAGAAAATGAACACGTGCCAAGGAGCTGGTGTGCGTGGAAGAAAACAGATGAAAGAAAACAGTATGTGCTTCTTATGTTTAATTAAACCATCATGCTTAATTAAACCACCATTGTGCTGCGGTCATGTTTTGGTTTCCAATGCATTCAATTAAGCAACGTGCAGCACATAATTAAGGATTCAAATTTGCTCACCCCTTTTATTTTGTGGTGATATCACCACTTTATTAAAACTTGTCACGTCATATATAATTAATTGAATACTTAAAATATAATTTTTTAATAAAACATCATGATAAACTATAATTATATTTTATAACATGTGGCAGTTTAGTATTGAGTGGTGGTATCACCACCAAAGTATTGGTGGTGAGCAAATTTGAATCTCATAATTAACCACACTTAATTAAAACTAATGGTTAATTAAGTGTGTTATTTTCCTTTTCTTTTATTTATTTCTTTTTCTCAAATTACTTCCGCACATCTTGACCGCACGCCGACTCATGGTTGACCTTCCCGTCTTGTAATAGAAAATCCTCATTTACTCTATTTTTCGTGTCGGTTGTCTCCATTTCGTAACTCCGCTTATTTCGTACGAATTAAATAAATGTGGATTAATTACATAATAATTGGCTTGAGAATTAACTTATTTCTATTGTTTTAGATACAATCATATGCATATAAATGCATCTAATCATCTCTCTAACTCTCACACAACAGGTCCTAAAATAACTATTATACCCGTCACTTCCTATTTATTTATTTATTTATCTCTTTTTTATTCTCTCTCTCTCTCTCTCTCTCTCTCTCTCTCTCTCTCTCTCTCTCTCTCTCTCTCCCCTCCCTAAAAACAAAACCCAAAACATCAAATTCATCATCTCAATTCAATTACTACAATTCAAAAGAGAGAAACATATATCTATGGGCTGGACCGTGGAAGAAGATGAGGGCGTGGCTCGACACATTCCACACGCTAGAGCGGCAGCTTTAGCCTGCGACACTGCCGCTAGGTCTCTCCTTGACAACAAGGCCAAGGCCAATTTCCCGGCGCTGTTGACCAGAGGAGATCTCTCCCTTGACCTCAATGTCTCCTTCGCTAAATGGGCCTCCCACTCTAGCTGCCTGGTTGAGTTTCTCCACAACGACATCCTGAACGACGTAGTGAAGAATGAGGAGGCGGCGGGGACGTTGTTTGTTGTGTCCAGGGGTCCTCGGCCTTCAGTTGTGGGGAGTAGCTTAGTCTAGTAAGGGTCCAGGACAGCATCTTATCTGGGGTTCGTCTGACGTGGCTTGCCCATTTGAGCTCAACGAGCCTTCTCCATGATTGCCATTGTTTTCATGAAGGTAGCTCTGTATGTGTTTGAGCAGCCCATAAGTTTTCCAGGCGAACGCTGAGAATTTGAGGGAGAGGGAGAGAGAGAGAGAGAGAGAGAACCAGAAAAAATAAAAATAAAAAACAAGACGAAAGAAGAAAAAAAATAGAGAAATTTTTTTCAAAAACTAAAAAGTTAGGGGTATAATTGTCATTTTAGGACTTGTTTGTGTGAGAATTAGAGAGAATAAAGACTAAACTGTTTAATTTAAAATTTTTGGACTAAACAGTAACAAGTATTTAATTTAAATAGTATGTTATGGGACAATACCTCAAGACCAGCTGCTGATCTTTTTCTAAGTGCCATGACTTGCCTGGATGAGTTTTAAAAAGCTCAAGCATCTTCTGAGATTAAACAGTCACAGGGGATAGAACGATGGCAACCTACACAGGGTTCTTTAGTTAAGATAAATGTGGATGGTGCTTTTCTGCCATCACTGTCACGCCCCTGATTTTTAACACAAATAAAAATCAATATACAATCTCATACTTATATATGTGTGATCGTTTAGCCATCAATACAAAATACCTGAAAATTTTTCCCTTTTAAACCAATTACATATTGATGCCCTAAACCCACTGTGTCAATATTGACCCGCTCCACAGAGTCATATATTACATAAGCTTACGAATTAAATTGTCAACAATAAAATAAAACGTAAATGCTCCTCAGATCTCACTACAAGCGGAAGTCTTAATAACGGTAAAGTCACAAAAATGGCTTCCTACCGTTAAGCTGCAAAGGCGCTTCCTCAGTATCAGCCACGATTATCCTGACCTGCATGATTAACCCCTACACCGTTTTAATGGTACACCGGGTTGCCACACAACAAACCCGGTAAGCTTTTGCAAGCCCGTATGAGTAACTCAAACCACACATGCACAACTCACCCAACGAGGAAACCCATCAACTCGTAAAAAGGAACACACACCCTATTTTCCCAAAACAACACATTCTTTTCCCAAAAGAAAACAACTCAAATCACCCCATGACGGAATTATGTTAATTGAAACTCTAACAATTAAATATGATACACAAGTCCTCCCCAGACATTTAAAAAAAAGAATTCTCGAAACTCCCTTTTAAAACACATTCTCAAACCAACAAAAGTCACCCCGTGATGAAATCATAATAATTGAAACTCTGACAATTAAATATGATACACAAGTCCTCCCCGGACATTTAAAACAAAGAATCCCCGAAACTCCCTTTTAAAAACACAGTCTCAAATCAACACAAGTCACCTAGTGACAAAATCATAATAATTGAAACTCTGACAATTAAATATGATACACAAGTCCTCCCTGGACATTTAAAAGAAAGAATCCCCGAAACTCCCTTTTAAAAACACGTACTCATAAGCATCAGATAGCTCCCCGCTACCCCCCATGATGTAAAATGGCAAAATACTAGAGCTCTAACTGATCGTATCCACTCACCCGGCCAAAGGTGTGGAGTCCCGATATATTTGCCTGAGGTCACTCCCAGCAACCTCAAATCCTCAAACCTCCCCGGTCATCAGATCAACACATTTCAAAGCGGTCAATCAGGACCAAAAGTTACTCAACTCTCAAAAGGATATGTCATCCCGTGACCTCCGATCATTAGACCTCCCCGGTCGTCAAATCAAAACATTAAATCAAATCAAAAGAAGAAATCACCACTTGTGACTCTCAGATCTTCTGACCCCCAGTCACTAGATCAAAACATTAAGCAACTCACACCAAATCTTGATACTTTTCAAACAATAGGAATTCCCAGTTCCTAAAACAACGTTTCCCGAAAAGTTAAGCCTCAAAACAATAGAATGAAACCCATCATTACCTATTGCATAATTCATCCCTCAATCCATAAGAATATACATATTTCACGTAAATATATATATATATATACACACACACACACACATGGTCATTCACTCAGGAATGCCACTAATACGAACTATAGTTTGCAGTTAACTAAATAACTCTCAAAATAATAAAGGTACTTCGTTCGTAAATGAACATTGTGAGATTACTTACCTCGAAACTCCCACTGCATCTTCAATATAGAACAGAGCAGCTAATCCACAAAATAACCGTCCAAAATACTTCGTCAAGTACCTAATCACATACAATATCAACTTACTAATAATTCACAATCAATTTAAGTCTGAAAACCCCGTTTCGAACAAAAATCCCCAAAGTGGCGCCAATCGAGGTGAAACCACATCCGAGTTCTCCCAAAGTCTCCGGAATACTTCCACGATCGATATGTCCAAACTACAAGTCAATCGGACGCTCGGATCCTCACGGATCGAATAAATCAACCGGTATGAAACCGTAAAAATCATAACAATTTCATACGAACTCCAAAATTTGTGTATTATATATCGAAACGCTCGTATTAACGAGTAGAAGTCATATAATACCAGAAACAGTCATTTACTTGGCTGGAACGCCGCCAGAACGTCTCCACAGGCTGTGGCATTCCGCCACCGACCAAAACTCAATATTTCACAAAACTTCCAATATCAAAGATATTCATCTCAACATGCTTAACCATTTTCATAACTAGCGCGAACTCAGAAACTAAGCATAAAGGATCGAAAACTACCTCGCAAGCAGTGAATTATTGTTCAATTCGAGTTGAACCAAGGTTCACGTGAATCGATCCAAACAACCACCACAAATCGATCCAGGAGGCTGCTGCGAGCTCAACACTGGAAGGATGAAGCCGTGACGTCGTCGGAGCAAGGATTTCCAGTCGGGTCCGAATACCTCAATCTGTGCCGCCTTGCAGCACCATCGTGGAGGAGAATCGCTGCTAGAGGTCACCACAGAGACGACCGGAGCAAGGAGGCAAGTCGGTCTGGGCTTGTTTCACCGGTAGAGGTCGCCGGAGCTGCGAGTTCCTACCTAGTGGGATCACCGGGTCCTAGTTGGGTTAGTCGCAAAGAAGAAAGAGAACATAGCGTCTGGTTTCCGGAAAAGGAAAAGTGAAAAAATGAAAATAGTAAGTTTCCGAAAATGGAAACTTCTATTTATAGAACTTTCCCAAAACTTCCACATAACATAACTTTCTCATACGAACTCCGAATGACGCGTTGCTCATGTCCACGAACTCGTATCGACGCGTTCTACAACTTTTGTGAAGGAAGTTTTCGGAGAAACCCAACAAATAAAAAGTCAATCTTTGCAACCCCCCTAAAACCATATTCTTCAAATAATTATTCACCCAAAACAGTTCCGCTCCATCCACGAGCCACGAAACCGTCCAATAACCACAATTTAGATTCCAGAAAATCCTCGGAAAATAAATGCGAATTTCCGGAGCATCACAATCACTTAATCATGGGGGGCTTGGGGGCATAGTTTGGGGCTCTAATGGTCAGTTTATGGGGGCTTTAGCTCACTCTATGCTGCATATTTCTTCAGCCAAGCAAGCAGAATTGCTAGCTATAAGGGTAGGCCCAGATCTTCTTCAACAATTGCATCTGAATACGGCCATAGTTGAGAGGGATTGTCTTGCTGCAGTCCAAGATATTGCATACAAGGATGCTGCAATCACTGAGTTTGGTAGCATTACAGATGATATTCTAATGCTATTACATAGCATGCCGGAGGTGCAAATCAAGTATGCTCCTCAGAGCTGTAACAAAGTGGCTCATCTCCTTGCTAATATTGGTTTTGAATCACATCAGAATGAGACTTGGCTCACTCATTCTCCTAGGCGCATTGCTGATGTACTACTCCATGATTGTAACCATTTGAATCATTAATAAAGTGCCTTATAGTTTCTTTCAAAAAAAAAACAAAACAGTAACAAGTATTTAATCCTAAATTGTTATTTATATATGGATTAATTTCAGTTTACCCCCCTGAGGTTTGGGGTCGACATCATGTTAGTCCCTGCAGTTTCAATTTGATCAGTATCACCCTCATACTTTTCAATTTCATCACCCGTGTCCATTCCATCCAAATCAGACGTTATATCTGACGTTGGGGGCCCACTATAAGGGTTAAAATGGTCATTGCAAGACAAAAAAAAAATCAGAACAAAAAAAACCTTCTTTTTTTTTTGGGCAAAGCAAAAAATACCCATTTTAAGGGCTAAGACGTAGTTCGGCCTCTGCTCCACCATCGCCATCCTCCTCTGAACAGCCTCTACTCCACAAAATGCTGCAACGCATACAAAAGTTATTCTCAAACACCTACAATTTCTCAAACTTTCGGTGCCTTCAACACCTTCTTCTCAGAGACCGGCGCCTGCAAGCACGTCCCATGCCCCATCTTCGTCCACCTCAAGCCCACCGTCATCGACGAGGTCCGCACCAGAACCTACTGCCAGCTCTTCCAGCCCAAGCAGCTCATCTCCGGCAAGGAAGACGCTTCCAACATCTTCACTTGCAGCCACTACACCATCGACAAAGATCGTTGATCTCAGGAATTTCAAAATTCTCTCACAAATTCGAAAAAGGATTCGATTTTTTACCTTCCTTTCTCAATCTCCAACTTCAAAGTCTCAATTTTGTCTCTAATGGCTTCTATTTGCTTCGACTCATCGGACCGAGCCCTCTCATTCTCTCTTTGGATCGTCTTCAACTTGGTCACGAGCTCCATCCGCGACTTGCTCAAGTCCTCGATGTCGTTCCGGACCAGTGTCAACTCGGCTTTCATGGCGTCTACGTCGTAGAGCTAGTCGTCCAGCTTTAACGACCTGTCGTAGACCTCGTGGACTTCGGCATTCCTCTCGGATTTGATTTGGCCGGCGACAACCTTCATGTTGTGGAGGTCACTCTGAGCAGTGGTTAGGTCCTGCTTGAGCGCCACGTGGGTGGCCGTGAGGAGTTGATTGTCCCCGAGGAGGGACTGGATCTCGCGTTGCTAGAGATCGATGCGGTCCTCGAGGGCCGTCGTGTTGACAATTTGGGGAAGGCGGTGGAGATGCCGAGGTTCTCTTCCGGCCATAACTGATCTCACTGAGGGCGGTGGAGAGTGCGTGTTTGGGGTCGACTGAAGACCGGACCGGCGGGTCGACGAAGTTGTTGATGAAGTCGTCAAAGAGGTTGAAGATCACAGCGGGAAGTGCTGATGCATTAGGTTTTGTGGGTGGTGGTGAGGAGTAGGATGGAGGAGGAGTCTGTTCTGGTAGGGGTTGTGGTGTCTTGCTTTTTGGAGGTGTCTGCGTCTTTCTTCCATTCTAACAGAAGATTGAGTAGGCAATGTGGAGAGGAAAGAAGAGGACAAGGCACCCATGGCTAGGGATGAGTAGGCAATGGGTATTTTTTGCGTTGCCAGAAAAAACAAAAGGGTATTTTTTGTTCTGATTTTTTTTTGTCTTGAAATGACCATTTTAGCCCTTATAGTGGGCCCCCAACGTCAGATATAACGTCCGATTTGGACGGAATGGACACGGGTGATGAAATTGAAAAGTATGAGGGTGATACTGATTAAATTGAAACTGGAGGGACTAACATGATGTTGACCTCAAACCTCAGGGGGGTAAACTGAAATTAATTCTTTATTTTTTTTTTTTTTTTATCTCTATCAATTCAAGAGCGAAAAATTTTTGTGAGGGAGCTGCTTACGTTTTAGTGTACTTTCAGTGAAGAGACCAAAAAGTGATTTATTGGAGGGCCAAACAAGTAAACAATTATAAAGATTTTTTTGTTAATTTTGCAATATGGATGGTTCTAGAAAAGACTTTGGTTATCAAATAAATAATATATATCAATTAAATCTAATTAAAAGAAGTTGACTTTGGATCTTAGTTAGTAATAATCAAAGTTCTAAAAATTGCTACAGGCTAGTCGGGCGGTGGCTAGGGGATTAGCGGCCACCTAGGCGGATGATAGGACCAGCCCCGAATTTCACCTTGAAATCCGAAGTGGCTATGCGGACCCACCTTAGAAGAAATTCTTCCAAAAATTTGGCAGAACTTCCCCTAAAAATTGACTACCCAAAACCTGTAGAAAGACATTTACACTTCAAAACCATCCATCCTTATTCTCCTTGAGCCACCATGCTCCCCAAAACTCAACATCTCCCATTTCAAAATTACAAATCTCAACCGAATAACATTCATCCCACAGGTTATCAGAGCAATTCTAATATAAAAGGTAAACAAGGAAAACATGGATAAAATTGATAAGCGGAAGCTGTGCTGTTCGCTATGCCTTAACTCCATGTACGCCCGACCTCAACTATTCTAGCTTGCAAACTGGGCATTTGAAACTGAAGGGCCCAGGGGAAAAGTATTGAAAAACACGTTAGTGTGAGTGGACAAAAATAAATAATTAAGATGATTTAAATGTAGCAAACTTGAATACTTTCCCACTTATTTAAATTTATAAAACCTCGATGCATGCAACGTTTATAAAACATATTTCTTTAAACACAAAATCTCGTGAAAACATACTCGCCCCGCTAGTTAAGAGAAATCGGACTAGGCCCCGCTAGTCAAGTAATAATAGGATATGGGGAAGAGATATCACCATATGGGTGAAGGAGCTCCTTATGCTCTACCTACCCTCAACTGCCACCCACACATAGATTGTGTGAGGAGGAGAACTAATAACCTCGACTACCACTCACGTGAGGAGGAGAATCCTCGACTGCCACTCACAAACACAAAGTAAGTGAGGATGAGACACTAATCGAATGACCCGAGTATGGTGAGGAAAAACAATCGAAAACTAGTAAATCCATAAAGCTTCCCCAATATCTCACGAGAAAACAATAAGTATATTCTAGTGACGTGGCCCCGCACGCCAAAATATTCTCAAATTCAAAGCCAAACCCGGAAATTAGTATGAGCACAAATTCCTTCGGAAAATCTCATTTCCAAAAATATCCTAGAATATCTCAAAATTGACTACTAAATATAATATGTAATCTGGAAATCATCTCGGTAAAATAAATTGTCAAAAAATCACGTAAATCGTATTTCCAAAATAATAATCATATATTCCAAAACCATTCCGAATCTCTCTTGAAATCTCAAGAATTGATAATTAATTATAACAAAAATTTCTGGAAATTACCACGGAATAATAATAAGGTAAATATCACATAAATCAAAATTCTCAAATCGAGCATGATGAATCTTAATTCAAAAGTTCAAACCAAAAAATCAATTAATAATCCAAACCAAATTAAAATGCTTGATAATTAAATTGATAAATCAAAAAAATCAAAATTTGCGGAAATTAATTTGCATGCATCAATTAAAATCAAAAGTCCACTCACAGTACTATTTAGGCGATTATGCGTACGAGTTCCTTCGTCGAGCAATAACTCGGTACGTCGCCCTGTACATAAATATAATTCGTGAACAACGATTCGGCAATTAAATACGATTCTAATATCTTATCCTCCTAAATCAAACTTCCAATTTCTTTTCCAATTTAATCCAACTTCACCCCTAATACCAACTCATTAGTTTAAAGGTTCTAGGGCAGAACCGAGAAAATCTGACGGTCGGATTCTCGTAATTCAATGATCGACATCCCAAACTTTGGAATTACACAATCGATACAAAACTCCTTCAATTTCCACCAAACTTCACATACAAGCTCCACAACATTTATAGGATTTAATTGGGCTAAAACAGGAATTAAAAACCTACCCTACTCGCCTCCACGTGCCACCAACAGTGGCAACGCGTGGGCCCCACGCGCCGGCTTCCATCTCACCTCCGGCCACCAAATTCCATGTACAACAGCATCTCAACAAGCCCAACACTTTTCTAAACTGCAACAAGTTCCAATTTTACCTTAAACCACTTGAAATCGGTCGGTGAAGAAAACCCAGAAAATTCCTCAAACCCTAGGATTGAAAATTCTTCAATTCGATCTCCACACTGAGAATTGGAGCTAGAAACTTGAGGGGGAATGTTCCATGGCTCGAGGCACTCTTATTGCACTTGGTTTCATCGTCAGAGATGGCCGGAATCGGAAGAATTGCAGGAAAACCCCAATCTGCTACAGTTTTCTTTAAACCATCGATTCCCACTTTTCCAGCCAAATTGTCGTGACCAACTGCTGCTAGCGTGTGGAGGAGGGTAGGGCGCGCCGGTGATGACCTATGACTCGTCCCCATGTGGCCGGACGGCAGGGAATCAAGAAAAAGGTGAGAGATCGACGCAGGGGAGAGAGGCAGAGGAAGAGAGAGAAAGTCGGGGTAAGGGGTAGGTTTCCCGAAATGAAAAATTACCCTGGTAACTTTCTATATATAGAAAGTTACTGTAAACAGTAACTTTAGTATTTTGGCCATAACTTTCGCATACAAACTCTGATTTAAGAGTACTACATTTGCACAGACTCGATTTCGTGTCCTCTACAACTAAAAAGTGAACTTTTAGGGCCACTAAAAGTATCGAAACAAAGTAAAAAGTGAAAATAGTTGTCGTTTACTGTCCAGATAACTAGTAAACAGGTAAATTAAGATACAGAACGTTACAGCAGATTTGTATTTTTTTAATTTTAATTTTATTTTTATAGAATTTATTTACATAATAAAGACTATATCAAGACTTAAGGCCGTAAAAATTAAAAACAAGAATATACAGGAGTGTGTTATTGTCCCATCTATCTAAAATAAACTAGGCGGCGCCTGGGCTGATTTGTATTTTTCAATTTTATTTTTATTTTTATAACATTTATTTAATTAATAAAGACAATATCAACACTTAAAGCCGTAAAAAGTAAAAACAAGAATATATAGGGAGTGTGTTATTGTCCCATCTATCTAAAATAAGCTAGGCGGCGCCTAAGCGGATTTGTATTTTTTAATTTTAATTTTAATTTTATAGCATTTATTTACATAATAAAGACTATATCAACACTTAAAGCCGTAAAAAGTAAAAACAAGAATATATAGTGTGAGTCATTGTCCCATCTATCCAAAATAATAAAAAGTGTGTTATTGCACAACTTTATCCCATGTGCCCTGGACTATACATCCAAAAGTTGGCCATTCTTCCCACATGCCTCGATCATGAGATAAAGTTTCTTCACTTTTCCCTTATCTCCACCCACTCAAATCTTTTCTTTGATTTTTCGTACTTATTGTGGGAGTGGGCAAATTCTGCTGGGCCTGCAATTAAGGCGATTGACTCCGCAGTTAGTATGGCGTTAAATTTTAGTCATGAATGCGGCGATTATTACGATAATAACTACGCACAATGTTTATGATTATAAGTGCACAATGAATGACTATCATAAATACGCAATGAATGACGGTCGTAAGTATGCAATGATTAAATGTTATTAGTGCAGCAATAATTGTCATTATAAGTGTGTAAATAAATGCAACCATCAAAGCATAAATAATGGCGGCTTGTTCCCGAAGTAAGTCATCGACTATATAAAGGAGGCTCGACGTCCTGCTAATCTATCGAATTCCGATTCTCAATACTCCACTACTAAGAAACGTACTGACTTAGGCATCGGAAGGTTTTCTACAGGTACCGCCCCTTCTCCTCGAGCCGACAGTCAAACTCAGGTCAACGCTCCAAGGAACCTTCTCGATTGTTCCCGGTCAGCACCCGCTCCAGTCCTCATTAATTGGTGAGTCAAACTCCTCAACGCAATTTTTCGTCACCAACAAGTGGCGCCGTCTGTGGGAAACACTTATCCCTAAAAAGTGATGGCGGGAGCTGCCCCTGACGAGATTCTATTTCTGTCACTAAGGACTGGGAGTGATGGAATACAAGCCTGAAGTGACAAAAGTCTGGGTAACGTAAACTAGCATTCTTTCCTTTAATAATCATATTCTGACTTTTTCCTTTTATATTTGAAATATATTTGTGGTCGGTGTTGTTGAAATGTATATGTAAGGCTGGTGGCCAGAGTAAATACCCAAGGCCGGTGGCCAAGGAGAATATAATGTTGTTGATCAGATTCAAAGGGAAATGGGGGCAATTCCATGTCTCATGCTGAAAATGAATCTTCGCCTTGAGGAAAGAATCGAGGCGGCCAGCGCCCGAGGAAAGATTCAGGGCCGCCAGGGCCTGAGGAAAGATTCGGGGCTGCTAGGACGGCCAGCGCCCGAGGAAAGAATTGGGGCGGCCAGGGCCTGAGGAAAGAATTTGGGCGGCCAAGGCTTGAGGAAAGAATCGGGACGGCCAGGGCTCGAGGAAATATTCAAGGCAAGATTTGAAGCAGCCAAAGAATGGAAATTTCCTTTTAGAACGAGTGTCCAAAGAGAAAATTTGGGGGCATTGTGGGAGTAGGCAAATTCTGTTGGGCCTGCAATTAAGGCGAATAACTCCGCAATTAGTATGGCGTTAAATTTCAGTCATGAATACGGCGATTATTACGACAATAACTACGCACAATGATTATGATTATAAGTGCACAATGAATGACTATCATAAATACGCAATGAATGACGGTCGTAAATACGCAATGATTAACTGTTATTAGTGCAGCAATAATTGTCATTATAAGTGTGTAAATAAATGCAGCCATCAAAGCAGAAATAATGGCGGCTTGTTCCCAAAGTAAGTCATCGCCTATATAAAGGAGGCTCGACGTCCAAGTAATCCATCGAATTCCGATTCTCAATACTCCACTACTAAGAGATGTACTGACTTAGGCATCAAAGGGTTTTCTGCAGGTACCCCCCTTCTCCTCGAGCCGATGGTCAAACTCCAGGTCAACTCTCCAAGGAAGCTTCTCGATTATTCCTGGTCAGCTCCCACTCCAGTCGGCATTAATTGATGAGTCAAACTCCTCAACGGAATTTTTCGTCACCAACACTTATCTACAATTAGCCAACGACAATGGCGAGTCTGTCCAGACCTCACCCCACAACAACGCCATTCACCTCTGCAAAGTCTTTAAGAGCATCGGTTGCAACACCTCCGCCGTCATCAACATACTCCAAGGACCTCACCAAGCGCCTCTCCTCCGAGCTAAGCAGAAATACTAAGAAACCCCTCCTCCTTTGGATCCCGACCTAGCCACTTGCGACACCACCATCCTCTGTCAAGCCCACACCCCCGCTGATCTCCGTGGCGCCACTGAAGTCATATTCTCCCAAACCCCCTCACTACTAGAGAAAACCCATTTGGAGACAAAACTTTTCGGGACGGATCAGTTTTTCGTCTCCCAAACACATGATTAGAGACAAAAAAAAATATTTTGTCCCTAAAAATTTTGTCTTTCAAAACTCTTCAGTCAACGCTATTTAGAGGCAAAACATTTCAATTAGGGACAAAAAATATCTGTCCCAAAATTTAATTGGGGATGAAATTTAATTTCGTCTCCTATGTGTTTTAGATTTTGTAAACAATTGATAAAATTTAAGCGGTTAGTTGCGCCGAATTTCAAATTTTGGACAAAAAGAATTAGAGGTGAAAACTTTCGCCCCTAATTTTGTTTGCAGTATATATATATATATATATATATTTTTTTTTACTTTTGGGCAAGGTTTGACAAAAATAAATAGTGTGTAGCGACTGAATGGGATTGAAACGATGTAGTTTCGATCTCACATATAAATAGCCTCTCTATTTGTTTTTCTTCTCCCCTAGTCTCTCTATTTTTTTGGGGGACGAATTCTCAGCATTTAGAGACAAACTAATTTTGTCTCTGAATGGGTTTTCTCTAGTAGTGCCTCCTAGATCGCCCAATTCAAGCAACTTTACTCCAAAATTTTCAATACTCATCTCAAGTTCCCGACCGCCTAGCGCTTGCATGTCTACCCACCCAGGCGCCTAGTTGGCTACCCAGGCCGCCTAGGAGGCTGCCCAATTCCACCGATTTGGCATTATCGAGTCGGAGAGTTGCCGCCCAGCGCCCAGCGGCCTAGATGGCCGAGTTTTAGAACACTAGTAATAACTACACCAAAATATTTAATAAATTTAGTTTATTCTTTATTATGTTTAATTTACTATTTATAGTATAAATGATGAGGTCATGTATATAATTTATTTATATTTACTTAATTGATTTAGGCAAATCAAAATTATATAAATAATATAAGGAAATTTCGGAAAACAAAAAATTAATTGAATGTTACATTAATCGGGAGTTAAGGAAGGGTATTTTTTTTTTCTTTCTCCTTTTGTCTTTATCTGTCTTTTCATAGAGTTAGCAAAATCAATCTATTAACAATTGAAAAAAGATGGAGAATCAAATATCAAATTTAGAGGTCTAATTAAAACCACGCTTTTCTAAAGTAATATTCTTGTGATGTAGAGTAGCTATTGGTCTTTAACTTTGGGCTTCCGTGTACGTCTTAATCTGGTCATTCATAAGATAGATGAGCAATCCATCAGAACTGCGTGAGCCGAATTCAAGATCCAAAATACAGGTGTAGAAAAGTCTGGACCAACTTTGAGCATTTGAACAATAACTATACACGTATTGCATAGTGGCTCATATATAAATAAATACTTCTTGTTTTTATAAGCCTCACAAATATCTGTGTTCACATCAATACTTTTTTTTTTTAGTGAAATTCACCCTCTATTTTACAATCAACACACCATGTTTATTTTTGGGGGGTGAAATTTGCACACCCCTAATTGCAAACCACACACCCTTTTATTTTTTTTAATAATATTTCAGCTCAACATTTTTTGCACTTCCTAGAATACCATCAAAGTCAAATTTTTCTTTTTTTCTTTTTGGGTCCCCTCCCGCCCCCCTCTGACCCTTCTT
This sequence comes from Rosa lucieae, assembly GCA_024704745.1. NCBI lineage: Eukaryota > Viridiplantae > Streptophyta > Magnoliopsida > Rosales > Rosaceae > Rosa > Rosa lucieae. The sequence goes on along the minus strand of CM045492.1, from coordinate 11,188,393 downwards.
TCTCAGTTGGGTGGTGCTTCCATTATAATAGCTTCATCAAAATGAATTCCATCATAGAACATGAAACTCAGTAAATTACATACCCAATATGCAGAAAGTGTACTTTATCATTAGGGAGAAGTGAGCTTTGCCACGTATAGTAGATGGGAATTTTTCTTTTTGAGACTCATTTTGCACCATTGATTCTAGCCAAAAGACTTCAAGTTCGTGAATTATAGGTTAGTTTGTACTGTTTTGATTAAGCTAAAGAACCCAGAAAAACAAGTAGATTAAAGAGTACCTATTACTCACAAACTACAGTTCTATAAAACTGCTGCAATCCATCCAGACTCAGTAAACTAGGAAGTATCCTCAATCAAAACTACATATCCATCAAAACTAAAAGATTAATCTCATTGCTCATTCAAACTCTGCAATTGCTTTATTAAATCTCACATCCCAATCTTAAGTGAGGTCACCTGATCAATCAAGAAACAACCAATCTGAGAAGGATTGAAGGTCTGCCATGGCTCTAGTCTGGGTAGGACAAAAGTGAGAAGAGAAGGAAAGAGAAAGAAGAATTCTTTCTTTAAAAAAATAAAAGATAGAGGAGTTCGCGACTATCAAATTTACCAGTAGTCGACTGGGTTCGCTACATCCTCTTCCAGCCCAGCGCCGGTTCGCCGGATCTGGCGACCAATCTCCACTACGAAAACATGCTCTTTGTCAAAATCGACGCCGTCTACGCTGCCGTCGGATCCCTAGGCTACGAGAAGCTTCCGGTTCACATCTCCGAGGCCGTCGACCACCTCTTTGCTCTCACTGATCTCACCCGTACTGAACAATAAGAACACTGCCACTGGGTCAGATTCAGGTTTAGTACCAGAAATGGAGTTGTAGATACTTCGTCGGATTCCGGTGAGTATGCTTCCGAGTGCGGCGCCCAATAAACGGTCTTGCATCATCAAATTTAATTAATAGCCTTTGGTATTTGGGATTTTGAATTGAGTTGATGAGAGAGAGAGAGGAATAAGAGTGATCGAACAGATGGTTCATTAGCCCCAAAAAAAACTTGTTAGAGTTTTGCCGTGGTTTTGGAGAAGAGAGAGAGAGAAGACCCAAAAAGAAAAAGAAAAAACAAAATCTGACTTTGAGGGTATTCTAGGAAGTGCAAAAAATGTTAAGTTGTGTAAGTACTTGGACTACTCCCTTCAACACATGACTTTCCCAAGATCTCAAGGACAACAGACATGCAAAGAATTAGGAGCGTATCTCTCCTAATTGCTCGTAGAAACAAAGGAAATAAAGGAAGATCGCATGAAGAGAATTTCAAGGAAGCTATCTCACCGATCTTGAAGATAAAGGTCTCTTTAATACATATCATATTTACATGATTCTAAATTGATATGCATTGATTTTAATTGATCTCAAAATCTCTCTTATAAATGCATATCCGATTACATGTACAAAACAGTTTTAAAACCTTTCCATGTTTATCTTATTCTGTGATTAAGATACGATTTGTTTGAGGGGGAGTCCTGCCCCTATAAAAGGGTTTTCAAACTGATTTATTTGAGTGAGTTTTCGTTTTGCATAAAATTGGTTTTTGCTTGAACCTCTAGTTTTGTTGTTCAAATCGGTTTCAGAAAACTCTCTACTTGTTTCATGTATTCCATTGCTTAATCAATCACTTGCATAATTCATTCTCAAGATCAGTGAGAAGATTGAGTATGAGGATGATTGAATACAGATTGGCTAGTAGCTGATGTTCAATAAATTAGAAGTTAGAACAGTAGTAAAACAAGTTAGCACCTGTTGCTAAGTGAAAGTGTTTGTTGTGAACAAACATTACTTGTATACTGTAAACTTGATTATTTCATATTGGATTGATTCTTCGTGTTGGCTACGTAAAAAGCCACGCAGTGAAGTTTCCTCAGTGGAGAGGTTTACACTGCGTTAGCAAATTTTTGTGTTTGTGTTATTTCAACTGTACCCTAGAATAGGGTTAGCATTCAAACCCTACAATAATTGTTCCATCTTGTAAAAACAATTGGCATCAGAGCGGGTTCTAGATTCTTCTAGTGATCCCGGGAAAGATGGAACATTCACGTGATAGAGCTGCTGGTGGATCTGTCAATAGTCCTCCATGGTTCGATGGTGGATGTGAAAAATATACTCAGTGGAAGATATACATGAAATCATATCTCTACGCTCAAGATGAACATGTGTGGAATATTGTGGAAAATGGATGGACTGTACCTGTGATAAAAGCAAAAGGAGAAAGCTCTTCAATTGTCACTCCCAAACCAAGGAAGGACTGGACTGAAGAAGAAGTTCGTGATCTGCAAGCAGACTTCAAAGCTAAGAATAGCATCTTCACAGCTCTATCTGAGCGAGAAAAACTGAGAATCAGTCACTGTGATACTGCCAAGCATGCATAGGATCTTCTACAGACTACATATGAGGGAAATAAAAAGGTACGTGCACAGAAATTACAAGCCTTGATCTTTGAATTCGAGACAATGACCATGGGAGATGATGAAACAGTAGATGACTTTCATGGTAGAATCCTTAAAATCTCCGGTCAATGTCGTAGTCTGGGGGCACCCTTTGATGAAGACAAGATTGTCAAAAAGATACTCAGATCTTTGCCAGAAAAATTTCATTGAAAAGTCACAAGTATAGAGGACTCATTTGATATTGATGAGTATCCACTCGATGAGCTCATCGGAAATCTCAAAACTTATGAAATGAGATTGAAGCCTGAGAAGAAAAACAAAGGTGTGGCCTTCAAGGCAGTCAAAGGAGAGGAAGAGGAGACACTGGATCTTGCGCTATTGACAAAGGAATTTAAAAAATTCCTCAAAAACAAGAACTCATCCAGAAATCCCAACACATCTAAGAAAAACTCCTACAATGGCAGTAGCAGCAGTGATTACAACAGCAAGAATGGGAAAGCAAACTTCAAGGGAATTCATTCAGGTAAAACTAAGTGTTATGAGTACGGTGGCTACGGTCGTATTTCCACTGACTGTGGAAATAGGAAGCATGGAAATGGTAACAATAAATCACATCTCTCAACCTAGAGTGATGATGAGTCTCAGGAAGTGGAAAATGTTGCTTTTGTATCATCACTTCTACCTGACTCCGACAGTGATGAAGCCTTCTCTGATGATGAAACAAATATCCGCTGTAGACAACTCTACAAAGCTTCAAAGGCAACTCTCCTCAGAAACTTGAGTTTGGAAAAAGAAGTTGAATTCCTGAGAACCGAAAAAGAAAAATTAGAGAAAATTTTGGAAACCTCACAATCTACATGGGAACTGGAAAGAAGCAAACATGTTGGTGAACTAACAGATTTGCAAGATGACCAGAAATCTTCAACTTGGAAGACTGAAAAGACTGAGTATCTCAACAGGATCAAAATGCTAGAACTGGACGTTAAAGGACAACAAGTATTGAACTTGGAATTATTGGCTAAAATTGAATCCTTGCAAGATGAGTTACAATCAACTCAAGAAAGGTTCGCCAAGTTTGATGTTAGCTCTAGTTCCATGTCTAAATTGCTTGGATCAGGAAAAGCTCCTCATGACACTTCTGGATTAGGGTACACTGGAGAAAGCTCCAAGAGTACTAAGTTTGTAAGAGCATCGAGATCATCCGTAGAAAAGAAAGAAGCCTCCATGGATAATCATGTCACAGTTATGAAGAAACAGAGGGAAGACCAACCATCACTGAATCATCAGGTAATTCTTGACCAAGAGTCCATCACTGGTCGAAACAGGTACACGAACTCTAGAACTTTTATTCCTACTTGTCATCACTGTGGTAAGATAGGACATATCGGACCTAGATGTAATGAAAGATTTTCAAACTCACTGTTTTCCCAAGAAAAGTGTTCTGTTGAATCTCTAAAGTGTGAGCTTAAAGAACAAAAGGAACTCATTAACAAACTAACTGAACTGTTCTCTAAGAAAGACCTTCAAACTGAAAGAAGAAAAGATGTCTGGACTAAGAAAAATGAATTTGATGCTACATGTCTATTTGCGTGTGCTAATACAGCTCATATTGAGGCAACTTGTTTGGTAGCTTTGACTGCCTTAGCTGAAAAGCGACGAGACTTTTGGTATGTTGACAGTGGCTGCTCTAGACACATGACTGGAGACAAAACCTGGTTCACTTCTTTTGAAGATGAACACACAACTGGATCCGTCACTTTTGGAGATGGGAGGAAAGCAAATATACTAGCCCGAGGTACTGTTAACACTCCAGGTATACCTAATCTCAAAAATGTATTATTTGTCGAAGGGTTAACTGCAAATCTTATCAGTGTCAGCCATTTGGCTGATGACTATGAAGATGTTTGGTTTAACAAACAGAGGTTCTTGGTTTTAAATCAGAAAGGAGAAGGTATTATGGGAGGTAAGAGATCCTTTGATAACTGTTACCATATTCAAGCTAATGACTCTTTTAGGTTGCAGTCCTGCATGTCTGTAAGATCCACAGAAGAAACCTTTGAACTTTGGCACAGAATGATGGGACATATAAACTATCAGGACTTGCTAAAACTATCTTCCAAACAATGTGTCAGAGGTCTACCCAATCTAAAAGGCAAAACTGACAAGATATGTGGCGATTGCAAGATTGGAAAGCAAACCAAGGCACCTCACAAGGTTGTGAATTCTGCAACAACCTCAAAAGTGTTGGAACTGTTACACATGGATCTCATGGGACCAGCTCAATCCGATAGCATTGGAGGTAAGAAATATATGCTTGTTATTGTGGATGATTTCTCAAGGTATACATGGGTCAACTTCTTAAAAGATAAAACTGAAACTTTTGAATCTTTTAAAAACTTGAGCCAAAAATTAATCACTGAAAAGCAATCATCAAATACTCACATAGTTAGAGTAAGGTCGGATAATGGTACTGAATTTAAAAATGTTGCCTTCTCTAATTATTTTCATGAGCTTGGTGTGTCACATGAGTTCTCAGCTCCAATCACTCCACAACAAAATGGCATTGTAGAAAGGAAAAATAGGGTATTGCTGGACATGGCTCGAGTTATGTTACATGCTGCAGGCTTAAGCAAAAACTTTTGGGCTGAAGCTATCAGCACTGTGTGCTATACAATCAACAAAGTCTTCTTCAGACCAGGTACTGATCAAACTGCTTATGAGCTGTGGAAAGGTAAGAAGCCAAATGTTGGATACTTACATGTGTTTGGAAGTCCTTGCTATATCTTACGAGATAGAGAGCATCTTGGTAAGTTTGATGCTCGAAGTGATGATGGCATCTTCCTGGGTTATTCCCTAAATAGTAGAGCTTATAGGGTATATAACAAACGAACTCGAGTTGTTATGGAATCCATTAATGTCTCTATTGATGATCAATGTATGAAACAGGAAGAATCTTTTGCAGATACATCATCTACATCTTCATCAATTCCTCAAATATCAAACCATGAAGATCAGAATGATGAAGAGGAACTCACTGATAACATTTTTGAACCAGCTCCAAAAATGCAAAGAGGTTTCAAGCAAGTTCAGAAAGATCATTCCAGTCATGACATTATTGGTAATATAACCGATGGACTGATAACCAGAAGGCAAGCTACAACACAGGTACGTCAAGATGAGGTGAGTCAAGGAAATGCTTTATTGTGTTTTATTACTGAACATTTGCTCAGTATGAATATCATATCCCACTTTGGTTTTGTGTCCTTGATTGAACCAAAAAAATGTAAAGGAAGCCTTGTTAGATGATCATTGGATTAATGCTATGCAGCAAGAGCTAAATCAATTTACTAGAAATAATGTGTGGTACTTGGTACCTCGACCTAGAAATTGCAATATCATAGGAACCAAGTGGATCTTTAGAAACAAAAGTGATGAAAAGGGTAATGTGGTTAGAAATAAAGCTAGGCTTGTGGCTCAGGGGTATTCACAGATCGAGGGCCTTGATTTTGATGAAACTTTTGCTCCTGTTGCAAGATTAGAATCTGTAAGATTACTCTTGTCTGTGGCCTGTCATCTTAAGTTCCAACTGTTTCAAATGGATGTCAAAACTGCGTTTCTAAACGGTATCTTACAAGAGGAAGTATATGTGGAACAACCTCAAGGTTTTACAGATCAACATCATTCAGATCATGTGTACAGGCTTGAGAAAGCTCTGTATGGACTGAAACAGGCTCCTCGTGCTTGGTATGAAATGCTTTCAAACTATCTTGTGAACAAAGGATATTCTAGGGGTTCCATTGATAAGACCTTATTCGTCAAACATAAAAACAATGATATTATTATTGCTCAAGTGTATGTTGATGACATTGTCTTTGGTTCCACATCTAAATATCTTGTAAAAGAATTTCAATCTGTTATGGAAAATGAATTTGAAATGAGCATGTGTGGTGAGCTAACCTTTTTCCTTGGGCAGCAAGTAAAGCAACTTGATGCAGGTATTTTTCTCTCTCAAACCAAATATGATGAAAATCTCATCAAGAAATTTGGTCTTGAATCCAAGAAAGTGGTCAATAATCCCATGAGTACCACTACAAAGTTGAGTGAAGATCAGGATGGGAAACCTGTTGATTCCACAATCTATAGAAGCATGATTGGTAGCCTGTTATATCTCACTGCAAGTCGACCTGATATATCCTACACTGTGAGAGTATGTGCTCGTTTTCAAGCTAATCCTAAAGAGTCCTACTTAGAAGCTGTCAAAAGGATCATCCGATATATAGCTGGTACAGTTAACTGTGGCATCTTTTATACCTTCGACACTAATGTGGAAATTGCAGGATATTCTGATGCTGACTGGGGAGGAAACTTAAAGGAAAGAAAAAGTACTTCAGGGGGATGTTTCTTCATTGGCAACAATTTGGTTGCCTGGCATAGCAAGAAGCAAAATTGCATCTCTCTACTGCAGAAGCTGAGTATGTTGCAGCTGGGAGTTGCTGCACGCAAATGCTTTGGATGAAGCAAATGCTCCATGATTACGGCATCCATCAAGGTAAGTTGTCTATCTTTTGTGATAATACCAGTGCTATCAATATCACCAAAAATCCTGTTCAACACTCTCGAACAAAACACATTGATCTGCGCTATCATTTTATTCGAGATTTGGTTGAACAAAACATTCTTGAATTAAGCTTTATGCCCACTGAGAGTCAACTTGATGATCTATTCACTAAGCCTCTTGACACTGCTAGGTTTGAAATGTTGAGAAATGCCCTTGGAATCTGTTCTAAGCAGTAAGATACTAGAATGTCTGTCCAATGTTGATAGAGAGATTAATGATCTGAGTATACTTGGACCACTATCACTCGTGAACTGGATATGTTTTCAACTATGTATATCCTATGACCATGCCTTATTCTGGACTAATGCTTATGTACTCATGAATAATCATTGACTCCCTTCACATTACTATGTTATTCACTTATTACTTTATGTGGTGGCAAGTTTCGTGTTCATTGTCATGGGAGAATAGTTGAAGAGGCAAAATGTTTAATATGCTCAGATGACAAATTTTCTACTCTCAAAGTAATCAGGTCCTTGTTGTGGTGAACTTTCAAGGATTTGTAAGAAACGAGAATGATTATATGTATCCTATCACTCAAAGTAATCAGATCTTGGTTGTGGTGAACTTTCCAAGGTTTGCAAGAAACAAGTTGGTAGGTGCATCGTGTACATCTATTATGAAACTTCAAACAACAACTCAAGACTCTCTTCTTGGAGCATCCTTGTTATGCTCAGTACCCTAAGATCGTCTGGTCTGGGAGTTGCTAAGACGAGTCTTGCTACATGAGTTCTTGTTTTACACCAGAAAGAAGTTTATGCCTCCAATCATAAGTATTTGGGAAAAATATGTCCCCTTCCATCTCGGAGATCTCCTGAGCTTAATCTATGCGTGCTGTTTATCCTCTTCACTTCTTCTCTCCTTCACTGAACATGTTTTACGCCCCATGTACTGCTAATGCTCACCATACGTACACTCGGTCATGATTGATAATGAGTACACACCCTATTTGTTGATGGAATACATCGTGGTCACTACATGGAAATATGTTCTGTTCATTAATTGATTCGTGCTCCTTGTGTTTCAACTCTGCTTTCATCTCTCTATTTAATATGACCACTGCATTCATTACCTTGCTACTTAGCTAAAGAATAGATTGTGTGATACGTTCGCTGATTCTGTGCTTCTAGTTGTCACTTTGCATCCTGACTTAATTGCACTTACTTCTCTTATTGGTTACGCCTCAATTAAGAGGGAGACGAAATCTGCATACGTGTATCTCGGAGAAATCAATTGTCATAACTCTTTTCTTTTTACGACGTTATTCCAATCGGTGTGTCTTTTGGTTTTCCCAAACCCTACCGGTTCTCTATATCTAGTATATTCTGTCTCTCGGATTTTATTCTTGGTTGTCTCAGTGTGCAGGTTCTCTCATCATGGTTCGCACCAAGATCACCACTCGCCTTGGCGGACACCGGCGTCTTCCTCCTCCTGATGAGGGCCTTCAGGCCGCTGCCAGAGCCGGCATCCTTCATCCTGGCATGCACCGTGAACGCAGCCGCAGCCCTCCTCATCGTCCCCCTCCTTCTGATGCCCCCTCTGCTGTTCCTCCTCCTCCTGTTTCTCTGGATAGCCTTCATGACACTATCCTGGTAACTGACTGGCGGCTTGCCTGTCTTACTACTGACTTGGACGACATGCACTCTCTTATGGTTCGCACTCATCATGCTGTCACCAACCTCACCAAGGAGATCCGGAACCTGCAGCGTCCCCCTCCCGGGTTTGACGCTCCAGGTCCCTCCACCGCTGTTCCAGCAGCCGTCGCCCCTGCGGAGAGCTCGACTTCGATGGACAATGAAGAATTTCAAGACCATGTCGTCAAGCTTATGGAGGAAGTCGAGGGGCATTCCCATTCAAAGGGGGAGAAGTAAAAGACTTTTTCTTGTTATTTCTGTTTCTGCATGTTTTTAATTTTGATGGACAAAATTTTTTATAAGCACAGATACTTTTGGGATGCTTTCTATTATTTTTAAGTAACTTTATTTTGGCAACTTGGATCAGGAAAAGGATGGAAACTGATTCCTTTATCCAAGTAGCTCCTTGTCCACAATATGTATATGTCTGTTGAAATCTAACATGCAGGAATACCAAGATGAAAAATTGTCATGTGTTGAATGGGATTGCCCAAAGGGGGAGATTGTAAGTACTTGGACTACTCCCTCCAACACATGACTTTCCCAAGATCTCAAGGACAACAGACATGCAAAGAATTAGGAGCGTATCTCTCCTAATTGCTCGTAGAAACAAAGGAAATAAAGGAAGATCGCATGAAGAGAATTGCAAGGAAGCTATCTCACTGATCTTGAAGATAAAGGTCTCTTTAATACATATCATATTTACATGATTCTAAATTGATATGCATTGATTTTAATTGATCTCAAAATCTCTCTTATAAATGCATATCCGATTACATGTACAAAACAGTTTTAAAACCTTTCCATGTTTATCTTATTCTGTGATTAAGATACGATTTGTTTGAGGGGGAATCCTGCCCCTATAAAAGGGTTTTCAAACTGATTTATTTGAGTGAGTTTTCGTTTTGCATAAAATTGGGTTTTGCTTGAACCTCTAGTTTTGTTGTTCAAATCGGTTTCAGAAAACTCTCTACTTGTTTCATGTATTCCATTGCTTAATCAATCACTTGCATAATTCATTCTCAAGATCAGTGAGAAGATTGAGTATGAGGATGATTGAATACAGATTGGCTAGTAGCTGATGTTCAATAAATTAGAAGTTAGAACAGTAGTAAAACATGTTAGCATCTGTTGCTAAGTGAAAGTGTTTGTTGTGAACAAACATTACTTGTATACTGTAAACTTGATTATTTCATATTGGATTGATTCTTCGTGTTGGCTACGTAAAAAGCCACGCAGTGAAGTTTCCTCAGTGGAGAGGTTTACACTGCGTTAGCAAATTTTTGTGTTTGTGTTATTTCAACTGTACCCTAGAATAGGGTTAGCATTCAAACCCTACAATAATTGTTCCATCTTGTAAAAACAAGTTGAAATATTATTAAAAAAATAAAAGGGTGTGTGGTATGCAATTAGGGGTGTGCAAATTTCACCCCCCTTATTTTTTTGGTAATATAAATTTTGTCTTTACTAACATAAATTTTGTCTCTACAATGAAACTCGGTCCGTCATTTTGTAAAAATGTTGTAAGACTTGGCCCGGCCCGGTCCAATCCCGCTACATATGGGTTGGCCCAGTCCGTTGATGATTCCTAGACAAATTGTTATAATTTTCAGTTGATGTAATAAAAAAAAAAGTTTCTATTGAGACCTCCAAATCTGCTCACTTGACCTCAATTTATTATGAATTATTAAATGACATATATAACCTATTATAAAATGACTATTAAGGACAATAATTATACCCAAAAAAATATTATATTTATTTTATGTAGACTTTCCAATTCAATAATATTATATTGTATTCCTTATTATTTTCCTTATCTAATTTCATTTTCCAATTTCACTACATAATCATTAAAGCATTCATATATATTTAATAAGAATTAAAAATATAAAAGATCATGTGACATAAAAATATATGATATATATGTTGAACACATATTGGTGAGGGAAAACAAAATAAATCCTCTTATGATTTATGACCTAAATCTAAAACAATCCTTTATATTTGCCAAAAAAAAAGTATTTAAATAATTAATCATGTGGTACAAAAAATACAGAAAAAATAAATAAACATTAAAAAACGAATGTTTTTTTTTGTTTGAGAATAAAAACAAATGATTTTTTTTTTTGCCCAGCTAAAATAGACAAAAAAAAATTTTAAACTAATAGTTCATGGCATTTTCTTGTTGATTAAACATTAATGTTTCAAACTCAAGTTTGATTAAGAAATGTATATTTAGTTAAGATTTATAGAATGATTAAATCATTGAAATGACTAAATTTTTTATTTTAAAGATAATAATTTGTTTACAAATTATATTAGTAAGATTATTTGAGGAATTTTAGTAAGGTTTAGTGAGCAAATTTAGTATTTGAAAATTTGATAAGAGGTGTAAAAAGAATAGAGGTCAAGTGAGTAAATTTAGAGGTTCCAATAGAAAAACACTAAAAAAAATAAGCAGAAAAGAATTTCTACTTTTTTGTTTTTTGTTTTTGAGCAACAAAAGGTTTTCTAATGCTGGTCGCTGACTGTCTTCTTGGATTTACTGGATAATGAACAAGAGAGAAGCAGAGAATAAATGGATTTCTAATATTGAATTGGCCTAGAATTTACTCTTGCTCAAGGATTGCCACCATTTTTCATTGAAAGGACTTTCATCCAGTTTTGAGCTTGTTAGGGTATTAGATCTAAAAGATGGTCCTATTATTCAAATGCCAGATGAATTTCCGAGTTTTATCTTCAAAATTTGGAAAGGATATATAGAACTTAAAAGAGCCCTGGAAAAGCATACTAGAACTTGATAACTATCCAAATATGGGCACTTCTTAACCGGAACGCAAGCATTATCAGACATGTAAGAAAAAGAGCTTTATGATATGTTCGAAGTAAGAAGCAAGTAAATAAAAAAAAGTTCTAAAACATGACACAACTCACTGAGTCATTTAGAATGCGATCACCATAAGAGGGGTAATGACAGTATTGAAGAAACAGGATGTTTATGAATGTCTGGAGTGTGGACTATTCCAAAGTTAAAACACATTCCAAAATTTCAGTCACTACCACAAAAAGAACTGAGGAAATTGGGAGAATGGTTGTACTCATTAATCATTTTGTTGTGTCCAGTCTCCACTCATCACTCATAATTGGGTGGTTTGGCCTGGGAAACAACCTGCTTATGGGACCGCCCTCTGTTTCCACAAATGCTGGGACGAGTCTGTTGTCGATATCAGAATACTTGCACAATGTTGCAATTCATTGAATCAATTTATTCCAGGGACTAGCACTGTGGTACCCAATCATTTCAGCTTATGCCATTAAACTTTTACCTTGCAACTCTTCCCAAGAGTACATCTCCTCTATATCTTGTGTCTTATGTGTTGCGTGCTACTCACAAATTGAATCGGCATATATATATATATATATACACACACCACTTTCCGGCCACATTTTTACATCTTAACCGTTTAGTTTTTAGGTCATAGTGTATAGATCACCTCTACAAAATTTCAGCCAATTTGGTGATTGTTAAGGCATCCAAAACTGCATTTTACACGAACGGACCGAATCTGTCGAACCGGAACCGTTCGTATTTATAATGGTAAATTCCAGTTTTGGATGCCTTAACGATCACCAAATTGGCTTAAATTTTGCAAAGATGATTTATACACTAGGACCTAAAAAATGAAATGTTAAGATGTAAAAATGTGGCCGGAAAGTGGTCGAAAACAGGAAATCCGTACCGTCCGCTCGGTACGGACGTCTGCACCTGAGACGGACTGTGTATATATATATATATATATATATATATATAGACCACATAAACTGGACTGAACCACATCTACATGACATCTGAAGATGCAAGACAACTATAGAAAGCTACGACTGAGTATGAAATTATGGCAAGTAAAATATAGAAGTAAGCCACAACTCAACATAAATAATGGTAATCCTCAATTAATCATGTGGATAAGCTATCTCCTGCTAGGAGTCGGTGCAGCAATCACAATTTACAAACGGCCTAGAAACTGTCATAATCTAATTACTGCACAATCTTACGATTTAAATGTATAAACACACATACCACACCCAGAATACCAGTTTCCCTTGATAAACAATCATTAACTGAATTCAATGCTTACTTGAGAAGTTGACATACTTGGTGTTCCAATCATCGGAAAAAGAGATGTGAGGTTTCTACATAGAAGTCAGTCCCTTCTACAGCAAATATTGAATAAATGAACAATAGTCCAACACAGGCCTATAGATTGGTGGAAGATGCACCACAGATGCTCCTTGCGCTCCCATAAGAACTTTAGGCTACGGAAGGACCCATGACGAAGTAAAGTAGGCTATGCATAACCTGAATACAGTGACAGTCCAACAAAGGCATTGCAGTTGGAATATGGATGCACATACATTTGCCAGGCCTTGTAGTCCCTTCTGATATTGAATGTTAATCAAACTATAATTTTTACCATTAAATGAAAAAGAAACAAGACCATCTAGCATTGTCTCCAACAAGTTATAAATGAAGACCACGGAAAATTTGGGAATTACCAAAACCCTGCTAGTAAATAAGTAGTGCAGCATCAGGTTACGAAAACTTTTGCATCTTGGATATCCACATTCCCTTGGTACACACTCAGCAATTGAGGTACTCGATCAAGGTACTTAGTCACGAATTTCTCCAAGAATTCTTTCTCTGCAGGCTGCAAAACATAATTCAAATTCAAATTTTCATTTTTCAACCCTCGCAACATCAACACTTTAACAACGGAACACCTTGGGATTATCCTCTTCTCGAAACTGAATGACAAAACCAGAGGGTGTTTGGCAATCATTCGCGAAGGCCATCCCATCTTGTTCACCAAAAAATCCATTACTTGCATTAACTTTTTCACTGACATAATCATACAGGGAGGGTGCATCCTGAAGGCAGAGAAAACATCATCCTCAGACCAACCCCACCTCATCATATAAACTTGGCGACAATGATCCAGCTTATTCTTTCTACACAATGCACGTATTGCCCACAAGGATCTTGAGTTTTCCATATCAAATCCCATTTCCTTGACCTCAAGCACAGCTTTTGCAAATTTTTCATGGTTTACAATCACATCATTAGTACAATGAGTAAGCAACCGAGAAATGCATGATTGCGGCATACCCAATTCTATCAAAAGCTTAATATTTGGCACCAGAATATTACACTGGTTAGCCGAAAAAATCCGAGAGCCACGCTTCAAAACTGCAATAACATCTTGCTCAGAAAGCAAACTCCTAATAAATTTATGTACCGGTATAATCTGTTTCTCCAAGCTGTGTCCCAAAATATTTGGATTCGAAGACACAACTCTGGCAAGGTCCTGCCTTGAAAGTCCAACAGAGCTGAAATACTCGAGCTTTGGCAAAAGGGTTTTCTCGAAATCGGCAGCAAGGAATTTTGGGCATGACCTAATAACCTGTGCGATCTGGGTTCCAGAGAAGCCATGGTTTCTGAAATGGGCCAGAACGGAGTCTGCTCTTGCTCCGGAATCCAACTTGACCCGCTTGGATGCTGAAATGGCTCCTTCCGGTGACAAACCACATGAGTTTATCAAGTAATTCACTGTGAAACTGTGCTCTAGTTTTGGAGAGACAATGGTGTGTGTGCAGAGGAAGTGATGAGTTTGAAGAGAAAACAGTGAGGGTTTTAGATCTCCAACGACATACCTTTTGGTTTTGGAAGCAAACGTAGTGAAAGAAGCCAATCTGAACATGGTTGTGGCACTGATATGCAGAACCGCTATCTGGGTTGTTCGGTCTTTTTCTTCCACAGCGGTCGAGAGAAATGTAGAACACTAGAATGCCAGAGAGTTGGGGTTTTCCGGTTTTGGGTTTTACCAGTAAAACTGTAAAAGTTCGCAGTTATTTGCCCACTTGACCATTTCTTTTTTTTCTTTTTTATTTTCTTCTTTTAATTATATTAAAATTGAACGCATAACACTAAAATTTCACACGTGCGAACGCTGTGTTTTGCACTCACAAAGCACATGCAAAAACGCTAGTATATATATTAAGACGAAATGAAAGTATTAAAATGTTATATGTATATTGTGTTGTGTGAGATTGGTTAGAGTTTAAAATTAACTTTAGTAATATGAGATTAGTAGTGATGCATTTCTGTTCATTTTTAGTTGTCATATTGACTATTGTTGCAATCATCTTGAGAAGCTTGTCAGCCACAATGCTTAGCACGACCCCGTACTCGGAATATCCGAATCCACGGCACGGCTTCATCCCCCATGACCGCCAAAAGGGCGTCATCCTTACATCGCAAGACCCTCTAGTTTTAGGACTATTGATCGACTTATCTTGCTCAAACATACACCAGTCCACGAAGGGCGTCATCCTCATGTCATTTTTAGCAGCTTGATATTTTAGCCGTTGCCAAAAAACAAAATGTAAAAAGTATGGATAGCCCGCAAAAAAGACAAAATGTAAAAAGGTACAACATTAGACTTGTCAGTAGACTTGTTGTGAGTTGTTGTTCGGTTTTTTTTTTTCAGATGACATACAAGCGTTCAAAGAAAACTTGGTATAAAGCTGAGAAAGTAGAAAAGAGACAACGGAGAAGGAAAGTATATAGAGGAAATGGTAAAACATTTGATTGCTCAAAGTCATACATCAAGACATTAAATCATAAATCTTCAAAGAGCAACCCTTCCGCTGAGCTGTAATTGCTAGCAGAAACCATAACTCAACATGCTGGTATGAGCATTGGAATACACGATAATGATAACCAGATTGAATACATCAAAGCCTACTGAACTTGAGCACCGGAATGCTGGTACGAGCTTGCAGCATTAATCATTTGTAGAATTCAAAGTCAGTGTCAGGCTTCTTCACGTTGGTTTGGTAACCCTTCTCAAAGTCCTTTGGCAGTATGACATATCGGTTCTTTCGAACTGCATGCATTCCTGCTTCTTGACATATAGCTGTAATCTGTAAAAAAATAGGTACCCAACCAGTTATGAATTATGATAGTTACCACATGATCAAAATTATTTAGGATAATAAAGATATGAGACCACCATAAAAGCCTTCAGCATGTTTAGAGTTCCTAGAGGTGAAGCCAAACAACACAAAGCTCAAATGCATCACCGTAAAATTTAAGGTGATCTACTATGGGTTCCTAAGTTCTTAAACAATGTTGCAGTATTCAAGGCAGTACTATCTACAGGTCAATCCCAGGATTTTAACGGCGTTGTTATACCATTCACATGTGGCAATTTTTGCGAAATCTGCAAATCTGCCTCAGAACAGTTGTGTTATATATGTGTGTGCATATGTTATATCAAAACTCAACTCATACAGCTGAGTTCCCCACCCCAACATCACACTCACAATAAAGGGGGGGAAATGACAGCACACAATACTTTTTAACAGAAATCCATGTCTCACCTCAGCAGCGCTGATTTTATCTGGCCGTGAGACATAATCTTCCAAGTCTACCTCATCACTCAAGTTCATTTTAGCAGTGCAAACCTGCACAACAAATAAGCAACCTGGCATCAGATTGCCTACAAGATACAAACTTTTGATAAAGAGGAAAGATAAAAGGAAAATGTGCATCTACGAAACATAAGTCACAATACCCAGAGACTATGAGCAAGAATGTGGCTACATGGGATAAACATATGGACATTGGGTGCAGCTCTACTTTGGGGTGTGCAATTACTTTGCAACTAAATATGAGGGATGATGTCTAGTTTTGAAAATAATGGGGGCATTGGGGGGAGTAGCATGTCTATCAACATGGATGAGAAAGAATGGACAAAGTTATAAAACCAATTCTGATGAGAAAGAAGAACTACCTCACAAAACAAAATACTCGTGGAAAGATCCACTGATACATATATGGATATTACTTACCTGAAAAACAAGTCTTTTTTGCCGCCTATCAGGCAAAGGGAATTCAATTTTTCGATCAAGCCTTCCAGGACGCAGAAGTGCAGGATCCAAAGTGTCAGCACGATTAGTCGCCATTATGACCTTAACATTCACAGTCTGGTCAAACCCATCCATCTGCAAAAGATATAAATTCCAAATCGACTTAGAAAACTGGCAAGAAATAGAGCGTAGGGTCAAATTTTCATTTGTCATTTAGAGAATATATATACTCCAAACGATGCATTTGCATGTCCCAGTTCAAATATATTTGCAGATTTAAACAATCAAAATGTTTATTCTTTCTTTAGCAGAAATATTTCTGTTCTTCAAGATAAAATCTTCCTGGAACTACCTGATTGAGGAGCTCCATAAGAATTCGCTGAACTTCTCTATCAGCTCCAGTTTGAGCATCAAACCTTGCAGTAGCAATAGCATCCACCTCATCAATAAAGATGATGGCAGGTGCATTCTCCTTGGCGAGACGGAAAACATCACGGACCATTCGTGGACCCTGACAAAGAAACCAAATCATCAAAACAAATTGCATTCCTTCTAATATCAGTCAAACTGAGGCAAATGTAAAATTACAATCTCCTTGCAGCACTTGCTAAAGAGCATTTGTTGTTCCAAAATAGTGAAAAGGACGTGTGGACTGAAATAAAACACAAAAAGATAGCCTACGACAATATTTTTAGAAGTACTTACCTCACCCAAATACTTCTGAACAAATTCTGAACCAACAACTCTAATGAAGGCAGCAGTTGTATGATTGGCAACAGCCTTAGCCAGCATGGTTTTACCAGTTCCAGGTGGGCCATACAGCAATACACCACGTGGAGGATCTATTCCAATCTGTTTGTATAAGTCATGGTGTGTAAGTGGAAGTTCCACTGCTTCACGGATTTCTTGCTTTTGAATGTCGCAACCCCCGATATCCTAAATACCAGTTGAAAAAAATAAACTACTATCAGTATGATTGTATCACATGATGATAACAGAGTCTTCCGTATGGGCATTTGGCCAACGGAGGGAAAGGACAAAAAGATGAACCACACAAAATAACATCTTGCCATACAACCAACATTGATACTGCAATTGTTTTAACAAAACTAATGAAAATTGCCTCTAATATAGTGATCAGCTTGGGTTGGTTTGGTTACTACTATTTATTATCTGAACTCACTATTTATTATCTGAACTCAACCAAACAGACTTATAATGAGTTATGTGGCAGTTGCTTGTTTATATCTTCATTTATTTTGTAGAATTCTTATCTAATAATATATTGAAAAAAGTATATGCATATTGTATAGCATCCCAGTTGGATTCGTAACCGAGTCCTAATGCAAGAACTGTATGAAATTCTTAGACCATGCTGTAGCCATGACCAGTCCAGACAACAACAGTGAACATGTTTCCAGTAGCGCAAAAGTTCTAAAAGAAAAGGAAAAGGGTCCTAGTTAAAAGGCATGATAGCAATCAGATAGATTCCATCATATGATAGCCATTCCAGCCACAAAACTAGAAAACTCACCAAAGGTAAAAACACCCCCAATCAAAATTTGTTTGAACACCCCAATATCTTAACCTAAACATGTGGAGTCGGGCATAATTAAGCCTGTACAGAAGGTTGACAACACAGGTAGACTTCAGAAAAAAAAAAAAAAACTCAATGAACAATAAATTCTCCTCGAAGTGCTTTTAAGAAGAGCTCAATTATAGCTAACTTCCACAAATTCAAAGCCCCAACAACATTCTATTCAATTCAATTAACCCTTTCCTTCCGAGTCCACAAATTTACATTATATACCCTAAATTGAACCTTTCCATCACTCACGAAACTGAACTATGCAACCTTTGGTACAGTTTTGGGCAAAAATCAATCAACTTTTAGAGTTATTCTTTCATGTGTCAATAAGCAAAACTCTTCAGAAAAGCTCAATTATCGCTAATTTCCCCCAAACCCCCAGCAACGTTCTATTCATTCCAATTACCCCTTTCAATTCAAAGCGCACAAAATTTTACAGAAGAAACCCTCAATTTCATTCATAAGCCTAATTAAATTCCAATCAAATATTCCAACCAAAAAAAAAAGAATAACAGAGGCGTGGCTTACGTTATAGGTGACGTCGGGCTTCTCGCTCTGGCTGAGCAGCGATATACTGGAGTCGGCCTCCGGCGGCAGAACGTCGACGAGGGCGTTGGAGTGGCGGTGCAACGCGACGGAGGCGGACGGCTTCAGATGCTCTCGGTTAATAGTGCTGAGAATCCTGACATAGTAATTCGAGCCGGTGGTGGACCCGACGATGCCGTTGTTCTGATCCACCATCTCCATGAACTGTCCGATCACCAGAGGCACCGACTGGATCCTCTTCACCTCCTCCTGGGCGCGGAGGAGCTCGCGCTTTAGATTCTTCTGCTCGTCTTTGACGTACTCCTCTTGGATGTCGATGAACTCCAGCTGACGTTGCAGGGACTTGAGGCGGCTGTAGAGGTCGTCCTCGTCGGAGGATTGATGCTGGTCGGTGAGCTTTAGGTCGGATCTTGTGGATGGGAACGAAGCGGGTGGCTCCGCCGCGGGTTTTGGGTCCAACACCATCGCGGACGCTGCCATTGTTACTGGCACTCTTTGCTTTCGATTCGATTCTTCGAGAAAATAAAAGGTGAGAGAAAACTGGAGCTCCTGGCCTATCTATCTCATCTATATATATAGGGAAAAATTCACCAACGGTGTCTGGACACTTAAGGGACTTTCAGAATGATACCTGAACTTACAAAGTTATCAATGTGATACCTGGACTCATTTTTTCTTATCAATGTCGTACCTACGGCCAATTTCCGTAATGGCTCCGTGACGGAAATTGGCCGTAGGTATCACATTGATACGAAAAAATGAGTCCAGGTATCACATTGATAACTTTGTAAGTTCAGGTATCATTCTGAAAGTCCCTAAGTGTCCAGACACCGTTGGTGAATTTTTCCCAATTTTGCACGTGAGTCACTTAATGAAGACAAAATGACCGATTTACCCTCAAATTTTCTTTCTTTCTTTCAATCACCAAGATAAATCATCTTGCTCGTCCGATTCCCACCGCCGCTGCGTCTCAATCCACCTTCATGCACCACAGATGTTTCTGGTTCCCCCAACTTCAAATCCTATAGCAAATTGAAATTGTGCATTGAGGCTTCACCGCACACTCCGAGTTCATCCCCGCCGTCGTCGCCAATGACTTGACCACAACAACCTCCACCACCTCACAACAACGTCATCCTCCACTGCTTCTCGATTGGGTTTGGGGATAAGGACCGCTTCTTCCTCCACCCGCTAGCCAAATAGTGGAGGCTCAAGGCCACATTCTAAAGGCCACCGGCCGGAAGGACAGCCACAGCAAGGTTTGCACCACCAAAGGCCCCAGGGATCGCAGCATCAGTCTCGTCGCCCACACCGCCATTCAATTCTACGACATGCAGGACCGGCTTGGATACGACCAGCCTAGCAAGGTCGTCGATTGGCCGCGCAGGACACGCAGAACGTGAGCCTCAATTTCTCGATGGTGGAGGCTCCGAGTCCTTTGTTTACTAATCGGCGAGGCACAATGGTGGGTAGCAGCGGAGTGGCGAAGCTGGTGAATAAGAACAGCTCGAATTTTCTGCAGGTGAGGATGGTGTTGAGGCCGAAGTTGTTAATCTTTGTCTGCCTAAAATTGCCTCTGATCGAAGTTGGGCTAGAGGCCGAAGTTGTCTGCTAAACCGATGAAGTTGCAGGTGAGGATGGTGTGGAGGTGGTGTTGCATGTCGGGAAGAAGGAGAGGATGGAGGGGTGTGATTGGAGCTGTGATTTGAGAGTGCAGGGCTGGCGGGGTCTGAGTTTCTGATCAATGGTGTATAAAAGGGGGTCGGAGGAGAGAACGAGAGTGGTGGTGATCAAGTCATTGGCGGCGGCGGCGGGGATGAACTCGGAGTGAACGGTGAAGCCTCAATCCACAATTTCAATTTGCTATAGGATTTGAAGTTGGGGGAACCAGAAACATCTGTGGTGCATGAAGCTGGATTGAGACGCAGCGGCGGTGTTTGATCGGCGATCGGCGGTGGGAATCAGACGAGCAAGATGATTTGAATCTTGATGATTCAAATCAGGGGAAGAAGAAACCAGAAAAGAAGAAGAAGAAGAAAGAAAGAAAGAAAGAAGAATAAAGAAAAAAAGAAAAGAAAAGAAAGAAAGAATTTGAGGGTAAATAGGTCATTTTGTCTTCATTAAGTGACTCACGTGCAAAATTGGAAAAAATTCACCAACGGTGTCTGGACACTTAGGTACTTTCCAAATGATACCTGAACTTACAAAGTTATCAATGTGATATCTGGACTCATTTTTTCGTATCAATGTGATACCTACGGCTAATTTCCGTCACGAAGCCGTTACGGAAATTGGTCATAGGTACGATGTTGATACGAAAAAATGAGTCCAGGTATCACATTGATAACTTTGTAAGTTCAGGTATCATTCTGAAAGTCCCCTAAGTGTCTAGACACCGTTGGTGAATTTTTCCCATATATATATATAGAACCTTGCTCAAGTGCGGATAAGCAAAAAGCTACGGATTTCCATATTTGATCAACTTTCTGATTACATTTTCACATCTTAACCGTTCAGTTTTTAGGTCCTAATGTATAGATCAACTCTACAAAATTTCAGCCAATTTGGTGATCGTTAAGGCATCCAAAATTGCAATTTACACGAACGAACCGAATCTGTCCAACCGGAACCGTTCGTGTACATTGTTGTAAATTGCAGTTTTGGATGCCTTAACGATCACCAAATTGGCTGAAATTTTGTAAAGGTGATCTATACATTAGAACCTAAAAACTGAACGGTTAAGATGTGAAAATGTGATCGGAAAGTGGGTTAAATATGGAAATCCGTAGCTAAGAAAAACTGCGGACGTCCGCAGTGGAGAAGCTCTGTGTGTGTGTGTGTGTGTATATATATATATATATATATAGAGAGAGAGAGAGAGAGAGCAGTTAGTTACAAAATAAAAGACTAAAAGTGATTTGTCAAATTTTCAAAAAAATTACCATCTACAAGAAGTAATTAGATAGTTTTATTTTATTTTATTTTTATTTATTTTTTATTCTAGAAAGACTATATAAGATGTACTTATTATTAGTTAACATAGTTAGTTGAAAGTTGAAACGAATATTAAAGCACCACAATCGAGAATATTCTTATGAAACGGATTTTGAGTATCAATTATCAATGGATCAGGTTGTGCCAAACTCGCTCTTAACCTAGGGCGAGAATCCATCGAACCTATGGGTCTCCTACACTCTCTAGCAGAACCCACGGCCTGTGACGCCATTATGTCACCTTGTGGCGTCACCATGTCACCATCCATGGCGGCGGCGCCGTGCTCAGCTCCTCTGGGTGGAGCCATGTCCTCTTGATGGGACATCAATCCTTGCAAGCATGTTTGCAGAAAGTATATGTGATCTCGTCACTTTTATGGGATCGAGATGAGACATAGTGGGGACAGATCACGACAATCCATGTCTTTCCTGTTGAACGTTGATGTTCTAATCTCCCATTAACGACAGGAAGATTGTCTCATCAAAGTGACAATCCGCAAATCTAGCTATAAAGAGATCGCCTATCAAGGGTTCTACATAGCGGACTTACAGTTAGAGATTTATATCCAACACAAATATGGATGCATTCGTTGCTAATGACCCATTTTAATGCGTTGTGGCGGCGCGATTGGCACAGAAACAACACATTGAAATATGAGTAAGTACGAGATATCAGACTCGCACCTAGTCACGAGCTGTAACGCAAAGAAAGGTGAATGGTAGTGGGTCGTAGAAGAATTAGTATAGCTACATGTGATATTGCATAACCCCAGGCGGAAAATATTGGTGCGCATTACCAATGTCCGGGCCACCATCGTAGTCATTTAATAGTGGCTATCCGCGAGACCATTTGGGTGTGTACATGGGGATATGATGCCCAACATTAATCCCCAATGATATGCAATAGTCATCGAAAGTCTTCAATGGAACTCTCTAGTATTATCAAGTCGAATTAACTAAACGAGATGATTCGGGTAATGATCCCGTAGCCATATGATCTGGGCCTGGAGTTTATCATAAGCAGCATTATGAGTGGACGATAGTGCGACATGTGATTAGCATGTCTGCGCGTCAAACAACACCATAAAACATCTAAACAGTCCGCAACTTGGTTAAACAGGTCCTCAGAATCCCCTTGGATTCTATGAGAACACGTGTCCTTTGCATAAGATGGTCTCAATCCTTATTTAGCTAAAGAGCAAGCTTTCCAGAACTAAAGATGGGTTTTAGAAGCAACTAATGAGGATTTTGGTTGAACCACAAAGCCACAATTGACCTAAGAAGTGGAGAGAGGAGACAAATCACCATGTATGGCATCAATGCCATTTCTACGCCGTAGGGGGCATGACAACGCCGGTGTTAGTTGATCGGTGGTGGGTGGCGGCGGCGCCGTGAGGCTTGGTGACGGTCCATTTCCCTCTTTGAATAGATCTGTGATTCGTACTTCTCTTCGTTCTGAAGAAAGGATGTCCATGTGAAGTCTTTAATATACGGATCATCATGTCACGAACCTAGGTGTCCCAAAAGGTCATTCCAAAGCCTATATGTGTCAGAACCCTACAAGGTCATCTCTTATGATGTTGTTGTATTAATTACTCAAATAGTGGTTACATATAACCCACTAGAGTGACACATAAGCTTCTCTAATGCTCGTTTTCGTTCGTAATCATTAAAGGTAATGCAAAGGAACTTATGTCCATTCTCACTAGGTGTTTCCACATGGAAATTGTTGGCTCTAATATCTTTTAAATAATAAAGTTGGAATTAATATATGTCCAGGACATGAAATAAAAGAATCGACACTTTACTAATGATAGCCAATGATTACATAAAAATTTCTGACCAAAATCTAATTCAAAATAACTATAACCAAATCTAGACAAATAGCTGTTACTCAATCCTTTCTGTAACTCCAATCTAATAGTGACTAGGTAAGGTAAGGCGAGATTTTGGTGGAGCAATGCTCACTTGTAAATCATTCTTTAAACCTTTCTTAGACATCGCATTCAATTGGATAAGCCTAGTTGTGAAAGAGTTATGACTATTGTCATTTATTGATAATGTTCAAGGCAAAATGCCATTACATTTATTCTTGTAAAATAAAGACTATTAATCAAAATTTGCGACATCAACATTGTTTCTCTTGCCAGATTTAGAGTCTGCAATAGTGAGATTGACGTCATTCTCATCTCCATCTTCTTCTTTAGCTGCGAGATAAGCTTCATGCTCTCTCATATCTTAATATATCTTGTATTGTACAGCTTGTTTTTCACTCGCATTAGAGCACTTAAACCAATGCTTTGAAGATCTACATTTATAGCATCCTCACCCTTTAATTGAGATGCCTCTTGTGCATTTAGACGTCCCCTAGGGACGTTGGTGGCGTCCACCCACCACGGCCGGTGGTGCTGGCTCTACCTCTCCCACGCTGGCCAATGTTGCCACGTGTCCGCACATCAATCTGGTGGTTTTTCTTCCTTTGTAGGGTAGTTGTATGGACCCACATGTCCATTTTGTGGTCCCTTAACTTTAGGGTTCCGCTCCTTGCGCCCTCCTTTAGGTGCGCTATTATAATTCACCTCATGTACGCTCTTAGTTCCAACGGGCCTTGAATTATAGTTTTTCACTAGTATATTGTCATGTTTTCTCAACAACTGACATAGCAATGATAAGCTGATGAAACCTTATAATTCATCTAGCATTGCACTCAAGCCTATATTGCTTTGTAACCATTTATGCTAAAACGGGGAAGGTTGAGAGGTTTTTCCCAATTAATTCCTATTCTGTGAGCTCTACTCCATAGAAGCTCATTAGTAGTAAGGTGATTCTTGACGTTATTCACCCATCGGTGATAACCAATGTCATTCGAATCTAGTTTAGTGAAGTCGAGTTTTTGCAGGTTTGCATTCGACATTCAAAAAAGAAGGAGAATAAATTAGTTTCGGAGTATAATACTTCCACAACAACTAATTAAGGATTTCTGAGCCTCTTTGCTACCAAGAAATCGATTTTCAAGAAGTTTGGATTAGACTGAAACAATGATGTTTGAATGGTCAATTTTTGATGCTCACGAACGCTCTTAGTTCGTAGTTTAGCATGAACTCCTCACGATTCCGCTTTTATGAATCAAACCCACGTTACAAGAAAGGTGGGATGTAGAAGAAGGGATTTTGAAAGTCCCCAAGTACAACAAAATAAAAATTAAAAGAAAGCAGGAACTTTTATAAAAACTTACTCGGTGTTTTCTTGTTACCTTATCTTGCTTAGCGAGGCTAATGCATGCGCGTGTTGATGCAGGCGTGCGAGGCTGATCCTATTTTGCGTAGGTGTGCAAGAGGTGCACAGGTAGGCACGGGCGGCGGCGCACTAGGTAATCCTAGGGTGGGGTTCTAGGGTTTCAGAGCTTAAAGAAGAAGAAATAATGATTTTTGGCTTCTGATCAGGGTTAGGTCTCGTGCTGATAACATGTTTAAAGAATATAGAATTGGGAGAATAGTTGTGTCTTTCATTGATAATACTAGCCCCTATATATAGGGAGTACAAGTACATAATTATGGAGTATAAAGAATCATATTCTAATTATAACTAGGAATTTAGAACGTTCTCTCCTATTACAACTATAAAAGTAATCATAGTTTGACAAGGCACACTAAGTCAAATATCCTTCAACAATATGATTTTCACAATAATAGTTACACTCTTATGAAGTATGAAGAGAACGACAGTATGCGATATGAGAACAAGATATGAATACACTCAGCAATTTTGAAGCTGAATTGCAATTTTTGAAATGACACCATCCTTATACATACAAGGCGAGTAGGTGACTCTTGTAGGTAGACCTAGTTCAAGTGAAGATATAACATGGTAAAACCCTTCAAAGCGAGTTTAGTGCTAAACAGGTAAAAGAATTTCCAAAAAGAGAAACACATAATGCAACCTACATGATACATGCTCGGAAGAAAATGAAGAATACTAATAGTACTAGATTGAGAGAAGACAAGCCCTCCGCCATCCATTTTTGAAGGGAATCAAACTCTTTTCTTCTATGTCAAGTGTTAACCGATCTCTATGGCTCTGTACAGTAATGTTTTTTTTTTTTTTGAAATGCTGTGCAGTAATGTTATAAAATGGCAAATTGGCAACTAATATTTTTTGTTTTTGTGTTTGTTTATGGTCATAAAGGCCCAGTGGTTGGTTGGGTTGTAGTTTATTTGGGCTCTGTAAGTTGGTTGGTAATGGCTGGGCTGGGCTAGGTTGGGTTGGGCCCTCCGGAGGTGGATGACTTTGGCGCCAACGTCGGCTGAGTTTGAAGTGCGAACACATTTTTCAATAGCAAAGTCGAAATAGAGTATCTGTATACCAATCTGCCAGCGATACCCATAACTGGAATGTGTAACCAGTGCCAGCCCTGAGGGCTGCCCAGTGAGGCGGCCGTCTCAGGCCACCGATTATCGGAGGCTCCAATTTAAATAATTGCCTCAGCTATGTTTCTATATATATAATATTTGTGGCAATACAACTTACATATGCATCTAGCATAGCGGAAAAGTGGCTTTGACATATGCAAATGCACTCAACCTTCCTATGTTTAAATCTCCAGAGCGCGATTCCTAGCCCGTTTATTTTTCTTTCTTTTATCCTTCTCCTTGTCTTTTTTTTCTTATTTTATTTTCTGCTTTTTTTTTTCCTCTCCTTTCTTCACTTTCTTTTAATTCTTCTTTCTAGATACCAGGTTTTATATTTTTTTTCTTTTGAGAATATACCAGGTTTTATATTTAAACATAGGGTTTTTGTCCATTTACACCATTTTTAGAGATTTTTTTCCCACTTACCCCACTAAGTTTTTTTAATTCCCTCTTACCCAAAACACTCTAAGGAGGTCTTCCCTAATACCCCATTAAGATTTTTTTTTTGTTTTTCTTATTTTTTTAATACCATTTTACCCTCACCTTTGTTACTTAGAGAGAGAGAGAGAGAGAGAGAATGGAAGAGAGATAAACCATAGGGGACTTCGCCGGAGTCCGATCACCGGCAGCCAGATTCCGGTCACCGGCCGCCGGATTCCGATCACCGGCTACCACCCACCGGAAAGTTTTTTTGCCCCCAATAGACGTCTATTGCCCCCTAATAGACGTCTATTGCCCCCCAATAGACGACTGCAATAGACGACTATCAGCCATGTATTGCCCCCCAATAGACGACTATCAGCCATGTATTTCCCCCCAATAGACGTCTATTGCCGCCCAATAAAGGGGCAATAGACGTCTATCAACCATGTATTGCCCCCCAATAGACGTCTATTAACCATGTATTGCCCTCCCAATAGACGACTATCAGCCATGTATTGCCCCCCAATAGACATGTATTGCCCTGGGCATAACACCATTTTGTAATAGAGATTGCAATAGAGATTAGCTTACCAAACATATACGGTTGAAAATATGCAATATTGCAATTCATATAAAACTCATAATGTACTTAAAAATGTATGGATAGCTTTACAATATATAATATAAAAAAACAATAGAACAAAAACTATCCTCCCACAGTCCCACCTGCCTTGTTTTCTCTACCACCACAAATCCACAATTAATAGCACTAGCAGCAGTGGAAGACAAACCCTTCACTTCTTCAAGACTCCCATAGCTCTTTCATTAAAAAATTGGGCTTTCAGAGATAACATGCGGAAAGAGAGAGAGAGAGAGAGATGAAATCCACCTGTCGTCTTTCATTTTGGATGACCACTTATCGAAAAATTATGACCTCTTCCCATTCTCCCTTCTTCCCGATTGCAGACCACCAGAGGTCGTCTTCAAGCAAGTGGCGTTGAGCCAAAATCCAACGGAAATTACGAAACCAAATCGACAGAAGCAAGCGACACCGGCTTCACCTACCTTGCGGCTTCGCGGCCATCACCGGCTCCAGAGGAGCCAACCACGACGACGGAGCCGAGGGCCGACGACGGAGCCATGGCTTCCTGTAATTCGAAGCTCTCTCTCTGTAAAGCGACACCAGGGAGCTAGGTAGAAGCAGTGAGCACGAAGAACAAGCATAAGGCAGAAGAAGATCCATAACTGGTTTTGGAAAACCTGAGGATGCTGTTGCTGAAACTAAGACCACATAACGACGTCGGTGAGAGGGGGGAGAGAGAGAGATGCAGTCGACGGTGGCGACAGCAGGCCCCTGTTCGTCGGGGTTTCGGCCCATGGAGGCCTAGGCGAGCCAGTCGCGGAGTTGGCAATGGCACTTTGCAGGGCGGAGAGAGAGAGAGAGCAATCTGAAAGAAATCGGAGAGGGACGAGGGAGAGGAGAGAGATCAAGGGGTTTATTAATTTGATTAAGGGCAAAATTGTCATTTTACTTCAAAATGGGTTAGTGAGAATAAAAATATCTTGCTGGGGTAAGTGAGATAAGTTTAACTCATTTTGAGGCTTTTGGTCAAGGACCCTTAAACATATACATATATAAGAATAATAAAGCACTAAAAAAAAATATGCCCAAAAGCACTCAAATTGAGACCTAAAAGGAATAAAAAATTGTTTAATTGCTAAAATGTGAAATTCAGATGAAGCCACATTTTTTTTTTTGCCTCAAGCCTCTACAATCTCAGGACCGGCCTTGTGTGTTACCATTGTGTCTTTTATCCATTTCTTTCCATATAAATACAGTTGACTACGCACACGTACCAACAACAACACAACCAAAGCTTATCAGAAAAAACGGCAACAACAAAAGCTTGCAATTTGATCACCACCTATGTAGTTTGCACTTTGTGTTGGGTGTGTGGATCCGACTCCACATAGGATAAGGATTAAGATTTCTTAATCCTTGATCAAAGAGGAGTTTTGATTGTTTCCTACCTACTTACATAATCCTACTTAGTAATGGTTTCTATGTCTATTGGGAATATGTTTCCAATGTCTTATAGGGTCTGGTTAGATATCTATAAATAGGGGCATAGGTTGTAGTAGTAGTGTTACGTTCCGAACCTAAATTTACTGATTTATTAATCATTAGGACGGTAAACGACATTTACTATCACTTTTACTGTCATTTCAGTACTTTTAGGGGCCCCTAAAATATGACTTTTTGTTCGGGTCAAAATTTGAGAAAATGTTCTTCATGAAAGTTGTAGAGGACCTTAAACCGAGCGCGTGCATATGTGGTACGTAAAAATCGGAGTTCATATACGAAAGTTATGGCCAAAATACTAAATTTACTGTTCATAGTAAGTTTCTATAAATAACCGAGTTACTGTGGTAAGTTTCCATTTTCGAAAACTTACCGAGCCCTCTCCCTTCTCTCTCCCCGATTCTCTCTTCCTCTCCGACCTCTTCACCTTCTTCCGGCCATAACTCCTCCATCCGGGGACGTATTTTGACGTATAAGATGTCGTTGGAAAGCTCTCTTCCTTCTCTTCATTTCTGGGTTCATTTCGTAGCTTAATATGAACTGTGAAAGGTGCAGCAACGAGAAGAAGAGGACGGTTACTGTAGCAGCTTTGAGTCAACGCCGATATTTTCCGATTCCGGCAGTCTCCGGCCACCAAATTAGCGTCGAAGGTTTGGTTTTTGACATAGATCATTTCCCCTAAGGTCTTTCATTTCAATTTGCAGTGTAGAGGTCGAATTAACAATTTCAATTTCTAGGGTTCTTGGAATTTCTGGAAAATTTTCACCGGCCAAATTGGAGCTCTTCCAGGTAATATTGAAACTTGTTGTAGTTGAGAAAGAGGTTGGGTTTGTTGTGTAGATGGTGCTGCCAAATTTTGGTGGCCATCGGAGGTGGCTGCCGCCGGCGCGTGGGGTCCACGCGCTGCCACTGTTGGTGGCGCGTGGGGTCAACGCGCTGCCACTGTTGGTGGCACGTGGAGGCGTGTAGGGCAGTGTTTTAATTCCAGTTTTTAGCCCATTAAATCCTATAAATTGTGTAGAGCTTGTATGTGAAGTTTGGTAATTTTTGGAGAAACTTGAAATTAATTATGAATTTTTGAAGTTTAGGGTTTCGATTATCGAATTATGAGAATCTGACCGTCGGATAACTCTCGGTTCTGCCTTGGAACCTTGAAATTAACGAATTGGTATTAGTGGTATAATTTGGGCTAAATCCGAGGAGAATTGGGAGGTGAAATTATGAGGAATTGATTTTAGGAATTGTATTAAATTATTGAAGAATTATTCACGGAATATAATTGTGTACAGGACGACGTACCGAGCTATTGCTCGATGACGGAACACGAATGCGTGATCGTCGGAATAGTACTATGAGTGGACTTTTGTTTTAAATAACGATGTATGCATTTATTTTCTTAAAATAATGCTCTAGTGATTATTCATATTACTTTTTGAGGAAATGAATTAATTTTCGGAAATTGATTTCGAATTATATCATGGATTTGCTTTCAATAATGAGTTTCAAAGGTTGGTTTTGATTTATAATATTATTTGATGAATTCCTTATTTCCGAGGTAAATTTCCGGAATTAAGCATATCCCTAATCACCGAGTTAAGCTCCTGGAAGATTTTTAAGATGAGTTTCAATGGAGTTGGATATTCTCAATTGTTTATTGACTTTCGGTTTTGGCATCGGTAATGCCTAATTAAGGATTTTGGATTTGGTTGGCTTCTTGGAGATTTTGAGAGATTTTTTGGAAATGGGATTTACCTATACTAATTTCCGGTTTTGGTTACGGATTTGAGAATATTTGGGTGTGTGGGTCACGCCGTCGATTTATTCCTATTTCTCACTTATCCATTTTGAGATTGAGAGTAATCTTGGCGTGCGGGGTCACGTCGTTGAATACATGGTTTCTATCTCGTGAGAAATGTGGGGAAGCTACATGGATTTACTGGTTTTCGATGATTTTGCCTCACCATACGCGGGTTATGTGATTAGGTCTCCTCCTCACTGACTTTGTGTTGGTGAGTGGCAGTTGAGGTAGCTTGTTCTCCTCCTCACCTACTTTGTGTTGGTGAGTGGCAGTAGAGGTGATTTATTCTCCTCCTCACGTGGGTGGCAGTCGAGGTTATTTAGTCTCCTCCTCACACAATCTATGTGTGAGTGGAAGTTGAGGTTATTAGTTCTCCTCCTCGCACAATCTATGTGTGAGTGGCAGTTGAGGGTAGGTAGAGCCTGGGAGGCTCCATTTCCCGTATGGTGATATCTCTTCCCCATATCCTATCATTTCTCGACTAGCGGGGCCTAGTCTGATTTCCGTGTAACCAGCGGGGCTGGTCTTATCCTGTTGAGTATCGGAGTTTCGATCTTTCCTCTCAGTTGTTTGTGACTAGTGGGGCTAGTCTGTTTTTCTTGAGCGGAGCTTCTCGTGATTTGTTTTCTAAATCGTTGCATGCATCGAGAGTTTTTAAGGAAATAAATGTGGGAAAGTATAAAATCCATTTGGTTTAAAAATTATTTATTTTTGTCCACTCACGCTAACGTATTTTATGTACTTTCCCCTGGGCCATTCGGTTTCAAATGCCCAGTTTGCAGGCGAATTGGTTGAGGTCGGGCGTACACAGAGTTGAGGCATAGTCAACAGCATGGCTTCCGCATCTGCCTTTGAATTAGGTTTTCCTCTTATACCTTTCTGTTAGAATTGCTCTGATTACCTATGAGATTTATGTTACTCGAGTTGAGATGTGTGTTTTGTGAATTGGAGACTGATGTTGATTTGGGGAGCAGGGTGGCTCCAGGAGCATAAGGATGAATTGATTGAGAAGTGTAAATGTTTTCTACAGGTTTGGGTAGCCCATTTTAGGGGAAGTCCCGCCAAATTTTTGGTAGAATTTCTTCTAAAGTGGGCACCGCAGGGTCACTTCGGATTTCAGGGTGAAATCCGGGGCGGGTCCTGTCAAGTAGATCAAGTCTTTGAAGCATTAAACAGAGAGAGCAAGTGAGGTCTTAAGAGTTGGTGAGAACTTCTTGTGAGAGATCCTTGTATCCTTGTTCGTGTATTCTTCTTCTTCTATAGTGAAACCCAAGCAACCCGGGGACGTAGGCAAAGTTCTTTGCTGAACCTCATTAACAAGTTCGTGTTTGTTTTTCTCGATCGTTTATCTATATTGTTTTGCACTTGTCTGCTTCCGCAAGAGGAATTTTAGGTCAAATTCCTAACAAAGTGGTATCAGAGCTTAGGCTCTAGAATGGAAACAATGAGCATAGAAGACGTTGAGAAGAGGGTTGATAAGTTCGACGGTAATGACTTTAGCCTATGGAGGTCACAAATCGAGGACTACTTGAATATGAAGAAGCTTGCTAAGACTTTAGAGGGCAAGCTCCCAAAAGATATGAAGGAGGAAGAATTTGTCGAGATGGATAGGATGGCCCTTGGAGCCGTTCGACTATCACTTTCGAATGATGTACGGTGATTTGTTATCAAGGAGACTACGTTGAAGGGGATGATGGATAGTTTGTCCAACATGTATGAGAAGCCAAATGCCGTTCAACAGTTGTACTTGATGAGGCGGCTGTTCACTTTGAAGATGGGTACGGGTATATTTGTTCGGCAGCAAGTTGGGATAGTTGGTGATATTATCGAGCAACTAGCATCGGTGGATGTTAAATTCGATGAACACATCAAAGCTTTGGTGTTGTTGACTTCCATGCCTTCGGATTGGAATGTGACTGTGAACTCGATTTTTAGTGGAGCTGGGACTACGAAGAAGCTGAAGTTTAATGATGTGCGTGACATTCTTCTGAATGAAGAGACGCAAAGACAAAATAACCTTGAAGATCCTTCAAGTTCTGCGCTATCTATAGAAAATAGAGGTAGAACGTTCAACAAGAACTCAAACAACAATCGTGGAAGGTCCAAGTCTAGGGCACCTGGAAAAGGCCGAAGCATGTCCAAGTCAGGAAAGTGGTCCGGTGGGTGTTGGCATTCTGGGAAATCTGGACATGTCAAGAGAGACTGTAACCAGTGGAAGGAGACAATGAAGATGGCAAACACAACTGAGTTTGATTCGGATGCACTTGTACTAAGCATTACTGAAGCACCATTGGAGTCGTGGATCATAGACTCTGGAGCGTCATTTCACTCAACTTCACAACAAGAGCTCATGGTGAATTACCGACGTGGTAATTTTGGCAAAGTGTTTCTTGCTGATGGTGGAGCCTTGGAGATTGTGGGAAGGGGTGATGTGAAGATTTCACTGACAAATGGTGGAACATGGACCTTGACCAATGTTAGACACATACTGCGGTTGAAGAGGAATTTGATTTCTGTGGGTAAGTTGGATGATGAAGGATGTCACACTACCTTTGAGAAAGGTACGTGGAAGGTGTGTAAAGGAGCTGTGGTGTTAGCTCGTGGAATCAAGACAGGGACACTTTATACGACCTTGAATATTGTTGCTATTGTTGAGAACAATGAAGGCACTGTGATCGTTGAGAAAAATGAATATGCATACTTATGGCATCGTAGACTTGGACACATCAGTGAGAAAGGTATGGGTGTACTTCAGTCGAAGGGTAAACTACATGGTATGAACTCAGTGAAGATTGGGCTTTGTGGAGACTGCATATTTGGGAAGCAAAAGGTTGTTAGTTTCTCAAAGGGTGGCAAGGCACCAAAAGATACAAAACTAGAGTTGGTTCATAATGTCGTGTGGGGACCTGCACCGAAGCTTTCGTTAGGTGGCTCAAAGTACTATGTGACTTATATTGATGACTCCACAAGGAAAGTATGGGTTTATTTCTTGAAAAATAAATGGGAAGTATTTGATACTTTCAAGAAGTGGAAGGCGATCGTAGAGAATGAGACCGGGTCGAAGATCAAATGTCTGAGGTTAGATAATGGAGGTAAATACTGTGGTAATGATTTCAAAGAGTATAGTGCAGAGAATGGGATTAGGATGGAGAAGACAATTCCCGAAACTCCACAGCAAAATGGAGTGGCTGAACGCATGAATAGGACTCTGAATGAGCGCGCAAGGAGTATGAGGATACATTCAGGATTGTGATTACACACATTTTTATGCGCGTAATTGCACTCTAAATATTAGAACTAAGCTAATCCTTAAGTCAATTATTATGTAATTAATCTATTTTTATTTATTGTGTAGGAAGAAAATAGCAATGGCGAGCGGTGTAGAGAGAGAGCAAGTAGTGAGGAACAAGCAGGTGTTATTCAAAGACTATGTCACCGGCTTCCCCAAAGAATCTAACATGCAATTGACCACTAGTACAGCCACACTGAAGCTCCCACAAGGTTCCACTGGTGTTCTGGTCAAGAACCTCTACTTGTCCTGCGATCCTTATACTAAAATCCAGATGACCAAGCCTAGCTCTGATACTGATCCTTATACCAAAACCTTCACTCCTGGTTCGGTCAGTCGCTGACTCTCTAGCTTCTATTCTGTTCCACGTACATTTGATATTGATGTACAAAGAACATAGTGCATATTTAAATTTAAATGTAGGATTGATTACTTACATGCGACATATATTTGCAGCCTATGACCATTCTAATATGATAATTGCTGATGGGCGACTACCTCATCTCTATTAGAGTGTGTGCTTTGACCAGTCTAATATGGTAATTGCTGATGACATAGGCGACTACCTCATCTCTATGACTATTAGAGTGTGTGCTTTCACCATTCTAATTGTTTACCATAATTCGATCCCTGTGTCTCTTATTACTGTATATAAATAGACGAATTGAACTAGGTTTTGAGAAACAAAGAGAAGAAAATAGCGATGGCGAGCGGTGTAGAGAGAGAGCAAGTAGTGAGGAACAAGCAGGTGTTATTCAAAGACTATTTCACCGGCTTCCCCAAAGAATCTAACATGCAATTGACCACTAGTACAGCCACACTGAAGCTCCCACAAGGTTCCACTGGTGTTCTGGTCAAGAACCTCTACTTGTCCTGCGATCCTTATACTAAAATCCAGATGACCAAGCCTAGCTCTGATACTGATCCTTATACTAAAACCTTCACTCCTGGTTCGGTCAGTCACTGACTCTCTAGCTTCTATTCTGTTCCACGTACATTTGATATTGATGTACAAAGAACATAGTGCATATTTAAATTTAAATGTAGGATTGATTACTTACATGTGATATATATTTGCAGCCTGTTACTGGATTTGGAGTGGCTAAAGTCTTGGAATCTGGGGATGCAAACTTTAAGCGAGGCGACTTGGTTTGGGGAATCACTGATTGGGAAGAATATAGTCTCATAAATGCAACAGAATCTCTGTGCAAGATTCACAACACTGATGTGCCTCTCTCTTACTATACTGGAATTCTTGGTATGCCTGGACTGACTGCTTATGTAGGTTTTTATGAAGTTTGCTCACCTAAGAAAGGGGAGACAGTCTACATCTCAGCAGCATCTGGAGCAGTAGGTCAACTTGTTGGCCAATTTGCCAAACTCGTGGGTTGCTATGTCGTTGGAAGTGCTGGAACTAAAGAAAAGGTCTTTCATGACTCTTTGCTGTTCAATGATCAATCAATCCACTGTCGTTTTACGGTTTTCATCATTGCAATCAACTTCTTTTAATGTTCTAAATGTTGTATATTTCATTCTGTGAGTTAAGGTTGATTTGCTGAAGAACAAGTTTGGGTTTGACGAGGCTTTCAATTATAAAGAAGAACCTAACTTGGATGCAGCTCTAAAAAGGTCAGTATCATTTGTATTGGCAAATAGTGCTTATCTGAACTCCCCTTACCCCTGGTGTTCATTTAGAACTGGTCCTTATAATTTGATGTTTCGAACTGGTCCTTATAATTTGATGTTTCATCAAAACAAATGCCAGGTACTTTCCTGAAGGTATTGATATTTACTTTGAAAATGTTGGGGGAAAGATGCTGGATGCAGTGCTACCAAACATGAAGTTCCGCGGGCGAATTGCAGTTTGTGGGATGATATCCCAATATAACCTTGAGAAGCCTGAAGGTGTACACAATCTAATGTTCCTTCTTTCTAGAGAGGTCCGGATGCAAGGTTTTATTGTTGCGAATTACTATCATCTTTACGAGAAGTTTCTTGAAACGGTTCTGCTTGACATAAAAAAACAGAAGATTACATATGTGGAAGATGTAGTTGAAGGCCTTGAAAGTGCTCCATCGGCCCTGATTGGACTCTTTACAGGTCGCAATGTCGGAAAGCAGGTTGTTGTTGTTTCCCGAGAATGATCAAACTCCATTATTTCCTTACTTTGCCTGCATGAACCAGCTTAATATGGTGTATCATCAATAGTTATCACATACTATATGGTAAAATTATCTATTGTAAAAGTGGTGCAAGAGCTAGCTAGCTTTGTCATTATCATACATGGATGTAAAAGTATACTTGTCCACCTTATACTCCCTTCATTAATACATGAATAAGGCCTGGAAGCTGATTATTAATTCTAGAGAAGTTGATGCATATAGCTGCCTAGCTGGTGTTTCTATGGTCTAAATTAGCTATTACTATCTTCATGTCAAACACAGAAACATTTACATTACTTTCAATATGCTGAACTAGATTTCTAATCTATGAAAAGAATCTATCAAGGCCATGTCAATATGTGTTCGATCTGTTTCACCAAAGAGTATAAATAGCAAAATGTATGGTGATGTCTGTTGTTAAAATAAGAAAGGAAAATGCAATGATTTTGGTGATTCTGATCCATTTTCTACGGTGTTGTCTATTTGACTTTTGATCGAGAGTATTTAATTAAAGTGGAAACGCGTGGTAGTAGCTTCTAGCATTACGGATGAAAACTGGCTCCATCTGAACTCCTCTCTTCTGATCTGATCCCATGCATATAGCTAGGCATTAGCTTCATTTCTTTCTCAGTTTGCAAGAGAAAACTGGGAATTGATACATCACTCCTCATTAGCCTCAGCATTTCCATTGTCACTTGCAATTGGGGAAGTGGTGACTCTTTTAGAAATGCAGTTTTAATGAAGGAAATCTGATGATCATCCCGATTAATGATCAAGTATCGATAACTGGTGTTACAGTAGCTTAGCAATCTGAAAGGTCATAACAATCTTTATGTATGATACAAAAAGTTTTACCATGACAGTTTTACTATAGCCTATAATTTAGAAAACTAAAACTATTAAGAGAACAATCAATGTAGCAAATTGCTAATCACACGTGTGTGTGGAATAAAGGTTAGAGAACACCTAATTATCAGGTTAGAACTCGACCCAAAAAATAGTTATTAGTTTAGAAAATGTAAAAGTTTACAAGAAAATTCAACAGGACAAAGAAGGAGAATGAAGATCTGCACCAGCTGTTGAAGATTTGGAGGATCCAATGAACTAAATCAAGAACAAATCAATTATCCAAATGTTGCTCACTTATTAGAAACTATTGAAGCACGTCTAACCAAAATTGGGTTAAAAGGCTAGCTACTCATTTTTGGTTAATAGGAGGAAGAAGAATTCAGAATAAAAGGCATGCATGCAAAAGGCAGCCCAACAAACTAAACAGAAACCCTCCCAGATGACAGAAGTTGAGAGCTTTCGCCGTTGTACTAGGAAATCTGCCAATCCAGGAATTGAGGGAGTGTTCTGCTTTAGCGTGACAATGAGCTGTGAACTTTGCTTCTCTGAGGATGCAAAATAACAACCTCACTTCTTCTACCATCACTCCTACACACCAATCAGTTTGGGTGGTACCCGAGCCATAAACGACTCCCAAAACTTTTAGTTCCAAACTTTGTGTGTGCTAATTGAAAGCCTGCTTGTTTAATGGTTTGAATGTCCAAAGATACCGCACAAAGCTCTAGCATTGACACTAAATGCACCATACATTGCTTTTGAAACAACCAACAAAAATCCACCTCATTCATTCTTGTGTCCCACACACATTCCGCTCCGACCAGTAATGACATCCATCACGCCATTCCCATTTGATTATAGAAAGGGAGAATAAGGCCTCACCTTATGCGCCACAACGTATTACAGTCTTCTCGTATAAGAGGAAGAAAAAAAAAAATTTCGAGGACACATTGAGAGTTTGAGACAGTAAAAATTATCTCACTCATTTGAAGAATTCGTATGATATATTTGAATAATTCAGTAAAAGTTTCTTGCTTCCAATCATCCGCAACTGATCGAAAAGAAGCAAGCGACCAACATTCCTTAGCCATTGCACAAGACCAAAGAGCTTGTATTGTATTTTCGGTAAAGCCACACCGTGAACAGATCAAAGACAAGAGAAGATGTCTATGATGTAGAGTTGTAGCACAAAGGTTGTATAGCATACAAAGCACGCCATATGAACACACTGGCTCCAGCCAAAATTTTCAATTTCCCCAAAACTTTCCAAACGGAGTACGTCTAGCTGCACAATTGAACTCAATGACTAAAATATCGAAAATCATGAAAATATCGATAGTCGAAAAAATAGAAATTTCGAAATATAAAATATCAATGAAAATTTTACCAAATTTTAGATAAAAATTGTATGATCAGTTAAAAATATATTAAAAATAATATATCAGAAAGATGATAAAATTAATATCGATGCTTGTAAAAAATAGAAATTTTGAAGAAATATCAAGGGTATGTTGAATATTTTAGTCCTTAATTGAACTAGAAGCATCGAAATTGTTAGTTGCCATTTGTAACTACTTTTTTATTTTTTTTTTATTTTACATTTGTTAGCACTTGTGCGAGTGAAGTTATTCAGTTAGTGACTATTTCTGTCATGACCCCATGTGGATAGGTAACTATATATGGAATAAACAACAACAACAACAACAAAAATACAACCATTCCCTGTCCAAAAAAAAAAAGGCGAGAGAAAATGATGAAATAAGTACAGATAAAACTGTTTATTATGTTTCAACTTTCAGTTCTATTTACACTGCAAATTCCACACTACAAGATATAATTTATTATTGGGAAATATTTGCAGACTGCCAGAATTGACAGTTGAGGAGTTGCATAAAGCAAGATGAAATTCAGAGCTTCAAACAAAGGATCGGCCACTACATCTTTGACCATAAACGGCTTAGGGTAGCTTGGATTGATCCATGTGGTTCATCTGTTGGTACGTAAACATCATCTTCAAACTGCCAAAAATAAACAAAGAAGCAAAGCTTTCATGAGCCGGTAGAACTGTCATTAAATTGTAACCAAAATAAAAGTATATCTCGTAGTCATATAAATCAACATATAACACCACAGCAAACAGTCTTTGCTATTAAACTTGGGCTTTCTATTTCACCCAGATCTCCAATAAACTAAATTCCTAGGTTTAAAAATGGCCCCATTCGTGATTTTCAACCAATCCAGATTGGGGTTATCATTACAATTATCATCGCTTATTAAATCACAGTTATTGTCAAAGCATGCTAGTCAGCTTCCTATCAAGACTCTGCTTTACAGGGAATTATTATTATTATTATTTTTTTTCAGCATGAAGCAGCTAGTTAACAATTGTTTCCTCATCATCATAAAAGTTCAAACAAGGAGATAAACATATAATATAAAAACAAACAGAAACGAAAATCAATCAATTGGTTAATAGTTGTTTGACATACTGAATGACTGGTTCCACAACTTGGGGGATATACATGCAAAGAAAGAGCCTTACCTTGACTATAGTACCATCCTTGTTTGAGAGGTTAACAGGTAAGAAATGGAGATTTGGCATTTTCAGTTGAACAGCTGCTATGTCGGGAAAACTGAAGACATGAACATTAATAGTTACTTTAATTCACCAAAATGGAACATGTATAGAGGCAAGAATGCATGCTTTTGTTAGATTTGTTTGAGGAGAGAGACCTTTTGAGTACAGTCTTTGCCATGTCATAAAGAGTGCTTTGCACAGACGGGCTGTATATTCCTTCTTTTGGAGGACCATAGAAAGTGTCGGTCAGAACTGTTTTCACATTCAAGTATCTTTCTGTGAAGTACAGTGGCTTTTGAGGGATGCTAAAAATAGATTCATATAGATACCTGCATTCAATTGATCTCAGAAAATGATGGCTTTGAAAACTATTGTACAGAGGAAATCAAGAGTAACAGAAGGTCTTTCAGAACCTACTTAACACCCACTATATCGAGTTGCTACAAAGAAAAAATGCATACCTCCATGATGCAGTGATTTCTGCAGCCAGAATCCTCTCTCGCGTGTCAGGAAGAGCTGTGTATTTGTCCCTAATAAACCCCTCAAAACCTGACTGTTAACATAGACCCAATTTAGAATTTTGAGCCAACAAGTATAATAAGCAGCAGTAAAATAAAACCATACATATACATATACGCCAGTATAAAGTGAGGATCAGTTAATCAAAACCAGATCAAAAACCCAATAACTTCCCCCAAAATAATCAAAACCATATCGTTTACATTGGTAATAGTTGAGCTTGATAGTGCAGACTATTTGTTGATGACATCATAGTAGTCTCTTTCCACAAGGGCAGATTCAAAGAGCATAAAGGCAAACTATTCCTGTAGACAGCAACACATCTGCACTTAGACCTTTTTATGGCTAAACTATTGAGGCAACACTACTGTTCAATGTAGAACTATACGGATTAAATCTCCTGTGAGCATATCCTTTAATCAGTCCTGCCCGTGTCATTTTGGGTCTCCCTCTAACCTCCTTGAAAGATGGGATTACAATGCTTGGTGGAAGTGTGAAAACGATATTGTTCAATACAGGAGAGGATTCAACTATACAAGTAGCAGACATGAACAAGAAAAATAATTGCAAAGCTCCAGAGAAGAAGCACCTTTTGTTTGGTTCAGTTATGATAAAAAAAAATAAAAAAAATAAAAAAAACCTTAAGGCAGTGATGGAGAAGATGGGTGTTGAGGATCATGGATCTAATTCTTCTGGGCATGTTAAAGGGTAAAGGAAGACTAATAATATCCGTATCCTTGCACACAATGATGTTCCTTTTGGTGACTTCTTTTTGGGCCTGTTTGCTAGGATGTATAAATGTATTAGCGTGGGTGATGAAATAGATTATAATGGTGTGGTGCAGTCTGTTGCAAAGAGAGAATCAGCAAATGATCTTTTCTGTGGGAGTATGAACCTTCAATAAAACCCACTGATACCAAGTGTTGTGTCGTTATTGAAATCCCACAAACTTGCAGTTTGGACTTTAGTGAGTATACAGTAGATAGTATCGGTCCCTTTCTTAGAAGTAGTTCAGAGAGCTGAAGCTCAGACTAGTACTGGTGAAACTGGAACAGAGAGGACATCACAGAAACTGAAAGACATACATCAATAACCTAAACACTACTGCACTAAAGGGCATCTTAAAATTTTCATTAATTCTGCTCCGTTCATTGAATTGCCACATGAAGGGGTTTTGTGTAACCATTTTGAAACCCTATGGGAGTTTGCTTAAATTTTGAAAATGCTGGGTGCTTTGTGAAAACGCGCTAAACCTCGGGGGGTCTCACCCTTTCAATTATGATTACAATATATGATATACAAAGAAATGCACTATGTAATTAATTATAATATGAACTCACACCTTACCCTTTTTGCCTTTGAAACATAAATATTACCTTTGTTGTCTTCAGTACAGCCAGTCCTTCAATACCAGAAGTCATCCTTAAT
Organism: Rosa lucieae; assembly: GCA_024704745.1. NCBI lineage: Eukaryota > Viridiplantae > Streptophyta > Magnoliopsida > Rosales > Rosaceae > Rosa > Rosa lucieae. The sequence goes on along the minus strand of CM045492.1, from coordinate 11,147,106 downwards.
GCACCAGACTTCTCTAAAATTACTTCTGTTGTGTGCCTCTCCGATCCTAATTTGAAACCTTTTAACAAAAAACAAAAATTAAATAAAAACAGGTACTCCTCTTCTACACTGGAGGTCAAGTATTTTGGAATAGTTGCAAAATATATGGAAATATAAGGAATACTACTCAATTTTTATTTTTCTGGCTTTTACTCAACTTTAGAAAAGTAGAAAGCTGGCATAATCACATTTGTGGTTGAGACTACAAGACATGGACAAGTCATCCAATATTTCATTTCTTGACCATCTTTTTTATTTTTTTATTTTTTTTCATCTTTTTACCATGAGGCAGGACCGTAGGACAAATAGAAGAAATCTAAAGGAAGCCTTCCTTTGTAGATTCTAGGGCTTTATTTGCTGAACTGATTAGAACTGTATGGTTTGTGAGAAGAACCAAGATGATAAAGTACTAGCATCTCACCAGTAGGGTTCTAGGACTCATACCTAGGGCTAGGCTGCATCAGAAAAATCTAAAGAAAACATAACACACACTTTATCAATGTCAAGTCCGAAAAACAAAGATTACAATAACTCACTCGAATGAGATGATACTAATAAATTTAGGTCTAGAAATAATAATAAAAAATGACAACAAATTGCAGCCAAGTAACTATGAACTATCACTGTTTAATTTCAAAGTTAAACTATTTTTTGAGGCAACACAATATATGTTTTCTTTAGTTTAATATGCTAAAATCTGTAGAGTTACAAATACCTGGAGGCGCAGATCTCCATTACTTAATTTTTGTGCTAACAGGAAATGATGGAGAGCTTCCAGTGTCCATAAAGGACAAAGGTCCCATCAGAGTAATCACAATAAGACATAAAAAAATTTTGCGGTGCATAATAAGAAACGAGTGGGACCACCAATAGGGTAATAAGAATCATCTCAGGATGCAAACCACTTATTGGTTCAAGACAAAGTTTCCTATTCATTCCAGAAAATGATGGGAAGCAACTTTCTGAACACCAACTTTTACATGATAAATAGAAAATAAACTGGATTATGTCAATGTAAGTGTTATGAAATTAAGATTTCCTTGAATTATCAATTCCAAAGTGTTTGGTTTGGAAGTCATAACACCTGGAAGTGATTAGATATGATATACAATTGTTCTCTTGTTTCCCCACTGGCCACATATATCCAAGAGTAAATAAACTAACCATGTTCATGTGTTTCACCATCTACAGATACACGCTCCCATGGCTTCTCGACAATGTTTACAATGGCACAGGTGACCTGCAAAAATAAGAACAAGAATGAGATTTCTTTGACAAACTAAGGCAATATTAGTTACACTAAGAAATCGAATTCTGACTTCAAAGTATTCAACTAATCAATAGAAATAAACTAATAACACTATCCATTACATCAGGAATAACCTACATATTGCATAAGCTTTATCAGCTATAGAAGCACGCAGTGTCATTTATTATTGCATAACCGAAAACATGGAAATAATGGCTGCTCCTAAGAGAGAACAGAATACCCTATCTTAGATTGGCTACCCAGTGCAACAGGGTTACCACACCTTGATTTGAAACTCCAATCCAGATTAAAGCACCACACATTTCAAGTGGAATAAATCTTTCTCTGTAAAAGTAGGAAACTACTCTAATTAAGTTTAAAAGTTGTATCAAGCAGCAAAATTTTCTCCAATTCTTTGGTTTTAAGAAAGAAGAGAACATTTTACTCCCTCGGTACGTCAATAGAAAGAACAAATCCATAAGGAGCTGCTGCAATGCTCCCTAGGCAGTATACAAAGTGTGAGACTCTGTGCTTAAGTGAGGGTGAGTGGGTGCGCGGGTGCCAACATTTGAGAAAATGAACCAAATTTAAAACACTAAGACCAACAAATGAAAGATTAACCAAGAGCCATCAGAATGATGCCTTTAGGATTAGACTCACAGATGAAAACCCAAATTATATAGCACTAGAAACCAAAAAATATTCGAGATAAATAAATGCATTGAATAAATAGTTTGAGTTCATCTATTAGTGACAATGAATCAGGTTTAGGAATAGACATAGACAAGATGAACCATCAGGTGCACCTGTACAGCTATAACAGTATTAACCAAGGAAAGACTAGTTAAGAGTATAAAACAGAGGACCAAGAGACAGGGAACAAGTAAGATAAACAGATTCTAATACATACATTTATCAAGAGAAATATAACCCATATGACTAGCATATAACCCGGTTAAAGGCAATGATCCTAACCAAAGCTCCAACATATTTGACTCGATAGTAAACGATTGTCCTCCAACAAAGTAAGAGCCAACAATATAATCCAAAACAACATGAAAAAGTTGAAAAACATAAGACAGAAAAATTGGAAGTACTCACCTGCTGGTAAAGAGATGTGAAGTGTTTCGCAAGTAGAACTGCGAAATCTTCAACCGAAACTTGTTCCACACATTCCTTCGCCTTGGCATACACCTGTAACGCAAACCCAAATCAAATCCCAAACCCAAAAATCTTCATACGATCACCTCAGTTTCCATTTTCGATCCAACTTTCACAATCAAACCAACGCCAAATGAATCCAAGACACGGATGGAGAAGGGTCGTCACTCACAGTGTTCTTCATGGTGTCAGTGGCGACGATATCGGAGTTGTCGCCGCGGGTATAAGCGGTGAGGCAATCAGAGAGGAGGCTGATGCTGACGCACCATTCGACGATGACATGTCGTCCGTCGGGATTGTTCCGCCAAACCCGGGCGACCCTGACCCGAGCCTTGCCGTGCCTCTGCTCCAACTTGAACCCACCCTCTGTTTGCTTCCCCATCATATATGATACGCTGATGATCTGTCCTCTGATTCAGACTTTACACGCTATATATAAAGTGCCAGTCACAGGTCTTATCAAAGCAGCAGCACTAGATGACGAAATGACAGTGTGTACTGTTAGAATAATCTTCTTCGTTACATTCTGGTTGGACAACACGCCTGTCTCACTGATGTCATCAAGTACTAAAAACTGTGCCCACTGTTTAATTATTAAACCAGTGTACTCATTTCACTGTTTTGTAGAGACTAAAGAGGAGTATTTTTCTAACAGGATATGTAGAACATTATTGAGTAATTTTATCTACACGTAACACGTCTTTTAGTCTCTTAATACACATTAGCGTCAATACCCGTGCGATGACAAAAAATTTGTTATTGTTTAAGTAAATTCAGATTTTATGTCTGGCCAGACTCTAGGTTGGACATGACATCTGATTCATTGATCTCATCAGATACTAAAACAGTGCTATTGCCCACAGTTTAAGTATTAAACCAGTGTACTCATTTCTTTGTTTGGTTAAATATTATTGAGTAATTTTATCTACACATCTCTTATTAGTTAATGCACAAGTACTAGTGCGATGTCTAAAGTAATAACAAAAAATTTGATGTGTTTTGGTCTCAAATTTAAGTGACTAAAGAGAATGAAAGTTAAGAAACCTGCGATGTCTAAAGTAATAACAAAAAATTTGATGTGTTTTGGTCTCAAATTTAAGTGACTAAAGAGAATGAAAGTTAAGAAACTACCTGCAATAATTTTGGATTGAAATTGTGTTTCTAACCCTTTTTTTTTTTCTTTTTTTTTTTATGATTCTTTTCTTTTTTTATGATTTTCTTTTGTTCGATTTTGTTATTTTACCATAATGACATTTTAGATGTGTTTTATATGAATTAAGGTTTATTTTATTCGAATGTCAATCTGTGATCTGCTTGGCTGCAAGCAAGCCAGCAAGGGTGTAGCTAGCCTAGGGCTTGAAGGGTCACTAGAGTCAATTGACCCTTCTCACTATTTGAAAAATCTCTAATTAGTCTTAATTATTCAAACTTTGATACTGTTTTAGGAAAAAGGGAAGCAGAGAATAGCAAGGAGAATTGGGAGAATGGGTTGTGTTTTAGTTGATAATAGGGGCCTCTTTATATAGTGGATTACAAGCATAGAATCAGAATCTTACAAGGAAACATAATCGTACAATGATTTGGATATCTACGAAGATATCTCCAAGAATATCTGCAAGACTAACCCTATTACAACTCAAACAAGTAACTAGAGTTTGGGCCAGACACACAATCTATGTGTTCTTAAACACTCCCCCTTGTGTCACCCAAACGCGGTACTCCTCTCGTTATCTCGTCAAAAACCTTGTCGAGTAACAAAAACCCAGTGAGACAAAAATAACTTCGGTCGAAGAAGAAAAAGAGTACAACACACCATTCACATTTCGAGACCATACATGTAGACATCTTCCCCTGATCTCTGCATCTCTCCCTAATGACTACAGTCATAGGAGTTCGAATAACTTCCGCAAACGATGCTACCAACATGTTTCTTGAAAGTGGAATTAGGCAATGACTTAGTGAATAAGTCTGTCACACTGTCCTCAGATCAAACCTAGTTCACTCTGATCTTAAGGAGAGTCTGTTGTTGCTGATTACACTTGGTGTTGTCGCTTTTGATGTAGCCTTACTTCATTCATTCAATACAAGCAGCATTATCCTCATAAATGCTTGTAGGCTCATCTGTGGTAGACTTCAAACCATAATTGCTTCGAACATACATAATTATGGATCCAATCCACATACATTCACGAACTACTTCGTGAAGAGCAATAATCTCTGCATGGTTCGAAGAAGTAGCCACTAAGGTCTGTTCTGTAAACCTCCAAGGTATCGTCATCTTACCCATGGTGAACACATAACCAGTTTGGGAATAACTTTTGTGGGTCAAAGAGATACTCAGCATCAACAAAACCTTCCAAAACACCAATGTTGTTTTTGGATAGGGGTAAAGGATGCATGCTAGTGTTCCTGGTGTGTGATGAGTCTGAATCCATCATCTCTCTATAGGGATAGAATAAGCACATATCAATCGTACATCTCAAGTATCGAAAAATATCTTTTACACCAATCCAATGGCGTCACGTTGGCGTGGAGTTATACCTAGCTAGCAAGTTCACTGCAAACGAGATGTCCGGTCTTGTACATTGAGCTAAGTATAATAATGCGCCTATTGTACTTATGTATGGCACTTCTGACTCTAGAACATCTTCGTCATCATCCTTCGGACGAAGAGGATCCTTTTTAGGATCAAGACTATGGATGATCATGGACGTGCTTGAAGGCCTAATCTTGTCAAAATGCCTAAGCATCCATCAACATGGTGCTCAAGTTTCAAACCGAGACAAAATTGTGTTCTCCTGAGTTCTTCATCTCAAACTTGGATTTTAAGTGTTTAGTGGTTTCCCTTAACTCCTTAAGGGCTTCCAATAAAGATCATGTCACCAACATGAACCGCGATAGAATCCGAAACTTGTTATGAAAATGCGCAGGCATTTACATATCTCTTCCCAATCAAGTAGTCACTTAGTGAGCGTTTCAACCTCAATGTAAACGCACTCTGTGGTCTAGAGCCACTTGACTTGAGTAAATGAAGTTCACTAGGAACCTTCATGTATATTCCATATCTAGATCCCCATTGAGATACATAGAGACCACATTTGTAAGCTGTATGTTCAGTTATACTGATAAGGTAGTGGAGTGCAATGACATCCATTATGAGAGAATATGTCTCATCGTAGTCGATTCCAGGGCATTTTGAGAGAAGCCTTGAGCCATAAGGCGAGATTACCATATCTTTTTCTCATCAAGCTTTCTAATGCTCTCTAATGAAGACCCATTAGTCAATAGGTTTTATGTCAGGAGGTGTTGGCATCATTGGCTCAAAACCTTCCTCTTCGTTAAAGAATCCAGTTTTACCTGGATCGCATCTTTCCATTTAGGCCGATTTTCTCTACGTTGGCATTCATTCATCAACGGAGCGTGGTTCGATATCAAATGCGCAAATACATTATCAATCATGAGGAAGTTTTTATCCCACGTCTCATGTACACTAGTGTAATGTTCAGAGAGCTCTATATTCTCAAAAATAAGTTCTGACATTGAGGCGTCCCCCAACGATAACCTTAATCTGGAACATCTCATGAGACGGATTTTGAGTGTCGATGATTAAAGGATTGGATTGTGCCAAAGTATCCTTTGAATCCACGGGCCTCCCACGCATCCTAGCTAGGGCCAGAGCCTATAATGTTAGAGTGCCACTCTCTATGGTATTGGTGTCATGCCTACCTACGTGTAGGGTGGTGTTACATTCTCTCGTAGGGATGTCCATCCTTGCAGGCATGTTTGCAGTAGATATGTGTAATCTCATCACTTTAATGGGGATCGAGATGAGACATAGTGAGGACAAACCACGACAATTCATGTCGTTCTTGCTAAACATCTGTGTTCTTATCTCCCCCTAACGACAGGAAGACTGTCTCATCAAAGTGACAATCCGCAAATCTAGCGATAAAGAGATCGCCTAGCAAGGGTATTAAGTGGCAGACGATTGTTGGAGTCTCATATCTAACGTGTTTACATATTCATCAGTGAGGACCCATCATAGTGCGTTGTGGCGACCCAATAGGCACATAAATGGCACACTCAAATATGCGTAAGTACGAGATATTTGTACCCAGTCACTAGCTGTAATGCAGAGATAGATTAAGTGGCAGTAGGTTGTAGACGAATTAGCATAGCTGCATGCGATATTGCATAACCCCGAGATGATATAGGGAGATTGATGCGCATTACTAATGTCCAGGCTACCATCATAGTCATTTCCACTAGACCATTTGGGTGTGTATATGGGAATATGATGTCCAACATTAGTCCCAATGATATGTAATGATCATCAAAAGTCTTCGATGTAAACTCTCTAGCATTGTCAAGTCCAATTGACTGAATGGGATGATCCAGAGAGTGAGCTCGCTGTCATATGGTATGTGCTAAGAGAGTAGTATAAGCAGCATAACAAGCGGACAATGACATAACAAGTGACCAGCGTGTTTGCATGTCAACCAACATCATGAAATATTTAAACGTCTATAAGTTGGTTGAATAGGTCCATAGAATCCCTTGGATCCTATGTAAGAACAGAATGAGTATTTTCGTATCCTTTGCATAGGATGGTCTCGATCCTAATTTTCAAAAGGAACAGGCTTTGTAGAACAAGCTCCTTAGAAGCAACCAATGAGGATTTTGGTTGGGCATGAACGTCTGTAACGCTATTAGAAGCAAAGTTTGGTGATTGTAGCATGACCTGAGACCCCATCACCATGATAGACGTCATCTATGGCGTCATGGATATAGACTGCGCCAACCCTAGGCTGAAGGTGAATGGCGGCTGTGCCATAGGCAGCGGCAGCAATCATACTTAGTGTAGGAATCAACCCTTGATTTGTGCTTTGTTTCGCTCAAAAGAATGGATGTCCGCGTGAAGACTTTAGTAGATCATCATATCAGGACTAGGATAACTTATTCTGTCGTGACAAAGCCAAAATATGTCTAGATCCAAGAGATCTTCTCTTATAGATTTATTGGATTTAATAGCTCAAATTGTGGTGACATAAAGTCCACTAGAGAGACATATAAGTTTCTCTAAGATGCGCATTTATTCGCAATCACTAAAGGTACTGCAAAGAACTCATTTCCGTTCTCTACATGCGTTTTCGCATGGAATTCGTTGACTCAAATGGCACAATAGGGTTCAATTCGCCCTAGGAGCGTAAAGAGTTTCTGTCATCAAGGTGCCATTTGGCAAGGGAATTTGGGCTATTCCATGTCCTTGAACTAATCCTAATGGTCTAGCCATCATAGTCACAGAGGAATATGCTTAGAATTAAAAGGGAGTCGTAATGAAAATAACTCGAAATTTTATTCATAAGCCAACGGAGTACATCATTGTTTCTTAACCATTAAGAGAATCTAGTTGAAATACTAGCTAATGCAAAACAAATGTAGTAGTTTGACTTCTTTTGGTAACTCGAAAATAAATATGACCGGGTGAGTAGAGAGATGTTGGTGGAGCAAAGCTCGCTTACGTACCACTTATCTCAAAACCTTCCTAGACATCATACTCATTTTGGATGAGCCCTTGAAGAGAAACTAAACCAATGGCATTTACTATGAAATATATGGCAATTGCCTATTACATCTCTTAGAAAATAAAGACTTATTCAAAATCGGCGATCTATTGATCCCAACCAGGTTTGAAGTTTTCATCCCTCAGATCGAGATCACCTTCTTGATCTTCTTGTTCCACATTGTGAGCTTCTCTTGCTTCACAATATGCTTTGTAGGCGATGGCAATATCCTCACGAGCTCTACAAATATTTGCCGAGTGACCGGATACTCCACATCAAGAACATACTTCTCGTTGCTCAGACTCCCATGATTAAGGTTCTTTGAAAGCATCATTAGGATGGCTCTTAGTGTTGGTGGCGCCACCAACATGGCCAGAGACGTTGCCTCCCTCTCTCTTTCCACGCTGACCTCTTTGGTTCTGTGTCCACCTATTTTGGCGGTTACCTTCCTTAATAGAGCGAGAATATGCACCAAAAAGTCAAGAATTATCCCTAGATTTAGGGTTTCACTTTTGGCGCCCTCCCTTAGACACGCTATTATAATTGGACTCCGAAATATGCTATGTTCCCACGGGTCTCGAATTATAGTTCTTCACAAGGATGTTGTCATGCCTTTCAGCAACATTCATGGCGCAAATCATCCATATGACCAGTCCTTACGATTATGGCTTTCACCTTATTTGACTCCAAGGCTGCTCTATTTGCTTCCAAAGCTTGAGCTTGCTCAACAGTTAGCACGTCTTGGCTAGGCTCAAGAATCGTATCCAGGATTCCTTAGGCCTTGAGATGCTGACGGACATCACAAACCCACTTGTAATATCTAGAGCCAGTTGTTCCTAATGGAGCAAAATCCAGTTTGTTCAGGGTTACCCATCCTTGAAAATGAACAAGAAAAAGGGTTAATTTCAGAGCAAAAAGACTGCCACGAAAACAAAAGAAATTTCTGAGTGTAGTCGCTCCTAAGAAATTAGGAATTTCTTATAGTAATCGTTCTGAAAAAATTAAGAATTTCTTAGCGTAATGGCTCCCAAAAAATTCTATTCCAAGTGGTATTGGATTAGATCGAAATAATGATGTGTTTGTGGTCGATCGTATCTTCTCAACGAACTCTAAGTTTGGAGGTCTCAACAAGCTCTAAGCTTGGAGATAGCACGAACCCTCACAGTTCGTCTTAGGTCTCCCCTATGAAGAAGAAAAAGGGGTAGAAGAAAGGAGGTTGCAAGTCCCCGAAGAAAAGAAAAGAATTGAAATCTTAAAGAATAGTACACAAAAGCGGGTACTTTAATGAAAAATTTCCTTGAAAAGAAAAAACGAGGGTTGCTGGAACTTTTGGCAGGAAGTTGGTCGGAAAAAGCTGTTTCTAGCTAGTGGTTGGCCGGAACTACCCTAAATGGCTTCTGTCCGGTTTTCTGCTTGTGGTTCAGTCACTTAGGCAGCCAGTTTGGCGAATTTTAGACCCATTCTTGAGGTTTTGGTTTTGGTTTTGGTTCTGGTTCCTGAATTCTGGGATCGAGATGCTGCTGCTGACAAAATTTGGTGGCAATTGAAGGTCAGAAAGACGGTGAACCGGTGAAGAATCTAATTCTGCTTCCGGAGGCCAGTTCAATACTTTTCCGACTGATTCTTGGGATTCTAGACTCCTGGGATCAAGGCCTTTAAGGTTTGCGGCGGAGGAAGAAAGGGTTTCAAGGTTTTGTATTGGGATTTAAGTTTTGACTATTTGTTTCAGGGTTAGGGCTTCGTGCTGATAACGTGTTTTAGGAAAAAGGGATGCAGAGAACAGTAGAGAGAATTGAGAGAATAAGTTGTGTTTTCATTGATAATAAGGGTCTCTTTATATAGAGGATAACAAGCATAGAATCAGAATCTTACAAGGAAACATAATCGTACAATGATTTGGATATCTACGAAGATATCTCTGAGGATATCTAAGAGAGAGAGAGAGAGAGATAAGGGAGTGAAAATGAATGGGGTGGTTAATTGTGTCAAAGAGAGAGAGTATAATTCGTGGCTATTTTTAGTCGGCAAAGAGAAGAAGGATAAGATGGGCACGTGTGCAGGGCAACAAGAAGCAATGAAGCATAATTGAATACTGCTTCTTTTTGTTTGTTGGATAATTGAATACAACTTCAGTTCTGCCACCTCTATTTAATTAAATAAATATTTTGTTTTGTTTTGTTTTGTTTAGGAGGATAAATATTTAGTTTATTACTATTTTGAGTCTTTATAAGTTTATATATTTTCAATTACATAAATAAAAGCTATAAAAATTAAAATTAAAATTAAAAAATACAAAACTGCCTAGGTGCCTGGGTGCTCCTCCCTAATCCACAGCCCGACTAGAGCCTAGAGATTTTTCGAACCTTAACTCAGACAAGTAACTAGAGTTTGGGTCAGACACACAATCTAGGTGTCCTTAAATAGATACAAAATTATTTTAATTATTTTTAATTTTCTTTGAACTTTGATGGAATGAAAGGGAAAATTTTAAGAACAGTATATGAAATATTGACCATTCCGAAGTTCGGTACATCAGGTTTCAAAGAATTAAGATTGATACATGAAATTGCAATTTCGACACACTTTTAGTACATGACGTCAATAACACCGTGAAGCCTATGTAATTATACAATTTTTGAAGGGTAATTTTGGTTTTCATCTCTCTCTCTCTCTCTCTCTCTCTCTCTCTCTCTCTCTCTCTCTCTCTCTCTCTCTCTCTCTCTCTCTCTCTCTCTCTCTCTCTCTCTCTCTCGCTATGGGTTTTTAACAGATTGAAGAAATCAGAAAGCCAGAGAGAAGCTCCATCACTTCTACAATGGTCGCCGCTCCTTCACCGACCTCCGATTATCCTAACACAACGTATGTTCTCTACGCCTCCATCTCCAGCCTGATGCCCATATTCAAAGTCGGCTACGTCGATTGCTCCATCACGCCGCCGGAGAATTTCCTCCCAAACGACGCTAGAGAACCGACGACAGCGATCAGCTAGAGCTACGAAACCTGGATGGCGCACTAGGCCAAATTTAAGCCGCCCGAGACGTCAGAAATTAACTTGGTCAGAAAGTCATCTTCTTCCTCCTCCTCTTCTTCTTCTGCGGCCAAGACTCTATTAAAGTTGGGAGCTTCAGGTGTGATTCCACCTTTGGTAACTATGCTGGTGTCTCCTAACCCCAGATGTTCGCCAAGCTTCTCTGCTAGCTCTTCTCAATCTCGCTGTTCGCTATGACCGGTATAGTTTCTTCATCTTTTTCCTTCTTTTTTTTTTTTTTTTTGAGATTTCTATGTGTTTTATTCACTTATAGAGCTATTTGAGACTAGTTTATGCTAATTTGGATGATGGGTTTTGTTGGGTTTGTGCTGATTTTGTTGCTAAAAGTGAAAGATTGAAGCTTTTGGTGCTTCTGGGATTGTGTTTTTGCAATGAGGCAGGGCATACTGCTTTGGTCTGTCCTCACAGAATGGATTTCACATACCAGGGCATACAGAATCAATAATCGAAGCCTCAACTGCAGGACTTAATGTTAATTTCTAGTAATAATTTTCTTTTTTTCTTGTGTCTATCGATTTAGTAATTTGAACTGGTTAATGGCTTTGCGTTTTATCTGCTTTGCTCATTATGTACCTAGCTTTTTATCTCTATGTCAATAAATTTGATGTTTCTATAAAAAGAGAGAGAGAATATATAAATATATATATACAGATCCTATCTAGAGCGAGGCATCGCTTTGAAATTTCAGAGCGAGGTTAGGGTTTAGGGTCACTTTTCGGTCGCATATCCACATCTCAACCGTTCAGTTTTTAGGTACTAATGTATAGATCATCTCTGCAAAATTTCAACGAAATTGATGGTCTTTAAGGTATCTAACTCGCTTAAACCAATGGACGAACTGAATCTGTCCAACCTGAACCGTACTAGCTTTAAGGCAGTTATCAATGCCTTAACGACCATCAATTTGGCTGAAATTTTGCAGAGATGATCTATACATTAGTACCTAGAAACTGAACGGTTGAGATGTGGATATGCGACCGAAAAGTGACTCTAAACCCTAACCTCGCTCTAAAATTTCAAAGCGATGCCTCGCTCTGGATAGGATCTGTATATATATATATATATATATATATATTCATCAATAAGGCTTGAAGAGACAGATTTGCCCCTCAAAGTTTGACGGAAAGCACCCTAAATAACGGAAAGAGTAACGGCATACACCGATTTTGGGTCGAAATTGCAATTTCATGTACCGATCTTAATTCTTTGAAACTTGATGTACGGAACTTCGGAATGACCAATATTTCATGTACTGTTCTTAAAATTTTTCCGGAATGAAATATAAACTTGCATTACTAATACGCTTACCTATTGATACATATCCTTAAAAGGTTTTGTTACCTTATTGATATATATCCATAATGCCATTTATAATAGGTTGATGTTATTGACACACCAATTTTCTCTATTTACACACCCTCTATACGTTTCTATTACTTTAATTCATTTTTTTTTTTTACAAATCACCCTAAATTTATTTTGCTTTTTACCCTCTCCAGCGTCAATGGCGGTCTGGAACAGTTTTGTAGTATGTGTAAAATTTCCAGTAATTTCGACGAGAAGCTATGCTTTGAATAAGTCATAACAAAGTTTTTTGCACAAAACTAACCTGAATAATTTGAAATTATTCGAAATCGAATTCGCTAATCGTTTGATAATTTGGTTGAAGTTAGAGTGTGAGTTTCTACATTGATGTTAGAGGAGAGGATGGTCCTAAATTTTAGGTTGGGCAATCTAATTCGTCTTCCCTTTAAATATAGTTAAATGGAATATCCTACTAGTCTCTGACTTCTCTACGCCATAACTGATCTGGTCTTGCGGGAATAGGAAAATAGAATAATTAAAGAAACTACTCGTATGCATTTGACCAATTGGCCTATATTAGGAGCTTTGGAAGTCTGGAAGGTCCAGGCCAGGAATTGATATTTGTTGAAAAGTCTAAATGAATAATGTTGTGCTTCATGAAATTGTCCTCCATCTATTTTAGGTCAATTGTGTGACGTTGCAGAGGAAAAAGGTGTATATAGGATTGATATACCATAGGGTACTATCGGAACTGTATAGGCTGAACTTTGTTGTTGAGTCGAAATTTTAGCTTAGATCAACAGAGCCTTGTATCCAGTGATTTAGTCTAATTTTTCATTTGTTGTTTGTGTTTTTCTAAAATTTTCTCACCATTTGATACCGGAAAGGTTCTGCATCCTAAAATTCATTTTTAGTGTGTGCTTTCCCTCATTGAACAACATCAACTGAGGCTTTTGATCTCATGATCTACACCCAGAAATATAAGGCACTTTGTTTATAATTTTCTGTACAAATTCATAAGACTTCTTGTAGCCTGAGTGATGTGGTTTGAGTTTCAGCCTAGTAGTTTCTTCTCCAATGCTTCAAGAATAACCATTTTGGTGTGTTCATTGGATTCAAGTTGACTGGAGAATTAATTTGTCTGGCTGCGTATGTATTGACAAATCACAGTTGGTTAATTTGAGAGCAAACAAAATGTTTCGGATTATTGATCCTTGCCTATCTACTTGGTGGATTCGTTCTCACTGGCCTTATGCATTTCTGGCATTGTTTATAATTATTTCTATTTAGCCTCCTGAATGAGATTTTTAATTACGGCGCCTGGCGGTGAAGATGGCATGAGAAGGGGGGCATGAGTCGTGACGCATCCAAGACGTTGTTGTAAATTGTAATAGCGGGGGAGGGTTACACCCTTCTCACTCTCCCCAAATTTATGACCAAAACAAAAAAAATCTTATTCTTTTTGGGAAATTTATCCTGCTTTTAGTGTCAGTTGAGCTCTCTCTCTCTCTCTCTCTCTATTAGACGGCCATATCAACTCTCAAACCCCTTCATGTTACAGGCTATTGCAGCAATTCTCTGCTTCAAATGCTTTTCATTTGGGTTTAACTGTGAGGAATAACCCAGATGGTTTAGTTCATAGTTTTCGTTTCTGCTATTGCTCCTTTGCTGAGGAAGCAGAGGGGAGTTAGTGGCACCTGGAAACTTGTTCACTTATTACCTATCCCCAATCTGGTTTAGCAAAAATGTGACTGTAACAATGGTAATCTTTAACAACAAAACAAGTCTCACACTTCACAAGTTTGTCACACTAAGTGAGCCTGCAAGATTTCTAAACTCTGAAAATTGAAATAGTTGGACATTATAAATGAATCCAAATCTTCCTCTTTGTAGGTGCCATATAGTCAAATGCTTTCAAAAATTAATGCAGTTAACCCTGAAATGTATGCTCTACATATGCTGTTGGCTAAGGGATACACAACGATCCAAAATTGCAGGGTTGGATATAATCAATGCTGTAATCCAAATTGCAAAACTTGCATACGCACCGACTTTTTCCCTACAATCCAAGTGAAAACCCAACATCTTTATTCAAAACAAAGGGACATTGGTTTCGATTTGAGATCTGAGTTTTGTGTACATCTATTCCTATGAAGCTAAACTTGAAGAATAATTTTTCCTCTACATATCAGCATTTATATCTTGAATGCAGCAGATACCTATTGTGTGTCCCAATTAGGAAGGTTAGCAGTAGCTTCGTTCACCATCTTTACAAGGGTGGCCTGCAAACAAAATGAGCTAGTTATAAATGAGAGATAGTTCACCATTGTCATTCATAAAACTAAACCACATGAACAGTTGAAAAGACATCGTCAAGTGAATAAGTTTTAAACAATGCAAACAGTTAAGAAATGTTGTCAAGTGTTTATAAATGACTAAAGTACATCTCCACATTTCTAACATTACTCCAACAAACGTAATCCAAATTTTAGTAAGCAAAAAATTTCAGATATTTTGTTGGAAGGCATAAGCAATATAACCCCAAGCCTTATACATAATAAATAGTCTGTCTGATAATTTAATTCGTCAGTAAAATTCCTCCCAGCACCGAGACAAAGCCATGGCCTGACCATAGCTTTACAGGGAAAGAGAAATTGGTTAAAGATACCAAGGACAACCACCGGTTTGATACCATAGTCTAGGTAGCCCATTTATTCTTCCGTGGATAGTACATGTAGCTACCGTGAACATAGCCGTAGAACTCACCCTCCCACCCAGCAATGCCATTAGCAGTCAATACAGGTAAGGTACAAACTCCCCACCCACACACAAGAAAACCAAAATATAAACAAATAAATAAACCAATGCATAAACATTCAAAGGAAGAAATTTGGTGTACTTCAGCTTCTCAGAGCTATAACAATAAGAAATCACATAGGCAGTATGAGCATTTAAAGCCTGAATACTATAAGCACTATGGAGCAATGATATTTCGAATTGTCACAAATGAAAACAAGCAATGCAGAGTTGCAGACATTTATTTGAAAGTCACACCAAACATAAAAATTAGAAGATGCAAATGTAACACGTCTTTGACATACCACACTCTCAGGAACCCCAGGAGGGGGTAAAGGAAGGTTTCTCGGCAGAGGTCCATGCAGATATGATCTCTTATCAAATCTCCACTCCCCAATTTTGCCATATGTGAGCTCACCCTAAACAGTTGGCAAGTTCAGACAACACTAGCAATAATAGTGGGATATACGGTTATGTTTGAATGTCGAGAGATAAAAAAAATTGGCTCAAGTCGAGCAGTTTAGTGAGGAAACAAGAAACAGAGAGGATGAAAAAGGTGGCTCTTAGTCATGAGTAACCCAAAAACATGTCTAGTCTTTATCACAATACTTGAATCACAAAACCATAACAGAAAATAGCCAAATAGGGGAAACGATAATGCATACCTTTAAGTTGTAGTCACACCCATAAGTGTAGTGAATAATAAACTTTTTACCAATTTCCAAATCCCAAGGGGGCTGAAAATTTAAGACAATAGAATTTTATTCAATGAACTTGTACATATCATTGCAGTATCCTGAACATTAATAACACAATATGAAAATTGCTTCACAGGGTAAGACACCAAACCTGCAGCATGAAGTCCTTCCGAAGAACATGCTGCACACCGTGCAAAGCAGATGCTACAGCATAAGCATACCTTAGCTCAGAGAAATCAGAAGCAGAAAGATATGTCAATGCCGATACTTTTAAGTGCTAGAAGTGAACTGAGTGGAGATTTAAAGTCACAGAAACTTACATTTCTAGCACCCATCCAAAAGCTTTATCAGTCTCTGTGTCTTCTTTCATGCTCAAAGAAATATTCATCCATGTCGGAGCAATCTTTTCCAGCATATCCTGAAAGATTATATCTATTAATTCATCATTTCCACAAACAAAATATTATACATTCAAATCAGTAAGAGTCACTGAGAAGTCCCTGTATAATGACAGTGGCAACTGGTAAAGAGGATGATCACAGAAAACAGGGAATACTATCAATATCAAGATCAAAAAGGAAAACACCACATCAACAGTAAAGCAACTTAAACATACAAAGTGCCATCACATAAACTAGATAAAGCCAAATGAACTACAACAGTGGAAAAGAAAAACTACCTTCTTGATAATTACTGGAGAATTTCCAATTGGATCAATATTTGTGACTGGGCCATTCTCTTTGGGGTAAAACTTTCTTATGATCTTCTCATTCTGTGTAGGTTTAATGTAGAAAAAGGGGAAGGCAGCAGGATATCCTCCATGGGCCAAATTAGGAAGAGGATTTATAAATATATGATCAGGCTCTGCCATCAACACATATCTGGAACAACACAAGAAGTAAAAGGTTTTAACGCTTAAGTAGAAGGTTTTAATGCTCAGGATTATCAAATATGCAGAAACTCACTCTTCCTCAATTGTAGCCTTTTCCAGCCATTGCACAAAAGCCCATGGCCTATTTAAGACAATATATCCCTGTATACATAAATTTACTACCGCATCAGGAAAATTAAAGGTACACACATAAAATAAAAAAGATAAATATAAATCATCAGAAGAAAACAATTACGCAAACAAAATTCTTTAGTAATTAAATAAACATTATTTTCTAATTGCCCTACCCTTAAACATATTTGACTGATAAATAAAGCAGTAGAGCCAATCAACAACATTAGCTACGAGTCATGCAGCAATAGGGGATAGTAGAGATATAAACTCTGATGCTGGAAAAAGCTTCCACCACTATACTGATCTTCAACTATTGCCAGGCAAGCTTTGGGCTTTGAGCATGAAGTAACTTACAGTTACACCCCATTTGTTCCGTCCAAAAAGGTGGAACTTATCACTTATGTGTGATTATTAAGAAAAGACAGAAAAATCTAGAATAGTTGGGTGTCTGCATATACTTCAAAAATTAACCAAAACATCAGAAACTTTACACTGATGAGCTAGTACTTAGGCCTCGTTTGGTTCGCGGAAAGGAAATCATTTCCTTAGGAAATCCGATGGGAAAGGAAAACGAACTTCCCACTAACTTTCCTTTCCGCTGTTTGGAAATGTTGGGAAAGTAAGGAGAAAATGCATGTTTGTTTCCATTCTAGTGTTTGGTTTGTACAAGGAAAGGAAACAAAACGTTACTAATATTCCATTTTTATCCTCATATATAATTACAAAATGTCAAAAACTTTTTAAATAAAATTGTCAATAATAATTTTCAACAAGGATATAAATGTACTTATACCATGTAATTAATGCAGGGAAAGTGGAAGGGAAAATGAATCTTTTGGAGGATCAAAAAGGTGGGGGAACTTCACTTATGTGTGATTATTAAGAAAAAGACAGAAAATCTAGAATAGTTGGGTGTCTGCATATACTTCAAAAATTAACCAAAACATCAGAAACTTTACACTGATGAGCTAGTACTTAGTGGAAAGTTTTGTTCAATAGTCTCCCATGTCAACCAATACATAGCAAGTCCATAAAATGCACATAACATCCATCAGTTTAAATCCTGCAAATCAAAATACTTGTTAATCTTGTCTAAGATGCATTGCTTTTCCTCCAGTCTTGACATCGCTCTTAGCTTTTTTAAAACTTTGCTCTTTGTTTGGACTTTTCATCTATTTCTGTCTTTTATTTTTATCAGTTCTAATAACTCCCAACTTCTGACTCAGTCCAGATACCTAATATTACCTAGACCCCGTGGTTTGACTAGTACATGAAGACTTCATATAGTGAAAAACACACAATGCAATGAACATGAACCTTGGAGAACAGAGAAATCCTAACTAAAAAGTAGAAAAAGAAAGAAAGAATTAACAAATGAATGAAATATAAAGAGGAGAGATGGATTATAAGTAACTAATAAGTGAAAGACCAAGAAGCCTAACCCGATCAAGACCGGCAGGCAGAGGATCAACCACCATAGTGGGAATCTCATCCATCAAGTTGTCAGGTCTTCCCGAATGCAAAATTCGAGTAAATCCTCCCATTTCTGATCCAGGCATCTCCTTCTTCTTCTTATACCAATAATACATAATGCGACACTGCCATTTACTATAAGGAGCATCCGTTGCTGTTAAGGCAACATGGAATGGTGCTTTGGAACCTTTGACTTTCACATTCTCAGGCATCTCGACAATGGGGTCAGCCAGCAAACGACTGTTACTATTACCACCTACCCACTTCCCAACAGATCTATAGTGGAGTATCATCGTCAAAAGATTGTAGGTGGCAAAGAAAAACCCAAAAGCCAAGAGAACCAGAAGTAAAGGTGAAGCACGCCCCATGTTCTTCCTCCCAATCATTGTTTATCAAAAGAAAATAAAATCACAGGTTTACTATTCTGTAACAGCTGGAAGGAATATTTGATGACTTTTCATTCAGCTGTTCAAAACATAATGTAGCAGCGGCATTAAACCATTCCCTTGTCTTGTCCAACTTCCAGAAAAGTTCTTGGAGTCACCTACAATTTGCATTCTCCGATAAGTAAAAAATTCCAATGACTTTAACCCAGATAAACGTCAGAACTGAAATAACTCAAAATCTATCAAGGCCATGTAAGTTCATTCTTATAGGTTTGCTGCGTGATAGAATCACAATTAACACTTAACATGTTGTAGCTCAGAACTTGAAGAGAACTCTTCAGGTTGCAACAAAGGATAAGCACTAACAAGCAATTCTGTATCTTTTAGAGATGTAATGTTTACGTTTTGGGTCCACTTCGAATCAAATTTTAAAACAAGTATAACAACAACACTCAAAGTGATTCCGTAAACACATGTCAATTCCTCCTTTCAGATTCCAGAGCACAATTCAGTGGCCACATTGGGTTACCAGAAAATCAAGAAAAGAATATTCATAACCACAGATCAAACTCTAAACTACATCAAAATTCATATTACAACAAAAGTTAATCACACTCTGTAATATGTCCATGTAGAACATGAAATTTAGATATTCAAATGTGCATGGAATCAAAAAAACCAAACACAAAGTTCATACCTTTAAACAAGAAGAACCCAAGTGAGAAACCCAGAAAAGAACAAATGCAAAGACCGAGATTGAGGTGATGAGCAGAGAAAATGGGGTTTGGGAGACGACCTTGACGAACGTGCGCGGAGGTCGAGGGAGAGAGAGAGAGAGAGAGTGACAAGCAAACGGGTTTTCGGATCAGACAATAAAGAATGAGACTTGACAAAGTTGGTGCTGTGCTTCCAATTCTGTCTTATTCGGCTACGCACTGTGAGTCTCTGACTGACCTTTTCTAGGACGAGCTACCATAATCGAGAAGCCTAATCCATCTATATTTTTCTTTTTCTTTTTTACACGTTCTTCTTTTCTTTTTTTAAGATAAGAGATAAAGGCAAACGTAAATCTAAGCCCTGCTAACAAAAAATTAAAAAGTAAAGAGGAAGCAGTCGCCATCCACCTCCACCGCGAATCCCACTCCCTAACTGAAAGGAGAATTAAGAGTGATTGGATGAGGGGAAAAAATAATGGAATTTAATTGAAAGTGAGGATTTCATAATTCTTAAAAGCCAATTATCTCGTTTGGCATTATTAAATTGGCAATTTTAAATTTCTCTGTGGAAAAAAAAAATAATGAATTCGTTATTTAAATTCCTCACTTCAATTTCCACCAAAATATGTGTCATTTACGAATTCCTTTTGCAGTATTCAATTTTTATTTCCAAAACAAGACTTTTTTTCTATTTTATCTTTTTATTTGTTTTAAACTTTCTTAATTTATTACACATTTCAAATCCTAAATAGATGCAACCAAACAATAGAAATTGCAATTAATGGAATTTTAGATTGATGGAATTAAATATTACATCATTTATAAATTCCTACAGATTTTATAATTTTCTCATCCAAAACACCGTAAGAGAAAATTATCTGTACGTATCTGATTTTTTGCTCCTTATAAATTTTAGTAACTTACGTTTCAAAAATATCATAACGATAACAGAGTTTCTGACTTCTATCGAATATTTGTACCTATAGCCGTTAGCTCAGTTATGGAGGTTGCCAGCCGGTAATTTTAGAAGGGTATTTTCATTCTTTCATGGCTAAATACATTATTCTTTTCTCTAAATATTTTTTTTTCCTCTCCCTGCAATGATTTATTTTACAGTTTTTACTTGTTCTCTCTTCTTCTTCTTTTAGGACAAACCAGAAAAAACTTTGACAAAAAGAAAACAGCAAAAACTTCATAGCAAAATTGCAAGCCCAAAGAAGGGAATGAATGAATAATGTAGAGAAATGTGAGAATAGATGAAAATCTAACCTGGTAAAAAAAAATTAATGCAAAACCCAGTAAAAATTCCAATTTTTTCTGGATTAAGATATCAGTCCCACTTCTTCTTTTTCTTCCCAATGTAACATTAATCTCTGCAAAAATATATCTCTCTCTCTCTCTCTCTCTCTCTCTCTCTCTCTCTCCACTAAACACTATGCAACTTTTTCTCTATCTACATTGAAGCTTTATCTACATTAAGAATTCCTTTTCTCTATCTACATTGAAGCTTTATCTACTAAGAAGTCAACTCTTGACCCCTCTAAAATAAAATATTTTGAATAATAATTCATTCGAAACACTTTCACTTCACCCACAACAACCAATCACACAAACCAACAACTTAGTCATTTTCACAAATCACACGAAACTTAATAAGGAAATTCTGAGGTACTAAATTCGAAGAGACTTTGTGGAATTGTAAGGTGTTTTTAGTTTCTTTCTCTTATTAGAAACCAAAAATACCATGCTAGGAAGCATTTCTCACTTTGTTTTGCATCTAGGAGGGTGGGAAGTGTTCTTAGAGGTATGATTTGGTTCTTTTTGGAACCAAACCGATGGGTATTCCTTCCTTTATCCACTCTTTTCTCTTTGCTTGATGCTTTACAAGTTTATGACTTTAATTTTGTAACTAGGAGTAGTGAGTAGTGGAATTTAAGCCCTACCCGAATTTGTGTACAAACAATATGATTTGACATAATGTATGAGCATGTTTTTGTATTTTTATGTTGCTAGTTTAATTTTTCTTCATTTATGCTATTAGAAGTCATGATCTATGTGTATATATGGATATTGAAATATTATGAAATGATAGCTAGAAGTCATAAACTCAACTTTCTAAAAGCATGTGCAACATAGAAATGGTGATTAGACGATAACCAAGTAAATTACTTGATTTCCTTAAGAATGAATCATAAAGCATGTATGTGTGAACTTTGGTAAACCGATAACCAAGGAACCTAGGTCTGCATTTACGTAGATATTATCTTTAGCCAATAACCAAGGGATGGGTAAAAAACAATGAGCATATGGAATAGCTATTTCTTATAACCAAAGGTAGTTTAGAACACATGTAAAAGCATAATATTTCTCTGCATCTACTTGTTGGAGCCGAGGGGCACTTCATCAAAAGCATGTACATTTTGCATCTTGTCATAAAGTTTGGCACAAGGGAGGCTAGGTATTTATAGTACTAGTCTGGGCCAATTAAGCACAAGTTTGGCACAAAGTTTGCCATTAAGTATTTATAGTACTAGTCTGGGCCAATTAAGCATGTTCCCCAAAACATTGATAGGATCTTAACAACTTCATACCACATCAAGAATTATATGATGTTTTAAGTGTGAAGTGTTTTAAAGACTGCTTTTAATAAATCGTTTTTAACATAAGGAAAGGTTTTTGTTGGTCTTATACCTCTATCTTGTTTCACAATTGTTCATAACAGTACATTGAGGACAATATGTTATTTAAATGTGAGGTGGTAAGGCTAAGTAATTTTATTCCTTATCTTTTTTCTTTTTCTTTTATTTTTTATTTTTCTTTTATTTTTATATTTTTCAAAATGTTTCAATTTTTTTTTTTTTGAATTTTCTAAAATGTAGTACAACAAAAAATAAAAATAAAAATGATAAGAAATGAAATTACTTAACCTTACTGTCTCACACTTGAATCACATATTGTCCTCATTGTATCGTCATGAATAATTGTGAAACAAGATAGAGGTAGAAGACCAACCAAAAACTTTCCTTATATTAAAAACAATTTATTAAAAGCGGTTTTTTAAACATCTCACACTTAAAACACCATATAATTCTTAATGTGGTATGAAAATGCTAAGATCCTATCAATGTTTTGGGGAATATGCTTAATTGGCCTAGACTAGTACTATAAATACTTAAATATAAAGACATTAATTCATGCTTAGGAAAATAAAAGTGAAGGATTAGAAAGCGCAAACTCTTCGAAGATCGTCCATTTAGCTCCATAATGCAAATAGGTGATAACTGATAACCAAATAAGGCCAAGTTAGGCACTTGTACGTCATCCATTAAGGTCCATGCATAGAACCAAAGAAACCTCACACTTGGATTTTGACCACAAGACATACTCTCAGCCTACACTCCACAAACTCCCAAATTCTTCATCTTGGTTTGTTTTTTACACCCTTTGGAATCCTCCAATCCAGGTTTAAGTTTAAGGACGTTAACAAGGTCCAATGTGTCTCATCTCAAAACAAAACAAACTGAAAAAATTAAAACTTTAACAATTTCTTGAAAATTAGAACTCAAATTAGAATTTGTAAGTAGAAAAGCAAAAGGAAAGAGGAATCCAAATTTGGGTGTTGTCTAACACTCAACCGTTTGATAACTCCTCATGAAATACGATCAGGTAAGAGAAGGAAGACATTTTGGTAGAGCCGAAGCTCACTTGAATACACTTCTCTCATTCAAACCTTACCTAGACATTATATCCAATCGGATGGGCTTAGTTGTGAAGATTGAATAAACTCAACGTTACAAAGATGAAATCCAAATCCAATTTACTTAAAACAAATCAAATTCCAATTTAAAAGAAATCGTCAAAGCACTATATATTTAAACAGAAAATTTTAAATAAGTAACTAAAGGGTGAAATTGCACAAGTAATAAGCAAATTAGCAAAATAGGTAAGACTATCTTACTAATTTCAATATGCTTTATTTAGCATTTTCTAATTTTAAAAATTAAACTGCCACACAACAACTACCAAATAAATAAAAGAAAGTATATAAAAAAAAAAACGATTCTCTATTCCCACAGCAACCTAATAGGGATTGAGTTTTACCTCAATCCCCGGCAATATTTGGCACCAAAAACTTGTTGGTAGCATCATCTAACTTCATGGTTTGAAAAATCGATAGGCGCTAGTCGGGCGGTAGACAGGGGTCTAGCGCCCAAACACCAAGACGGCGCCTAGGCAGTTTTTATTTTTTTATTTTTATTTTATTTTGATAGCATATAATTATATAAATAAAAATATATAAAGACTTGTAGAGTAAAAATAGTTATTAAAAATACTCAAAGTAGTCCATAATTTTATATTGAAGTAGGAAACTAGTAATTTTAATTAATAACTCAACAAATAAGTAGCATAATTGATGAGTATAAATATCTATGTACCGTTAACCTTTTCCTTTTGCATTGATCAATTGAATATATTAAAATAAAAGAGCAGCTAATAATTGTTTGATGTAAATAACTATTTCTTTTTGGGTGTGATGCACACTATCAAGCCTATGCCTATCAGGCTTATCAATTTAGCCCACTCATTTTTTTATTCATATATTTTCATTGACCGACAAAAGGACACCTATGTGTCCAACTTGTGTTTAATTAAACACTTTTAAACATTGCCGTTTTGACTTTTGAGATCAGTTTGTCTTCTTCAATTTTATCTTCTTCACCTAGTTCGTCTTCTTCACCTTCATCAGTTCGTCTCACAAACTAGAGGGCTATCCAACCTTAATTCTTTATAACCATTAAAAAAAGCCCAAAGCCCACCTAGCCAACTGTACAGCAGCCTAGTCGCCCGCCTAGGCCACCTAGACGGCCACCCAACCCCAGCCTGCCCAAAAGCTCTGATTTGACACTACTCGATTCAAAGAGCCAACGCCCAGCGCCTAGGCAGCCTGGGTGGTTGAATTTTAGAACACTGTCTAACTTATATTATGTGCAATTGTGTGTGATGTTACCTAGTCGCAAGATTAGGAGGTCAAGTTTTAGTAAAGGGAAAATAAGAGTATCGTATCGAATGGATTGAATAACTCTACCATAAGCTAGATTACCGCAAAAACAAAACCTAAAAAACACATGCAAGTCTATCTTTTTACAAATTAATGATTACAAATTAATGGTCTAAGCCGTCTGGAAGCAACACCACCAAATGATATATATTAAAAATGATAGTAGTGGTTCAAATTTGTGTTTATTAATTTAAAACTAAATTAAACTAAAGAGCTACAAAGTAAAATTAACTAAACTATCAAGTATATATAGAGCTTTGATCAAATGAGACAGAAGGGTGCCAATGCATCTCACCTAGCCTCCCTTGTGCCAAACTTTATGACAAGATGCAAAATAAACATGCTTTTGATAAAATCCCCTTCAGCTCCAACAAGTAGATGCCGAGAAACATTATACTTTTACATGTATTCTAAACTACCCTTGGTTATCAAAAATAGTCATTCCACATGCTCATTGTTTTTACCCATCCCTTGGTTATCGGTTAAAGGTAAAATTTACATAATTGCAAACCTCGGTTCCTTGGTTATCGGTATACAAAGTTCACACATACATGCATTAAGATTCATTTGTAAGGAAATCAAGCAATTCACTTGGTTATCGTCTAATCACCATTTCTACATTGCACATGCTTTTAGTATGCTAAGTTTATGACTCCTAGCTACTATTTCATGAGATTTCAACATCCATACACATAAATCATGACTTCTAATGGCATAAATGAAGAACAATTAAACTAGCAACATAAAAATACAAAAGCATGCCCATAAATTACATCAAATCATATTGTTTATACACAAATTCGGCCCAAATTCCACTACTCACTACTCATAGTTACATAGATTAAAGCCATAAACTTGTAAAACATCAAGTATAGAGAGAAAAGAATAGAGAAAGGAAGGAATACCCATGGTTTGGTTCCAAAAAGAACCAAACCATACCTCTGAGAACACTTCCCACCCTCTAAGATGCAAAACAAAGTGAGAAATGCTTCCTAGCATGGTATTTTTGGTTTCTAATAAGAGAAAAAAATCAAACACCATATTCACAAAATCTCTTAGAACTATGATGAACAAGGCTTGAGTATATGAAACTAGAGTTGTGATTGATCAAAAGTGTATAAATACTTCAGTTTTTGGTAAGGAAAAACCAAAAACCGAAGAACCTATACATCTATCTCTACACAAAGCTAATAAAACTATGAATTAAAGCTATGAAACTAAGAGAAATGTGTGAAGATATGTGTGAGAGAGAGAGGAGAGGATGAAAAACGTTCAAAGTGAGGGGATGGTGTTTTTATAGCACAAAAGTGATGAATGGAGGGTGGAGATCAAACAACATGAAAGGTTAGATGTAATGGACAAAGTTGTAAGCATAAAATGTGGATCTAGTCTTAAATTCCACATGAAAATGACTGAAAAGTCCATAGATATTTTAATGGAAAAGATAAAGTAAAGGTAGGAGGGTCACTGTATAAGGAACCAAAGTAGTAAATGGTGGACAAAGATGTAAGATGTAAAAGAGAGACCACTTGTCATCTTTCAAATTTTGAATTTCAAAACAACCTACGCCACATCTTCCCACTTAAAGTCCCTAAGCCTAATCAACAGCTCTTCCTTGCCCTCTACACATGTTCTTGGCTTGCTAACTTGGCCGGAATCTCATGTTGACTGGCGTTGACCTCCTTTTTCGTCCTTTTATGCACTTTCATCGAATTTCCTCATTCAATCTCCACCAAGACTTCCAAATTGACCTTCGCTTTCTCCATATAAAATGTTCCTCTATCAGTGTAGATCATCCTGGTAAAATTTCAGGGCTTAGTTCACAGTGATTTGGCTGAAAATGCTGCCGGAATCTGTAAAGGTCCGGTTTTGCAATTTTTGTCTTCTAGTACTGCACCGATCTTTTGAAGGCTTTCTACTCTGAACTAGCTTTTGAACTCTTCATAAGAAATGATCCTTAGGATGCCTGAAATTCCTCTGTAAAATTTAAGCTCATTTGGAGTTTAGTTGGTCGAGCTAATGCTCCTTCTTTCTGCTCGGTTTCTCATAACCAGAGTAAGAAAAAGTATTAACGTTGACTTTTTTGTGCATTTTCATTTCCTAGAATGATAAGGAAAACATAATAAATATATCTAAATAAATACAAAGGTTAAGCAAAAATACAAGATTAGAGGAATAATTAATAGACAATTATGGACCTAACAGTCACAAATGTATTACTAACTAAAAGTGCATTGCTTGATTACATTATCTCTTTTGGCTTTTTTCAATCACTTACATGCCCATAAATATTGAATAGTTTATCTAGTCTAAGCCTTTCTTGTTTACAAAATGTCAAAATGTATTCATTAAAAATTAAAAATTCAATTTCATAAAAAAAAAAATTTAAAAACTTCTTTTTATCTAAGATGCCCACTCCATCAACCATTTATATTTATTGAACTCAGGTAATAAGTGCGTAGTTACCATATTAATCTAATACTAAGCCTTGCTGCTAAGGAAAAAACCTTGAACTCTCTTACTGAGAGTGACAAATGCAACGGCGGTTGGTGATGCGATTGGACGAGGTCGAATGGTAAATTCAGATCTCCTTTGGATTGAGAATTGATTTGTGATTGAGCTTTGATAGGTAAAAGTCCAAGTAGAGGGTTTAAAGTATTAGCTGCTAATATTAAGCTTTACTAAATTTGGGTTTGATGGAGGGCATCACAGTTGGCTGCACATTTCAGTTCTACCAGTTTGGTGAAAGCACGTGTGGATCGCTGTTTGGGCACAAGATTGGATTTGTGGGCACTATTGTGAACTCCATTGTTCACCTGATTGATTTGGGCCACTACGGAGAGTGTCTTGTCATAATATTTTTTTATAATTTTTTTGAGCTTGCAAGTGTAAAATTCTATCCGCTAAGTACTAGTGAAAAATTAAGTTTTATAAATATTTAAATTAGATTATAGGCTTCATTGGTTTGTCAATGGAATGAAGTTGATAAAATGAGAATTATAATTGACGTTAATGTACCACATAAGAAATGTATCAGTGAATCATGACATGTTAATCAGTTAGCTTAACTAACACAATGAAATGATGCGTTCAAATCTGGCTAGATTACTCTTTCTCATGGTCTCCGAAAAGGTCATGCTGCCAAAGGAAATCTTTGGGTTCGGAACTTGTCTTTCGAGGTTTATCTCGTTCCGCTCGAGATTCTATAAGCTTCCCTCCCGAAAGAACTAAAAATAAAGGGGATGGGTGTCCTGAAACGACCCTAGGGTGGTAGTATAAGTTATAAGTTTATAACCCCTCTAACACTGGATACCAACGTAGGCCCAATAATTCATCTATAAATAGAAAAGGGCACAATCCGTAGAGTTACAAACCTAATTTCCTTCTGTTTGCTGGAGCTGGGAGCCGTCTTCTTTTCTTCACCACTTGCCCTGTTTTATGTTCCATAAGCTTCCTTCTATCTGATTCCTTATCAATGTCTTTGATGATATGCAGTAATGGATATGGCTTCTGCCCTCCTTGAACTTTTAGGTTTTCACTTATCTTGTATTTTTTTTGTTCTTCAAAGGGGTCTGTTTCCAAATTACGCTTTCTGGGTTTGGCTCAGTTTTAGGCCCATGATGTCAGATCTATATTTGCTACTCTTGATGGGATCTGAAGATCCTATTTGATTTTGCTTTACCACCAAGATCTGAGGCCTCTTCTGTTTCTATTTTTTGCCAAATTTTTGTTTGCCATTTTGTGTATATTAAGCTAGCTGTCAAAGTTTTGGATGCGATGATTATAAAGATGATTGTTTGCTTTGATTTTGCTATAGTTGTCATGAAGTTTATGTCAAAACGTCAATTTTGCTTCCAGAATTTGGTCATTGTTACTGCTCCTGATCTAAAATGACTTCAAGTTTGTGTCCTATTATTGTAAACCTATTTCAAGTTTGTGTCCTATAATTGTAAACCTATTTCAGTATCCTTTAAAGTCATTTTTAATCTTTGAATTTATGGTTTCAAATAGTCGTGTAAATCTTGTGGCACGCGTTATCTACAACAATTTTGTGCCTTCTAGGAGGATTTTCAGTGGACATGGCTTTAAGAAAGGTGGAAGATAGTAGGGATGGACTGAATGGCTGATGGAATGATATGTTTCAAGTTCCTCTGTTCTCATCTGGAGAAAAAATGTACTGTTGGTCTTCTATAGCCTTGAGGAATTCGTTACCTTGAAGTTTGAACACTCCCATGGGGGGTTTTGTTACCCTAGTAAGAAGACTACTGATTTAGCAATTACCACTGACAAACCAATATCAGTAAACCCCAATTTAAACCCCAAATTTTGAATCAAAATACGTTACTACATGTTTCTGACCGGCCACTAGGTGAATCAGAATTAGATAGAACGAAGCACCTTATACGAGCTTGACAGTTTGGGCTGGGCAATTACCCAGACCATACTTTGTAACGGAAATAGGTGTACCATATTGATACTTCATGCCTGGTTCTCTCTGGTTGTATTTCTCTTCGACACTGGATCTAAAATTATTACCAGTTACTGGGTGTGATCATACCAGCAATAATGCACCGGATCTCATCAGAACTCCGAAGTTAAGCTTGCTTGGGCGAGAGCATTACTAGGATGGGTGACCTCCTGGAAAGTTCTCGTGTTGCACCTCTCTTGTAAAATAACTTACCAAAAAAAATTATTACCAGTTATTGACAATGATAATGTGTTGAAAAATTTAGCTATTAAGTCGCATGAGCTAGGTCATGCTAGAGTACATCAGTAGTAGAGTTTGGCGGTACATGCAACCAGACCTCACGCTGGTTTGACTTAAAAGCAATTGCAGCTAATCTATGTGCCACATTGTTACAAGTACGAAAGGCATGCTTAATCTCTACACCCGGAAGTGCATTCACAAGGACTGCAATGTCATCCAAGACAGCTCTTTGCTCATCAAAGTCGTGGTCCTCACTAGTGATTAGTTGTACTGCTTCCAAACAATCACTTTCTAAAGTGACATTATGCAGATTTAGTGATCAAACTATATCAAGATCCTCTCTAATGGAAAAGAGCTCTGACTTCTTTGCCGAGGCTACATGGGGCATAGTATGGGCAAAAGCTGCAATAAAGAGACCTTGTTCCCCTCGAATGACACCACCTGCCCCTCCTCTTTGCATACCTGGAATGAAAGATCCATCCACATTCAACTTAATTCGACCCTCAGTTGTCGGCTTCCAAGGCGGCTTAATATTTCTATCTCCCATGTTGTGATGCACATCACGAGCTTTGTGGAACTCTTCCAACCAGGCCATGGAGTATAGAAGAATATTAGGTGTTGTTTGAGCCACACCATCCCAGAGCTTACTGTTTCGATTCTTCCACACAGACCATAAGACCATCATCAACCTTCCAAAGGTAGCAAGATTCAGATGCATAGCACAATCCAGTAGCCATTCTTTGAAGTTTATATGAGGTAGTAAGGATTGTTGGAGATTAAGAGGAGTGGAAGATAGAAGCTCAACTGCAATAGGACATTTGCACAATACATGAGATACATCTTCTAACCTGTGATTACAGAGGACACAGCTGCTATCACCTGTGTATCCCTTTGTTGTTAGACAGGCTCTTGTTGGCAAGAGATTGTTTGTAGCTCGCCAAATGCATATCTGCACTTTACCAGGAACCTTTGCTTTCCATATAGTCTTCCATAACATATTAAAAGGATCTCCATTCGAAGTACTAATCAGAACATTTCCAAGTACAGATTCACGGGCAATCCAATAAGCTGTCTTCACTGTAAAACGACCTCTCTTTTCTGGACTCCAACACAATCTATCATGGATGGCACGTTGACTCAGCGGTGTAGCTAGCATACGACTAGCAATATCTAGGCTGAAAAGAGAATGCACAGTCGAAGGGATCCATGTACGATCATGAGAGTTGATTAGGTCTACAACCATGTGAAAATTTGTATGTATGGTCAGGTTGCTGTAGCAGAGACCCATTTTGCAGCCATCTATCTGTCCAAATGTTCACAGAGGTGCCATCCCCAATTCGCCATCTCACACCCGCCTGCAACACTGGTCTAACATTCATAAGACTTCTCCATGAGAAGGATGGAGCATCTCCCATTTCGTCCTCCCAAAAGCTACAATGGGGAAAATAACGAGCTTTGTACAACTGAGCAATGAGGGAATCCGGATTTGTAAGAATTCTCCAACCTTGCTTTGCAAGCATGGCAAGATTATAAGCATATAAATTCTTGGATTAAATTCTGCTTGGACATTCAAGGGTTCATCAGTTCAGTCCCTACACACACATATATATATATATATATATATATATAATATTTTACGGGCTTTTACGGGCCGGGCCGGGTTTTTGCGTGCTTCTGGCGGGCCGGGCCTCGGCCCACCGAGGCGGGCTTTTGCGGGTTTTTTGACGGGCCAGGCCGGGCTAAAAGCCCTCAGGGCCGGCGGGCCTCCATCGGCCTGGGTTCGGTTCCGCGGGCTTTTTGATGAGGCCTACTCCTAATATTAATTGTTATGTAACAAAGAAAATAAAAACTAAAGAAAACAAAGCTTAAAAAATCAATTACAAAGAAAGAGATCAATTGCATATTATAGAAAAAAAAAACATAATTAAAAAATAGAAAAAAATAGAAAATTATTAGGACTTATTTGGGCTGGCCTAAAGGGCCGGGCTTGGCCCTAAAGGGCTCAAACGGGCCGGGCCGGGCCGGGTTTCATTCTCATGGCCCATACCCTACCCTATTTTAAAAAGGGTCGGGCCGGCCTGGCCTCATGCAAGGGCCAGGTCGGGCGGGCTTAGGGCGGGTTTAGGGCCTAAGGGCCAAATGATGACCCCTACTTCATTGGAACACTTGTACGTGTACAGATGCCCCGGACTTCTAAACCTTGCTGCTTTTGACTTCCAAAGCAAGAACCACGTCCAAGTCAATAATGAAGGACATTTTGCGATTATATTTGAAAGGTATGATCCTATATCAAAAGGTTCATTAATGTGCTGTTTCTTCTGTTCTGTTATGTTCTCTTGTTTTATTTTCCAGTCGAACTTCTTTCTCTTTTTCTTTTGTCTTCTTTTTCTCCATACTTTTCCAAAGACATATTTTATCGTGTTTGTTTTCATTTCTGTTCAATTTCAAACTTCATACAGTATTTATCTTTGTACATTGGTAATGCTTACTCATTCCTTGTATTTTGTTTTGGTAAGCAAATGACTTTCCATGTGTGATAGAACAGTGCAAAAAGATAAAATGTATACATAGAACATATCGCATCTTGGGTCATCTTCAACTCTGTTAGCTCCCAATAATTATTATCCATGTAGATAGTCAAGATTATTATTTTGACTACTTGCAAAACTCTTTTTATTTTGGGATAACTACAAAGGACTACCAGACCACCTTTTATTTAACAAAAAACTCCACAACCTTTTCCCTTATACAATTAAGGACACACCCTATTTCTTTTTACCCTTTCACAATTTTTTACAGTAACAGCCACTATTTCTTACTAAAAAGTCTTCACACAGTATCATCCTAAGGACTAGCCTTCAACATGCCACAATTTTGCCTAACGACCTCCTGTCTAGCGGCTACTAGTAGGGCGGAATCACTGCTGCCTTAGTATAATAAAGGATTTAGGCTTTTTAAACAAGAACACAACAACTGCTACTGCAACAAACTGCTACTGCTATGTTCAAATGCAGAAATAACAAAAATATTTTTGTGACAGAGTAATGGGCGCAAACTGAATTTATTTATTTAAACATAAATACATATACAGAACCCACAGCCTCACTCTTGGGCAAACAGCTAGAAGCTGTTTAGCTACTCATAACTGATTTACAAATACTTACTTGCAATAAAAAGCACACTGCATTCACAGACTGACTGCTACTGTCTCTTAGGAGTTCTTAGATCTAGAAATGATATATCTATGAACTGATGCTTATTTTCGAATGCCTTACAAATGAAACTTCAAGCTCCTTATATAGAGAGCGGAACTCAAATTACAATTCAAAACTACTAAATGTACAGCACGACTTTGTGATTTTCTGCTTTCCATAGTGCTCCTGCTGGTGGAGGTCGGCCGGGGAAAAGCAGATTCTTTTAGGTGAAATGTTTTTCACCTGCTTTTTGAAAAGCAAAAGTTGCTTTTGGGAAAAGTCCAAAAGAACTTTCGGTGTTTTCTACACCTGCTGCTTCACATGTTCTCGTCGGTTTCTGAATTGTGACCAAGGACAAATGAGTCGTTATCTGCCTGGGGCCATCCTTACTGTTGTTGCATTATCTTCGACATCTTGTAGTGGTTGTCAGTTTCAAGCTTCTCCACCCACCGTAAGCATGCCAGTGTCGAATCTATCTCCTTTCTAGTAAGAGATAGGAATAAGTCACTGCTGACTACGTCAGGATGATCGTAGGCAGTGATAATAATTTTTTCTCCTGCTGCCAGGAAGGTATTGTGGACATCTTCAGAGATGATCTTCTTGATATATTCTAGAGTCATGGCCTTCATCCATGGAATGCTTGAGTTTGGCTGGCCATTGTACCCTACACAGGCTGGTTGAAGATATTTCCTTTGAATGATTCTCACATAATGATATGGAGGAATATATTCAACTTCACCGTTTGCCTTCTGGATCCATTCTGGAGGAGTGGATCTGAACTTCAAACGAAGTATACAGTCATTTTTTCTTATATTTTTGACTGTGTTGACAATGATAGGCGGCAAACCTTTTAGATCATCATTTGTTTTGGTCCATAGATTATGGACAAAACCATTTTCAACAAGCCAGAGCTTGTGTTCTTGAGGATGTTCACTCTGAACATTAACCAGGTATCTTCCAACATAAGGACCTGAAACAATAAAGAGAGTTGGAGGAACCAGGTCTTCTGGATTATGTCTTCCTATCAGACTATGGAATTCATGCCAGTCTGATTCATTAAGTGCCATGACAGGAACCCTAGCACTTTCTGGACTTTCAAGGAAGAGAATTTTTTCTTTTCTTACAGCACTCTGCTGTATATGACTTTCTTCAAATTGTGGTCTGGCATTCTCATATAGTTCTTCAGCTAGTGCAAAGAGTGCCGGGAACATTAGACCACTGCTTCTTTCTTGAAAGGCAAATAAGAGATTATCCAAGATTGCCTTCTGGTGATAAGCTAGTCTCCTGCCAGTTCTGAACACAGGAGTGTCAAAAGTTCTTAATTCATAATTAAAAACATTTATGACTCCAGTTGGAGTTGGTCTGCTTTTTGGCAAAGCAGCAGCCATCAACGGTCTTGATGATCCTTTACTGTCTGCCGTTTGAGACGGGCTAGCCAATCCTTTACCCTGGGATTGATCAGTTGTGGCCAGTCCTTTAGGACTTAGCAGAAACCTTTTAAGAACCTTTTCTTTGGTTTCTATAGGATCTTCTTGAGGTTCATGTTCCTTCCCAGTCCTTCTGTTTCTGGGATTACGACCTTCGTCGTCTTCTCTTTGGCTAAACATTGCCAGTTCTCTGGTCAATGCGTCTGGAAGATAATTCTTGTTTCCTGCAATTAATTCAACATTATAATCATATTGGTTAAGAAATAATTGCCAGTTTGCTAATCTTCCTCTATCAGCAGCTTTATCAAGTTTGAAATTTTTGAAATTTTTTACTCTAGCACAATCTGTGCGGACAGTAAAGGGTTTTCCAAGAAAAGCTGGAGAATTTAAAATTGTTTTCTTGACAGCCAAAATTTCTTTTTCCCCTGTGGGATAATTCAGTTCTGCAGGGCTGAACTTGCCGCTACAAAATTTGCAAATCTTTTCGATGTTAGTTCCAGGCGTTTTTGCAAGGACTACACCGGACCAGTAATTATCACTCGCATCTGTCTGGAGGATAATTTCATCATTCTCTTCTGGTTGTTGAAGGGGAGGGAGGTTTTTGCAGAGATTTTTTATCTGCTTGACAATTTTTTCATCATCTTCTGTGAAGTTCCATTTTCTTTTGGAACTTGTCTTAGGAGATAACATTGCTGTTAACCCTGAGATTTTGGGAATGAAATCTCTCCCATAATTTATGACACCAAGGAATCTCTCTAGACTCTTAGCATCAGGAATTCTATCTGGAAATTTCCAGATCTTTTCAAGGATATGAGGTTGGAGTTTTATGACCCCATTCTTGATGTTTATTCCTAGGAAATCAACTTCATCGAGGATAAAGAAGATTTTCTTCTCTCCTAGGATAATTCCATGCTGAACTATCAGCTTTAGTACCTCGTGGAGGTGTTTCATGTGTTCTTCTCTGTTTTTGGAGAATACCAGGATGTCATCTATGTAGACGACACAGAACTCCGCCACATGCTTGAAGATGTTGTCCATCTTTCTTTGGAAGATTGAGGGAGCTTGCTTTAGACCAAAGGGCATTACTAACCATTCGTAATGGACTTGTGGTGTTCCAAATGCAGTGAGAGGGATGCTCTCAGGATGCATCTTGACCTGCCAGAAACCCGACTTTGCATCGAATTTCGAAAAAACTTTGGCTCCTCTGAGCTGGTTAATCAATACTCTTACTTGAGCAATTTGATAACCGTCTTTTACAGTCTTTTTATTGACGTCTCTGTAGTCAATAACCATTCTAGCTTTTCCTCGTAGGTTTTCTGCAAGATTTCTCACGTAGAATGCTGGAGCATGATGAGGGCTAGTGGAAGGCTGAATTAATCTCTTTTCCAGGAGATCTTCAATATCTTTTCTGAATTCTTTTTTTATCTTCCTCTTTATACTGAGGAATGGCTTTGACATGACAGATGGCATTTATGTCATGTAATCTTAATTCACAGACCACTGGGTCTTTTTCCCAAAACTTCTGAGGATCTACATCGATATTCTGTTTGAGTAGTTTCTTGATTCCTTCGAGAGTGGGAACTTTTTGAGACTCAAGCTTGTTCTGGAAGTGCTTGAGGTTGTGCTCATGGATGAAACTAGCTTCTTCATCTTCACTAGCTTCTTTTCCTTCTTCTTCTTCTTCAGAAGATTCTTCAACAAGCAATTCTTCTTGTTGCTTGATTTGGAGTATTGGCTCAAATTTGGGTTTGTAGGGGGTAAGATCACCACTATTCTGTTGCGATCTCTGATACTGAGTAGTAAAACCAGGACCTACCACACTTTTTGCCTGTGTGAGTCGGTCTGCCCAGAACACCCGTTCTCCTTTTCTGAAGCCTATTGCTTCTTCATCCTGAATGAATCTCTGTTGGAGAATAAAATCATTTCCCAACAAGAAATCAGATCCTTGGCCTTCAGATTGCCAAACATTCTGGATGATAAATGTTCCTCCACCAATGGTGATATGAACATTTTTTGCTACTTTCTTCATGGTGAGATGGCTTCCATCAAATGTAACACCAGTAGCAGATTTTTTCTTATCTTCTCTCCAAAGTTCATCTGGAATTGCAAATCTCTTTGCAACAGTAAATCCTGATCCATTATCTACAAAAGCATGTAGATGATATTTTCTATGATCAGGGAATTTTAGTCCAATCGCTATGTAGTTGCTGTATCTACTTGTAGAGACGACTTTCGACTGATGAAGCTCATTTTCTTGAGCTTGTTCCTTGGGGATGAATGGTTTACATTCTTCTGGAACATTTTCCTGATTGGGTGATTTATCAAAACTAGAAGGTTTTGTATCATCCCAGTTTGTAGGAATTATCTCCTTGCTGTCTGGATCTCTGAACCATGATGGAGGATCATATCTGACTTTGTAATCAAACTTGCCAGATGGTTGGCCAAGTAGATCCCATGTTTCAGTATCCTCTTGTCGTTCTAAGAGATTAACAGTTTCTGGTGGTTTCATCAGTTCTACCGTTTCTGGTATTTCAACCAGTTCAAAGTTTTCTTTTTCATCGATTTTTTCTTCATCGATGATTTCTTCCTTTTTCGAGGAAGATGGAGGAGAAGGTTCCATAATTTTTTGGAACAGAGTTTCTACCTCTTTTTCTTTCTGCTCAGAGAAATATTCTTCATATTCTTGTTCAACCAATTGGCTGACAAGGCCATTCTTGGTTTTTCTTCTAGCTTCAGCTATGAAGCATTCTTTGTGATAAGTCTTTTTTTACTCTTCACAAAACATAGGGAGACCATTCTTTTCGTGACATAAGAAGTAGTCACAAACGAATGTACCAGGGTTCACCTGATAAGAAGACATTAATGCTTCTGTCTTGCTTTCTTTCCAATTTTTGATTCTTAAGACATTCATTTGTCTGGATTCGAAGTACTCTACTTCAGAATCTATCTCAGACTCTTCTGATGATTCTTCTTTTTCAGTCCAAGCAGAATAGACTGACCTGTCATCATCTTCATCATCAGAATAAGCTATTTCGTAGCCTTTCATGTTTGCTACTTCTACTATTTGCTCATATTCTTCAAAGAGAGGTTTAGTAGATCTTTTACCCTTTTCCGGTCATTCATTGGCATAGTGCCCTTCAGCTTTACATAACCAACATCTGCAAGCTTTCTTGCTAGGTTGTTGTTTATGCTGATGAGTAGTATTCTTCTTTTTCTTGAAGAATTTTTTTTTTTGGATCTTCGTCTTTCTGTTTTTTGTAATTGGAACTTCTCTTGAATTTCCAATCTCTTTTTTGATTACTCTTTTTGAATCTTTTAGAGTAATATTTTTCTTTCTTCCTTCTGCTGTGGAATTTGGATTCATGACATCCCCAGTTAGTGGGCATATCCAGTATTCCATAACAAAAATTTTCAACTCCTTTGAGTTGCTTCTTAGCCATCTTAGCTCTAAGGGCTTTGCATTGCTCCTTCAGTAGTTGTCGGACTCTGTCGGCAATTCCTCCAATTGAAAATCTTTCAATTGGTTTCTCAGCTATGCTTTCTCTCACAGCTATTTTCCATGGTTCGGGGAGTTTTCTGTGCAACAGATTAACTAGATCAGTATTTTCTAGTTCACCAATTGTACAGTAATATTCCTGAAATTCATTCAGGTATTCTTCGAAATATCTCATGTCACAGATTTTGAGAGCATAGATATTCGATTTTGCCATTTCTTTGGCTTTCTCACTCAGATTTGAGAGATCTCCACAGAACTGATCGTACAGGGGTACTGTATAATCATACGGAGACTTTGAATTTTTTATTTCTTCAAGCCAGTCTCTTCCTCTGGCAGTTTCTTTGAAGGATAGGTAGTACTTTTTAGCCACTCCAGTAAGAGTAGTTTAGTAGTACACCTGCAAATCTGGTGCTTCAAATTTGTCAAGGGTAAGTGCAGAAGCCATCATCAGGCTATCTACCCATTGGTCAATGGTTTTTCTTTTTTCTAGACTCTTGTCTAGATTTAACCAGATGCCGTAGTTCGTGATAGGAACTCTTGGCAGATTGTCCTCTGGGACAAATTTTTGGGAATTTCTTTCCCCTTTTTTGCCCGTGGGGGCTTTCTGTATAGGGAGTTTGACTTTTCCTTTTTCTCGAACTATGGAAGTCTTGGAGCTCTCTCCTTCTTCCATTTCAATATCTTGATATGGAAAGACTTTTCTCGTCTTTCTGATTTTGAATTCTTTCATTTCTTCGATTAGTTTTTCTAATCGTTCAGGATTTTCACAATTCTCAGCTTCTTCATAAAGATCATAGAGCCTCTCAGCTCTGAGCATATGGACTGGTCTGTTTAGATCAGCTTCCAGATCTTCTTCTGATATTGGCTCTTCAATAGTGGGTTTTGTACCACTGACACTAGCTTCTCTAGTGCTGTAGCTTCTTCTCAGAAAACTGCTGTTTATCCTGAGGTTCTCAGGACAGACATCACTTTTCCTGTGATTGTCGAAGTTGAGGCTGATTTCTCCAGTTTTTCTACTCTCGTAGATTTTTGCTTTTGCTCTTTCCGGTTGCTTTTTTGGACCGGATAATTTCCATTCAAGAGGAAATGTTACTTCATTCCAAGTAACTTTGTGGATCTGCTGTGAATGGTTCTTCTGATTGGTGAGGAATCCAGTAGTAAGACCTGGGATATTTGTAATCCTTGTCTTAGGGGCTACTGTAGTACTCATTAATTTATAGTATATTCTATATACTATTGCAAGTTCCTGCATATCTTCTTTCATTGATATGCCATCTGTCTTGACCCTCAGTCGGAGACAGTGAGCTGCATCTTTCAAGCGGGTGGTGAAGTTGGGGAAGCAGTTGAAATACGCTACTTGGTCGCATAAGGATGCTTCGAGTGTTCCCAACAGACTAGCTTGGAAGTCTGTTAACCTGTTGTCCTATAGAACACATAAGACTGAACAGTTTATACTTTCACGAGCAAGCAAGTTTATGCCTACTTGGACTGCTCCAATATGCATAAATTGATATTTTTTTGCTTGTGCTCTGGCAACTTCTGCTGGAGTGATTAGTAGAAGATCAGTCTCTCCACCTGCTGTTGCTGGGGTTGTAATCTCCAGTAGTTTGAAATAATGGCTATCCATTAAATCAAATTTTCCTCTTTTGTAGATCTGTTTAAAATCTAACTTTGGGATTGAGGAATTTTTTACTTCTTGTTCAATCTCATTGAACTCAAATTCTTCAGCATTTAGGAGTTGTACTCCTTTCTTTTTCCCAAAGATGCTTACATCTTCATTTCTCTTTTCTTTTCTCCGGTTTTCATACCGGATACTAGTCTGACTAGTAGATGGTTCCAGAAAAATCATGTCTGGAACACGATTTGTGTCTGGTTTTTCTAATTGTTTAAACCCATTAGCTTTCTTTTTTACTGTAGGCGCTTTCTTGTCCTTCAGTATATTTTTCATAGAATCCAGCGTTTTTTGCTGTTCATTGATTTTTCTACTGACAACTGTCAGCTTTTCTTCTTCCGTTTTTGGAAGCTCCTTGATATAATCCAGTTTGTTTTCCAATCTTTCCAATTGGTGGATTATAGCAGGTAGTTTTTCTAGATGAGTTTGACATCTAGATACTTCTAGTAACAGCTTCTGATATTTCTCATCAGAAGATTTCAGTAGATAATTTATCTTCTCTAATAACAATTCTGACATTGTCCTCATTAAGGAGGGGTTCTCCTTTGAGCTATCTTACAAGCTCTGATACCAGTGATGTGCGGATCTAACCAATGCTCAAATAATCCAGAGGTTTTTGTTCTATTTCTAGAACATATAAGAGATTATCAATATCTTCCTCTAGTTTATAGATTCTGATTTGAAGTCTATAAATAATATCCCAGTAGTTGGGAGTATTTCTGTTGAGATTATCTCTAAAGAGTTTTAACTTTCTCAACTTTTCTCTTTCTGTTTTTAATTCTTTGCTAGTATTTTTACAAATAGCAAGTAACTCTAATCTGTCAGCAATCGAAATTATGAATAGTAAAATAACTGTTTACCTTCGAGTATAGAGGATGAGTTTATACCTGCAAATGTTTAGACAAACAAATTCAAAGCATGAGCCCACTACGCTCCGTCAATTTTTATTTTTACAGAGGAAAGAGATAACTATTAGAGAAAGTAAAAGACTCACTAAAGACAAAATGTCCGTAAGTGTAAACTTTTGTCCTTAAATGTGTAAAACCAAATGATGAGGAGTTATTTGTGTTTTGAAATCTTAGTAGGGGGGTATGTGTAGTTTACTATTTTATTTTTTTGCTCTGAACTTGCAATACTTAAATTCTATAAATTTAAATACTAAATATTTTATTATTTTTTATTATGCTTTTCAAATATATAGTATCATTTAATTATGTTACTATTTCTAATGTTATATAATTATTCTTCTGATGAAATTTTACTAATTTTCAGATATGATAGTGTCACGTGTCGCTTTATAAGCAATTGTTCATATTCTTCATTAGATTTTATATCCTCTTATACCAAAAAAAAAAATGTGAGAGAATGTGAGAAATTATAACGAGATAATATGGGTACTTATGGGAATTGTTTTGTTATCTTTTTTTTTTTTAATTGGACATCATCTAGCATCCTTAAGCGTTGGATTTCAACGGCAATTAATCTTAGTCCTCCATATTTTTCGAAAAATCTCATCTGTTTTGTGTGTCCCATAAGTTGATGGGTTCCACTCCATCAGTTGAGGGCTAAACCAAGGGTTAAATGTAACTCAGCTCTTGGCTCTATAGCCCATCAAATTTGTTATTAGTACAGCATGACTCTTCTATTAGAGATGGAAAATAGAGGTTTGAGGGTTTAAAAGTAGCCCATAGCCCCTTGGCTAGAGATGGACTTAGTGAATTTGATTTGTTTTGTGAAAGTCTAATAATACAGATTACAGGTAAAAGCGTGTATTCAAATGAAATTGAGAAAAAAAGACTGCGTTACAAATATTTATATATTATATCTGTTAATTTATATTTTGACTTGATTTATACAATTCTGATTTTTTTTTTTTGCATTAATTTTTTATGGTTGATTATTTCTTATTATAATCATTAGAAAGTGTACTGTAGTGTAATTTGTTGAGACACTCATTATATTGCTCACTAATTTTCTTCTATTTTATTTCAAACTGGCTATCATATTGTTCCACCGCCAATTCAATCCAGAAGAGTTTGAGTTTCCTCAGTTCTTCTCCAAAAAAGAAAGAGATTTCTCAATTGGCTCTTAAATGTAATGTGTAGTATACATTGTGTAGATTGTCATATGCACAGACAATTTCTATTGATATGGGAAACTGTATGTGATTAAGAACTTCTAGATGTTCTTGTAATAATAATAATCCTCATAGTTATTGATCTGTCTCTGTTAGGGCTGTTATACTAGTCATAGTTCTTCCAACAGAGGTTTCTTGATTATTCACGTTTTCTTCTTTCGGAGGTGTTCAAATACGTCCCTCTGTCTCTCTTTTGGCTTTTGCTAGTTCCTCAAGAATCTGGCCAAGAATACAAAAGAACTTGGCATACTTTACGTACTGGATTAAATACACATGCTTTTTTTTTTTCAACTCATCATCATGTGTCTAGTTCAATTCTTACTCATAACGTTTATGCAGAGCATCTGTCTCTTGTATTGGTGAATTTGAAGAGACATAGAAACTTGTTTAGAGTCATTCATATCAGTACGTAGCAACTCATGAACATGAAGTAGACTGATGAACTGATCTTTTGGAGAAATGGACGCAACTAATGTGTTTAAACTTCAGTGCGAAGGTCAGTTTGATATAGACTAGAACCAGGCAAACACAATTTCACCATAATCATTACTGCCTGATTTTATTGCAATAAAATGTGCAACTGAAAGCAACTCATTTTGCTCTTTTTATATGCATAGTGTACATCACAAAAATTAGCCTTCTATATGTAAGCATTTAAAAGATTTGTCTGTGGGACAAATTATACAGAACAGTAAGATGGGTGTCCTGCAACGTAGTTTCTGTTATAGGCACTTATTTCCACTTATCAAACAATAAGTAATAGTACTACAAATGAAATAGACACTTAATTAACTGGACGAGTATTGGTGATATAATGAAATGAAGGCTCTATTTGAGATTGTTAGAAGCATGAAACAAGGTAAAAATATCACGTACTTTAGTAATTTAACTATAACTCGTTCGATATTTTAGTCACCAAACTTCAAAAATATCACTTTGCTCATTTCCATCGAAATTTCACTTGTATGTAGTAGTTACTTTACTCTAAAGTATATAATACTTTCTGTTTTTATGTGTTTTGAATGGTAAGTCCAGCCTGAAACACATTGTAACTGGGCCTAGTTTGGGCTCAATTGAAGTGTTGTTTGGCAAATGTAGTATAAAATCATTAGGGCATCCACAATCTGCAAGTTGGTGGAGAATGAAGAAGCATTGCATGAGTTGCTTTGAGGTTGTTTTGCAGGATTCGAGGTATATGGGCTAAAGATTAGACTCTTGGGCTTCTATATGGTCGACTTCGATCTGAAGAGCAAATCTAGAGTGGTTAAGGAAGTGATTGCACGCCGATCCAAGAGGAAAACTCCCCCACCTTCAAGAAACCTCATCATCAAGTGAGATCTATAAAATGGCGAGGCAACCTCTATAAACCTTTCTTTCTGGAGATATATGTTGGAGAGGAAAGATCCCACATTGGAAAAGTGACAAATAAAATATAACTTATAAGTGGGTGGATCTCACCCAATTGTATCGAGGCCTTTTGTGATTAAAACCCAACACCTATCGGGTGGTTAAGTTGGGACAATATCGGTACAATGGTGGGCCACGGGCCACGCTTGTCGCTGCATAACATGGTATCAAAGCGGGTCTCTCTCCAATTGCTTCGTCATCATGGACCTGGATATGGGTTCATTCATTAATTGATTCACCAATCTTCTCTCCAATCATGGACCTAGTTTGAGTTCATTAAATTAGCCATCGGAAGTTTCCGATTGGATTATTGCCAAGTGTCCGATGTGGGTCTTGGATTGTTATGTGATTGGTCAAGTCTCTAATATGGGACTTGTGACCTGATTTCCAATGTGGAATCGGGTTTGTCAATTAATTCCACGTGCATACCTAGAGCTAGGTTGCACGTGAAGGGGCGTGTTGGAGAGGAAAGATCCCACATTGGAAAAGTGACAAATAAAATATAACTTATAAGTGGGTGGATCTCACCCAATTGTACCGAGGCCTTTTGTGATTAAAACCCAACACCTATCGGGTGGTTAAGTTGGGACAATATCGGTACAATGGTGGGCCACGGGCCACGCTTGTCGCTGCATAACAATATAGTCACCAGGCCCCAAAAGCCCAGGTTTCAGAAGTTCATAAAGTCACCCTAATAATACTACAACAAGCTCCGCTCCAGCTCCGCCACCCTGGTCGGCACCGAGGACCTTATTGTATACTAGTTAATTCGGTGTTTGTGTTATCTACGTGTTATTCGTAAATTGAAGACTAAATATGGTATTCACCTTATTTGAATGCCTGCGTCAATGAGAATTCTAGTGTGTCTCCTTCAGGCTAGGCCCAACTACATGGATCGGGTCATTGGTGGGATCCGATCATTACAATCGACCAGGGAAAAAGAAAAATCCAGTCTTTGTGGCACACTCAGAAAGATTTCGCGCGGAAGGTATCAGAAGAAGTGAAGAACTGGGCGCTTCGAATAGTAACTAAACTTTTACTCTACTTGACTGCTGCTCTTCGATGAGTGGTTAATAGTTTGACTCGGTGATTTACTGATTGGGGTTAAATTTAATTTCAATTACAGTCACTCGTACAATGTCTATGCTTTGATGGTCTTCTCTTGGCTTTCTTTTTAAAGAGTTTCTATTGAAACCTCCAAATTTGCTCATTTGACCTCTCATACTCTCTACACCTCCTTTGTGCTTTTAAATACAAACATTTGCTCACTAAACCTCTTTTTGAATTCCTCAAATGACCTTAGTTATATTATTCACATACAAAACAATAAAATACTCATTATACCTCTAATTCACTAACTACACCTCCATTCCTTTTTTTTTTTTTTTTTTTGCATGCAAACCTAAAAAATGCCCAAAATAAATTTATACAACTTTAAATCATGAATCAAACGTCATAACACAGAAATTGATCAAGCGGTCATAAATCAAATGGTTAAACAATGATTCCTATGTTTCTAACCCATATAAAAAATGAAAGGTTACAGAAATTGATATAAAAATAAAAAATAAATAAAAACTTGAACACAAAAAAAAAAAAAACAAAAACAACTCATGAAGGCAGGAAAAAAAATAAAAAACAAAAACCACCGTCTCCCACTCAAAACTCTCATCCTCCAACCAAACGTTGAACGAAGTCTAGACTAGGAACTCAATAAAAATTCTGGAACAATTTCTTAGTCTTTAATTAATTTGTGTTAAAACTAAGCGGAGAGGTTTGTAAAGAAAATTCTAGTTGATTATATTTCATTGTCTATAATTGTCATTTTACAAGAGAATATATATGTAATTCAATAATTCAAAAGATATAGAGGTCAAATGAGCAAATTTGGAGGTCCCAATAGAAATTCTCTTCTTATTAATATTTTTTGGTTGGTATATGCAGGAGTGTATTTCATGCACTGTTAGTGCATGGGTACTTGCAATATGAATGAATGTAATTTTTTTGATATTAAAATATACAAAGGAGTGGATTAGATGAGTGACTGTTATTTTTTTAGAGATTAAAATAACCGTCAGTGCACTTGCACTGTCGGTGCATACAATGCTCTCCAGGCCACCTGCCTAGTTTAGAGGTGGCAAACGGGCCTAGTCGTGCTTCGTGCCATGCTTGGGCCGGCCCATTTATTATAGTGTCGGGCTCGTGCCGGCCTATTTACTTAAACATTA
The DNA here is from genome assembly GCA_024704745.1 of Rosa lucieae. Taxonomy (NCBI): domain Eukaryota; kingdom Viridiplantae; phylum Streptophyta; class Magnoliopsida; order Rosales; family Rosaceae; genus Rosa; species Rosa lucieae. The sequence goes on along the minus strand of CM045492.1, from coordinate 11,102,336 downwards.
AGCCCGGCCTGGCCCATGGCCCGAGCCCATATCGTGCCGGCCCGTGCTCGTGCCGGGTCAATAACGGTCCGTGCTCGTGCCTAACCACTATAAGCACGGTTTTAAAATCTTAATTTGAACAAATAGAAATTAATTTTATTTAACTATTTAGAAAATTAAAATTAATTAAGTTCTACAACGTTTTTCTTAATCTTAGCTTTTTAAGATTAGATTTCTAATAATTTTTTATATTTCACTATAAGAAAGAAAGAAGAAAAAAAAAACTCAAAATATATTGTTTTTAGTATATTATTGTGAGATTAATCTTTATTAATATAATTAGTATCTATTATTCTTTCCTTCATTCTATAGTTGTATTATTATGAGATTAGTCTTTATTAATAAATATTAGAAAAAAATACTTATGTCAAAACAAGGATATAATGTTTTGTTTCATTATTTTGACAATATAAAAGAAAGTATTGGTGGAATTGTCATGAGATTTTAAATAAAAAGATCTCATATTCAAATCTCATCATTATAGGTTTTTAATATTTTTTTTTTTAAAATGAAATTTTGTGTTTGTAACGGGCCGGCCCACAATATGTCGTGCTCGGGCCGTGCCGGACCCATTACAGGCTCGGGCCGGGCCAATGGGCCAATATTCTTAGGCCCAGCCCGACCCGTTATTCTAACGTACTCGGGTCGTGCCGGGCCACTAACGGGCTTGGGCCATGCCGGGCCTCTTTTAAGCGTGTCGGGCCCGTGCCGTGCTCGTGCTTTGTGGCCCGTGCTCGTGCTCTAGGCCTAGCTCCTACTCGGCTATTCTCATATTGGCATTGCAACTCTTTTTAATATGCGCTTTACAAATCCAAAGGTGTGCTCTCGGGATTTCCGAGTACCATTAATCAACAGTTCCCTTGGAATTCCCGAGCCATGATGATAACAGAGCAAAGCCCCGTTTCAAATGCATTTTTTTGGGATGGAGTTGATTAAGGAATACAAAATAAAATAAAAACATTATGTCACTATCTTCAATTAACAAAATTTACTTGAGGTACATCACATAATTTTCCGAGACCAAGATGAAAATAATTGTGTGAGTAACAGGCGCGGAACTACATGGAAGGCTATACGGGCTATAGCGTAGACAACATTTTGGCCCAAAAACTCCTAAGTATATGTCCCTTCAGCCCATACTTGCCGCTGCATGCCTGCGTGAGATTGTTTGATTTAGACTTTTAGAGAATTGGAGTTGGCGAGCGAGTTGCTGTTGTGAATCTGGATTTCTGGGTATTGAGTCTCTTACTCTGTTGATTCCAAAGACTTGCCGAATGCCAACTTGATTAGTTGATTTGTTTCCTTCTTATGTCTCTGTGACTATGTGCTCTTCATATTTACTCTATTAGTCTATTATTGTTTATTTGGTTTCATGGTTTAATTGTTTAATTGCTTATTTGGTTTCATGGTTTCATTGTTTAATTACTCTGTGACTTGCCGACTTCAATATAATGATGGTATATATAATTGTTTAAATGCTGCAGCTTGGTTTCATTGTTTAATTACTCTCTAACTTGCCGACTTGAATACTCAGTTATGTCTGAAATATAGATATATATAATTTTAATAGTGGTATCTATATAATATTATAGGTATTTAATATAATGACATATCACAAGATAAGATAGAAGATGAGTTTCTTGATGATTTGATGGTTCTCTACATCAAAAAAGAATTGGCCGATAGTATTGATAATGATTATGTGATTGTTGAGTTTGAAGTGAGTAGGTCTCAGAGGGTACGATTTAGTTAGTTTATTGTTGTTTTACAACAAATGTATGCTTGTAATTTTTAATATACAAGGTTTAGTTTTATGTCCCCTCCATTGTATGTTTGGATTAAAAATTATAAAGGCGTGAGGATGAGCCTTCCATTGGATTCCAAACCTCAAAAAAAAAAAAAAAAAAAATTGTGCACTTCTAGTTAGCCTAGACAAGTCTAGGATCCTGGATCCGCCACTGGTGAGTAACTAATAGATTTCAGAAGGTAAACGAGTCTAGTGTGTTTGGGCAGTGTGTAAGAAGGTATCTAGAGCAAGGTGAATAGGGCAACAAGTTTAGGACAGAGCTATGATTTAAAAACAGAGGAGGAGAAAAAAAAACAGAGGAAGGCTTTTTGATAGAGGAGTTGTATTGCTTGATTGATTTAGGATTATTTAGATGTTTTAATGCGCATTAACTTTTAACAGTAACACTTGAACAAATAGATTGTGGCTTGAATGTCTGAATTGGGACCGATGCGCTTCCTCAAGGTTAGCTTATTTTTGTTCAATGTAATCTTTTGTTGTATGTCTTGTTTGGTCCAACAATGGAAAAATTGCCGAATTTAAACAAAACTAAAATGGAAAATTATAGCAATTTAATCAAGAAACAAAATTATAGCAATTTAATCAAGAAACAGCGAAGTGACTGAGGAGTTTTGTGTGCTATTAGTTGAGTTGGTCTAATTTGGATACTATGGAACTTTGTCATTGATAGGATTGGTTCTGATACACTCTTTCTTCCACCTACGCATTGTAATGGTTTGGTTCCAATTGCGTGGTAGGTATTCTGATATGAATTCTGGAAAGAGAAAAATGAATTTGGATTCTCAGTTCAATTTATTTGAAAAAAAAAAAAATAGTGCTGTAAAACTGTTCGGAGCAAACTAATCTAATTACCTGAAAATTTTTGGGTGATCAAGAAGTTTCATATAGCTGACAGTCAGTCAGTCTCTTTTAGGGGATAATGCTAAAGTTCTCCCTCGCTTATACCAAGTTTACCATAAAAGAGACTGACTGATGGATCACGAGTTTGATTCTTGCCCTCCCCTGCTAATCCCCCTTAAACAAAAGTACAATACTAGTAAAAACTACAATTATAGATAGTTTAATTGAACGTTTGAGTCTTGCACTTCCTTTTCCATCACCTACTTCAGTCATCCAAATATTGGTCAACACGTCTTTGGGTTATGTTTGCAGTCTATACAAATCTGTATGTACTAGAGATCAGTATGTTTCAGTTGTGGATTATGCGATAGCGCGCTTAAGCTTAAATTTGTGACATTTTGGTTCTCCAATATGCTAATATTCATTGGCAGGGAGATCTGTAAGATCATATTGAACTAGATATATAAAGCTGGTATGAATACGAGTTGCAGCAGCAAAAGAAAATGAAGCTAAGTTATTGGGATTTAAATAAAACATTGGTGATTTAATTAAGTTATAAAATCATTTATAAACACTTAATTAAAGCCATCTGATTTGAATACAAACATTCAAATTATGCATTGATTAAGATAAGACTTTGTCTGACTAGATAAGGAGTTATAAACAGTTTCCTTGATGGAAGGAACTGCTATAACTGCAAAGCAGTTACAAAACTGTTCTACAGATTTGTTGATTCCCCTGCAAGAACATAAACTAATCTCTATTATATTCCCATCAATACAAGGAGATTATATTGTATGGATCTTGGAGAAGGAATGGACAACACCAACCAAACTGGTCATTTACTTAAACTCTATATCTAATCCTAGTCTGACATAGAAATATATCTTCAGTTTATATATATGTTTTGCATTTAAGTTGCAGTAGGTTAGTTCTAATTTAACAATTGGTATCAGAGCATCTATGCTTAGACTAAGATTGATATATCTATGATTATGAGATTACATGAATGCTATACATGCTTATATGATTATATTGATATGTAATATGATAACGCCTGTATGCATAATTAAATTCTGTTAGAATAAATGTTGTGTAATTTCATTGAAGTTCATATGCTACCACAGTAGTCATGAATAGATTGACATGTTAAAGTTTATGAAATGTCAAATAAGGAACCAATGTTGTTATACTGTATGCTATCAAAGTAGTCACAGTAAAAGAGCATTATAGTTTTCTGCAAGAAAACATTAATCAAGATAACATCATTTGAATTGTTATATGCTTCCAAAGAAGTCATTTCAATTAAATCAGAATGATGATATGTGTATATGTAAGAAAGAACTTTTAGTTGTCTTTTGAGATTGTATATCACAAATGATATCATTCTTATTTTGACAAATGTTTATCTTAAATATATACGCTGTATGAAATGCAAATTATCAATTGCAATTGGGAAATTATATTGAGTCAATGGTATATAGATACCATACTGAATACATCAATACATATTGCAGCACTGCATTTTCCAATGAGCATCAGTAATATTGAACTGCTCAATGGATCAAACTACAAGAAATGGAAAGGAGACATTGAATTGAACCTGGGAATTCTGGACTTTGATCATGTGCTAAGGGAGGATCCACCACAGGAGCCAGCTGCTAATGCAAGCAAGGAGACTAAGGACAAGTACCTGCAGTGGCATAGGCATAATAGAATGGCCTTGATCTGCATGAAGAAAAGCATGACAGATGCAGTGAAGGGAGGAATTCCAGATTCTGAAAATGCAAGGGTGTTTTTCAACTCCATTGCAGACAAGTACAAGGTGTCTGACAAAGCTGAGACTGGAAATTTGATGAATAAACTGATCAAGATGAGGTTCAATGGACAAGGAAGCATCAGGGAGTACATTATGCAAGGGATAGACACTGCTGGAAAGTTGAAGGGCCTAAATGTGACAGTTGAAGATACTTTCTTGGTGTACCTGCTACTTAACTCATTGCCAGACCAATACAGTCATCTTAAGAGTCTCTACAACACTCAGAAGGAAAAATGGAGTCTTGATGAACTCATCTCCATATGTGTACAGGAGGAGACTGAAGTACTCAAGAGGGGTAAGGCTATGACCATAAACTACATGGGAAACCCAATGAATTACCTGGGAAAACCCAAATTTAAGAAAAATTCTGGAAAATACTTCAAGGGAAGTTCATCTAAGAACCCTGTGAAATCTGACTTCACCAAGGGTAAATCTCTCATTGCATCACCAAGTCAAGTGAAATGCTTCTTTTGCAAGAAAGTTGGACATTTCAAGAAGGACTGTGATGGCTTCAAGAATTGGCTGAATAAGAAAGGTAACTTTTTACTCAAATATGTTTTCTCTGTTGAGTCAAATAGTTTTGAAACTGACAATTCTTGGTGGTTTGATACTGGTTCACCTATTCACATTGTGAACTCATTGCAGGGATTATCCAGAATAACAATCCCCAAGAAGGAATGAGACTAAAGTATGTACTGCAAGTGGACAAAAAGTAGAAGTTCAAGCTGTAGGAATTGTCAAGTTATTGTTTAGGAATAGATTTGTGTTAGAATTATCTAATGTGTATTGTATTCCAGAAATAAAGAGAAACCTAGTATCTGGTTCTCAATTTGTAAAAGATGGTGATTTTAGCTTTTCAAGTAATAATATTAGGATGTTGTTTTATAAAGCTGATTTCTGTTTTGGTAATGCTGATATTATTGATGGCTATTGGCATGTTAATTGTGTTAATGAAGTTTTCTGCAAAAACAGTTGTTCTACTGATGTGTTTTCAATAAATAAAGTTTCTGGTGTCAAAAGAAAGTTCAAGCAAAATGCATCTTCTTTTCTATGGCATAAGAGATTAGGTCACATTTCAAAATTTAGAATGCAGGAACTAGTTAAACAAAATATCTTGCCTGCATTAGATTTCAATGATTTTGAAACTTGCATTGACTGTTTAAAAGGAAAAATGACAAATTCCAGAAATTTTAATTCTAAAAGAAGCGAGCATCTTTTGGACTTAATACATACAGATGTGTGTGGACCATTTCCAGTTCAAACCATTTGTGGAAATTCATATTTTGTCACTTTCATTGATGACTTTTCAAGGTATTGTTTCATTTATCTCATTTCTGAAAAATCACAAGTGTTGGATTGTTTCAAAATTTTCAAAAATGAGGTTGAAAGACAAACCGAGAGATTAATTAAGATGGTGAGATCAGATAGAGGAGGTGAGTATTTTGGAAAATACTCAGAAAAGGGACAACATAAAGGACTCTTTGCTTTATATTTGGAAGAGTGTGGAATTATTGCTCAATACACCACACCTTACACTCCTCAACAGAATGGGGTTTCTGAAAGAAGGAACAGGACCCTAATGAACATGGTTAGGAGCATGTTTGTTAGATCAGGCCTGCCAAAATTTTTATGGGGAGAAGCCTTAAAGACAGCTAATTATATTAGTAACAGAACTCCTACAAAAGCTGTGAAAAATACTCCATTTGAGCAGTGGTTTGGTTATAAACCAAGCCTGAACCATTTTCATGTGTGGGGATGTAAGGCTGAGGCAAGAATCTATGATGTGGAGAAGAAAGATAAGTTGGATTCACAGTCAATATCAACATTTTTTGTTGGATATGCAGAAAAATCAAAGGGGTACAAGTTTTATAATTCTGCAAGAAGTCAAAGAATTTTTGAGACAAATAGAGCAACATTCTTTGATGAGCTATTTGATCAGTGTGAGGCAGTAATAGATGCATCAAGCACAAGTCAAAATGAGAAGAATTTTGAAGAATGGTTTGTTTATCCAGAAATTGTAGTTGAAGATAATCCTTATACTCAAGAACATGATCATTGGAAATCAAATTCCAATAGAAACCTTGCAAAATGAACCAGCTGCAGTAGTTGAAGATCAAGCAAATAATGGTGTGGAATTTCAAGAGAATGAAGCAGTTGAAGTTGTTCCAGAAGTAGTTCCAGTCAGGAGATCAACAAGAGAAAGAAGGCCTGCAATTTCTGATGATTTCATTTATTTTATACTGAGGTAGAATTTGATTTGGGAGAAGATAATGATCCTGTTTCTTACAAGGAGGCAATGCAATCTGTCAATAAAGAAAAATGGGAATTGGCTATGGAGGATGAGTTAATGAGCATGTCAAAGAATTGTGTGTGGAACTTGGTGGAAAGAACAACAGAAATGAAGCCTATAGGTTGCAAATGGGTATTTAAAACCAAAAGAGATGCAAATGGAAAGATTGAGAGGTATAAAGCTAGATTGGTTGCAAAGGGTTACAACCAAAAGGAAGGAGTGGATTACAATGAGACATTCTCACCTGTGTCAACCAAGGATGCTTTTAGAGTCATCATGGCCTTGGTGGCACATTATGATTTGGAACTGCACCAAATGGATGTCAAAACAGCTTTTTTGAATGGAAACTTGGAGGAAGAAATTTACATGCTTCAACCAGAAGGATATGTGGAAAATGAGAACAAGATTTGTAGTTTAAAGAAGTCCATTTATGGATTAAAGCAGGCTTCTAGACAATGGTACTTGAAATTTGACAAAGTGATCACAGATTTTGGATTTGAAGAGAATAAACTTGATGAATGCATATATTGCAAGATCAGTGGGAGTTATTTGATATTTTTAATTTTGTATGTTGATGATATTCTACTTGCCACAAACAGTGTAGCCTTGTTGAAATCAACCAAAGAATTTCTGCACATGAATTTTGACATGAAGGATATGGGAGAAGCACACTATGTACTTGGTATTGAAATTGAGAGGGACAGAAGCAAACATGTGTTGGGATTATCTCAGAAGCATTATGTGGATAAAATACTGCATAGATTTGGCATGGAGAAAGGGAGAAATGGTGAATCACCAATGTCAAAAGGTGATAAGCTTCACAAGGGTCAATGTCCACAGAACAATTTCCAAAAGAAAAACATGGAAAATGTTCCATATGCAAGGCTGGTAGGAAGTTTAATGTATGCTCAGTTTGCACAAGACCTGACATAGCTTTTGCAGTCAATATGTTATCCAGGTTTCAATCCAATGCAGGTCATGAGCATTGGGTAGCAGGTAAGAAGGTTTTGAGGTATCTAAAAGCAACGAGAGATCATGTGCTGGTCTACAGAAAAATTGAGGATCAAGAATTGAAGGTAGAGTGCTTTACAGATGCTTCTTACAAGCAAGATCCAGATGACTTAAAGTCGACATCTGGGTACATATTTATGCTTGCTGGTGGAGCAATATCCTGGAAAACCAGCAAACAATCATTAACTGCAACATCAACATTCCAAGCAGAATATATTGCTATTTTTGAAGCTACAGCTCATGCATTATGGCTTAAGAGTTTTATTTCAAGACTGAAGATTGTTGATTCTGCAATAAGACCAATGGCTATATATTGTGACAATGCAGCAGCAGTTTTCTTTTCAAAGAACAACAAGAGAACTTCAGCATCTAGAAACATAGATGTGAAGTATTTTTCAGTAAGAGAAAGTGTGAGAGATAAAGAAGAAAGTGAAATGTGAAGATAGGAACAAAGGAACAATTGGCAGATCCCTTGACAAAGGCTTTACCAGTTGCTTGTTTTGTGGAGCATGTTAGGAAGATGGGAGTGTTGTCTAGTATTGATGCTTAAGTTATTGAAATTGTAGGTTTACTGTGTAATGGTTGCAGTATTAACAAGTACTACAATACTTAAGTGATTTGTTTATCACATTTAAGTCTATTATTATTTTTATATAGTATGAATTTAACTGAATATTGCATCTGCATAATCATTTCAAGTATACATAAAGTACTGATATGAATCAGTGATATTATGCAGTAGATAATAGACTTATTTCCAAGATTAATCTGGAGTCAATAATGCTTAAAGAATTGTTGATTACAATATATGTTAAGCATATTCAGTTCTTTGCGTTTGAGGTAATTCATGTAATTGTAATTACTGTGATGTGATTTCAAGAAACTTTATGTTGTTAACATACTGCAATTCTTTTGATTCAGCACAGTTGATTGCAATTGACAGAATTTTGAGAATCAGATGAATGTTGTTTAAATCCAGTGCACACTACAGCAATAGGTTGTTTCATTTTACATTTAGACATATATCTAGTTCAGTGGGAGATTGTAAGATCATATTGAACTAGATATATAAAGCTGGTATGAATACGAGTTGCAGCAGCAAAAGAAAATGAAGAGCTAAGTTATTGGGATTTAAATAAAACATTGGTGATTTAATTAAGTTATAAAATCATTTATAAACACTTAATTAAAGCCATCTGATTTGAATACAAACATTCAAATTATGCATTGATTAAGATAACTGACTAGATAAGGAGTTATAAACAGTTTCCTTGATGGAAGGAACTGCTATAACTGCAAAGCAGTTACAAAACTGTTCTACAGATTTGTTGATTCCCCTGCAAGAACATAAACTAATCTCTATATATATTCCCATCAATACAAGGAGATTATATTGTATGGATCTTGGAGAAGGAATGGACAACACCAACCAAACTGGTCATTTACTTAAACTCTATATCTAATCCTAGTCTGACATAGAAATATATCTTCAGTTTATATATATGTTTTGCATTTAAGTTGCAGTAGGTTAGTTCTAATTTAACAAGATCTTCATCATGGCTTCGGTTTCAACGTCTTACAAACAAGTTATGAATGGGGTCTCATTGCTGGTGGCCATGCTACCATGGTTGCTCTACATATAAACGCAGAACTCTGAGGAACCTACATGAAAATGGTAATTTCACAGTACCAATAATTGCTGCATCATTAGGCTCGATTAAGTGTATATGTGCTTTTGTTTCGGTGAAAATTTATATGTGCTTTCAGTATGTACATCATTTGCTCATGAGTAGGTTAATTTGCTTTCATTTGATTGAAGGATGATGCAACTTTACTAACTTACATTTTCGTTTAGTGATTGAAAAGCTTCCAACTTCGGACTGTTTTGAGCTTCCGATCCAAGAATTTTGTGTTTGTAAATGATGATGCATGATCAAAGCAGTATACAAAAGGAGAACAAATATGAGAGAGAGAGAGAGAGAGAGAGAGAGGGCTAAACATGAATAAGCAAGAGTCAGTCAGTCAGAGTCGGTATTCGTTCATTGCAATATGAAAACTCTGCGTGGGCTGCTGCCCTCTTATAAGGTTTGTCCCTGAGTTTGCTTAATTTAGCTGATGCAATCCCTTTCTTTGGTCTACACATTGAAGTTTTCTTAGCAGAGTACGTGGGCGTTTAGCATTTCATTTTTAAACAAAGGACTCAAAACTAAGGAGTTAATTAATATTTGGTGATGGTATTTTGTTGGCATTTGGTTCCTCTATATGCTTATATTGGCAGTGCTTGACCTTTCAATTTGATTTGTGCCTTGTATTACAATTCCAAGGTTGTGTTTTTGTGTAGTTGTACAGTAAAAGCTGAAATATAGTAAATTTTGATTCCTCTGCATTGTCTGCAATGCACTTGATTTTCTAGTAACTTTTATTTAGCACATGATGTCCAACTACAGTACTGCTCAGCTCATATGGCAATTGTAACTGCAAGCAGTAGTCTTTTCAAATTATTCATAGACTTCTTTTGCCTAGTGTGATATTCTCTCATATTTGAAAGTTGTTGTTTTTGTTCAAATCGTTCTGAAAGAATCATAAATACATAAATGAAACCCTGTAGATACTAGCTTGTAATATGAAGCGGCCGGTTTATGAAGATGTTGCCATTAATTAGAGATCTTCAGTCCTCCGGCAGCCTGGAATCGATCACTTTGATATTGCAGTGCTACAATTAGACTCCATCCTCCGTGACAGACCAAAAGCTTGTCCCATGTGCAACCTTCTGCAATATGACAATGCCAAATTTTGATCAAGTGGAGATTGGAATCATTAGTTGGCTGAGAAAGTTAAAGACAACGATGTGGAGCTTTCTTTATATGGAATTGGAGAAAATGCACAGAAGTGTCTATTATTAATCGCGTTCATGTCCCTCTCAAACGCGTACTGACTACAATTATTAATAAAAACAATCTTCTCTGGGTATTTTTCTAAAAAGTCTCCGAGTCTATTTTACATAACAATATTAGTCCAGTTGCTGCCATCTCTTTTAGGTTGTATCTGTCTCTTTTCCGTCATCTGTTCCTACGTACCACTTCCTTCCGTCTCCTCGTCTCCATTTCTTGTTTACTTTGTTCTTCCTTGCTTGTTGGCTTTATTATTTTGATGGCCTTGAGCACCGAAAGAGCCTCTGCATCTTGTCCTTCATCAGCTGAATCATCTGCTCCCGTAAGGAATTCAGTATGATGTTTTTCTGAGTTTCAGGGGTGTAGACACTCGCAGGACTATTGTCTCCTCTTTATACCATGAATTGCAAAACAGAGAAATTAAAACGTTCATGGATGATACAGGGCTCGAAACTGGGAAGCCTATTTCTCCTAGTCTTCTAACAGCAATCAAAGAATCCTAGTCAGCGATCGTTGTTTGAAGTAAAAACATTATGTCATATCTTCAATTAACAAAATTTACTTGAAGTACATCACATAAATTTCCGAGACCAAGATGAAAATATCTGTGTACGTAACTGATAGATTTTAGAAGGTTAACGAGTCTAGTGTGATTGGGCAGTGTGTAAGAAGGTATCTAGAGCAAGGTGATTAGGGCAACAAGTTTAGGACAGAGCTATGATTTAAAAACAGAGGAGATGAAAAAAAAACAGAGGAAGGCTTTTTGACAGAGGAGTACTTGTATTTGCTTGATTGATTTAGGATAATTTAGATGTTTTAATGGGATTAACTTTCAACAGTAACACCTGAACGAATAGATTGTGGCTTGAATGTCTGAATTGGGACCGATGCGCTTACTCTAGAAGTTAGCTTATTTTTGTTCAATGTAATCTTTTGTTGTGTGTCTTGTTTGGTCCAACAATGGAAAACTTGATGAATTTAAACAAAACTAAAATAGAAAATTATTGCTTTTTAATCAAGAAATGGCCGAGTGACTGAGGAGTTTTATGTGCTATTAGTCGAGTTGGCGTAATTTAGATACTATGGCTTTGTTCATTGATTAGGATTGGCTCTGATACGCTCTTTGTTCCAGCTACGCATTGTAATGGTTTGGTTCCAATGTTGTAGGTGTTCTGAAATGAATTAGGTAAAGAGAAAAATAAGTTAGTCTTTCTTAGTTGGATATATTTGAAAAAAAAAAAGGAAAATAGTGCTGTAGAACATTGTTTGGTGCAAACTAATCTAATTGCCTGAAAATTTCATGGTGATCAAGAAGTTTAGATAGGAGACAATATCAATGTTTTAAAAGGCTGAGGCGTAGCCGGAAGAGCCTCAGCAAGGCGTAAGGCGTAAGCCTTACGTATAAATTTCCTGTATTTACGTATAGAACTAGTCTTATATATAGAACATGTATTGTAACAAAAAAAAACATTATAAATTGTCATCCATTCATAATAAGCAAGTACTAAAACCATATGATTCAACAAAATCACCAAACCTATAATAAATCCAAAGATATAAAGTTGAAGAGAATATTACAAAGGAATCAAAGGTAATGTTCATTCATAGTCACAAACTGGGCAGTCGTGATCATCAGCTGCTTTGCTAATTGGTTTAACAATACTGGGGAACAAAATTACAAGCAAGACAAGCAGAGGCTTCAGCAAAGGCAAGATATTCATCTTAACTTGTTTACTCTCTTAGCAAAAATTCAGCCTATTAAACCTTTGAAATTGAATGTTCAATTATAAACATCAAAGCATCCAGGTTGTGGATCCGGGTCTACTAAGGGATGCCATTTATCAAATAACCATGTGTGAAGTCATGAAACAAGCTATGTTCACATCCATGATACACCATCCTTTCGAAACACCATCCTTCCAACTACCAAGCAGATCAACAGTTCAACACACACAATTCACACGAACAAACTAGGATAAGTAAATCAAATCAAGGATATGTAAATCAAATCAACACACACATTCACACGAACAAAACAACTCACCTACGTATGAACAATCAAGCAAAAACACACTAAGGCTAATTCAGTAATCAAATTAAAGAACAGTACGAAACTTTAAAAGAACAACAAACCTTCAATCGCACAGACGCAGACTTCGCCGATCCGAATTCGACACTAAACTCGCCGATCGGATTCTATAACCGGAGCTCCAATTCGCCTCTCTCGATCGATCATACCTCCTTCTTGTTCCAATTCTTCAAAAAACATATGGGCTCTTCATGATTTTACCTTCGAGTAAGAGATTGGGTGCTCTTGAGAGTGAAGAGTCGGGGTCTCGGGGAGGAGGCTGTTGAGGGATTTGGGGCTTCGCTCGGGTATAATACACGAACTAAAAAAACCCTCTCAAAACACCAAAACGACGATGTTTTGGTGTGATAAAAAAAAAAAATTCCAGGCGTACGCTCAGCACGACTTAAGGCGCGATTTCTCCGCCTTCCACGCCTCCATCTCCGCCTCCTGCGCCTTTGTGCCTCATCTGCAAAACACACTCACTTTTCTTCACGCCTCACGCCTTTTGAGCTTGAAGGCGCGCCTGACGCGCGCTTTTTAAAACATTGGACAATATCATAACCAGAATGGCTTTCATTTTGTTTAGTGATTGAAAAGCTTCCAACTTTGGACTGTTTGGAACTTCCGATCCAAGAATTTTGTGTTTGTAAATGATGTTGCATGATGAATGTAGTATAAGGAAGAGAGAGACATAATTAAGATAGAAAAAAGGTTAAACATGAGTAAGCTAGAGTCAGAGTTGGTATTCGTTCATTGCATTATGAACAATCTGCATGGGCTGCAGCCGTCTTATAAGGGTTGTCCCTGAGTTTGTGTAATTTAGCTGATGCAATCTCTTGCTTTGATCTATAAATTGAAGTTTTACTAGCAGAATGGGTGTTTAGCACTTTTTTTTAACAAAGGACTCAGAATTAGGGATTAATATTTGGTGATGGTATTATGTTGGCATTTGGTTCCTCTATATGCTTATATTGGCATTGCTTGACCTTTTAATTTGATTTCTGCCTTGTATTACAATTCCAAGGTTGTACTTTTGTGTAGTTGTACTGTAAAAGCTGAAACCATATAGTAAATTTTCATTCCTCTGCACAAACAATATAGTAAAAGTTGAAACCATATGGTTTTTTATCTAAACTGTTGTAGAGTATTGGAATTGTATCTTTTCATTGATAATAGGAGCCCTTTAAATAGGGAATTACAGAGTACATAAAAGGTAATAGAATTCGAATTAACTAGGTAATCTAGAACCTTCTCCTATTATAACTCAATGACTAAACCCTAGTTTGAAGAGGCACACATTATTTCGACATCCTTCAACACTCCCCCTTGTGCCGCTCAAACTTGGTGATGACGCTTTGATCGTTGCCTCTTTAAAAACATTGCCAGGTAACAAAAATCATGTGGAACAAAAATAACCCTGGTCGAAGGACAAAAAGAGCACAACACGTCCTTCACTCTTCGAGATCGAACATGTAGACATCATACCTCCCCCTGATTGCAACAATCATGGGAGTTCGGATAACTTCCTTAATCCGATGTTCTTCGCATGTTTCTCGAAAGTGGATTTAGGTAACGACTTAGTAAATAAATCCGCTACATTATCCTCTGATCGGATCTGATTCACTTCAATATTTAGAAGTGATTGTTGTTGCTGATTGTAAAAGAACTTGGGCGATATATGGTTGGTGTTGTCGCTCTTGATGAAACCTAATTTCATTTGCTCAATACAAGCTGCAGTGTCTTCATAAATGCATGTAGGTTCATCTGTGGTAGACTTCAAACCACAAGTTCCTCGAATATGTCTAATTACAGACCTTAGCCATATGCATTCTCGCACGGCTTCATGTAGAGCAATAATCTCTACATGATTTGAGGAAATAGCAACAAGTGTCTGCTTTGTGGACCTCCAAGATATTGCGGTGCTTCCCATGGTAAAGACATAACCAGTTTGGGAGCCACCTTTGTCAGGGTCAGAGAGATACCCTGCATCAGCAAAACTCATTAAGACATTGTGTGTCATTTGATTGGGGGGGGGGGGGGGGGGGGGGGGGGGGGGGGGGGGGGGGGGGGGAGGAGGACGTCGATCACCATGGACGTGTCTACATCACGGAAGTTGGCGTTTTTCCTTGTGGGGTCCGATCCCACACTTCCGTTATTTCTTTTCTCTCTGTAGGGATAAAACAAGTCCATATCAATCGTACCTCTCAAGTATCGAAAGATTGTCTTTATGTCAATCCAATGGCTGCGTGTTGACGCAAAACTATGTCGAGCTAAAAAGTTCATAGCGAATGAGATGTCCGGTCTTGTGCATTGAGTTAAGTACAATAATGCGCCTATTGCACTTAGATAGGGCACTTCAGCCTCTAACAAGTTTCCGTCCTCATCCCTTGGATGAAATGGATCTTTTCCAGGCTCAAGACTACGACCGATCATGGGAGTACTCACAAGCTTCACTTTATCTTCATTAAAGCACCTTAGTAATTTTTGAGTATATGTTGACTGATGGATCATAATCCCATCACTACGGTGCTCAAGTTCTAGTCCGAGGCAAAACCGTGTTTTCCCAAGATCTTTCATCTCAAATTCGGATTTCAAGTATTTAGCAGTTTCCTTTAACTCATCTAGAGTTCCAATTAGGTTCATGTCATTAACATAAACTGCTACAATTGCAAATCTGGAACTTGTCATTTTTATAAACACGCATGGGCATATTTCATTGTTGACATATCCATTCCCAATCAAGTAGTCACTTAGACGGTTATACCACATCCGTCCGGATTGTTTCAATCCATATAGTGAGCATTTCAATTTTATAGAAAACGCGCTACATGGTTTAGAGCCACTTGATTTGGGTAATTGAAGTCCATCTGGAACCTTCATATATATCTCTGAATCTAGATCCCCATAGAGATATGCTGTAACCACATCCATAAGCTGCATGTCAAGTTTTTCGGAAACTACCAAACTGACAAGGTAGCGGAACATTATAACGTCCATTACGGGAGAATATGTCTCTTCGTAGTCTATTCCAGGGCGTTGTGAGAAACCTTGCGCCACGAGGCGGACTTTATATCTAACAATCTCATTTTTCTCATACGTTTTCTAACAAAGACTCATTTATGGCCAACAGGCTTTATATTTGGGGGTGTCAGCGCTATAGGCCCAAATACCTGTCCCT
Source organism: Rosa lucieae (assembly GCA_024704745.1). NCBI lineage: Eukaryota > Viridiplantae > Streptophyta > Magnoliopsida > Rosales > Rosaceae > Rosa > Rosa lucieae. The sequence goes on along the minus strand of CM045492.1, from coordinate 11,086,390 downwards.
TTGTTAGCGAATCCAATTCAACCTGGATCGCATCTTTCCATTTAGGCCAGTTTTCTCTTCGTTGACATTCTTCAACGGAGCGAGATTCCATATCATCGTGTTCTATAATTCCTTAAGCGATAGAATATGCAAACACATCATCAAGGACAGTAGAATTTTGATTCAACGTCTCATGTACACTAGTGTAATTCATGGAGATCTCTCTATTCTCTAGAATTGGTTCTAACATTGGAGCGTCCCCCAATGATGTCTTTTGGACATAACCATAATCCGGAATATCTTCATGAGACAGGTTATTTATGTCGGTGATTAATGGATCTTTTTGTGCCAAACTAGCTTTCTTTCTTGGGTGAGAATTCATCAAACCTTTGGGCCTCCCACGTTTCCTTGCTGGGAGCCCGGCCTGAGACACATTGTCATCACCATTAGTGGTGGCGGCACCATGTCCATGATTTTTAGGGACATCAATCCTTGCAGGCACGTTTGCAGCAGATATATGTGATATTATCACTTTAGTGATATCAGAAAACGCATCAGGCATAGAGTCTGCTACGTTCTGAAAATCAAGAATTCTCCACACCTCAATTTCGGACTGTGCGGTTCGGGGATCAAGATGAGACAAAGTAGGGACAGACCACGACAATTCTTGTCTTTCCTGTTGAACATTATTTTTCTTATCTCCCCCTAACGACGGGGAGACTATCTCATCAAAGTGATAATCCGCAAATCTAGCGGTAAATTGATCGCCTGTCAAGGGTTCTAAGTAGCGGATAATGGTTAGAGAGTCATATCCAACATAAATGCCTAATAGTCTTTGAGGCCCCATTTTGGTGCGTTGTGGCGGCGCAATTGGCACATAAACTGCACACCCAAATATGCGTAAGTGTGAGACGTCGAGCTCATATCCAGTAACCAGCTGGGATGCAGAAAAGGGTTGAGTGGCAGTAGGCCTCAGACGAATAAGCACAGCTGCATGCAACATTGCATAGCCCCAAGCAGAAACAGGGAGATTGGTGCGCATAACCAATGCTCTAGCAACCATTTGAAGTCTTTTATTGGCAGCTTCTACAAGACCATTTTGGGTGTGAATATGAGGAACAGGGTGTTCAACCTCAATCCCAATGGAGATGCAATAGTCATCAAAAGTTTTTTATGTAAACTCTCTAGCATTGTCAAGACAGATTGACTTAATGGGATGATCAGGGTGGTGAGCCCTTAACTTGATGATTTGTGCTAGGAGTTTAGCAAATGCAGCATTTCTTGTGGACAAAAGCATGACATGTGACCAGCGTGTCTATGCATCAACCAACACCATAAAATATCTAAATGTCTGCAAATTGGTTGGATAGGTCCACAAATATCACCTTGCATTCTTTGCAAGAATGGAATATTTTGTTTAGTGTCCCTTGCATAGGATGGTCTCAATCTTAATTTTGCTAAAGAGCAAGCTTTGTAAAACGAAGGATGGGCTTGAGAAGCAACCGTGGAGGAATCCGGTTGAGCCACGAAGTCACAATTGACTTTAGAAGTAGAGAAAGGAACCAAGGAGGCATTAGTAGTGTCAATACCACTTTTCGGCTGCAGGGGATAGGCTGTACCAGCTTTTTCTTAGACCAAATTTCGGTTCTGACTTCTTTTTGTTTTGAAAAATGGATGTCCGTGTGAAGTCTTTAAATATACGGATCATCATATCACTACCTGGGTGTCTCAAACAGTCATGCCAAAGCCTATATGTGTCAGAATCCCACAAGTCATCTCTCATGATATGGTTGGATTCAATAATTTGAATAGTGGTTGCATACAACCCACTAGAGCGACACATAAGTTTCTCTAATACTCGTTTATGTCTGTAGTCATTAGAGGTGATGCAAAGGAACTCTTGTCCATTCTCACAATGTGTTTCCATATGAAAACCATTGGCTCTTATATCTTTAAAACTCAATAGGGTTCTTCCAGCCCTAGGAGCATATAGAGCTTCGGTGACATTAATACTTGTGCCATTTGGCAACATAAATTGAGCTGGTCCTCGACCATGAATCAATTGTGATAGTCCAGCCATCGTAGTCATAGAAGATCGACTAGGTGTCATCCACAGGAAAATTTGCCTATGTCGCAATATAGTATGTGTGGTGCCACTATCAACAAGGCATTCCAACTCTCCAGGAAACATACTGAAAATAATAAAGTTTGAAATTAAAACGTGTCCATGACATCGAATAATAATATGATACTTTATTAATAAAAATAACCAATGATTACATCAAAGGTCCCAAAAAGTCTAATCCAAAATAAAGAAAATCAAACTTAGACAAATTGTAGTCACTCAGTTCGTTTGGTAACTCTAATCAAATATGACCAGGAAAGTAGAGAGAGATATTGGTGGAGCAAGGCTCTCTTAAGTACCAATAATCTTAATTACTTTCCTAGACATCATATTTTATTGGGTGCGCCACATAAGAAAGAGTTAATTCAATTGTCACTTATTGACTAAGGCATATTGCCATTACAAAAATTCTTGAAAAATAAAAGGACTAATCTAATCAAAGTCTGCTGCATCCTTGTGCACTTCATCTTCAGCTTTGAAGTCCTCTATGGTAAGATTAATGTCTCCACCATTTTCTCTTCTTCTTCTACATGGTACACTTCTTGCTCCCTCAGGTCCCTGTATGCCCTGTATCTTGCAGCTAGTTACTCGCTTGTCTTGCATTGCTTGAACCAATGCTCACTTGATCCACATCAATGACACATATCATTGTGGTTGCCTCCCTTCAATTGAGGTGCACGTTGTGGGCGTTCCCTAGGGGGGTTGGTGCCGCCACCACGGCCATGGATGCCATGACCCCCTCTCCCATGTGTGGCATTGCCACCACGTGTATCCACACCAAACTTTCGGTTTCCTTCCTGATTAGGGCGGTTATATGGACCCATACGTCCCTCATGTCCCTTATTCTTAGGGTTCCGCTCCTTGCGCCCTCCTTTGGGTGCATTATAATTCGACTCATGAATGCTCTTAGTTCCAATGGGCCTTGAACTATAATTCCTCATGAGTATGTTATCATGTTTCTCAGCTACAGATATGATATTGATAAGTTGATGAAACCTTGTGATCCATCCAGCATTGACCTCAGTACGATATTGCTTTGATACCACAATGACTGAAACGGGGAAGGTGGAGAGAGTTTTCTCAATTAGCTCTTGCTCTGTGACAGCTTGTCCACAAATTCTCAACATGGACTGTAGGCGAAGAGCTTCTGAATTATATTCTGCAACAGACTTGAAATTAACAAAGTGCAGATTGTTCCATTGAACCTTCAAGTCAGGGAGGAGGGAATCTTGGACATTGCCAAAGCACTCTTCTAGCGTTACCCATAGCTCTCTTGCATCCTTGATCGACATATACTCCAATCTGAGTGCTTTGTCCATATGACGTCACATCAAGATAACTGCTTAAGCATGCTTTGTAGGTGTTCGGAAGAACACAAGATCCGGGTTAGGTGCCTGGATTATGGGTAATATTCCCTTTGAAGTGAGGTGGTTCTCAACATCGGTTACCCAACTGTGGTAATCCGAGCCTGTTGAGTCAAGCATAGGAAAGTCAAGCCTTGGTTCATTTGACATCCTGAAAAGAAGAGAAGATATATTAGTTTCGGAGTTAAACTTCCATGAAAACTAAAATAATAAGATTTCCGAGCTATGCTACCAAAAAATCAATTTCCAAGAATCTTTTGGATTAGACTAAACAATGATGTTTTTATATGGTCACAATTTGATGCTTACAAACGCTCTTAGTCCAAGCATTATGAACACTCTTAGTTCATACGAACGCTCTTAGTTCATTTATTATGAACACTCTTAGTTCATAAGAACACTCTTAGTTCATTAAGCATGAATCCCCACAATTCCACTTATTAAATACTCAAAACCATGTTCATGTATTCCAAAATTCTGCAGAAAATAAAAGGAATTTAAAATACAAGAAAGCAGCAACTTTAATTACAAAAACTTACGTGATGGTTTGGGGCTTGAGAACACACGCGTGTTGGAGCAGCAAACAACAATTGGCAGCAGCAGTAGCGGCTAGAGGCAGCGGTGAGCAGCAGCAGCAGTAGCAAGCAGCAGCAGCGGTTTTGTGCTGCAGTAAGCGGGCAGCAGCAATTTTGGCAGTTTCGGCAGCAGCAGGTCCAGTAGCAGGCAGCAGCAGTGCGGCAGGAGGCTCGCGGGGCAGGGCTGCAAGGTAGGGGATGTTGGCTGGCTGGTGCAGGGGTGCAGTAGGTTGGAAAGTGCGGCAGGAAGCAGCGCGGGCTGTTGTGCAGGTTGCAGGCCGGTGCGCAGGCAATAGGCGTGTGGCAGGGATGTTGCGGGGGCTTGCGGTAGGAGGCAGGGGCAGCAGGGGCTGCGGCTAAGGTTGGAAAACTGCAGGCTTGCGGCAGTTTTTGGTGATTAGGTTTTTAGTTTTTTTTTTTTTTTTTCTGCTAGGGTTAGGGCTCGTGCTGATAACGTGTTGTAGAGTATTGGAATTGTATCATTTCATTGATAATAGGAGCCATTTAAATAGGGAATTACAGAGTACATAAAATGTAATAGAATCCGAATTAACTACGTAATCTAGAACCTTCTCCTATTACAACTCAATGACTAAACCCTAGTTTGAAGAGGCACATATTATGTCGACATCCTTCAACATAAACCATCTTCCTTACTTTATTTTCTAGTAACTTTTATCTACCACATTATGTCCAACAACAGTACTACTCAGCTCATATGGCAAATTTTTTTTTTTAGTCTTTTCAAATTATTCATAGACTCTTTTGCCTAACGTCAAATCCTCCCAAATATATAGGTTGTTGTTTTTGTTCAAATTGTTCTGAAAGAATCATAGATACATAAATTAAACCCTGTAGATACTAGATTGTAATATGAAGCAACCGGTTTATGAAGGTGTAGCCATTAATTAGAGATCATCAGTCGTCCAGCAGACTGGAATCGATCACTTGATATTGCAGTGCTACAATTAGACTCCCTCCTCCGTGACAGACCAAAATCTTGTCTCATGTGTACAACCTTGTGCAATCATTAGTTGGCTGAGGTCCCTGAGGAAGTCAAAGACAACGATGTGAAGCTTTATTTATTTAGAAAATTACACAGTAGCACCAGACCAAAGATGTTAAAACAGAAAACTCACCTTCAAATAGATTTATACAAATAAGGACAGGAGTCCAAGCCCAAAAACCAAATGAAGCAGGTCTGACTCTGAATTTTTGCAAAATGACTAAAATGCTCGATTTGATGAAAAATTTACGCACATGCCACTGAGTGAATCAAATACCCAATACCCGGGCCGGTTATCAAATTAGAAACCCCAAAACAGTAGCAGAGAGTGTCGTTTCCAAATCTGAAACCTTACAATTTCGAAATGGTATCAAATCAGTAGCAGAAGTCAAATTCGACGAAGAACTAACCCAAGAAATCAAGTCAACATACTCTCCATCTTGATTTCCAGCAAAACAATAGGTAAGTTTGGTTAGATTTTGAATCTCGTTCATGGTTTTTGCTTCGATTTCAAGAAAAATCAGTAGCGACGTTTAAATTGATCTCGAAAATGCAGGTTTTCATCTTTGAATCATAGTGAATTCGAAGGTGGGTCGGAGGTGGAATCTGCAGCGGCCGGAGAACCAGCCGAGGAGGTGGGAGGAGGAGGGTTTGGGGTTGGGCAAGGTGGCGGAGGAGCGGATCGACCCGACCCGGAGGGGTGTAGAAGGAGAGGGAGAAGAAACGATTCATAATTCTTACTCCGATTTCGATCTGAATCTATCGCTGTTAGATATCTCTGTATCAATGCCAGAATACGAAGAAGTCAAAATCTTCCTGCTTATTTTATTAATTCCTTGTTGCTTTCTGCTAACCGATTTGTCTGTTTCGCCGATTTCTGATTTTGTTTTGTTATTTTAAGGGTTAAATACTTGTTACTCCCTGTGCTTTGCTCCAGAAAACAGTTCAGTCCCTCACCTTTTAAATTAAATTGGATAGTCCTTATTCTCTCTGATTCTCACACAACAGGTCCATAATAGGTCTAAAATGACTATTATACCCCTCATTTCCTCTTTTTTATTATTATTATTTTTTATTCTCTCTCTCTCTCTCTCCTTTTAGTTTTTTTAGTTTTTCTGGTTCTCTCTCCCCCCCTCTTCTTCTTCCTATTCTCCCTCTGCAGCGATTGCCATTCACAGATCCGTACTACCCATTCACCATGCCTATCTCTCACCAGCGCCTGTTCCTCTCCCAAAGCCCCCAATTGTCCACCCAAACAACGCCACACTCCTCTTCGACCTCAGTATCATACCCCTCTCCACCCTAATCCTCCACACCCCTTCCTCGGCATCACCCAGTCCCACCGCTACGCCTTCCTCACCGCCAAACCACCACCACCACCTCAATTAGGTCGTTGGGCTTGGATTTTGATCGGCCCAAGGTTCCGATTCTTCGGCTTCCAATTATGTGGCATGATACTAGATCAAACACTCTCGGAAGCTCTGGAGCTCATTTCCTAGGAGACAGTTCGCCGGAGTGGACGTTGGGTCTACCGTCAGATCTTCTCCCCAACTGGGTTTTGCTAGAAACTGAACTAGAAGAGCTCGAATTGGAGCTGGAAGTTGTGGCACTTTGATTTGATCTTCTTATCAATTTTAGAATTTGAAATCCAATTAATCGCATTCTCTTCATCGTCACCGCCCCTTTGATTTGATCTTCTTGTTTCCTAAATCGAAGCTCACATCGCCGTTCTGGTTTTGATCATCTGTCTCAATCGAATATGTGAGTCGATTGTGACAGTGGCAGCGGGCTGGTTTCCGATCTCACCTAACCAGAAGAGAGAACACAAATTGGTAGCCGTAGATGGATTTATAGGCCTTTTCGAACCCTAATCCTTGATCGAGAAAATTGAATACCCAGATGGCAATTTTGACTGAAAAGAAGGCAAAGTTGAATACCCAGATGATGAATTTGACTGAAAGAAGGCTGGGATTTTGATCGGCTTGTTGCTTGGAGTGCAGAGAGAGAGAGAAAGCTAAAAGAGAGAAGCAGAAAAATAAGAAATAAAAAGATAGAGAAATATAGAAAAAGAGAGAAAATAAAAAAATAAATAGAAAAAAGATTAAGTGAGGGGATAAATAGAAAAAAGATTAAGTGAGGGGTATAATAGACATTTTGGACTTATCGTGTGAGAATTAAAGAGAATAAGGACTATCCAGTTTAATTTAAAAGGCGAGGGACTAAACTGTTTTTCAGGGAAAAGTTTGAGGAGTAACAAGTATTTAATCCTTATTTTAATTAGAGCAAAGGTCAAGGTTTTTGTCACCATTTGTTTTTGATGGGTAATAGTCATCATCATCATTTGTTTATATGATGGGAGCTTAAATGAGTGGGGCAGGTGATGTCTGAAATTATTAGTAATTTTTTTTATGCTAAAACCACTCCACTTTCTTTTTTATATTCAAATCCCAAACTATCAATTTTGATGTATTGTCTAGTGTGCATTGAATCGAGTTCTTAATGTTGAAGATATGTAAAATGGTTTGGATTCTAACTTTTTGTCGTTTAATCTGTTGTTTTGTACTCAGGTTTGATGAATATGCCTTCTAAATTTTAGATGCATGGATGATCACGTAGAATATATTTATAATGAAAGGTTATTATGGGTTTTGCTATTGTTGATGGAATAGATGGGTGAATAGTTGTTGTTTTACTAGATCTGCTACTATTATTGATCTGGTACTGTTTGGACCCAAAATGAGCATTTTAGTCTGACAAGGTGTGTCTTGGAGAAATTGAGCCAAAGTTAGTGGCTTAAGGTCTTGGAGAAATTGAGCCAAAGTTAGTGGCTCAAGCTATATATTGTCGAAAAATTCGAAATATATTATTTAGAGGCTAAATAAAGCATACTATGGAAGATTATGCGAGCTGCAAGAAAAGGAAATGATGGAAGCACGGAAATGAAAAGTCAACTTTAGCACATTTTCCTACTTCGGCTAGGAGAAACCGAGCTAAACAAGGAAGGAGCGGCAGACTAACCAAATGAAATCCAAAATGAGCTAAAACTTTTCAGATTATTTCTAGACATCCCAAGAATCATTTCTTATGAATATTTCCAGAGCTAGTAATGAGTAGAAAGCCTTCAAACAATCAGTCCAATTTTCTGCATAAGCAAAACTGGAAAACTAGACCTGTAAGGAGTCCAGCAGCATTTCCGGCCCAACCACATGGAATAAAGCTCTGAAAATTTTCCACAATGATCTACACTCATTGTGGATCATTTGATATGAAGAAGTCGAAGGCCCATTTTGAGTTATTGGTGGAGATATAGCTGCAGCAAAATTGTAGCAGTAAGTGCTTAAACCTAACATTCCATAAGTGTTTAAGTGCTTAAACCTAACATTCCATTAGTGTTTTAAGTGCTTAAACTTAACATTCCATTAGTGTTTTAAGTGCTCAATCCTAACCCATCATGATTTGTTTAAGGCCAACCACTATGGCTTGGTAGCCTATATATAGAGGCTACAACAAGTAACAAAGACAACACAATTCAACAACAATCTCTAAGATTATCCAAGCCTCTCTAGAGCAACCCCTCTCTAAGAGCAACTTATCTTATTCTCTTACCGGTGATCACACTCCAGTCCTAGTCTTCTCAAGAGCCGACTGTCAGTGACACTAAACCCTCTGTCAAAGTGCTTCGGTCCTAGTCTCCTCGGGAGCTGACTGTAGTACCGCGACCACAACGGTTACGGAACCAGCCAAGCAAGGGTAACGCCCTCGCAAACCAGCTAAGCTAAAGTCACGCTTTAGCAGGTTCTCTCTACTTCCCGGTGATTTCGCTCTGCTCGACCTACAACGTTGGGTATCGACTTGGTGATACAAGATAAAGTCCTTACCACGAGGCACAGAAGACCCCCACGTCTAGGTTGGTGCTCTCCTCGTCTACAGTCGCACAAAAGAAATCAGGTCAAGGGACACCCCCGAAGACCGCACCCGAACGGTGCTGACACGCCCGAGTAAGAAAAGAGACTGTTGACCAACTGCAACAAAACTGGAGCCAAACAGGTACTATTCAAATTAAATTGATATGCTACTATATAGTTTATGTCAATGATATGTTTTTCAGTTGCTGGATTTGCTACTATTATTGATTTGTTACTACTCAAATTGAATTGATATGCTACTATATAGTTTATAGTTTATGTCAATGATATGATCTACTATTGTTCAGTGATATGATTTGCTATTTGGTTCAATGATATGATCAGACTGCTTTCAAAGATATCATATGCTACTGTTCAAATTGGCCACTGCTACTGCTACTGCTCCTGCTACTACTATTGCAAATGAAGCTGCTATTGAACCAAAAACACGTTCAACAATAAAGAAGAAAAAGAATCCTGCTACTGCTACTGCTACTGCTCCTAATACTGCTCCTGCTACTGTCAATGATATGTCAAATTCTTACCTAGGGATTATCATTCAGAGTTTCTCGTAATTGGAAGAAAGCCGTAAAACTAATATATTAACATGTAATCTAATGAACTCAATTGCAACTAACGAGGAAAACCTTGACATTTACGTTGATCCAATCATTTTATATCTCACCCAAGCATAATCTTTGAAGTTTTAGATGAGTTAAGGAGAAAAGAAACAAGTGTAGTAGCAGAACTGAACGAGTATGAGTACAGCGAGTGCAGTAGAAGGATTAGGCAATGACAAATGCAGTAGCAGAACACGAGTAGCAGAACTGGACGAGTATGAGTGCAGTAGTAGGATTAGGCGATGACGAGTGCAGTAGCAGAACTGGACAAGTATGAGTGCAGTAGCAGGATTAGGCGATGACCAGTGCAGTAGCAGAACTGGACAAGTATGTGTGCAGTAGCAAGATCGGACGAGTGTAGTAGCAGGATTAGATGATGAGGTGAGAGTAGTAGGAGAGTGAGAATAAAGGGATTATTCTTAAAGAAAAAAAAAGTAACATAAAAGAATTCTTCTAAAAAAAAAAAAGTAACATATAGAATTATTCTAAAAAAAATAACATGAGGGGATTAGAAGTCAAAAGAAGTAGTTAAGGGTAAAAAAGTAAATTAATTCACGACATGTGACAAGTGGAGAGCAGATTGTCCTTATTTGTTAGATTTGATCCTTATAAAGGGATTAGAAGTTAAAAGAAGTAGTTAAGGGTAAAAAAGTAAATTAACTCATGACATGTGGCAAGTGGAGAGCACATTGTTCTTATTTGTAAGATTTAGTCGTTATATGTTTAATTCAATCGTTAGAAGATATATTTGTTAAGTTATATTTTGTCAATAACTTATATGTAATGCAAAGCGGAGAAATCGCACAGAAGTGTCTAGTATTAATCGCGTTCATGTCCCTCTCAAACGCGGAAATGCGGAATGACGATAATTATTAATAAAAACCATCTTCTCCGAGTCTATTTTTCTAAAGAGTCTCCGAGTCTATTTTACCGAACAATATTAGTCCATTTGCTGCTATCTCTTCTACCTACAACCTCAATCCATCTCTTTTCCGTCATCTGTTCCTACCACTTCCTTCCGTCTCCTCGTCTTCATTTCTTGTTTACTTTGTTCTTCCTTGCTTGTTGGTTTTATTATTATGATGGCCTCGAGCACCCAAACAGCATCCTCATCTCATCCTTCATCATCTGCTCCTCGGTGGAAGTACGATGTTTTTCTGAGTTTCCGGGGTGAAGATACTCGCAGGACTATTATCCCCCTTTTATACCGGGAATTGCAAAACAGAGAAATTGAAACATTCATGGATGACACACGGCTTAGCAGAGGGACGTCTATTGCTCCGAGTCTGCTAACAGCAATCCAAGAATCCAGGTCAGCGATCGTTGTTCTCTCACCAAACTATGCGTATTCTATATGGTGTTTGGACGAATTGACAATGGTCGTTCAGTGCATGGAAGATAAAAGCACAACAGTCATCCCAATCTTTTATGATGTGGTTCCCTCTGAGGTGCGACATCAGAAAGGGAGCTTTGCAAGAGCCTTCACCAAGCACCAAGAAAGGCTTGCGCAAGACGATGACTACCCAAATAAGTTGAACCAGTGGCGAGTTGCTTTAACAAAAGTTGCCGGTCTCTCTGGCTTGGAATCAAACAAATATAGGTGAGATTTTCTTAATCTTAATAAGAGTTATAGTTTCTCAATCTTCTGGATTTATAGTTCGTCTGATGATTGTTTGACTCTTGTTCCTTGTAGTTCTGACTTAGAACTTGTCGAAGACATTGTGAAAATCGTGTGCAGTAAAGTACGACCTATTGATGTTGAGGGGGCATTGTCGTCTACCGGAGATTTTGTAGTATTTGAAGCAACGAGACGAGCCATGGACAAGGTAATGAGGGCACTTCAAGATGATGAGATTACTGCCATTGGGGTCTTTGGTATGGGAGGCGTTGGCAAGACAACTATGGTGAAACATGTCGGTGCACAAGCCCGGAAAATTGGGCTTTTTAATCATGTGATCATAGCTGTCATATCCCAAACACCTAATTTGAGAAATATTCAAGGCACACTGGCTGATCTGCTTGGTTTAAAGTTGCAGGAGGAGACAGATATTGGAAGAGCCCGTAGACTAGTGGAGAAGATATTAAGAGGATATAAGATCCTTATAATCTTGGATGACATTTGGGAGAGAATAGCTTTGTCTAGCATTGGAATACCGAGCCATGATGAGCTTCAAAAGTGCAGTTCCAAAATCATATTCACCACAAGGAGATCGAATGTTTGCCATACCATGGAGAGCCAAGAAAACATTCCTCTCCAAGTCTTATCAGAAAACGATGCTTGGAACCTATTTATGAAGAAAGCAAGAAAGCCTTTTCATGAATCGAGTTACTATGTTGTAGGGCGGCGAGTAGCAACCGAATGTGCTGGTCTCCCAGTTGCATTGGTAGCAGTTGCCAGGGCACTTGGAGATAAAGACTTAGATGATTGGAAGGAAGCAGCTCGACGACTAAAGGCTGCTCAACCTGCCAACTATGAAGATGAGGGAGCTGTGTTCAGATGTATAAAGTTAAGCTATGATTACTTGAGACCTGATGACAACAACATTGCCAAGTCATTCTTCTTGCTTTGCTGTCTATTCCCTGAAGATTTTGATATCAAGGTGGAAGACTTGTTGATGTATGCAATTGGGAAAGGAATATTTCAAGATACCCACGTAATAGAAGAAGCCAGAGCCAAAGCCCATTTGGTGGTTAAGTACCTGAAAGCTTCTAGCTTGCTTTTGGACAGTGCATACCACGGATTGGTGAAGATGCATGATGTCATTCGAGATGTGGCCATAGCAATTTCATCCTCGGAAGATGGCCCAGGGTTTTTGGTTAGAGCTGGTTGTGAATTAAGGGATTGGCCAGCGATTAATATTGCACATGATGGCTACTCTGCAATCTCACTAATGAGGAATGAAATTCACGAGCTTCCCAAAAAGTTGGTATGTTCAAAACTCCAGATTTTATTACTACAGAGCAATAGTATAAATGAGATTCCAAAACCTTTCTTTCAAAGTCCCAATGAATTGAGGGTCTTAGATCTCAGCGAGACTAGTATTTCGTGTCTACCCTCATCATCAAGTCTTCTAACCAACCTCCAAGCTTTGTATTTAGATGAATGCAAGAGAATAGTTGATATATCCATGCTCGGAAAACTGAAGAACCTTCAGATTCTTAGTATGAAGAACCTTGACATTATTAATACGGGAGGAACTCGTCAAAAAGCATTGCCGAAAGAAATAGGACGCTTAACCAAGCTTAAGATGTTGGATGTTACGGATGCATGTTTTGAAGCAGTTACATCTAATGTGATATCAAACTTGAATGGATTAGAAGAATTGTACATGAAATGTGACTTTTCTGACTGGGGCAGTAGAATAGTTGAGGGCAGCAGTTTATGTTCTTCTGTTTTTGGCACTGCTAAGAATGCTAGCTTTGATGAGTTAACAAGCTTATCACGCTTAAAGAGTTTGGAAGTTCACATATCGGATGTAGAATGCTTGCCCCGAAAAGTTAGATTCAATCCCAATTGGGCCAACTTTGATATATGTATTAGCAGAAAAGAATTTATGAAACAGTCCTACTACGGACGCTTTTTCGGGAAGAAACCAACTGTCATGGATCCACGTCAACGTCTCTTTCGGTATGTGACTCTAAACACAAGCACAGAGAGTTTACCAGAATGGTTTCTCAAGGTCGTGACAGCGAAAGCAGAGATACTGGAGTACATAGGGTACAGTGGATTAGAGGACATTCTTGTGGAACACGACTTTGGGAAATTACATGTGCTGAAGTGTCTTGCTGTAATTGAGTGCCGTATGTATGGAGAGTTGATGAACTCAGGAAGAAGGGTTCTAAATAAACCTTTGTTTGAGAGCTTGATAGAACTGTATCTGGAAGGGGTCCATGGCCTGTGCCGGTTATGTATTGGTGAGTTACCACCTGGGTCTCTGTGCAATCTTAAGTTGTTAAATGTGAGAAATTGCCTGGAATTGGTGGGTGCACTTTTACAACCAAATTTGTTGCGAAGGCTACAAAATCTGGAAATACTACATTGTGAGTACACGGAGGATGCGAGAGAAACCAAATTGGAATCTGTGTTTGATTTTGCATGGATGGAAGATGAAAAAATTGCCTTACCAAAGTTGAGAGAGATAACATTATGTCATCTTGTGAACCTAAGAAGCATATGCAGTGGTCGTCCTCCCAATGAAGTCTTCCGTAATCTTAAAAGTTTGGCAATTCGTGGCTGCCATGGGATGTTTAGTCTGTTGCCGTCCAATGTAGCTCAATCTCTTTTCCAATTGGAACTCCTTTGGGTGGATGAGTGCTCTTTCTTGGAAACAGTTATCGAATCAAGCTGGGGAACAGAGATTGACCTTCCAAAATTGAAGGAAATATATTTGAATAGTCTTCCACATCTCCGATCGATCTCTAGAAGCACTGTTGTGTGCCCTTTATTGGAACACTTGTATGTGTACAATTGCCCCCTACTTTCAAGCCTTGCTGCTTCTGACTTCCAAAGCAAGAACCACGTCCAAGCCAATAATGAAGGACATTTTGCAATTATATTTGAAAGGTATGATCCTATATCAAAAGATTCATTAATGTGCTGTTTCTTCTGTTCTGGTCTCTCTTTTCTTTTATTTTCCGGTCGAACTTCATTCTCTTTTTCTCCCGTCTTCTTTTTCTCCATACTTCTTTTCCAAAGACATTTGATTATGTTTGTTTTCATTTCTATTCAATTTCAAACTTATACTTTGTTCCCCATTGATAATGCTTACTCATTCCTTTTATTTTCTTTTGGTAAGCAATGACTATTTGTTAGCACCTCGCAGATCAGTGCAAAAAGATAAAAGTATACATAGAAAGCTAATGTGGACTAGCACTTCGCATCTTAGATCATCTCCAACTATGTTAGCCCCCAATAATTATGATTCATGTAAATAGTAAAGATTATTATTTTGACCATCTGTAATCATTAAAGTCTATAAATTTAAATACTAATTATTTTATTATTTTTCATCATGCTTTTCAAAAAAAAAAAAAAATATATATATATATATATATATATATAGTATCATTTAATTATACTACCATTTCTAAGGTTATATAACTATTATTTTGATGAAATCTTATTAATTTTCATATATGATAGTATCACGAGTCGCGTTGTAAGCAATTGTTCAGAACTTTGATTAGATTTTATATCCTCTTATACCTAAAAAAAAAAATGTGAGAAATGATAATGAGATAACATGGGTGTAATGTGAGAAATGATAACGAGATGACATGGGTGTAAACGTTAGAACCGAAGGCTCTAGTTAGCTTTAGAGAGAGAGAGAGTGAATGAGACACAAGAAGTATAGTGGTTCGTCTCCCGCCTTACATTCACTTGAAAGCTTTAACTATGTGTGTTAGGCCTTGCGGCCCAAGAGGATTACAAAGTGTGTAAATGGAGTGGATTCTAAATGGGAGGAGGGGTCCCTTTTATAGGTAAGGGAACCCCTCTCCTTTATATTTTCTTCCATGTGGAATGCTAAAACCACTATTCTAGTCTTAGAAAACATGTTTGTAAAGGTAACTTGGCGAGACCGGAAAGCAACATTCCCGGCGAGGTCTTGGCCACTTCTAACTACCACGGGGTAGGTTGGATGTCGGGTTACGAGATGTATATTGTGGTTGGGTCCCACCAAGGCTTGCAGGCCCACAAAGAGGGTGTTACTTATGCTTAGTGACATAGCAAATCCTCCATAATAGTGGATGTATGTACTATAGGTATTTATGGGAATGATTTTGTTATCTATTTATTTCTGTTAAGGTGAATTAGTTGTTTAAGGTTTAGCTGATATCAACTTTATAAAGTCAGCAAGTTGACATCATCTAACATTCTTAAACGTTGGATTTCAATCGCAATTAATCTTAACCCTTCAAATTTTTATAAAAAATCTCATTTGTTTTGTGTGTCCCATACGTTGATGGGCTCCACTCTATCAACTGGGGGGCTAAATCAAAGGATAAATGTAAACCCTTGCCATTTAGCCCATTAAATTTGTTTCTGGTATAGCGTGACTCTTCTATTGGGGATGGACAATATAGGTTTCAGGGGTTAAAAGTAGCTCATAATCTCATATGCCCTTGGCTTTAGGTGGACTTAGTGAATTTGATTTGTTTTGTGAAAATCTAAAAATACAAATTACAGATAAAAAAGTGTATTAAAAAAAATTGAGAAAAATGACTGCGTTGTATATGATATCTGTTCATTTATGTTTTGACTTGATTTATACAATTCTGATGTTTTTTGCATTAATGTCGATACCTGTTCATTTATGTTTTGACTTAATTTATACAATTATGATGTTTTTTGCATTTATGTCCTGTGATTGATTATTGCTGATTAGACAAGTGTACTGTAGTGCAATTTATTGAGATACTCATTATATTGCTCACTGATTTTCTTCTTTTTTATTTCAAACTGGCTAGCAGATTGTTCCACCGCCAATTCAATCCAGAAGAGGTTCCTCAGTTCTTCTCCAAAAAGGAAAGTGATTTCTCAATTGGCTCTTAAATGTGTGTAGTATACATATGCACAGAGAATTTCTATTGATATGAGAATTTCTATTGATATGGGAAACTACATGTAATTAAGAAGTTCTAGATGTTCCTGTAATGAATCCTCATTCCTCAGTGTCCATATATATTTGCTATTTGTTAAATATGAGCTCTTGATCTGTCTCTATTAAGAGCAAGTGCACCGCATCAGGCAAATGGCAAAGGCAAAAGGAGAGGTTTTGCCTCCTAATTATGCACTATTCATTGATTTTGCCTTTGCCTTTCAATTTTGAATTTTTCTATTGGAACCTCCAAATTTACTCACTTGACCTCCTTGCTTTTTACACCTCCTATCAAATTTTCAAATACTAAATTTACTCACTAAACCTCACTCAAGTTCCTGAAATAACCTCACTCATATAATTTGCAAACAAACTATTAATTACATATTCATTCCTTAACCAGATTACATAAATCTCTTATCTAATAAAAAAGAAACTCAAACACAAGGTATTGAGCTTTAAAAATTAATTTCTAATAAAAAAGAATTGTTTTTTTTTTCTTGTAGATGTGCAAAAAAAAAAATGAAGAGTAATTTTTCTTAATGTTTAATTATTTTCTCTATTTTCTGTACCTCATGATTAATTATTTAATAGTTTTTTTTTACTACTAGCTCCTTTTTTTTTTTTTTGTAAATATAATGAATAGACTAGGATTTAGGTCATAAAATAATTTCTTTTGTTATCCCTCACCAATACGCGTTCAACATATATGATGATAGGAATTTTTATGTCACATGATCTTGATTATAGTTTTAATTCTTATTAAATATATATAAATGCTTTAATGAGTATGTAGTGAAATTGAAAAATGAAAATAGATAAGGAAAATAATAAAGAATGCAATATAATATTATTGAATTGGAAAGTCTAGAGAAATTAAATATAATATTTTTTGAGGTATAATTATTGTCCTTAATAGTAATTTTATAAGAGGTTATATATGTCATTTAATAATTCCTAATAGAGTGAGGTCAACTGAGCAGATTTGGAGGTCCCAATAGAAACACTCTTCAATTTTTTTGGTGCACCCCTATAAGGCAAGACTTTCATCTGCTGCAGAGTACATTCTTTTCTTCTCAGTTTTGCCCTTTCTTCTGCTTCTCTTTCTTCTTCCCCTTCTTCTCTATTTCTGTCTTCTTCTCTGTAGCAAGGTCAAAAGTGGGAAGAGAAAAAGCTAGCAGATAAAATAAATTGTTTCATCTGCTTTAATTATGCAGGCCCCGCGGGATTGGTCGACCAAATGAAGAGGCAAAAGTTGCCAGTGTGCTTGGTCGATCAGGCTTTTAATCGGGCAAAACACATGCGGTGTATGGATTGTTTTTTGATTTTGGGCTGATTAAGAGGCAAGACCAGCTGCGGTGCATTTGCTCTAAGGGTGTTAAATTAGTCATAGTTCTTCCAATAGAGGTGGCTTGCTTGTTCATGTTTTCTTCTGTTTGGAGGAGTTCAAATAGGTCCCCTTGTCTCTGTTTTGGCTTTTGCTAGTTCCTCAATAATCTGGCCAAGAATATAAAAGAACTTGGCATACTTAGGTACTGGTTTAAATACGCATGCTTTCTAAACTCATCATGATGTGTCTAGTTCAATTCTTACTCATAATGTTTATGCAGAGCATCTGTCTCTTGTATTGGTGAATTAGAAGAGACATAGAAAATTGTTTAGAGTCATTCATATCAGTACGTAGCAACTCATGAACATGAACTAGACTGATGAACTGATCTTTTGGAGAAATGGAAGCAACTAATGTGTTTAAACTTCAATGTGAAGGTCAGTTTGATAGAGACTAGAACTAGACGAACACAGTTTCACCAAAATCATTACAGCCTAAATTTACTGCAATAAAATGTGCAACTGACAACATCTCATTTTTCTCTTTCTATATGCAGTGTACGTCACAAATCAGCCTTCTATATGTAAGGGTTGTATGCATTTAAAAGCGTCTCTGGGACAAATTATACAAAACAATAAGATGTGTGTGTTGCAACGTAGTTTATGGTATAAGCACTAAGGATTAAATTCTGCTTACTACCTTGTACTTTCAAGGGTTCATCAGTTCAGTCCCTGCACTTCTAATTTAATCAGAAAAGTCCTTGCACTCTCCAATTTCATCAAATCAATCCAATCCATCACTATTCCATCAATTTTTGCTGTTAAAATGCTGATGTCGGACCTTCTCATAGGAAAAATTCCCAAACTACCCATCACTAGGCAGCCCGCCGACGTGTTAGTGTTGTGAATGTAGATGGGTAGTTTGGAAATTTTCTCCGAAAATTGATAGAGTGGTGACGGATTGGATTGATTTGATGAAATTGGAGAGGGCAAGGACTACTGATTAAATTAAAAGTGCAGGGACTGAATTGATGAACCCTTAAAAGTACAGGGTAGTAAACAGAATTTAGTTCTAAATTCTTAAACCCCATGCCACCCTCTTGTTTCGTGAGGCATAATCTCTCCCAACTACGCCAATGAATCTTTTTTTCTCATCTGTATCACCCCAAAAGAAAGATGCACACAACTGATGCAACTTATCACAAAACCTTTAGGCAATAGATAACAATTCATAGTATATAACGGCATTGTTTGAGCCACTGCCTTGATAAGAGTCTCCTTACCTGCTGAGCTAAGAATTTTGGTTTTCCACCCAATAAGCTTTTTACTGAGTTTCTCCTTTAAGTATGCAAAATTAGCTGACTTAGATCGACCTACACGAAGCAGGAGACCCAGCAAGTATCGATCATGTTCCTCTACACATTGCACTTCCAAAATTTTGACAGATTGGCCTGAACAAGTGCAGGCACATTTCGGCTGAAAACCACACTGTTTTCTAGAAATTGACTTTCTGTCTTGATGCTTTGTCATGAGATTTAGAAGTTGTCTAACCTGTAAGCATTCGGTGGTAGTAGCAGCTCCAAACAAGCTGCTATCATCAGCAAAAAATAAATGGTGCAAAGTAGGAGCTTGTGGGCACATTTTCAAACCTGTAATAAGGCCTTGATTGACAGATTGCGTAATCAAAGTTGATAGCCCTTCAGCACAATGAATGAATAGGTAGGGTGACAGGGGATCACCCTGCCTAATGCCTCTTGTTGGAAGAATTTTTTGAGTCACTTCACCATTAACCAAGACTGTATAACTAACTGACATAATACAATTCATGATCATGTCAATCCATGCTCCTGCAAAACCCAATCTGACCAGCATAGCATACAAGAAACTCCATTCAAGCCTATCATAGGCTTTGCTAATATCAAGTTTCAGAGAAAAAAAACCCTCATCTCTGTTGTCAACTTGTGCATAAAGTGAGCTGCTTCTGTGGCCGCTAAGGTGTTATCAGAGATTAGCCTTCCTGGGACATAAGCACTCTGCAAAGGTGAAATAATCTCTGGCAGCATTTCTTTAACCTATTTGCAACAACTTTTGAATAGATTCTGTAGATAACATTACAGAGTGCTATAGGCCTAAAATGAGCTTCTTCAGTAGGGTTTTGAATTTTAGGAATCAAACACAAGTGCGTAAAATTTGAGTCTGCCCAAGCTTCACCTTTCTCCAAAAACATTTTGATAGCAACACAAACATCTGTACCCACAATATGTCAATACTTTTGAAAGAAGAACGGAGACATACCATTAGGTCCCGGGCTTTTTGAAGGGTGCATCTGAAACAATGCATCTTTGATCTCATCTGGAGAAAAAATGGTTGAAGAAGCACTTCATTCATCTCCGTGGTTACCTTTGGAGAAGTGGCCGAAATCTCCTCATTAATGGCCTCCAAATTGGCACCGCTGCTAGTGAACACATTCTTGTAGTAGTTCACTAACAACCCCTGTACAATGACGGGGTTAGTTTGCCACTCACCTTGATTATCTTTCAAGCCTTTAATAGCATTCCTGGTACGTCTATTAGTGGCCTTTCGATGAAAGAAAGCTGAATTACGATTCCCATCCTTCAGCCACATAGCTCTACTACGTTGTCTCTAATATTTTTCTTGCTGAGCCAGAAGCTGGCGAAGTTTGACATGGAGGACTCTTTGTTCCTCATATTGTTCAGCAGAGTACGATATTTTCATGATGTCATTGAGCTTTTCTTGCACAACACGTAATTCAACCTTCTGCTTCTCAAACTCCACACTATGCCATTCAAATAACCTCTCACCCGTATATTGAATTTTATGTCCCAACTGTTGAAGAGCATTACCAGTGAGAGGACACGACCAATTTTGCTTGATGATAGCCTTACATTGATCGTTGCCATGCTACATCTCCTCAAAACGAAATCGTTTTGGTGATCGTTGGGAATTCTTTTTCTCTTCCCTCACCTCAACTAGAAGCGGACAGTGATCCGAGTTAGAGGGATTCAAGGTAATAACCCTGCTATATGGGAACCTCTTTCTCCATTGCGCACATTGGAAACCTCGATCCTTAGTGAACTTATTAGATCAAGTGAATCGACTTCCCACAAAACCCATATCTAACAGACCACAGCTGGCCATTGTTTGCCTAAAATTCAACATCGGAGCACCAGCCCTAGGTACACCCCTTGACTTGTCTTCATTGCTTAAAATCTCGTTGAAATCACCTGCCATAAGCCATGGTAAGTTACACCCCTCAGCAGCAAGGGTTTCAATGAGGTCCCAAGTTCGACGCTACTCTGTTCTAGTTGCAACCCCATAAATGCCAGTAAATCTCCATATTGCAGGTGCACCCACATCTGCAGAAATATAAGCATCAATGTGATTGGGTGAGTATGTACGTAGGCTAACATGGATATCTGCATTCCAAAGTAGGGCAACACCCTGCGACCCATCTTCTTGAGGAAAACATAAATTACCCCGAAACCCTAATCTTCCTTGAAGAGAATCAATGATATCCTGCTGAACAAGAGTCTCAGCAAGAAAGATCAAGCTTGGCCTCTTGGCTAGCACTAGATCAATGAGAGCGTGCTGTGTTTCACGGTTAACCACACCCCTGTAATTCCACACCAGAATATTGCCATGTATCATGACTAGAGAAGATGACTTAGGACGACCCAAAGGTACGTATTGCTACGACGCACACCGGTTGAAGACCAAAGACGTTGGCAACGCTTGATGACGACGCTTAGGGCTTAGTATCAAAACAAACTAGTGGCGATGCTTAATCCAATCACTTAGGGCTTAGTATCAGAACAAATGTTTCTCTCTCCAAAGCTTTATAATAATAGAAACACAATTTATATTACTTCTATTATTTATTTCCATTTTCAAATCTCATTTATGATTTTATTTGTTCATGAAAGCTTTCGAAGAGAAAAAAGATTCAAAAGATAATGCATTCAAAATTACTTGGTGAATTATATAAGAACAAAACTATGACGCAATAGAAAAAATATTAGATAAATGTACTTCTCATTAGTATTTCAAGATCATGAAACTGAGTGTAAACTAAACCAAATATGCTTGTGAAGCGACATTTAAGATAAAGTTATATAGAAATAATTAAATGAGCGAATTTAATTTTTGTAACCATAAAACATGAAAAATTATGTTCGAAAACAATTATGGTAACATTTTCTAATTAGTTATGACTTTTATTCAATAATTATTTCAATATTTTTTTTTTGGCAAACAAACAATTACGGGAGCATTAAAACTCATCTTTAATGCTAGGAACATTCTATTTGATACTTGAAAGATGTTTGGATAGCAAATTTTATTTTTTAAAAAGCAAATAGGAGGTGTAAAGAGCATGAGAGCCAAATGAGCAAATATGGAAGTCCCAATAGAAAAACTCTTTTAAGATTAGGCTTTGAAATAGATGCTCTCAGTCAAGTTTAAAGGATTGAATTTTTCAGAGTCTCAATTTGATTAGAAGATCATTGACTCTATGGTTGACGTTTGTGTAGTCTATCATGGTTATCAAATTTCTGGCTTCTTCTTTTAGACAACTCCAAATCAAGCATGTGTTTCTCAAAACAATTTTGTACCTAATTGTTTAGCCATTTGATTTCATCAACAAGTCGAGGAAAAAATATTGCTTCATACAATTTTTGTGCACACAAGTATATTACACTACTAACAAAATAACCAATCCATACAAATTTTATTCATTCCGAGTTTCTGACTTTACATTAGCTATTAATATCAGTGGGAACTATAATGTATATAGATAGATTATAGCCATGCATGTGTGATGGCATGCTTGGGTCCGCAACAAAAGTTGTTAAATATAACATACACAAAATTTTGTGCGACTCAACATTAGTTACGTGTGCAAAATATATTTTTCATATAATTAAGATACACGGATACACATAAGATGATAATATATAGGGATTTTACTTATGTATCATGTTTGTTTATTTTAAAAACTCTATAATTGGGGTATTAAGTGATCAAAATGTGGCAATACTATCTTCTTTGGCTTTTTTTTTTTTGAATAGATCTTCTGTGAATCTGTGGCTTATAGAAATGAGATTACGAAATTTTTGTATTTCATGTAATTTTTTCAAATTTAATTATAATAGGCTTGTTTTTGCAAGATTGATAGAGCGAATTAGCTAATAGATAAATGGTACTCTTATAACTTTTTTTTTTGGCAAATGATGGTCTTAGAATCCCAGTCATGGAGTTATGGGAAGGTCAACAACAATGGCCTTGATTCTAGTGTTTCCGTGAATAACCATTTCAAATGTTTTTTTTTTCTTTTTTTGAACAAAGATAATTCATTAAACAACAAGCTGAAGTACAAACAGCAAAAACAAAGAACCACCAAAATTAAGGTGAAAAAACAAAGTAACATAGAAAAGAAGGAAGGGCTGAGAAACCCAGTCAACAGGATTTAAATTTACTCACCACAAAAAATCCATTCAATAGGATTTAAATTTGCTATCACCAATATTTTGGTGGTGATATCACCACCAAATAAAAGCTATTGATGGTGATATCATCACCTAATATAAAATTGTCATGTGTTATGAAACATAATTATAATTAATCATGATGTTTTATTAAAAAAATTTATTTTAAATATTAAATTAATTATATATAACGTGACACATTTTAATAGAATGATAATATCATCACAAGATAAATATGTTGAACAAATTTAAATCCCAATAAACATTTCAAATGTTTAGCAGTTTGACCAGATTCTTCTCTTTACCGAATTTTGTTTCTATTTTGTTTATATTACATACACCCCACCCACCTCAGTGCTCACGTAATCCAGTCTCCCAAGAATCTGTACCCCAAGAAACTTCAAGCCATTCAACGACGACCAATCAATTAACCCCAAAAGCCAAACCCACACGTCTCATTTCTTGCTGCATGCCTACTCCTCCTCAGATGCTATATATGGTCGGGTCAGGTCTGCCCTGTCTATTAAGGTAACAGAGAGAGAGAGAGAGATCTGAGAACTAATAATGGAGTCGATAAAAGTGGCGGCGCTTTGTGGGTCCGTTCGTCAAGCCTCCTATAACCGTGGCCTCATTCGTTCTGGTTTGTAATAGTACCCTACTACTCTTTCTCTCCCTCTCACTGCTTCCTTAGTTTTAACTATTTTGGTTTGGTATTGACGACGTATATGTAACTGAGCAGCGATTGAGATAACCAAGGGGTCAATCGCCGGCGTAGAAATCGAGGACGTCGACATCACGGCGCTGCCGATGCTGAACACGGATCTGGAAGGCGGAGGGAGATTTCCACCGGTGGTTGAGGCGTTTCGTCAGAAGATTTTAGAGGCTGATAGCATTCTCTTTGCTTCTCCCGAGTACAATTACTCTGTCTCTGGTATCACTCTCGCTTTCTCATTTCTGTTTTTTTCTTTTTATTTCTCGTTTTTATATTTCATTATTGTAAATTTAAGTGAAAGTATTGAAAGTTTTTATTTGTTTAGGAGAAAAATACAGAAGATACTTTAACCTCAAGATGCCATATTTGGCCAAAAAAAAGAATTGGTTCATTGCATCTGGTCATCTTCAATCAAACATCTTGCATTAATTTTGTCTTCAAATCTGGTGTAATATAGGAAATACATTTTTTAAGGAGCATTGCCAATGATTGTTATTATTTTAATCGGCCAACAATTGCCAAGAAATATTTAGACTACACAAAATTCTTCTTATTAATAAAAATGCAAAATTGTCTAGCAAACAATCAAGTTTTCCAACAATTTTTTATTTTGGTGTTCGGTGTCTACGATTAACTAGAGATACAGCAAAATCAAATATCTATACTATTATTAAAAGAAGATGTGTTGTTAGCCAAAACTGATTTTTTTTACCTTTATAACCCTCAAATATTAAAATATCATGGATTACATTTTAACATCAGGGATAAAAATGTAAAAAGCAAAATAAAACAATAAAAAAATAAAATAAAATAAAATAACTATTTTAAACTCTCCACTCTTAGAATTATAACTCCCCACTACTCTCACACCCATCGGGTGTGTAGACATTTTCTAGTTATTATTAAGAGAAGAGGATTTGTCAGCCAAAATAATTTTTTTACACTAAAATAACCCTAAAATATTAAAAAAAATTTAAGCAACTTAAAAATTTGCAAGGATAATATTGTAAATTGTAAAAAGTAAGAACATAAAGAAAAATATGAAAATAAGCATTATTCATCTACTCTCCAAAACTGTCACGCATTCGCTTCAACTGCTCAAAACTGGTATCATTATTTTAAGTTTTTATTATTTTTATTTTATTTTATTCAAAACTGTGATTTCCTTTTAATATTGATATGATAACAGTTTAATATTAATATTAACAGTTTCGTCAGAAGATTTGATATTAATATTAATATTCACAACTGTAAATCTACGGCTGTTCATTAATAGTGTTGCACTCTTCATATAAGGTTCACTATTTCAATGTTCTAACCACTACATGTACCGTATATGCAGCACCTCTGAAAAATGCTATGGACTGGGCATCTAGACCCCCAAATGTGTGGGCTGATAAAGCTGCTGCGATTATAAGTGCTTCAGGAGGTTCGGGTGGTTCAAGATCTCAATACCATCTTCGCCAAATCGGAGTTTTTCTCGATCTTCATTTCATCAACAAGCCTGAACTTTTCATAAATGCACACCATCCTCCAGGAAAATTTGACCAAAATGGCGACTTGATTGATGCACAGACCAAGGAGAGTCTAAAACAAGTTCTACTATCATTGCAGACTTTTACTTTGAGACTCCAAGGAAGATCAAAGTTAAAGAATTAATGCATGTGTGATTCTCATGCAAAAAGAAGCTGGGGGAATTCTTGGCAATGATACCAAGAGTTATCTAAACTTCTTTTCATATTCTGTTCACCAAACAGAGCATTGTTTTAGGTTTCAAAAATAAATAAGAATCAAGGTGACCTTTTCTTCTTCTCAAGAATCAAGGTAACTTGGAACTGAATAATTCAACATCTTGTAATATGATTGAGCAATATAATTTTATTGATATGGATGTTAAAATTTATTTTTAGAATAGGGAATTCTGTTCATACCGAATATTGTATCAAGTGAGGGTCGGGAAATTTTTTTTTGATGGAAATCTCAGCAAATATTTGAAAGAAGTGATGGCCTGGAAACTTACAAATAAAAAATACATATTACATAATGCTTTAATGAGATATTGACGCGGGCGGAAGTAACCCTAGGTTTACAAGCAATAAACCTAAAATAAAGATTCTGGAGTCCACCAGAGATAAAAGAGAAAACTCTCAATTTTGATTGATAATATGATAAAAGATAGTTCAGCAGCCGTTTAAGGTTGCTTATATATGGGAAAAGAAACCCTAGGGCGACTAACAATGATACCCTAAAGCCCACAGATTAAAACAAAACAAATCCAAAATAAACTAGAAAACCTAAAATAAAACGAATGTAAAACTAACATAAAAATATTAAATCACGAATCGGATAATTAAGACGATACATTTTGGCTTAAATCTGATAGGGCTCACTAAAGTGAGTCTTGAAGATCTCGTCGTTCCCATTCTGGAAAGGGATCATGCGTTTCAAACGGACATTCTGGCCAAAAGTTAGTCAAATCTGATTCAAAATCAAAACCTGACTTTTCGCACGAGAAACCCGAAAAGTCAAAATCCAAATCTTCTTGAATATTCCAGCGGCTAGTAACCTGATTACGCGTGAGTTACCTATTTTCCAATCACTCTTCTTGATTCTACACCGCTTCTTTATTTTTATGGTTTTTCGGCTAAACTGTGTCCATTCTCGTCCTACATCAGATACTTGTTTGATTAATTATCTATTGTATTTCAAAAGAGAATGTTGAATAAAAATGATTTATCCTAGGGTTGGTTCTAGGATTTTCTAGTCACTTGACCCCAAGCAAACCCCTCAATCTCCGATCACCTTCTTTGCAAACCCTAATATTCCTTACATGGTGTCATTGCCCTTGATCGTAGCGTCTTCTTCTATATTCTCATTGCTGTTTAAGGACATCTGATTGATGTGTCTGGCCCAAACTGTAGTGACTTGTCCATGTTGTTATAGGGTTAGTCTTACAGTTATCTTTGGACATATCCTAATCATTGTACGATTAATCCTCTATATAAAGAGGCCCTTATTATCAATGAAAGCACAGATTATTCTCTCTCAGTTTCTGATTTCCTTAAACCTGTTATCAACACGAAGCTCTAATCCTGAAACCCTAAAATTGTAACCCTCAAACCCTAGCTACCTTCGCCACACACCTTGAAGCCCTCGATCCCAAGAGTCTAGAACCCCGACAGAACCACCAAAACCAGCCGAAAAAGTCCCGAACCGGCCACCTAAAATCTTGAACCGGTATGGTTAGCCTCGCCAACGCATAACCTTGCCTGCCTCCACTCGAGCTCTTGCCCCCCCTGCCGAGGACGTTAGCCTCGCCGACCCATCTGTTAGCCTCACTTCAGGTCGCCGCTAGCCTTGTAAGCTGCCGAGCAGATTAGCCTCGCCACGGTAGATAGCCTCGTTTCCTCTCTTCCTCCTCAGCAACAAGTTAGCCTCGCTTCGCCTTGCTACATAGACGAATAACCTCACCTGCATAGACGATTAGCCTTACTCCCAGCGCTAGCCTCGCTATCAACTAGCTGTAAGCCACGTCCAGCCAAGCTTTGGCCATTTTCCGGTGACCCTATTTCAAGGTAAATATTTATAAAAGTTCCTGCTTTCAAGTAATTTACTTTCTTTTCTTTTCTTGGGGACCTTCAACCACCCTTCTTCTACACCCCACTTCTTCTTTTGTGGGGAGACCTAAGCCGAACTGTGGGGGTTCATGCTATCTCCAAGCTTAGAACTCATTGAGATCTCCAAACTTAGAGTTTGTTGAGAATATACAATTGAACACATACACATCATTGTTTCGATCTAATCCAATACCTCTTGGAACTGAATTTTTTGGGAGCAATTATGCTCAAAAATTTCTTTTGTTGAAACTAACCCATTTTTCTTATTCATTTTAAGGATGAGTAACCTGAACAAATTGGACTTTCCTCCATTGGGAACAAATGACTCTGGATATCACAAGTGGGTTCGTGATGTCCGCCAGTATCTCAAGGCTCAAGGAATCCTGGATACGATTCTTGAGCTTGGCTAAGATGTGATAACTGTTGAGCAAGCTTAAGTTTTGGAAGCAAATAAAGCAGCCTTAGAGGAAAATAAGGTGAAAGCCGTCATCTTAATGACTCGTCATATGGATGATTCGCTCCAGTATGAGTATCTAAATGAAGAAGACCCCATAAGGCTGTGGGTCTCACTCGAAGAACACTTTGGCAACGTCCCTGACTCCCTGCTTCCTGACCTAGAAGTGAGATGACATAATCTCTCTTACGTGATTTCAAGTTAGTTCTTGACTACAACTAGGAAGCACTTTGTGTTAAATCCTTAATGGAATTCTGTGGAAAAGATATCATAGATGTGATGTTGATTGAGAAGACTCTCTCTACCTTCCCCATCTCTGCTTTGATGGTTGCTAAGAACTATCAAATTGATGTAACTGCAAGATGGATCACAAGGTTTCATAAGCTCATTGGAGCCATGAGTGTTGCAGAAATGCATGACGACATCCTTGTGAAGAACTATAATTCGAGACCTGTGGGAACAGAGCATGTTCTGAAGTCCAATTATAGTCGTGCCCCTAAGGAAGGGCGCCAAGAGCAAAACCCTAAATCTAGAGACAATTCTGGACGTTCTAGTCCATATTCTTGCTCTAATGAGGACATAACCTCCAAAATAGGTGGACACGGAACTGAAGAGGTCAACATGGAAAGAGAGAGGGAAGCAATGCCTCTGGCCATGTTGGTGGAGTCACCAACACTAAGTGTCATCCCAATGAAGCTTTCAAAGCGCCTTAATCAAGGGATTCTGAGATGTATTTCTCGATGTGGGGCATCCAGTCATTGGGCACACATTTATAGAGCTTGTGACTCGTGAGAGTATTGCCACCGCCTACAAAGCATATTGTGAAGCAAGAAAAGCTCACTATGTGGAACAAGAAGATTAAGAAGATGATCTCAAGCTAAGAAGACTTCAAATCAAGCCAAGATCACGTGACTGATGATTTTGAATAAGTTTTTATTTTCCAAGAGATGTAATAGACAATTGCCATATACTTTGTACTAAATGCCATTGGTTAAGTTTTTCTTGAACTAGGCTCATTCAATGTGAGTATGATGTGTAGGAAAATTCTGAGATAAGTAGTACTTAAGGGAGCTTTGCTCCACCGACATCTCTCTACTTCCCTGGTCATATTGATTTTGGAGTTACAGAAAGAAGTCAAATGACTACCTTTATTTTGCATTAGCTAGTTTCAGATTAGATTTTCTTTATGGTTAAGAAACAATGATGTACCCCGTTGTCTTGTGAGCAAAATTTAAATTCTTTTCATTATGACTCCATTTTAACTTTTGAGTATATTATTTTGTGACTATGATGGATGGGCCATAAGGATTTGCTCAAGGACTTGGAATGGCCCACATTCCTCTTGGCAAATGGCACCTTGATTAGTGTCATAGTAACTCTCTACGCTCTTACGGAAAATCGAACCCTTTTGGGCTATTCGAGCCAACTGATTCCATGCAGAAACTCATATAGAGAACAGAAAAGAGTACCTTTGCATTACTTCTAATGATTGTGAATAAAGGCGCATCTTAGAGAAACTGATTTGTCTTTCTAGTGGACATTATGTCACCACTATTCGAGCTATTAAATCCAATAAAGTTATGAGAGAAGAACTCTTGGATTTAGATACATATTGGCTTTGTCACGACATGATAGGTCATCCTAGTCATGATATGATGATTTTCCTATTAAAGACTTCACACGGACATTTATTCTTCCGAGCGAAGCGAAGCAAGAATTAGAGGTTGATTCCTAGACTAAGTGTGACCGCCGCCACTGGGGCCACCACAGTCTATCACCAGCCTAGGGCTGGCACATCCATATTCATGATGCAATGGATGTGGTCCATCATGGTGATGACACCCTAGGTGATGCTGCAATCACCCATTTTGCTTCCAATAGCTTTTCTAACGCTCAAGCCTAACCAAAATTCTCATTGGTTGTTTCTAAAGCCCTTTGCTCTTTCTGCTTTGGAACCACCACCGTCCACCTCCAGCCTAGAGCTAGCGCAGTCCATATCTATGACACCATGGATAGCATCCATCATGGTGATGACACCCTAGGTAATGCTGTAATCACAAACTTTGCTTCCAATAGCTTTTCAGACGCTCAAGCCTAACCAAATCTTCATTGGTTTTTTCTAAGGCCCCTCGCTCGTTCTGCAAAGCCTGTTCCTTATGGACATTAGGACCTAGACTGTCCTACGCAAAGAATACGAAAACACTCATTTGTTCTTACATAGAATCCGAGACGATTTTGTGGACTGATTCAACCAACTTGCGGACGTTTAAACATTTCTTCATGTTGCTGGTCACGTGTTGTGCCAATATCCACTTGTAATGCTGCTTACGTTACACTCCTAGCATAAACCATATGGCGACATGCTCACTCCATAGATTATCCCATTTAATCAATTTGACTTGACAATGCTAGAGTTACATCAAAGACTTTCAATGATTATTGCATATCATTAGGATTGATATTGGAGATCATATCTCCATGTACACACCCAAATGGTCTCGTGCACATGACTATGATGGTAGCCTAGACAATTGTAATGTGCACAAATCTCTCTATATCCGCTTAGGGTTATGCAATATCGAATACAACCATGCTAATTCGTCTACAACCCAAGGCCACTCAATCTATCTTTGCATTACAGTAAATGACTGGGCATAAGTATTTCGTACTTACGCATATTTGAGTGTGTCATATATGTGCCTATTGCGCTGCCATAATGCACTACGATGGGTCCTCACAGACGAATGGGTAAATAATTTAGATATGAGACTCCAATAATCGTCCCCAACTTAATGTCCTTGCTAGGCGATCTCTTTACAGCTAGATTTGCGGATTATCATTATGATGAGACAGTCTTCCTGTCATTAAGGGGAGATAAAAATAGGGATATTCAACAGGAACGATGGGAATTGTCGTTGTCTGTCCTCACTATGTCTCATCTCGATCTCTTCTAAAGTGACGAGATCACACATACCTGCTACAAATATGCCCGCAATGATGGACGTCCCTACGAGAGGACGTAGCACCACCCTACATGGAGGTTGGCATGGCATCAACATCATAGAGAGTGACACTTTGGCGTCACAGGCCATAGCCCCAGCTAAGATGCGTGGGAGGCCCGTGGGTTCGAAGGATATTTTGGTACAACTCATTCCATTGATCATCAACACTCAAAATCCATCTAATGAGGATGTTCTGGATTATGGTTATTATTGGGGGATGCCTCAATGTCAGAACCTATTCTTGAGAATATAGAGCTCTCTGAAAATTACACTAGTGTACATGAGACATAGGATATAAACTCCATCATGATTGATGTTGTATTTGCGCATTTCGTTGTGCATGAGTTTGTTGAGTCCGATGATATCGAATCATGCTCCGTTGATGAATGGATCCCAACGTAAAGAAAATTGGCCTAAATGGAAAGATGAGATCCAGGTCAAGTTAGATTGTCTAACGAAGAGGAAGGTTTTTTCAAGCTAGTAATGGTGACACTTCCTAACATTAAACCTATTGACTAATGGGTCTTTGTAGGCCTCATCAAAAAGCCCGCGGATCAAGTGGGCCGATGGAGGCCCGCCGGCCCTGAGGGCTTTTAGCCCGGCCCGGCCCGTCAAAAAACCAGCAAAAGCCCGCCTCGGTGGGCCGATGGCCGGCCCGCCAAAAGCCAGCAAAAACCCGGCCCAGCCCGTAGGCCCGGCCCACCAAAGGCCCGCTAGGCCCTGCCCGTTAAAGCCCGCTAGGCCCGGGCCGTAAAAGCCAGTAAAATATTATATATATATATATATGTGTAGGTATGTGTGTGTGTGTTTATAATATATATATACACACACTCACACATAGATATATATTTGTGTGTTATATGTGTTGTGTGTGTGTGTGTGTGTGTGTGTGTGTGGTGTCTGTGTTATATATATATAAAAGATATATATGCATTACCGCATAATAAATATATAGATATATAATTATATGTGTGTGTGTGTTTATATATATGTATATATATTTATATATGTGTGTGTGTTGTGTTTATATATATATCTATATCTATCTGTGTGTGTGTGTGTGTGTTTATATCTATATCTATATATAGATTATATATATGTGTGTGTGTGTGTGTTTTATCTATCTATATATATCTATCTATATCTGTGGTGTGTGTTTATATATATATATATATATGGTGTGTGTGTGTTGTGTGGAATTTCTTCTACTTCTATTATCTCTCGAATATGTGCATATATATATTCTCTATCGGTTGACCAATTCGATCGGATTCGAAATATGGTGAATTGCTAAATTTTGTACCACACTCATAATTTTTATTGTAATAAACTCATCCAACGGTCGGTTTTTTCATTTTCTTTGAATTGATAGGGGTTGATCTTTGGAGTGTATGATATCTAAATACGTTTTAAGAGTCTACGTTGACCTAGTTGATCGAATTCGAAACGAGAACCAAATTGGCTGGGATTTTCTAAAACCACCATAAAACACAATCTCTTCAGCGAGCGGTTGTTTCTCCGAATTCATTTCCACTTCATGATTGCTTTAGAATGAACCTAAACAATTTAAATAGAATGAATATGTCATACAACTTTAGGAGGAAAATTGGTATAGACCAATGTGTTTGTAATTAAAAAATTTTTTTTATCTTATGTCCACGCATATCCATTGATGGAATATATACAAACGTGATGTGAAAAAATAAGCACGTTTCGAGGTTGTCACGGCATCGGTCAACCAATAAAACATATAAGTGTCCACGGTTGACTAATCCGATCGGATTCGAAAATATGGTGAAATTGGCTAAATTTTGTACCACACTCATAAATTGTAATAAACTCATCCAACGGTCGGTTTTTTCATTTTCTTTGAATTGATAGGGGTTGCTCTTTGGAGTGTATGATATATAATATAAGTTTATAATAGTAACTACGTTTGACCTAGTTGATCGAATTCGAAACGAGAACCAAATTGGCTGGATTTCTAAAACCACCATAAAACATTACAATCTCTTCATCGAGCGGTTGGTTTCGCTCCGAATTCATTTTCCACTTCATGGTTGCTTTAGAATGAACCTAAACAATTTAAATGCAATGTATAAGTCATATAACTTTAGGAATAAAATTGGTATAGTCCAATGTGTTTTGTAATTAAATTAATTTTTTTTTATCTTATGTCCACGCACATCCATCAATGGAATATAGACAAACGTGATGTGAAAACACGCCATCGTCAACCAATAAAACATATAAGTGACTACGGTTGACCAATCCGATCGGATTCGAAAATATGGTGAAATTGGCTAAATTTTTTCCACACTCATAATTTATTGTAATAAACTCATCCAACGGTCGGTTTCTCATTTTCTTTGAATTGCTGTATGTAGCTCTTTGGAGTGTATGATGTATAAATATAGATTTATAAAAAATTAGTGTCTTTAAAAATTTATTTATCAATAAATTAGTATCTATATATAAATATAGATTTTTTTGGGTACAATATAGTTATATAGATATGTTATCTTTGGTTGTATTTGATCATTATCCATTGAATTTCCAAAGCTTGATTAAAAAAAAAAATACTTGTGTCTTTAAATATTTATTTATAAATAAAACCCGCAAAGCCCGGCCCAAAAAAGCCCGCAAGGCCAAGCCCGGCCTGGCCCCGAAAAAGCCCGCAAGGCCCGCTTTATATGGACGGGCTTGGATCCTTTGATTTTTAATAAAGCCTGGCCCGGCCCCGCCCGCAATTATTTAAAAATATAGCAAGGCCCGGCCCAAGCCCGCTATGAATGGGTCGGGCAGGGTCGGGCCCGGCCCGTTGACGACCCCTAGGTCTTTGTTAGAAAGCTTGATCAGAAAAATAGATGGTAATCTCGCCTTATGGCGTAAGGCTTCTCACAAATGCCCTAAAATCGACTACGAGGAGACATATTCTCCAGTAATGGATATAATTGCATTCCACTACCTTGTCAGTTTGGTAGTTTTCAAATAACTAAATATGCAGCTTAGAAATGTAATCACTACGTATCTTTATGAGGGTCTAGATACAGAATATACATGAAGGTTCATGGTGGACTTCATTTACCCAAGTCAAGTAGCTGTAGACCACAGAGTGCATTTGTAAAGAGCTTGAAATGCTCACTAAGTGACTACTTGATTGGGAAAAGATATGTAAATGTCTGTCCATTTCTATGACAAGTTTCGGATTCTATCGCGGTTCATGTTGGTGACATGATCTTCATCGGAAGCCCTTAAGGAGTTAAGGGAAACCACTACACACTTGAAATCCGATTTTGAGATGAAGGATCTTGGAAGAAAATAATTTTGTCTCGGTTTGGAACTTGAGCACCGTGTTGATGGATGATTAGGCATTTTGACAAAGTCAAGCCTTCAAGCATTCCCATGATCGTCTGTAGTCTTGATCATAAAAGGATTTTCTTCATCTGAAGGATGATGACGAAGATGTGCGAGAGGCAAAGGTGTCCTACATGAGTGCAATAGGCATATTATTGTACTTAGCTCAATGCAGAAAATCGAACATCTCATTTGCGGTGAGCTTGTTAGCTAGATATAGCTCTGCCCCAACGCTACCCATTGGACTGGTATAAAAGATATCTTTCGATACTTGAGATGTATGATTGATATGTGCTTGTTCTATCCCTACAATGAGATGATGGATTCAGACCCATCACACACCTGGAACGCCGCCAATACTGGTCTGTGTTCTCTATCCCCATCCTAAAACGACATTAATGTTTTGGAAGGTTTTGCTGATTCTGGGTATCTATTTGACCCACACAAAGGTCATTCCCAAATTAGTTATGTGTTCACTATGGGTAAGACCATGGTATCTTTTAAGTCGACAGAACAGAACCTGGTATCTTATAAGTCTACAGAACAGAACCTAGTCGTTATATCTTGGAACCATATAGAGATTATCGCTCTTCACGAAGTAGTTGTGAATGTATATGGATTGGATCCATAATTACGCATGTTCGAAACAATTGTGGTTTGAAGTCTACCACAAATAAGCCTATGAGCATTTATGAGGTTAATGCTGCTTGCTTTGAAAAAATGAAGCAAGGCTACATCAAAGGCGATAACACCAAACATCATCAGCAACAACAGACTCTCCTCAAGATCAAAGTGAATCAGGTTCGATCTAAGGATAAAACGCATTGAAATTGATGATATTGGTTGTTGCAGTGACCAATTATTGGTCAGATTATGCTTGTAACTTACGCGNGCTTATTTTAAAATTCAAAGCTAAAAGAATATAAAAATAAATACAAAATGAAGGACTAAATACTTGTTACCTGTACTTGTCTCCATAAAACAGTTCAGTCCAAATTTTTTAAATTAAATAGGTTAGTCCTTATCCTCTCTAATTTTCACACATTAGGTCCCAAAAGACTATTTTACCCTCACGTTCTCTTTTTTTATTATTTTTTGCTTTTTTTTTTTAAATTTAGTTTTTCTCTTTCCCTCTCTCAACTCTTTTATATATACTAGCCTTCCTGCACGCGCCTTGCGCGTCCGGAAGGACGCACTCATACGTGTAGAAAATGGTGTTTGTTGCGATATTAAAATTACCTCTGCATGTGTACAGAAACCAAATCGGATATGTGGCTAAGACCAAGTATAACCATCTATTCCTTTGTGATAATACCCGTGTATTGATTACTTTTAAGATTTAATTTGTTTATAATTAATGGGCACACATTGCGGTATTTAAATCATAGAATTATACTCAGAGATAGACCTGTAAATGAACCGGATTTCGATCCGGACCCGCTCCAGATCCGTAGCTATTAAACGGGTTTGGATTGAACATTTTGATCCGTTGATCCGTTAATGATCCAAATCCGTTAACCCGTTTAATAAACGGATCGGATTTGGATTTAGGTCGATCCGATCTGTTAATGATCCGACCCGTTTTAGTAATAAAAAATATATTATTTTATATAATTATTATTTTTTAAAAATATAAAATATAAAATATTAAAGATTTCTAATATTACTTTTTTGCAGAAATCTAAGAGGCAGTCTTCGTAATTTTATTTTTGGTGATACTCTTCATGTAGATCATGTTATTTTAATATTTTATTAATATCTTATGAGATATTATGATATAAATTTAATATTACTATTTAAAATTTAAAAATATTTGAAATTATAAACGGATCGGATTAGTGGATCGGGTATCCGTTAATCCGACGGATACGGATTTGGATCGAGGTATCAATGATCCGCCGGTTTAACGGAGCGGGTTTGGATCGAATTTTTTTTTTAGTAAACGGATTTGGATTTAGGTCGATCCGATCCGAACCCGGTCCATTTGCAGGCCTACTCAGAGACCTCAAAGTAGATTCCTCACCAGACTACCTGAGTAACAAAATCTTGATACAGACCCTAAAATTTGAGAATTTGAGCATTTATATGACACATTCATGCATGTTCATGGTTGAAATAAAAAAAGTTGCATATGAAAGATGTACAGAAAACTTATGCAGATTGCATTGAACCGTATGTTCTGATGTGTGATTGAAGGTGCTGACCAGCAATTATTTATAAAGTCTAACTCTACAAAGTTCATCCTCTACATTTACCATTTCTTTCTCAGAACAAATCAGGCTGCACTTCTGCATACAAACAAAATAGGGATGAAGAAAAGTAAAGACCCAAAGAGAGTAAACTTGGGAGTATACCCATGAAACATGAAACTTCGAACTATATCTTCATTGTAGATTAATTTCAAAAGAAGCCAAAAACAGGAAATGCCAAGTTATATTTAGGTCACAAAGATTGCTGAGTTCAACAGCTCACATGCAAGAAAAGAAGGAAGACAAAAAACAAAAAAACAAAAAAAAAAAAAAGAAAGAAAAAAAGTCACAAATTGTCTGACAAATGAGAAAAAATAGAAGTAAAAGCATCTGAAGAGAATCCATTCAAGTGTGACCATATAGGATTACAAAGAACAGAAGCATCTGCATATGCATACAAAATTATTGGAACAAATACTTACCATCTTGAGTACCAGAGGTCACTGACTTGGAAATTTTTAGATTTTCTATATAAAAAATAAGAAATGGATTATTGCAGATTTAAGAGAAAACAAAACAGATTTGAAATTTTGTAGGTGAAGTGAAAACTAAAAGCACAGATTCAAAGAGATTCAAATTAGATACCGTTGCGATTTAAACCTGGAGAACAAACAATTACAGGAGAAGTGGAGATACTCCAAATTATTTAAACCCAAAAATCCCACATTCAGAAATTCCAGGTGATCCAAGTAAGTAAAATTATTGTTGTTTGATCACAGCAAATGAATCAAACTGGAGGAGATACAAAACAAAATTCATTTGAAGGTGATACGAACCGAGTAACATATGTTAGTTTTCCTATCTAAGGTCTAGATGATAATCCCCCTAGGTGCCGATATTCATTTGAAGGTGAAATTAGGTCTTTGACTTTGCCACAACTAATGGAAGTAACAAAGAGAATAAACTTACTTCATGAAGGATTCAGTCTCCAAAATTGCATGAGGAGATATTTGGTTTAAAGAATTGTGTCCCTACCTACAAAACAACACAACCGAAGTCACAGATCATATAAAAGAACCATACAAAATACATAATATTCATTAAGAGAGAAAGATTTATGGGGAAATAAAGTCAGAATTCTTAAACTAATACAAAAATAGACCATGAAATTCCCATATTAGGATTCAGGTATTTACAGATGAGTTTAGAGAAAAATTAGTGCAATTGGTTTTGGTATCTGACGAAACAATCACCTTCGCTCATTCATAAAATCACTATCATTCAAGGGAAACAGTTACATGAGTGGCAGGATGGTTTTTCAAAGGAAACAGTTACAATAGTAAACCTGATCGAAAGTAAAAATGGTAAAAATATAGAAATCATCTTGTGAACAAAAATACCTCAAGTTGTCAGTATTTCCTTAACTCCACTCATGGAAGCGGGACAATAAGAAATGAAAAACCATCCTGCCACCATATACAACAATCAAATTTGGCAAAATTTTCACAAACAAAAAAATAAAAAAAAACTCTTATTCCAGACTTTTACTAATTCATTGATAATGGGTCAAAATCCATCAATGCATTCAACAAAATTAGTGGTAAGAGAAACAAAAAGAAAATATAGCACAGTCAATAATCTCACTTCTAAACAACGTGCCAGTACTGGCCATTTAGTCATAGTCTCTCTCTCTCTCTCTCATAGTAAAAAAAAAAGACAAAAAGAGATCATAACAAAATCTAGATTTGAAGGAGAGGTTGAGTACCTAAAATTACAGCC
The DNA here is from genome assembly GCA_024704745.1 of Rosa lucieae. Classification (NCBI taxonomy): domain Eukaryota; kingdom Viridiplantae; phylum Streptophyta; class Magnoliopsida; order Rosales; family Rosaceae; genus Rosa; species Rosa lucieae. Next base: position 11,048,274 of record CM045492.1, on the reverse strand, counting down.
TCTTTTTGGTTAAATTTGAAATTTTGAATGCATGGGGAGAGAGATCGATTGAAACACATGAGACTGCATAAAGGGATAACCCAGATTACCTATATGAGCCGAAGTGGTTACAAAAAATTACATACCTGCTTCATTATTAGTAGCGAGGAGAATAACAATAATGCCTCATACATACCTGCTTCTGTGGTTCTATTCTTCTTCTTGTTCCTTATTTATGAAACCAAAACTATCCGACGATCATAAACTTCTCAATAGACTCCTAAATAAATAATATCAACAGAATCCAATCACCTAAAATATATTTACAAAAACAAAAGCAACTCAATGTAAATTTACCTGCTAGGTTCACCTATTAGGGAAAATCAGCAAACTACTGATTCTAATCGATATTTTTCTTTTTTATCTTTTGTCGTATGATTTCGTTCTTCTTGCCTCTGGCTTGCGCTTCCCTGTTGTACTAACAGATACCTCCCACGTCATCATAATATCGTTCCTTTTTAGGTCGTGCACCATAGCAGTTTTTCATTCCTGTAGAGATCCTGCGTTTCTACCCAAATTGTATTCTACGGCGTATTAGTTTGGAGTCCCACGTTCCTATTTTTTCTATTTATATTTTTTTTTTCTTTTTTGTATTTTACAATGCTAACCCTTCTAGATAAATTTTATTTTATTAACTTTTGTTTCTGACATGGGCAGTTTTGGCATTGCAATTTTTGGTGAAGCTTTTGACACCAAAGATCACACTTCCATTTCTAATAGTAGATATATATATATATATATTTATTTATTTTTCTAGATTTCTCTCTTTCCATGGCATTTTCTCTGAAACACCGCCAGTGGCTCCTCCACGTCTATTCGCACCGCCGCCAAAAAGTCCACCCTACTTTGTAGCTTGTACCAGAAGAGTAGAATTAGCAATTCAACACTTATCATGTTAATCTTAGCTTATAGGGGTATTGTCAGGCTAGATGTGTCGACATCATATTTTTCTTATTGAACTAAAGATAGACATTTCATAAGTGTACCAAACCAGGGATCACAAGCCTTGCCTATGTTACATTAGGAATATTTTTCAAAATTCTCGGAGATACTTGTGCACATGTACACCATTGAAGATATCTCTCTCTCATTTATATTGTAATTTGTTCTAATCCTAGGACTTTCCCATCAGTGAAAAGTTTGCCACCCCTGGTCAGATCCAGGTATTCTGGGTATGGGTTTTTCCCTTGTTAGTGGCGGAGCTTTAGGTGATAGGGGCTGGTTGTGGTGTCCTTCTCATGATGGCGGCAATGTTGATGACTGCTGGAACATGTTTTGGCATGCTTCGATAGATTTTGGAGGATGGAGTGGCGACCCTCGTCCTGGAGGTGTTAGGCGTGGCGATCAAGGTGGAGGTAGCTTCCCTAGGGTTGGTGTTGAGAGGCTCTCTTGGGCCTGGCCTTGGTTGGGGATGTCTGCTAAGGTTTTTCAAATTTGGGCTTTTTGGTTTCCCTTATGGATCCTGGGCTCTCCGTGGGTTTGGCTGTGTTGGGCTCACTGAATCTCTAAGTTTTTATTTTTCACTATAGCTTTAGGCCTTCATTCTTTTTCAAGAAAGAATGATGGGTCCATGCTAAGCATTTAATTTTTTTTAGGCTGCACAGATCATACTTGCTAAGGATTTTTTATTCTTGCTTCAGAGGTTACGGATCTTTATTTGGAATAAAGGTGCGTGAATTGTCTAAAAGGTGGGTGTATTGGGGGTATATTGTGTTCTTGTTCTTGTTTAGAATAGGATTCTCAGGATACTCTGAGAAACGATTCTTTCTATCGCCCCCATAGGGGTGTTTCGTTTTTGTACTGCTTGCTGAATCTATATTATGGGCTAAAAAATAAAAATAAAAAGTCTGCCACCCTTTCTGCTCATTTTTTTTTAGTCACCCCCCACCCTTAAGCGCCAGAGCATCCTTGGTTGGTACACATCAGACACTCTGTCCATGTCTTCCAATTTTACCTATTCACCAGGATCGACCCTTAGATTTGCATTTGGCCACCCAACCCTTTTAAATTTGTTCGCTCTCAACTACTCGCCAATCCCAATGAAACGATGCGTCTTGGGGTGGCCGGACGGCGACGAATTCGCCGGAGGAGTGCGGCGACGAATTCGCCGGAGGAGTGCGACGGCGAAAAGAAAAGAAAAAAGGGGGAGGGGGGTGACTCGGGTTCTACCCGTGCTCTCCTTCTATTTTTTTTTTTTTGATTCCTTTACCTTCTCTCTCTTCCCAACTGTTTTTTAAGCCCTCCCACAAATGGAAGCTCACCAAAAAAGAAAACCATGCCAAAAATAGAAATTTCTATTTTTGGTCATAACTTTTCCGATAAAAATCCAATTTAAACAAACTACGTGTCCACGAACTCGATTTTTCGTATTCTACGACAATCTCAAATAAATTTCCTAATTTACCGGACTAAAGAAAAAGTCACTCCTCGGTCAACCACAGTAAAAAGTAATTAATAGGTATGGGGCATTACATTAAGTCTCCCAGATCTTTGAGACGAAATTGACTATGTAAGAAAGCTTTAAGTGCAGCAATAGTCTCCAAATCATTTCCAGTAATCAATATGTCATCAACGTAAATCAAAAGTGCAGTGAATGAATTCCCATGTTTTCTAGTGAATAATGAATAATCAGCTTTAGATTGGACGTACCCAACTGACCGTACAACATCAGAAAACTTCTCAAACCACTGCCGTGAAGCCTGTTTTAAACCATATAAGGACTTATGTAATCGGCATACCAGATTCTCCTCCCCCTGTCGCCGAAGACCAGGCGGAGGAGACATGTAAATTTCCTCAGACAAATCTCCATGGAGGAACGCATTATTCACATCCAATTGATGCAATGTCCAACCACGAGCTGCAGCCAAAGCCAACAAACATCGAACAGTAATGATTTTGGCAGTAGGAGAAAAGGTTTCGTGATAATCGACCCCCTCCAACTGAGTAAAACCCTTAGCAACCAGGCGGGCTTTATACCTTTCCACAGAACCATCAGCCTTGAGTTTCACCTTATAAACCCATCGACAACCAATAGGGACCTTACCGGCCGGAAGAGGAGTCAGTGTACAAGTTCTGTTGGCTTGAAGAGCCTGTAATTCGGAAAGCATAGCAGCTTGCCATTCAGGATGACCAGCAGCCTCAGAATAGGTCCGGGGCTCGGGAACGTGGCTGAGCTTGGCTATGAAAGCGAGGTGCTGCGGCAAATACCGATGATAGGAAACATAATTGACCAAGGGGTAGCGAGTACCTTTGGTTGGACCAGGCAACAAAGAAGACGATTGGTCCAAGGGAACGGTGGAGCAGACATGGTAGGTGAGGCGGTCCGGGGGACGTGTCAGGCAGCCGGAGCGACTAAGGGGAGCCTGATCGGGTATGGGTATGAGTGCCGGATTGGGTACGGGTTCGGGAGCGGGTGGAGGGTCAAGTATATGGTCAGGAAAGGGCACAACAGGCGTGGGGAGAGGGGACGGAAGCGGCGGCACTGGGGTAGAGACCGATGCCGGAGGAGAGGGAGGAAGAGGCAGGGAGTCTGTGATAGGAGGTTGCGTCGAATGACTACGAGAATAAGTACGGAGAGAGGGCGGTGGAGGCGGTGGGGGCGGCGAAGATGGTGGGGTAAAAGAGGAGGGATCGGTGTCTGGAGAGAAGGACGAAGAAACAGGGGGACTGGGAGAATGCGACGCAGAAGGAGAGAAGGGAAAGTCAAAGTCAGAGGATGAAGTGAATGGGTCAGGGGGCAAGGGAATTGGGCCCGGTTGGTGGCCCAATGAGGAGACCACAGAACTGGGCAGAGTGGAATAGGGGAAAATATGCTCATGAAATTTGACGTCGCGGCTAGTAAAGACCTTCTTGCGAGATAAATCAAACAACTTGTAGGCCTTTTGACCTACGGGATACCCGATGAAAATGGACTGAATGGCACGTTGATTGAATTTATGAGCGGGATTAACGTTAGTAGCATAAGCTAAACAGCCAAAAACACGTAGGTGGGATAAAGAAGGAGGTTTTGAATAAAGAAGTTCGAAGGGAGTTTTGAAAGAAAGAATGGGAGAAGGTAAGCGGTTGATGATGTGGACTGCAGTAAGAGCACACTCCCCCCAAAATTGGGAAGGGAGGTGTGCTTGAAATTTGAGGGCACGAGCCACTTGAAGAATGTGTCGATGTTTACATTCCACAACCCCATTTTGTTGGGGCGTGTAAACGCAAGAATGTTGGAAAACGACACCATTATCATTAAAAAAAGGTCGAAGGGATAAGAATTCACTACCATTATCACTATTGAAGGTTTTAATGCGAGAATCAAATTGAGTGATAGCATAGCAAAAAAATTTTTTAATGAGTGAGTGGACTTCAGCTTTATGGCGCATTAAAAAGATCCAAGTAAAACGTGTATAGTCATCAACAATGGTAAGAAAATAATGAGCACCAGAAATAGAAGGAAATCGATATCGACCCCAAATATCACAATGAATAATATCAAATGGTTTGACAGAAGATATGGTACTAACACTAAAAGGTAGGCGACTCTGCTTGGCCAAAGGACATATATGGCAAGCATTATTATTAGACGGAAAGGAAACATGCAGAAAATTCTTAGCAATGAAACCTAAACAAGAGGATGACACATGCCCTAAGCGGTTGTGCCATAAATTGCTGGAGGTGATGGTAAGGTAACAGGCTGGGCGTGTGATGGAAAAAGGAGGACTGGTATTAGACTTCTCCGTCGCTAATGCCACCAAATAATATAATCCATTGCATTGTTCACCCAAACCAATCGTCCTCCTCGTAGCCAGATCATGCAAAATACACCAATATGGATAGAAGGTCACTGAATAGTTTAATCCTCTCGTCAATCGGCTAACGGACAATAAATCGACTTTGAATTTAGGCACAGATAACACATCATGAAGATAAAACATGGTACTGAGAGGTAATGATCCTTTAGCAGCAATATTAATTTTATCTCCGCTAGGCAATAGAACAGGTGGTAATGAGCAATTATTATTTTTGTGTAATAATTGCGTAGATGAAGTAATGTGATCAGTCGCACCGCTGTCAATGATCCAATTGCGGGAAACGACTTTTAACAAACCTGGTTTTGTGACGGCGTTTGCTTTGGAACTTGTGTTGGTAGTGGAATTGGGCTTCAAAGTCTGATTACTAAGAGCAGTCATAAACTGTTTAAATTGGGCCTCAGTGAGTGTCACGGTTGGCCCACCACCATCTTCAACAGTCGCGCAGACTTGGTTTGCCGAAGGAGCTGCCCTTGGTTTCGAAAAACCTGTGCCTTGCCTTGCTTTGGGGTGACCTGGGGGATACCCAATCAGTTGATAACAAGTCTGTACCCAATGTCCTGGATCTCCACAATAGGTACAATGAGGTCTACCCCTACCGGAGCCTTGTCGCCGTTCAGTATCAAGATGGCGTCCTTCTTGGGACGCAAAATGGCGTTCTGGACGCTGGATATGCCAATCAGCCTTCTCAAAGCGTCCACTTCTTCCTGAATTGAAACTGGGTCTGCCAGGATTGCGCACTGCCATTGCAGCGCTTGAAGATGATTCTGATGCCGGATGAGAAGCGCCAAGTGAACGTTGTTTCTCGTCCTGAGAGACAGCTGAATATGCCTGACGGACTGTTGGCAAAGGACTCATCAGAAGTATCTGTCCACGTACAGAACTGTAAGTATCATTCAGCCCCATGAGAAATTGCATAAGTCTTTGTTGTTCTGCCTGTGCTCCTCGAGATGTCTCAGAATAGGAAGCTAATTCATCCCATAAGCCTTTCAATTTTGTATAATAAGCTGAAACTGACAATTGCTCTTGTTGGAAACAAGCGATTTCTCGCTGAATTTCAAAAATGCGTGGAGCATTACCTTGGGAGAATCGTTCACGAAGATCTTCCCATACTTCGTGTGCAGTAGGATATTAGATAACACTGTCGGTGATTTCTGAACCATATCATTACAACGCGACCAAGTCGCATAGCCTTCTGGGTCTGTCTCTTCTGAGGGAGCCTTTATTGTGCCGTTCACAAAACCAAGCTTGTTCTTAGAATTCAAAGCTAGGGTCATAGCCCTTTTCCATCCCGCATAATTGTCTCCATTTAGGGGCTTAGAGACTAGGACTAGACTTGGATGATCTGAATGATGAGTGAAAAAGGGATTAGAGAGGTCAGATTTTGACATCTCAGATGTAGGAGGATTGGAGGAATCAGCTTTTGATTTGCCATGATCCTTGGGTGAGAGGACATCATCGTTGCCCATGTTGGCTGGAACGATGAGAGAATGGAGGTTAGGCTACACGAGAGATTAGAGTGCAGCATATGAGAAGAGTCAGGATCTAATCCTGCTCTGATACCATGAAAGAAGGAGAAACTGATATGCTGAAGTGATGATTTCATTCACATAGAATCGTATCTTTATACAAGTGTGATTACAAGTTGTTCCTACAAGTCAGGAATCCGTTTACTATCTAAAATACATATAAGGAAGGCTACAGCTATTACACAAATCAAGGATAAATCAATCTGCAATAATATGGGAGATATGGCTGATTACTTTCCTTACAGGTTCCAACATTAATAAACTGTAGACATTTACACTGCTACTTCGCATCTATAAACAGTTCAAGTCCTCCCAAAACTATAATCAATCACACAGCAGTTTCATTCCAAAGTGATTAGCTAAAGATCTCTAACAGCTAAACAATGTAACACCACAGCTGAACAGAAACTAACTAAAAAATGAAGAATCGGAAAGAAACACTTATGGAAAAAATAAAACCTAATAAACATTACAATCGAAAATCAAAAGTCACATATATGAAACTGTTCCCCTGCGTCTGATTCCCATCATCCAACACTGCTGTTGCTCAAACCACGGAAATCAATACACAAAGTTCAATTATATGAATTATAGAGAGAATCAGAGAGATAGATATAAAACCAGTTTCTCTAAAAGAGCACACCTAGTTAAGATACTGTCCGAAGCATCAGATCCTGCCTTTGAATCACAGAGTTCCCCTTGATGGCTGAAATTCAATTAATAAAAGATTAAAAATAAAAATTCCACAAGACAAATGGAAGCTTTTTAAATCAAAAGAAAGGAAGCCAAAACAAACCCCGACCCAAATCCGTCCTCTTCTCCTTCGCTCAATCACTGGGCTGCTGTAAATTCAACTAAAATCAATTCTCATACTAAATTCAACGCGGGAAGTAATCGATACCCAACCAAAGTTTACATAGGAAAAATCTTACCTAAGGTTGTGGTCTTCACCAAGCCTCCTATGAATATGTTTCTGCACAAAAAAAAGAATGGCCAGAAAGAACACGCATCAACAAAATTGAGCAATCGACGACAAACACCCCGAAATAGGGGGCAAAAAAATATTCAGCAATCTAATGACCTTGATAATGACGAATCCAAGAGAAGATCAAAATCGAACACAATTATTAAGGAATGCATGTTGCCTCTGAAAATCGCCTCGGCTTATATAGCCGAGAGATCAAGGAACAAACGTCATTCGATGAATAGATTGTGGAGCGTGCCAGCACACGACCAAAATGCCAAGTGTGCAATTGGAGATGTAAAGCGCGTGTTCTGACTTATCAAACAATTGTAAGCCGAGGAAGGAACTTATTCTCAACTGATAATTCGATGCCTCTAGATTAAGGATTTGGTGGCTGAAGGTCAGGATCTAAGTAATAACAAGTAACAGTAAAATTGAACTCGTAACTAATGAAATCTTCAAGATTAATAGATACTATGCGACTACGAACAATAAATAACATGATCAAATAAACAAATCATAAAGACAATAAGAAGCAAATAAAATATAATAACAATAAAAGTAAAATCTGGAATGTGTAAAAGTAAAATTGGGATTGGAATTGGTCTACTCATTTCATTTAATAACCCCTTTATATAGGGAGAGAATTACAATGGAAAGAACAATTACAATGATGACATTAACTACTGATTGGTTCGTAATCCATGCTGATTGATGTTAATCGGTAATTGCTTGATTCCTTCTCCGTCAATCACTTTGACGAAGGCACACAATATGTTTTTCCTTTAACACTCCCCCTTGTGCCAAGTCAAAGACGAAATGGTACATGAGTTGTTGCCTCACTAAAAACCTTGCCAAGTAACAATAAAAACCCTGTGGGACAAAAATACACCTTGGTCGAAGGAAAAGAGCACAACGCACCTTTTACATTTGAGTATGACATGTGTGTGTTAGACTCCCCCTGGCATCTACACCTCCTCCTGATACTTACATTAATCTAGGGATCTTGGAAAGTCTTCGCATTCCTATGCTTTTCACATGTTTCTCAAATGTGTGTTTAGGCAATGATTTGGTGAACAAATCTGCGACATTCTCCTCAGACCTTACTTGATTAATTTGAATCTTGAGGAGAGTCTGTTGTTGCTGATTATAGGACATCTTTGGCGATATGTGTTTTGTGTTATCACCCTTAATATAACCTAGCTTCATCTGTTCGATGCAAGCTGCATTGTGTTCGTAAATGCAAGTGGGCTCTTCAGTGGTAGAACTCAAACCACTAGTCCCTCGAATATGTGCAATGATAGTTCTTAACCATACACACTCAAGAACTGCCTCATGTAGAACAATGATCTCTGAGTGGTTCAAGGAGGTAGCCACAAAGGTTTGCTTGGTAGATCTCCAAGATATCGCTGTGTTCCCATTGGTAAATACATAACCAGTTTGGGAACAATATGTGGGTCAGATACGTATCCAGCATCAGCAAAACCGACCAAAACGTCATTTGGCGTTTTAGTGTAGTTAGTGGCGTTTTTGCCATCAACATTTCCTTTAGGGATTGCAGTTCCATCTGCGGTCCCTCTTGTCTCTCTGTAGGGAAAAAACAGTCCCAAGTCAATGGTTCCTTTTAGGTATCGAAAATGTTCTTGATACCATTCCAGTGACGCTGCGTTGGCGCTGAGCTAAATCTAGCTAACAAGTTCACTGAGAATGCAATCTCTGGTCGAGTAAATTGGACTAAGTATAATAATGCACCTATTGCACTTAGATAGGGAATTTCAGCTCCCAACACTTGTTCGTCATCTTCCTTTGGACGAAATGGATCTTTCCTTTCATCCAAACTTCGACCGATCATGGGAGTGCTAGCAGGATGTGTTTTGTCCATGTTATATCGCCTGACTTTTGAACATATGCAGACTGGTGGATTAATATTCCACAAACTCGGTGCTCTAGTTCAAGACCTAGATAGAATCAAGTTTTCCCAAGATCCTTCATCTCAAATTCAGATTTCAAGTAGCTCGCGGTTTCTCTTATTTCATCAAGAGTACCAGTTATGACATATACTACTACAATTTACAAATCTAGAACTTGTTTTCTTTATGAATACGCAGGGGCATAATTCATCGTTCTTATATCCCTTCCCAATCAAGTAGTCACTTAGATGGGTATACCACATCCGTCTGGATTGTTTCAATCCGTAAAGTGAGCGTTTCAACTTAATTGCAAACGCACTCTGTGGTTTAGAGTCACTTGACTTGGGTAATGTAAGGCCATTAGGCACTTTTCACATATATCTCTGAATCTAGATCCCCATAGAGATATGCAGTTACCACATCCATGAGCTGCATTTCCAGTCCTTCGGAAATTACTAAGTTAACTAAGTAGCAGAACGTTATAATGTCCATTACGGGAGAGTATGTCTCCTCGTAGTCAATTCCAGGGCGTTGTGAGAAACCTTGCGCCACAAGGCGAGCCTTGTACCTCAGGACTTCATTCTTCTCTTACGCTTTCTGACAAAGACTCATTTATGTCCTACAGGCTTTACACTTGGTGGGGTTAGCACTACCTGACCAAATACTTGTCTCTTTGTCAGAGAATCTAATTCTACCTGGATTGATTCTTTCTATTTAGGCCAATCTGCTCTTTGTTGACATTTTTCAACAGAGCGTGGTTCGATATCATCGTGCTCTATGATTCCTTGAGCAACAGTATATATCATCAATGTGTATGGAAGATCTTTCTATCAACTCATACGTACTCTCGTAATCCTTTGAGATTTCTTTGTTCTCTGGAATCATTTCAAACATCGGAGCGTCCTCCATTATTGATTCCTGGACATAACTATAATCAGAGACATGTTGTGAAATTTTAATTAAAACTCGCAAGCGCACGAATCGTCGTTAGTATAGTGTGCAAGTACGAGGTCGTTCCAACTGAGGATTGGTAATCAATTTAAATCCTAACCTAATTAATCCAAACACAAAAACACAAAAACACGATGAACAATTAAGATAAACAAAGTATTGTTTTTAGATTTTTCGAATAAAGAAATAATGTGAAACAAACAAACAAACAAAATAAAGTTTATAAGTTGAAAAGCAAATATGATAAAACATAGGGTTTCGGAATCAACCACTAACAATCCTATTTATGTTTCGATGCAATTAACAGATTCTTTTGTTTCTTTTGATGACAATTCCCGTATCTAAGTCCAGGTACGGCACTTAGACCATAGTTTTCCTTAAGTGTATGATTCTCTCCAGGTACGGCAGAGGTCGTATATCCTAACATGCAGTTTATCCAGGTACGGCATAAATTTAACACATAGGACTCATTACGTTCTAGAAAACAAGAGAATCATGCAAACCATTACTTCAGGTACGACAATAATGTAATTCACAACTCTTAATCACAAGAACCTAATTTGAATTATATTGCAGGTACGCCTCAAATTCATATTCTTAATTACTAGATGCAAAGCCCTAAGGTGATCAATCAAAGAACTTAAACATGAAGCATCAATTCAAATAGTGACTAAGAATTCATCATAAAGAAATTATAAATCCATCAATAAATCATCAAAGTACATAAACAATCATGCTAAGGCATCATCTTAATCCTAGAAAAGGGTTTAGCAAAATATAACTAAATAAAACATAGAAAGAACATAAAAAGAATGGAAGGGAAAAGATGGGGAAGATGGATGAGTCGTCTCCGCTCCTTAGGCACCTTCAATGTGCTCCGAGACTCCCTCCTCATGCAAACTCGTGCTCCCTTATATAGGGAAGATTTCTGCTCATCTTTGGCTTCAAGTTTCCTTGTAAGACTTGGATTTGGATTCCTTTCTTGAATTGGAATGGGAAAACCTTGAAATATCTCTTGTAGAAGTAGGAATAAGTTCCTCATTGGATCTTCATCTGAATTAACTTCCTTGAAACATTAGGATTGACCATCTTGTGCCACGAAACTTGAGTTCTCCACGAATGGTTGTAAATTTCCGAGTAGATTTCCTGTCCGACCTATGTTCACTAAAATAATCATAACTTTCTCCAGAAGTATCGAAATCGAGATCCGTAAAATTCTACATAAAATAGACATCCGTATCTTTCCATGTATGTAAGGCTCATTGTCTGATTCGATCTGAGAAACTCCCAGTAATTCGATGAAGTTGGTTGTTCTGCACAGACAGATTCCCAGTCTCAGATTGTACATTGTCTTTCAATCCAACTTAGCTCATTTTGGCTTCTTTTCTTCTCTTTATGAGACAAACCTACAAAAACACTATAACAACATAAATGACTCGAAATAAGGAGAACTAAACATAAATACCAAGATTAAGAGGCATAGAAATATAGGATAATATGAGCATATCAAATACCCCCGCACTTAGACTTTGCTAGTCCTCGAGCAAAACAACGAAAACTAAAAAAACACACAGACACAAAACAAAACAAATGAAACACACTAAGCCTTTCAACGTTTGTCTCAAAAATCTCATACTTTCATGGCATCAAGATTAGCATAACAACTAAGAATCAATCTAACATTTATTCGAGAGTCAACAAAAACATATAACTTAACATATAAACATGTAGGACATGGGGGCAACATTGGTGATATTAATCTCAGCATGCTTCAAACAAGTTATGACTCAAATCCTCACCGGTGTACCCTCTTTCTTCTCTTAGATTTATTGGCTCATGCATAAGCATATATTCACTCAAGCTATATGTGAGAGAGATAATATATAAGACAAACAAATAGCTCACATATAATAGAAAGAAAAAGCTTTTTCTGAAAATATTTTTCAAATATGATCTCATGAAGGATACCAACTACTTGCACAAATGGACCCAAGCCATAGGTTCAACTCTTATAACTCACCTCCACAGATCAAAGGCTGCTCTTTTCAAGGATCAAAGAGGTCTTATAATTAAGGTTGTAATTGGGCCAAGGCTTAGGGTTTATAGAAACGAAGGGGAAGGAAAATAACAAAGTATCCTAAAAACCTAGTAGAGCTCTTGTTGATGTAGAGAGACAATCTTGAATCTGCTACGTTCTGAAGATCGATTATTCTTTTCACTTCACTTTCAATTTGTGAAGTGCGGGGATCAAAATGAGACAGAGTGGGGACAAACCACGACAATTCCTGTCATTCCCTTGAAAAATCCTTTTTCCTATCTTCCCCTAACGACGGGAAGACTGTCATCAAAGTGACAATCCGCAAATCTAGCGGTAGAGAGATCGCCTGTCAAGGGTTCCAAATAGTGGATAATCGTTAGGGATTCGTATCCAACATAAATACTTAATCGTCTCTGAGGACCCATTTTGGTACATTGTGGGGGCGCAATAGGCACATATACGGCTCAACCAAATATGCGTAAGTGTGAAGTGTCAGGCTCATATCCAGTTACCAACTGGTACGCAGAAAATGGTTGGCTAGCTGTGGGTCTTAAATGAATAAGTAAAGCTGCGTGCAATATTGCATAACCCCATGCTGATATAGGCAGGTTGGTGCGCATAACCGATGCCCTAGCCACCATCTGTAGCATTTTGATGGTGGCTTCTGCGAGACCATTTTGTGTATGCACATGGGGTACAGGATGCTCTACATCGATCCAAATAGATATGCAATAATCATCAAATGCTTTTGATGTAAACTTTCCAGTATTATCCAGCCTTATAGACTTGATAGGGTGATCAGGGTGGTGAGCCCTTAAACGTATAATCTGTGCTAGGAGTATTGCAACATTTCTGGTGGACAATAAAACGACATGTGACCATATTGTCGAAGCATCCACCAGAACCATAAAGTACTTGAATGGTCCGCATTTTGGATGGATAGGTCCACAGACATTTCTTTGTATCCTTTGTAAGAATGGAATGTTTTGTTTTGTATCTTTAGCATAGGAAGGTCTCGATCCTGTTTTTGCTAAAGAGCAGGCTTTGTAAAATGAGTGATGCACCTTTGAAATAGTCAATGAGTCATAATGGGAGGGAGGTAGTGCTTCTGGTACCTCAGAAAAGCAATGACTACATTTGAGCAATACTAGAACAGACACCTTGCAGTGTGGCGGATTTTGCTCCCATTTTTCAATCGAAAGAAGGGATGTCCGTGTGGGTTCTTTAAAAAAATACGGATCATAATGTCATGACCTCGGTGCCAGAGGCGGTCATGCAAAAGCCTGTATGAGTCAGTGTCCCACATTTCATTGTTGATGACAATGTAGGATTCAATGATCCGAATCGTAGTGAGGTACAGTCCACTAGATTGACTCACACTACTACAAAAAGTGCATCACACAACGGTGGAAATCTGTTGTGTGATTTGCACCATGTCTGTCGTCTATCTCGATGTTGTGTGATGAGCACACTCCAACAACGGTGAAACACCGTTGTGTGTTTTCCATAGACACAACGCATCAGTTAAAACCGTTGCACCGATTCTGCGCATGCTAATGCCAGAAATTGGATGCGGCGCTGTTTCGATAGTGGTCAGACAACCGAAGTGAGTACACACTATTGTTGGTTAACTTCTCACACAACAGAAAAATGACACTCAGACAACGGAAGTAATAATATACTGTTGTTGGTTAACTTATTATACAACAGAAAAATATGACAACTGTTGTGGGTTATTCCTTCACACAACAGATATCATAAAGTAACTATTGTATGTGTGAGGCTCAATGTTGAATTCTTCATAAGTCATACAACATATTGTTTCTATACCGTTATGTGATTTAACATTGGACAACTGTTACTCACTTGTTCTGTTGTGTGAATATTAATGAGACGACAAAATTTTATAAGTACCGTTGTGTGATTAAAATTTATTTGTTGTGTGATTAACGATGTATGCATATTCATACAACATAATGTAATGGACTGTTGTTTGATTGGTTTCGGTTCTTTACCTGAAATATTTGTACAAAAATAATGCACAATATAAGATTTAGGCATTGAAATACTCTAATTCAACAATCTAATGTACCAAAAGAGGTAGCATTCATGTATCCATCCATTCCATAAAACCAAAAAAGAAGGCATTCTAGCTAGCATGATGGCTGCTGCATTCTAGCTAATTACAATGAAAGATAGCAAAAGCCAATACAATTAAATCGTCGTGAGAGGAAAATATTTGCCACTAAAGTTCTCTCATACTTGCATAGTGTAGTGCTAAGGCAATAGCACCTAGTGTGTCGGGTGGAGCATCCAACAGCTTCTCATCCAGTTCCAACTTCTTTTTCAAAATGATCTATTTGAGCCTACTTGACTTGAACTGCTCCAACTTTCACACTTCAGCCTCAACCTGCAGAAAGAAAGTTAATACTATTAATTTGGTCACATAGAATAAAGAACTGTAATTTTTGTATGGTATTACATGCATAGTAAGTACTGCATCCAAGGTGGGCTACCGTATAGAATAGAGAACTCTAATTTTTGTATCTCTGACATAACTGTATTAAGCATAAGAGGGATAAGACTCGTTATGATTCTAGGAAGAAATGTCTTAAAGCACATATATCACAGTCAGAGGACTCTCTTCTTCCCTAAAAGCTTTTATCACTAAATTTCCTCCCGTTAACAATAATCACAGAACTTTCTATAAGCAAGATTAGCATGAAATAATTCATTGCAAGCCAATAAAAACTCATTCTTCCCTGTCCCAACAAGAAGAAACCGAAAAAAGAAAACTCAGAAAACTAGTTCCAACCAAGTAGATACATGTTTTTAACGTGTGCATATTCACAACTTGCTTTTTGTACACTACTAGCATACATGCCCGCGCGTTGCTGCGGGTTTTGGAACAAATTGTGCAAGTTTTAAAAGATAGAAAATTTAGTTCAAATATATAAAACAACTGCTGTTAAAACAGATTCTCAAAAATACATCGATTTATACTCCATATCAGGAGCTAACATTACCATTAATATAGAGATGTTAACAGCGTCTCAAAAATACATCGATTTATACTCAAAAAACTACATGCTATCATGTAGTTAGTGACCATAAATTTCTTTGGTTATTTGTGCTATTTCTCAATGATAAGAAGTTCAGAAACATATAAGGACACTTTCCATCCAACACCAAATTGCTCACCTTTTAATAGTGACTACCAGCAACAGAAACGGGCATTTGCACCAACTATTGTCATATTTGAACGCAGAGGCAGCTGTAGAGATACAAAAGGAAATCACAAAGATGTATTACTGGTTTTAGCACTGTATACAATCAAAAAAATTCAAAAAGAATAAAAAAAATAGAATTACAGGTTGACAATATATAAACATCAACCAAAACTAACATTAAGTCACCTGAAGGCAAGTAATATCACACAAAGGGAAACGTTTAGCTTGAATATTATAATTTATCCTCTAGCTCTATTCAAAAAACTCGATGTTTACTTGCTAAATTGCTATCACGCTAAGAAATAAGGGTATTTTATATTGTTATGCTTGAAGTGCAGAAAACTTTGTAGCTTGAAGGCTTCACTATCCATCATGAATTAGGGGCTTACCTATTCAAGATGATTCATGTGCTGCAGCCAAGTCCAAAAACAATTATGTGTCCTTATCTGTCACAATTACAATAAGTATGAGATGTGGTTACAATTAGTGTTAATAGCCCATCAACAATTTTTTGTATAAATGGTAATTTTGGTTAGTGAATACATGACTTTCTAAGACAACATCGACCCAATTCGTAGCATGTTGCAGTTTCTGTAACATGGCATTAAGTGTAGATCCTGCATCTCCTTCTTTGTAGGCGGTTATCATGTAGGTGGGCATTTCTATTACTTGCTGCAACAATCATCAAATCTCATTAGTGGATTATTAGTAGTGACGGTTCCTGTAAAGGAAGGCACTTTTAAACTCACATGGTGGTGACACTGCAATATCATCCATGACGCCTTTAAACCAATCAAAGAAACCTTCTCAGCTTTCACAATGAATTACTGCAAACAAATAGAGCTTGTCCGATAATTATGACAACCACATGAAAGAATAAAACTGAAAATTTGTGCTCTCAAGTAAGACGGTAAGAAAGAGAAGCTACAAAAACTGGAAGGGACAGATACATAAGCTGTAATGTGCAGTAATACACTCTAGTGTACCTTAACAACATGGGATTTTTGTTGGATTAAAGTCATTGCATTAGAAGATAAGTCTTAAGTTGCACACACCAAATTTCACTTATTAAAAAAAAACAATATAGAACTTGAAAAACAAAATTCAAACTTGAGAAAAGCAATACCCCAAAGTGCAGATCCAAAATGCAAACTCTTAACGAACCATATTGTGTCAGCCATGTATTCTAGAGATTGAAAATCACAATCAGACAAAGGGTATTCAAATATACCTGGTTTTCATTTCCCCTGAAGAATAAAGTACATCTTGTTAGCATTGTACATTGAGGGAGAGAGGGAGACCAGAAAATATTCTTCAGCATCCCAACTGGATAAGATAATTGTGCGTCGAGGTTTCCATCCTTTTTCCTGCACGCAGCCTCCCCAATCTTTGAGCAATGAGCAAACAGGATATAACAAAACAAAAATTGATAAAAGTTTTTTTAAACTTATCATCACTAAAGTTCAAATGCTATCCATAACTTCTGCTACTATTTTCTTCAGTTTTCAAGAACAGAGGAACTTTACTACTTCAAACCGAGAAAAAGAATACCACAAATGAAAAATAAGTAACAAAACCTAATATCAGTGGCACACTTAAATCCTACCACTAAAATATTACAATCAACCTCATGATATGCATGTCCGGTATGCCTTGTCAGTATGAACATTAGTTTTTGATTAGTTTAATGATTGCATCCATATTTTCAACAACCACTCATTCAAATTATTTCATTTAGCTGTCATCTTCAAGATTAACCAAGAGTCCATATGCTCACCTCTATCTGGAAGTAGAGTATCTAAGAAAAGCATATAAAAATAATAGGGAAAATTTTTTTTTTAACTGCAGTCCACAACATTCCGACCTTGTTCTATTCTTTTCCTCTTACCTTTTTCAAATAATCAGATATGGAACTTAAAATATTCATTCACAGCAGGCCTCTTTTGAAATGTTTCTGTACACAAAAAACCAATCAAAACGTGTGCATTCAGTAAGCTGATTCCTCTACCCTTCAAGGCGATCAGTACCCTACTAGAAAGTTTAGTATGTACAAAGTTCTATCACATCCAACCTCTCATGACCTCCCTTGCTATCATTAGATCAGGAAGTTAAGAATTACATGCTACACACAAGGGCAATTAAATGACAACAACACAGCTGCAAGGTTATTTATTCCAAGAAGAAAGGCCTTTATATCATAATATATGCATATTGCAGTATATCTCACAGAGTAAAAATTGCATTATTGGTAAATCTAGGAAGTAGATTTTTCGAACAATATTACTTCTATATATATGGCTAACCAAAACTCAGTATCTGCATATTGCAGTAGCTAAACTTGAATAGGGTGCCTACTATAGTAAAACAAATATTACGTAGCTAGGAGTTCACGAGATTGACAAAATACATAGTTCTCAACTAGTTTCTCCCTATTATATGGGCACCTCATGCAATCGCCAATCTATGTGGCATTCAAGACCTTTGTGCCATTCCAGCTTGTCTTCTCAACTACAAATATATGAAAGAAAAATAGCTCCAAGAGTTATTTAATTAATCAAACACATCATACAGTTGCCCAGAAAGAAAGGAAGAATCTAGAGGTACCTGGAAATAAGTTTCAAGCTGCCTCTTTAATGCCTCATGCTCATGTTTTGCTCTTTGGAAAGCCTTGAAGCATCTGCAAAATTAAGTCATAATCATGAGGCCCCAACAGAGAGAAAACTACAATACTAGTTGGAACCAATATTCAGTCCATCTCATTAGAAATGAAAAACAAAACAAAACAAAACAAAGAAAGAAAACCACAAAAGGTCATAATTCATTAATTCATAAATCATAAGTTCATAACTAAATGAACTTGTCCAGTTATCCATCAGAGCATCAGTCAATATCAATAGCTATCAATCCTATGATTCCTAATTTCCTATCATTACCAGATACAATTTCAAATCTTCATTAGCCGGCTCAACCACCTCACTCTCTGACTCCGAGTCCAGCTCCTCCTTTGAAAAGTCCCATAGCCCCTTGAAGGCCTCTTCACTCAATGTGCCAGTGTAACAACCAATCAAGGTGCTGATATATGTAAAATACCAAATGCTTGTTCCGCTTCTACATATAATTGCACATAAACAATACCAAAATAACACTTTTTCACCAAGAAGAAAACATTGAATTTAACCAAAGATTGGTGAAGTTTCAGCTACAGATTATACAACCCAGGGCTCAATTCATTTTTTTTCCTAACATTTATTTTACAAAAGAACAAACAATTCTGCTCAACAATCAACAAAATCAACACAACAATCTATATGCAAAGCAGAAAATTCTTCTAAGTAACTAGTTCCCTCTGTTTGGTTGCCCCAAAATACAGAACACCTCTGTTTACCATAAGCACCAAACAAAGCTAAATCACTTGGATTAGGTTCAGAAATTACCTTCGCAGTTTCACTCAACAAACCTCTTTTCCCACAGAGCCTCCGATACCCCAATAGCTCTTCTCCGGCGAGCCAAAAGGCCAGAATGTTGATCAAAACAAAGACCAATCACCAACGCGATCGTACAAGTCCCATAAAGGAGCCAAAACGCCAGAATGTTGATCAAAACAAAGACCAATCACCAACGCCATCGTACAAGTCCCATAAAGCCAAAACTCCCACTCTCCCTCCTTCTTCCTTCCGGCTATCACCGACAACGTCGAGAAACACCGATAATGCGACACGAAGCCAAAACGACGCCGTGGCAGGTCAACGTCGAGCGGCAATGAGAAGCGGAAGTCTTGTGGTCTAGAGAATGGGGGTTAGGGTTTTGAGAGAGAATGTGAGAATCAAATTTGGAAATTTAGAGAGAGAGAGAGAGCGAAGAAACACAATGACTGGAGAGGACTACTGGCCTTCTCTGAATCCACTATATTTCACCGGCAACGCCTTGTCGTTCAGCCCAAACTGGTGGAGCCTGGACGACGATTGGCACGGAATAAATCTGTTGCTATACATCGAGGTCTTCGACAGTGATGATGAGAGGCTCGAGATTCCCCAGAACAAGTCGAAACGCAGATGGCTAGACTCAACCCCTGTCTCAACGCAAGAAGAATTAGGAATTAAGGTAACCGCCTCGGCGCCTCCGTCACGCTGCTGCTGCTTCTGAAGGTTAGGACGCTCGGATTTGGTATGGATTTCGAAAAATTGAAAGGAACTTGAGGAATTGAATTAGTGGTTTGGATTAGCAGTGAGGAGGAGGGCACAAGATTTTCATTTTGGATAAGAAGGGGAAGAGAAAGTGGTGAAGAAGATGACTGAGTCACAGAGAGGGTCGAGAGGTTTTGTCTTCCAATTTGCAATTAGGTCGAGATGTGACTCGGTCTATGGGACACAATTAACCCTCAATATATTCTCAAGTCACTCCCACAACGTTTCCGTAACAAACTGTTGTAGGAGTGTATCGCATTAAAACTAGATGCTAAAACATGGAGGGAAACAATGCCGCCTACTACTTTGGGCTCAAAATCTTGCCGCCAATGTTTTTAGTTCACACAACAGAATAGCTTAAATCTGTTGTGCAATTTCTACATATTGCACTAAGTGTACCGAGTGGAAGACATTCAAGCAAACTTCTTCAAAATTTAGTGCACAGTTTTTAATCACACAACAGAAATAGTTATACCGTTGTACCTAGTACCCCAAATTTCAGTGTTTCAAGAGGCAATCAAGACTCTAAAGTGGAGGGAAATCTGCCGCAAAATTTTTTATGACTCAGACAACGGACAATACTCAATTCCGTCGTGCAATGTAGTTCTGAAAAAAAAGTTATCACTTTGTTGACATTCACACAACAGAACATTACTAATACCGTTGTACAATAGAGTTTACTTAAACACACAACAGATGAATTCTGTTCCGTTGTGTGATTCGTGTTGTGTGATGCAATTTTTGTAGTAGTGTCATAAGTTTCTCTAAGATGCGTTTCCTTCCACAGTCATTAGATGTAATATCAAGGTATTCAGTTCCATTCTCACGATGTGTTTTTACATGATAACCGTTGGCACAAATAGCTTTGAAACTTTAACAAGGTTCGATTAGCTCTTGGTGCATATAGAGTGTCTGTGACTTTAAGTGTTGTGCCATTAGGCAGCCAAAAATTTGGCAGTTCCTCGCCCTTTTATTAGTTGTGATAATCCAATCATCGTAGTCACAGAGGAATTATAGGCTATTAGTTCAATGCATAATTGCCTATGTCTTAATATTATGTGGCTAGTTCCACTAACATCTAAGCACTCAAGTTCTCCTCCATTAATTCCTACAAATAAATGGGAGGTATTTAGAAAATATAACTCATATTCTTTAGAGTATTTCTATTTGCGTAGAATGGTATTCTTTTCATTCTAATAATTTTTCTTTTTTCTAGATGTTTTGCTTTACATCTTTATAGTGCTATTTCGAACCATGTAAATATGTGTATAGAAATAAATTTGAATAAATTCAGTGCTTCAAAATTTATTAATAAGCCAACGATAATCAAATCAAGGTCTTGTTCAGAAATCTTATCCATTATAAACTTTAAGACCAAACAATAGTCTAATTAAAAATAAGGCATTATGCCTTCACAATTGTCTTTGGAAAATAAAATGAATAAAGCAGACCAGTCAAGATTGAGAGCATCCATTTACTTAGCAAGGTCCACTTTGCCATTGGAGTCTGCAATTGTAAGGTTGACGTCTAGGTCATGACCTCCTTCTTCCATATAGTGAGCCACTTGTTCTTTAGACTCTCTATACCTCTTGTAATTGGCTGCTACTCTGTTGTTTGTTTGGCAGTTCTTGTACCAATGCCCAATGAATCCACACCTATAGCATGATTCATTGTCAACTCTTTCCTTTGGCATCTTGTTTCCATGATCCCCATGTCCCTTTCCACGTGGTGCATTGTTTCCACGTGGGTAGGGATCAGCACGTCTATACCCCCTTGCATTGGAGTTGTTTCCACCTTTCATTTTTCCATAATTAGCCTCGGGAATTTTCTTTGTCCCAGAGGGCCTGGCATTTTTATTCAAGAGAATATCATTTTGTCTTTCAGCCACTTGCAGTAGGCTTATCAACTTATTGAAGGTTGTGATTCTTTAGTTGTCATAATCCAACTGATACTGGTTCGCTAGAATAAAAGCTGAATTAGGAAAGGTGGTAAGAGTCTTGTAGATCATATCACCTTCTGTGATTTCCCTTCCACATAAATTGAGACGTGCCTTTAAGCGCAACATATCCTTGTTGAAGTCATTGACCTTTTTATAGTCAAGCAAGCGGATTCCATTCCACACTACAGCCAGTCTTGGGAGCAAAGTATCGTGAATGTTCCCAAAACGTCCTTTAAGGGCATCCCACAGTGCTTTGGGTGTCTTCAACTGAAGGTACTCCCAGCGTAGGCTTGGATCAATATGTCACCTCAGAAAAATTAAGGCATCTGCTTTCACCTTATTAGATAGTTCATCATCTTTGGGATCAGTAATGGTGGCTGTGTAGTCTTTTGCCACAAAGGCAGTTTCCATATCGGAAACCCAACGATGGTACTCAAGTCCTTCTGAGTCCAAGATGTCAAACTCAGGTCAAGTTGGATCAGCCATCTACATAAAACAAGAGAGAAGATATAAATTACGCAGTCATAAAGACATCCACGTAAATTATTTTCCAAACCTATGAATTAGATTTCAAGACCAAGATTCGTAATGGTCACATACATTTTTTTTTCGATGCTATGTGAAAATATTTTATCACAGTAAGTATGTGTATAATGCGCTTGAATTTTCATTATCATGGCCAAAGGGTATTGATATGTTGCATTAAAAATAATCATAGCACATTTAAATATAGCATATAAAAATAAACTACATGGCATGCTCAAATTTCACAAATATACAATAAATTATATACTACACATAATAATAGCAATAATATAGCATGCGTAAAATAAAATGTAAACAATAGTAAAATACAAAGCATGCGTAGACATAATTTATATAAGCGTAAATAAAATAAAAACATGCTCAAAATTTCATAAATAATATATAACAATATATATAGATATATATGGCATGCTCAAAAATCAAATATATAATCATGGCTTAAAGATAATTATATAAAGCATAAATGACAAAGCATGCGTAAAATAATTAATATAATCTAACTAAGCATGCTCGAAAAATTTATAATAAAAGCATAAACAATAAAATATATAGCATGCTCAAGAAAATAAATCATGAGAATTTACCATAGTATGAAATTAAATAAATTAAGGAGAACATACTTGGTTTCGAAAAATAAAACAATCATAGTGCACGCGCGTGTTGATGCAGGCGTGTGTAGCGATATTTTTCGACTTGAAAAAAACTGGACTGCTTGCTCTTTTTTTTCAGTGGGTCACAAAACCCTTTTTTTTTTTTTCTTTTTCCTGGCCACAAGGCCTGTTTTATTTCTTTTGTTTGTGCTGGGCTGCGTCACCACTCAGGGCCAGTTTTTTTTTTTTTTTTTTCTATTTTTCTTTATGGGCCGGATTCCTTTTTCTGGGCCACTTCTTTTATTTCTCTTTTTTTTTTCTTAGGGCCGGTCATGTTCTTTGGGCCGGGTCACCTTTTTCCTCTTTTTCTTTCTTTCTTTTTTTCTCTCTTCTTTCTCCCGTTTTTCTATTTGTTTTCTGGTTCTTTACAGATGGTGGCTGCAAGACTGATCAGCGGCTAGGGGCGAGGTGGGCAGCGGCTAGGTGAGGTGGGCAGGGGCCATGCGAGCTGTGGCGACTGTTATCTGCGCAGGCGGAGCCGCACTGGGCTGCTGGGATCAACACAGGCGGGGCTGTGCGTGCTCCGGCGTGCAGGGCAGATCAAGTGCAGGGAGGTCCGGTCACAGGTATGGGCGATGTAGCAACAGGAGATCGTTGATCGGTGGCTGCTTGGATGGGTGATCGGTGACGAGATCGAAGGCGGCGCCGAGGCTGGCCGTGCGCGCGCTGTTGTTGTGATGCTGCTACAAGGATGCAGGGTCAGTAGTGCGTCTGCTGCAATCTGCAAGGGCATGGGATCAAATGGCCCGGGCTAGGTTGTTGTGCTACCAAGAGTGGTGGTCGGTGGGGGTTGACGGGATCGAGGCAGGGGCTTTGAGGCTAGACAAAGGCGCGCGCTGCACGGATTTTTATTATTATTATTTTTTTTGTGGTAGAGAAGAAAAAAAATTCTTCTAGGTTTTGGTTTTTTTTTTTTTCAACGGGTGGAAGAAAAAAAACAGAAAACTAGGGTTTTGTTCTTAGCTATTTCGAAGCTAGAATTTTTTTCTTTTGTCTATTGGCTCTGAGCGTGCTGATAACGTGTAAAAGTAAAATTGGGATTGGAATTGGTCTACTCATTTCATTTCATAACCCCTTTATATAGGGAGAGAATTATAATGGAAAGAACAATTACAATGATGACATTAACTACTGATTGGTTCATAATCCATGCTGATTGATGTTAATCGGTAATTGCTTGATTCCCTCTCCGTCAATCACTTTGACGAAGGCACATAATATGTTTTTCCTTTACCAGAATGACTGAAAATTATTAACTATTGTTTGAAAGAAAACAAAGAAAACAACTCAAAATCGATACTAGGCTACAAGGAAAGTAAAGTAACTGAAATTGTAACTAGCAGAGCAAACTAACTAAGGAACAGACAGAAATTCTACCTAAGCAAAAAGGTAAGACGAAAACAAGAAAAGCTTGATGGCTTGAGTTTCTGGAGTTGTGTGTGATGTCTTCTATCGATGCTTCTATTTATATTAGCTGCTTTGTGACTTGAACTGATCTCTTGACTCTTTGAAGTTGAGTGGAATTCGGCCTCCTCTTGGCTTAATGACTTTATCTTGATTTGGCTCCAATAATTATCGTCGACTGACTTAACGCTGGACTCTATCATGACCGGCTCTGATGATCGTCACCAACGGCTACTACCTAACCTTGAAGTAGACTATCTTGGATTGAACTCTGCTTATCGGCTAACGAACTTCAATTCGGTTGAAATACTAACTTGATCAAATTTCACCTTTATCACTTATTGGCCTTCTCTGTTAATCGAATTGGAAACTGCTAGAGTGACTTGAACAATTGGCCGATGAGCTTTTAGACAATAAATCTCTTTTTCGAATTGATGACTACGGGCCGGCTGATAACTAAAAGCCTAGCTTTTATCTGACTCAACTTGGACCAAACAAAGTGTCCAATTATTCATCGGCCACCATTTCTGGGTACCGCCCCAAATTACTTGTTAAGCGGCTCATTGTAACTAAAAGTCATTCAATAACCATGCACATTAGCTATGTCCGAGTGAACATGCAAATGTGGGTACAAACAATGCACAGACCAACTAATGGATGCAGAACACAAACAATCCTTTATTTTATATGTTTCATTATAGTATTGCATATTTAAGTTGGTCCACTAACCGGCCTGTCTACAGAACTGGTTCGTGCTGACATGATATAGTCATATTATATATAGTTGAAACTATAAAGAGGGATGCAGCTGAAAAGAAATCAAGTAGGTGAAATATTGTTAGATAATGGAAACCATCGATATTGATAAATTGAAAAAGGAACCAGCAGGAAAAACCATCAACCCAAACTTCACCTGTCAGAAACAAAAGCAAAGTGTTGATTATAAGGATCCTCTAGTGCATGTTTGAGCAATATACGCTCTACTTCAATTATGGTTGGAGGCAGAAGCGAGGAGAGAAATAGAAAAAGAGAGAAGATCAGGTGCGAGCTGATGGCTTTTCATATGTAAGGGTGAACGGCGGGGTCGTAGAAAACAAAAAGAGAGAGGGGGAAAACCGTAGTTTATGGATATATCTGTCTGTAATTAGAAAATAAATTATTTAGATTATTAAACTACATCCTCACATTTCAAGTTGGATGTCACTTTTAGGAGGTCCTATCTCTATATGGTGCGTGCATGTGCGATTCATTCTTGTTTCATTTTTCATGGGGAAAATGAACCAAACAGTATCCTACATTTTTGCTATTCTAAACTTTCGTACCTTAACTTCCAAAACTTTCATATTGGTATATGAGGTTCTCACCCCAACTCAATTTTAGTATCTAGAGCTGTTAGTTCCGTTACAGTGCGTGCCACGTGACATATTTTGAAGGGTATTGTCATGCCCCGAATTTTGAATAACTAATTCAAAATCCGAAACATGAAAAATCAACTAGAACACAAGTCTCTCAATTTCAAATCTCAAATTATTACAACTCACTTATTCAAAGTAAATATGTAAAGCTCAAATTGAGCATCACTCACCTCACTATTACAATCACTGTAAAACTATAACAATTACTCTAACCCGCACGATCACCGCCCTGATTCTCCTAACCTGCAAGATTACCCGCCACACAATTTGAATAGTGTACCGGGATTGCAACAACACCAAACCCGGTAAGCTTTTGACATCTCGTGAGTAAATATGAAGGAACTGTTGATTTTATAACACATTTATTTTAACTCAAGTAAAAATCAACAATCTCAACATCTGTAAGGAAACATCAAACCAAAACACGGAAAATCCACAACGAATACAATTCCACAATCCTCAAATCCACAATATCACTACTTTGGTCCATCCCAACTGTTTGGATCCAACTATATCTCGGTTATTATTTAACCGGCGGTCTTCGGACTCCCAGTCCTCAGAGTACTACATCTCGGTTATTATCTAACCGGCGGTCTTCGGACTCCCAGTCCTCAGAGCACTACAATTCTACCCTCTAATCAACTCAAAAGATCAACATGATTATCACACACATTTATCAGTTAACATCATCATAAACAATCATGGTAATTTCCAATACAATATCATATCTCAACCAAATTAACATAATTCCACTCCCACCTCAATGTCACGCCATTCCATATATATATCCACGTAAATATATATATACGTAATCATCCGCACAGGGATAATCACTAATACCAACTATAAATCACACACAAGAAAATCAGGAAATTCATTTTGTATAATTAAAACATTTTACTTACCTATGGACCGTAGTTGATCAAGTCCATATGATTAAAAACAAATATTTATTCCATAAATATTTTTCACACAATTACGAAAAAATAAATTAATTAGCAGTACTCGGTTCGTAATATGAACCGCGTGAGATTTACTCACCTCTAATCCCGCTGCGTCTTCAATTTCACAAAACACGCCAAAACCGCTCACCAAGGAAGACCGTCAATCACCTAAATCCAATATGATCATAACTTAGCCAACAACTCATAATTAAAATAAAGACGATCCAACGGTCGGATCGAAATTATATGATGATCCAACGGTCGGATCCTCACGGATCGCCCATAGGATCATCCCCCAAAATTATCACGAAGATCCAACGGTCGGATCTTCCTGAATCATCCTTATCAACATCTCCACAAAATTTCATGAAAATCCGACGGTCGGATTCTCACGAATCGCCTTCCAAAACCCTAATTCACAATTATACGAAGATCCAACGGTCAGATCTACGCCCGTGACCTCACAAAGTCACCGGGACAGTCATACGATCAACATATCAAAACTACAAGTCCAACGGACGGTCCGATCTTCGAAAAACATTAATTAGATTATTGAAATCGATCGAAACCGTAAAAATTCATAACTAAATCATACGATATCCAAAAATTATGAATTATATATGCAAACGATCGTATCGAAACGCAGAATCTAAAACTGTAAAGAAATCACATTTTTGACCCCCGGAGGTGGCCGGAAAATGGTCGCCGGAAAAAGGGCAGAGCCGCCGCCGACCACCGCCAATGGTGTCGGGGCCGGGCTGTTCCTCTTCCTCTCATCAAGCTCAACAACTTTCATAACTAGCACGAAGTCTGAAAATGACCGCAAGGGGTTGAAAATTACCTTGAACAGTATGAAGGTGGCCGGAAAATTTCCAGAAACCGGCGAGAATTTTCAGAAACCGGCGAGCTCGATTTTCGACGTAAGAACTTCAATTTCAGGTCTCTATTACTTCTAGAGAGTTGTTAAGAACATCAAGGCGAACACACTGGATCAAAAATCAATCAAAACGATGCACTACAGCTAGAGATATCCCGATCGAAAGATTTTCGTTTCGGATCGAAAACCGGCCGAGCTCCGACGAACGTGAAACCGGTCACTCCAGGTGAAATCCTTCTAGTATGATGTGAGTTCATGGAGCCAAGGATCGGAAGTTTTGGTGGCCGGAGCTAGGAGAAAACCGGCGTTGACTAAAATCGAGCTTAAATCGAAACCGGGCCGCCGCCGCCGCTAGGGGCAGCGCCGCCGTGCAAGGTTGCCACAGACGACTTCAGAGGAGGGAGGCGAAGCTGGTGGGCTTGGTTGCTCGTCCAGAGGTGGCCGGAAGTGGGAGAACTCGGCCGGCGAAGTTTTGCTCTGTTTTCCGTCGTCCTCGGCCTCGTGCGGAAGAGAGAGAGAAAAACTGGTTTTCGGGGTTTCCCGAAATGGAAACCCAGAAATGATTTTGGAAAATTTCTATTTTTGGAAATTTATACTAAACTGGAAATTTCTTGTAAAATTCATAATTAATTCATACGAACTCCGATTTTCGTGTTCCGCATATGCACGCGATCGTATCGACGAGCTCTACAACTTTCAGGAAGGAAGTTTTCCCAAATTCTGTACGTAAAAAAAAAAAATTGATTTCGCGTGCCCTAATTAACATACGTTTTTCGAAATAAAATCGTTCGAACTACTTCCACACTTCTCCAAGCTTCGTACAATCTCCCATGACCTCGAAATCATTCTAAAATGTCCTCGGAAAATAAATTGGATTTTCGGGGTATTACAGGTATTTTCGTCCCTTCATATTTTAATTCATTTTTCTTTTTCTATACCTTTTTTTCCCCTACTGTTCTTCGTCTACTCTCTCTCTCTTTTCAGTTCT
The DNA here is from genome assembly GCA_024704745.1 of Rosa lucieae. Taxonomy (NCBI): domain Eukaryota; kingdom Viridiplantae; phylum Streptophyta; class Magnoliopsida; order Rosales; family Rosaceae; genus Rosa; species Rosa lucieae. The sequence goes on along the minus strand of CM045492.1, from coordinate 11,019,873 downwards.
TTTTTATTCACTCCATGGGTATAGTGTTTGGATCCATATCTCATTTGGGCACCCATCTGCCTTTTCTTCACAAAATTACAGGAGGAGGAAAGAGATGCTTAGTTCAAAATCGGTTTGTTCAGCTCACCCAATAAAAATTTTAATTTTTATTCTTTTCCATCTTCATGCAAACCCAGAAAACCTTGCCTTGTAGAGAGCCAAGATTGATTCCAAAACGCCACCACTTATATGAAGCCCAGATTGATTCCATCCAATTCGAAGGAGAGAGAGGGTACATCTCAGACCAGAGGCACCCTTCATTGGCTACCTACTCCTCCGTTTCCCCGGCCAACGCCCTCCGACACCCCACACTACCGGCTTCTTCTTTAGGCTAGCTACCCTTTACCCAGACTCTGAGACCGAAGTCACAATGAGCATACAAACTAAGCAACCGATTTCTAGAAGCTAACTACACAAGGCAATATCCAGATCTTTCAAACAGATTTCAACTCACCTTGTGATCAAACTTGGTCAAGAACAAAATTCCAAACTTGCAGGTCTGCATCCGACGAAGAACACAACAGCCCAATTTCCTCACTTCAGCCACCAACAAAAAATTTCCAAACTTTACTCCCAAATGAAGGTCAGCCCTCACCTACCAACGCATACAAGCCAAAAGCCAAAGCCAAGGAAAACCTGAAAAGTCGTCGGCGGTGAAAAATCACGACAAGGCCGAAACTATCCCAAAATCGAAAATCATTAAAACTCGATCAAATAGAAAAACTAAGTATATCAACACGTAGAGCGGGACGAAAGGATCGATTTCCATACTAGATTCACTTCAAATGGCGGCTGGAGTCGCCGAAAAATGCAAAATCCACCGAAGTAATCTCAAAGCTTCCGAACGTGGATTCTCCGACCACGATCGATGCATGGATGATCCTAGCCACAGGGTTGTCGGCGATGTCGAGACAAAGAGGTTGATGCCAGTGCGTCATCATGCTGTGGCCGGACGGCGGGAATACGGTCAAACACGGTCATGGGTCATCGGCCCACCGAGAATGATCGAGAGCACTGAGATGTTTGAGGTTGATCTAGAACGTTCGATCAACCTTTCTCCTATTTATAGTCTCCCTCTAATTAATTTCGATGGTCGATACCCATATGATTTTGCAAGGAAAACGAAAAAAAAGTATAGAAAAAGAAAAATGAATTAAAACATGAAGGGATGAAAATACCCTTCAAAATATGCCACGTGGCACGCACCGTAACGGAGCTAACGGCTCCAGATACCAAAATTGGGTCGAAGTGAGAACTTCAGATATCAATCTGATAGTTTTGGAAGCTGAGGTATGAAAGTTTATAATGGCAAAAAAGTGGGACACTGTTTGGACCATTTTTCCTTTTTCATAATGTTTTACACATCGTAACTAAACTATCAGCAAGTGAAGTATATGAAAAGGCATAATCCTGTTGAGAGAAAATTGGACACAGTGAGCGAAATGTCACCCAATATAATTTCACTCGTATTCAATTAGTGAATAGAGTTTTTATTATTTTGGGTTCGACCCATTCAAGACAGAATGTGTCTCTTAATTACGATCCCTTGTTACAGGGAAACACCCTTTGATTCCATTTATGAAGAAACCAATTGATGGGATGTGTGTTTGTTTATTTTTGCGGCTACACCCGGATATTTGAATGGGTTGCCTACGTACTCTAGGAGAGGGATCAAGCCACTCGTAGTTCAAGAGTTCCAACGGGTGAATGACTCATTGGAGGGCTTTGATTTTTTGGAATGAGAGTAGTGTTTGGGATGAATTTGGTATAAGTGAACCAGGGATTCGATTTTGTGTTTAGGACGCGGTTGCATCTAGATAAATTTGGTTCTAGATTGCCTACATACCCTTTGCGGGATCAAACCACATGTAGTTCCGGCATTTGTGATTTAAATGAGTAGATGACCCATTTATTCTGGATTTGTGTTTGAGAGATTTGAAAGGTTTAGAGCCTTTGAATTTTGTGTGATTTGGGAATGATTTGATTTTCTGGTGCTGGGAGAATTTGACTGGAGTCAGTGATTCATTTGGGACTGGCTGAATTTGACTGGTGGAGTCAGGGATTCTGTTTGGAGTTGCGGTTGCATCTAGTGGGTCGGTAGACTGCCTACATACCCTGTGACGGGATCAAACCACTGTAGTTCATCATTTTGGTTTTTTCGGTTTTGTACCAATTTTTACTCGACGAGTATGTATTTTGAACTCGTCAAGAAAGCATATTTTGGTGAGCACCCCATTTTAATAGAGTGTCCATTGATTGGGCACCCGAATGTGTCGAGCTTCATAATGGGCCCTGGATTTTGCAATGGGCTTTGTGCCACTCAGCTGACCCGGCTTGACTTGGAGTGGGCCTTGTGGAGCTTCAAAACAAGTGATTCAGTAGAGCCCATAAAAGAAAACTGCGTGCACAGCATAGATTGATTTGGACACTCGTTCGTGCAGCCCATATGAACCCTACTTCATGTTTTGCACGAAACTAAAACCCCAACGATATCAGATCGTAGTTTTGCGTGAAACTGAAACTCCAAAGAGACCAAATCGAGTGTGATTATCCGTAAGCAGACTTGATAAGCTCCACTTCTTTCGAAGGATAACATCTTGGTGTGATCAGATTGTGATAGAGATGACATTCAAGATGAAGCTTCGTTCTTATAGTTGAATTTGGAGAAGGAGTCTGGGTCTCCCGTTCTGTATAAATAAGAGCACCCTTCACTTTGATTCTGCATTCTCCATCAAGAACGCGCATTGGGTAAGGCTTCTTTAACTGAAACAAATAATTTTCTGATGGTGAATCTCTTCAATCTGTCAGCTCTCTTTATCGCAAATTTGGGTCTCCTTATTCTTCCCTTTTTGCCTCTGCTGGGACTATGTTTCCTGGTGAAATTTTGTTGTCATGTAGCTAGCAACCCACATGAATCCCCAATTTATAATTGAGACTTCTCTTTTTGTGCAGGCATACCGAGCTGAACTGGACGTGGCTTCTCCTCAAGGTACCTAGCTGCCACTTCAGGGAACTTTAATTTGATTGTTTATGACTTGCCGACAACACCACCGACTGGCCTTTGTTGTTTGTATTACATCCACAAATTTGCTGCACAATTGTCCAATTTCATGTTTGGAAGCTTTTGTCTTTAATTCTTACTTCAGCATGCATTAATTACACTTGGATATTGATCACTTCATTCACAAAGAAAAGGACTCATGGCTACCAGTTGGTCACTTATTTTGCCTTCTTGCAATATCAAATTATGCCACTGTTTTATGCTTAAGGTGGAAAGTTTAATCAAACCTGCATTGTTTCATTTAGCAAACAAATATGTATATATTGCTCTGTCTTGCAGCAAGTGTGTTCAATCACATATTTTAAAAGCTTTAACTTTGACAAGCTCATGTGTGAAGCTATCTGCAGGTTTTAGACATTCTTCCACCGCCGAGCTTCGTGGCTAGCTGAGAAGTGATTTCTGCTTCTTAAATGTAATTACTGCATGCTTCTTTGTCTTTTATTTTTGACTTGTTCTGAAGGAGACTTGCAGCATAGCTGCCCCAATTATGCATACTCTGAAGCTTCCGCTCTGCTGGAAATAAGTGTAATTAAGCTTCCATTTTTTTTGTGTGTAGCTGTGACCGTGAAACCAAAAGCAAGGTCTGCATGTTTCTTTCTTGCTGATCATGAGACCGCTTTTCCATCTTGCAGACACAATTTCGAAGGAAGACATTATAGGCGGTGCTCGAACCATTGCAGCAAACATAATTTTGAAGGAAGACGTTGTAGCTTGACCACATCTTTTCTAGGAGTTAATAAACATTTCTGCCACTATCTTGTGCCAAGTAACAGGAACCAGACGACTCCCATCTCTCTTGTATTTTGTGGCTGCAGTTTAGTGATCGAGGGTGAGCCGAGTGAATACTGCAAGCTCTGTGATCACAGGTGAGCTAAGTCAAATACCCTTCTGCCAAATATTGCCATTTTGCCTTCGGGGACATTTTTCTAATGATGACTTTGATGCAGGCAGCGTAACATCTTAGCTTTGGTGCTGCACAAAGATTCCTCCAGAGCAGTTTCTTCACTCTGTGAGTCCAAGAACTTTGTAAATTTGTATTTGGTGTGAACTGGCAGCCCCATGCTTTCACTTTGACACTTGTTTTTGCCACCCATATGCAGGACGCACCGTGATACAGGCATAAAAAACAAGTGCAGTGCACCCTCTAGCTTGGACCTTGCTTCCGCCACCCATACGCAGGACGCACCGCAGTATAGGCATCGAAAGAAGCCCCTTCCCTTGCCGAAATCTCTTCTCCTCTTTCATCTCTGTGAACGTGCTTCTTTTTTGTCTCCTTAGACCTGCACTGTTTGTTAACACAAAGGCAAATGGAGGTGTATTTGGTTGTTTTGTTTTCTGATTTTGGTGGGCAAAAATGAGGGATTTGAGGCTTTGTGAGTTGTGATGGTGTTGTTGGCATATTTGGCCGGAGTGGTTTATTTGGGGAACGGAAGGCTTGTTTCTGGTGCTTAGAAGCAGAGGCAAGTCAGCACTTCAGCAACGATGAAAGGAAATAGTAGGAAAAGACCATGGAATTAGCAGGATACCTGACTTTAAAGCTCCTCGCCGGGTCGTCAACTCCAGGTAACTATCTCTCCCTTCTTAACGATGCTTTGTTTCGATGTAGTGCTTCGACTCACTAATTTCTCTGTTTCTCTCCCCCCCCCCCCCTTTCTTATGCAGCCTTGTGTTCCTTATATAGGGGCAGTGAAGATTCTAGAGGGCTGGATAAACATTTGCTTGAAATATGAATCTCCCGAAGCTCACGAAGAAAAGTTGTTGATCGGAGACTTCGTCTTTGACTTTGAGACTGAACTTGGATGCCCTGTGCCACTTTATCCTTATCTCTCTTTGAGATATTTGATTCAAAATTTGAATGCCGCCCTTTTGTTTCTGTTTTACATCTTTTCACGTTGAAACTAGGTCAACATTCAACTTGTTTTGAATTTGAGAAAGAGATAATTTGTAACTAAACTATTTGTTTAATTGCTGCCATTATCCTCATAATGTTGAGACAGCTACACGCTTTGTACATTGTGCACTTCTTTATTTTTATTTTTTTATTATTCAACAAATCCACATTACACTATTTATATATATATATATATAGAGAGAGAGAGCCGTTCGAGAGCGGACGTCCGTAACCCAGAAAAAGTGTGGACGTCTCTCCTCCGGCCTCAATCAAGCTTCGACGGCGTGGCGAGGCTTGCCGGAGGGGGCTAGGGGTCTGAGAAGCCGGTCTAAAGTCGGGTGGAGTCGCCTGCGATGAGGTTGCGGCTCTGCCCAGAACGTGCAACCTCGGTCTCCTCTGACCTCGATCGCTGGCCTGAAAGGTTCGGGATGCCTCCGGCCTCCCTCCTGCAAGCCGCACGCCGCCATCACACTGATCACAGCTTAGAAGCTGCTGCTGCGTCGACGTCTGCACTTTAGCGACAGTATGGACGTCCGCCTTTGATCGGGCCTATATATATATATACACACACACATACTTCTCCACTGCTGACGTCCGCAGTTTTGGTTAGGTACGGATTTGAGGTTTTGACCCACTTTTCAATCATATTTTCACATCTTTACCGTTCAGTTTTTAGGTCCTAATTTATAGATCATCTCTGCAAAATTTCAGCCAAATTGGTGATCGTTAAGGCATCCAAACTGCAATTTACAATAATGTACACGAACGGGTCCGGTTCGGCAGATTCGGTTCGTTCGTGTAAATTGCAGTTTTGAATGCCTTAACGATCACCAATTTGACTGAAAATTTGAGGAAGTGATCTATACATTAGGACCTAAAAACTAAACGGTTAAGATGTGAAAATATGATCGAAAAGTTGGTCTAATGGCTATCCTTTTTATTATTATTATTATTTTTTTTCTAGGGATCGGGCATTAGAACAACTTTTCGATCATATTTTTGCATCTCAACCGTTCAATTTTTAGGTCATAATGTGTAGATCATTTCTGCAAAATTTTTAACCAAATCGGTGATCGTTAAGGTATTAAACTAGATTAAATCAACGAACGAACCAAATCGTTCATACTTATAATTATAAATTGCCGTTTTGAATGCCTTAATGATCATTGATTTGGCTGAAAATTTGCAGAAATGATTTACATATTAAGACTTAAAAACTGAATTGTTGAGATGTAAAAATATGATCGAAAAGTTGGTCTAATGCCCTATCCCTATAAAAGACCAAAAAAGAGATCTCTCGCTAGAAGGGCCCTGTGTGTGTGTCTGTGTCTATATATATATATATAAGTACATAACCAAAGATTTACACATTTTCTCAATAGAAAAACTTTGCTATCATCTTGAAGCTAATGAAATTACACCCTAATATCATTGATAAAGGAAATATTTAGAAACTACCCGCTAATGAATCTCCTCTTCTCTATTAACTACTACAAAATAACCAACATAAATGTATCAAAATTAGGTTTCTTCTGATGAAAAAAGTTATAAAAATGATTACAAAAATGATTGTCCAGGCAGTGGTAGGTGTTGATCCATTTTGGTTAAAAAAACAGTGGGTATGCATCCGCAACACTCAAATGTGGCAGTACTTAGATTGGCTTTTGGGAGTCATTAAGTCATTAACATTATAAAAATAGCAAATGGTCTTGGGAACTAATCCATGACAAGATTAGTAGTAGTAAGCGCAAACCTAGAAGCAAAATCCATTACAACTTTGTAGACACCAAAAATTTAATGAAAATAAAATTCATTAAATAATTCAGTTAACACTTGAAATTATGACCGAACAAATACAGTCGGCATATGGGTCCTACAAAATGTGCATGTGGCTTGTGAGTAAGCAAAATCATGCAGATTTAGAGAATGACACTTGGTGACACATGAAAGGCTTGACGGCAATAAATGAATTTGTTTCAGCTAAATCAATTGATATTAAAGCGGATCAATCAAATTAAATCAATTGATTTCGAGTCATATCAAGTATTAAATTTCGTGTACTGATTAGGTGTCAATTTATTTAAATTGATCGATAATCAAGATGAAAATCAACCATTAAATTAATTGGCTAATTCCTTAATAGTCGTGATTAAATCAGTTAATTAAAGTTGATTGATTTGATTATGCTATTAATGAAATACAATTAAAATTAGCCATCAAATTGATTGGCTAATTCCTTAATGGTCGTGATTAAATCAGTTGATTAAAGTTGATTGATTTGATTATGTTATTAAGGAAAATGCAATTAATTACATGTCATCAAGGCATTCTTCCAAATTGAGAGAGACGTCGACACTATAAATACCCCCTCTCAAATCAAGATTGGGGAGGGGGGGGGGGACGACATACAAACACAAGCAGACGGAAGAAACCTCTTTAAAGCTTAGAAGTCTCCCAAGCTCGTGAAGAACCATCAAGCTGCCAAATAGCCGGTCTCTTCACCTCACCAACTTCAGACAAACAAGGGAAATCACCTACAAGCTCAGAAGTTGTCAAACTCGCGGAAAATAAAAAGGCACCAAGCAAACGTGTCGATTCATTCATCATCAAAGCCATACTCGCCACGTGACACTTCTCGTGGTTCAAGTCTGATCAAGATCAAGCCTCTATAGCCCTTGATCATCGTCATCTTCAACAAAGTAAATCCTCTACAAGTTCTTCATCAAGCTCGTGGAGAATCAACAAGCACCAAACACACGTGCTGGTTCGTCCCCTACCAAAGCCGAAGAACGCTCACCATGTGACACAACTCATGGCCTAAATCCAATCAAGATCAAGCTTCTACAGCACTTGGTCGATCATCTTCTTCAAATCATCAACATAGCAAGAAGTTCACACTGCAACCGTTTGATTCAAGATCAAGTCTCGCCACCCTTGGATCAAATCAATGTCAGAGATTGAATAAGAGGAGATTCTTGTGAAAGAGCATCTACAGAGATTGTAATCCTCAAATTCATTAATAAAAGTATATTATTTTGTCCACGTGTCCTTCTTTCATTCGTTGCAGGATTTTCGTGTTTACAAACTTAATATCCAAAACAGCATAATCAATCTATTTGCTAACTGTGTAAGCACAAAATGATTCAAAGTGTATTAAATGATCCTAAAAAAATGCATATTAGTCTCTCTTAAATATTTAGAAAAACTCAAAAATTGGATGAGGTATATGTGGCACATAGTAAACACATAATATAAAACTTTTGTTTGTGCACATGTCGTTTTAAAGAGAGACTACAAGCTGTTAGCCTAAATTTATCATAGAAGTAGTTATGAAAAGTGTCGAAGGAAGAGCCTGTACCGTTTCACCAAATGATAACTTATTCCTACAAATTTAATTGGCAGTTTCTTGCATCATATGTACATACATTATCTTTTAAAAGTTGTACGGCAATGAACTTGTTGATTAACTTGAAGATGCGAATGCATCTGACAACATCAATTAGTTGCTTCCTCTCAACCAGATTCTGAACAAAATCTGTAATGTGTGAATGACCCATTGGAGGGCTTTGATTTTGGATTGAGAGTAGTGTTTGGACAAATTTAGTGTAAGTAAACAAGGGATTCGATTTAGTTTCTAGGACATGGTTGGATCTAGGTTAATTTGAATCCAGATTGCCTACTTACCCTTTGCGAGATCATACCACATGTAGTTCCGGCATTTGTGATTTAAATGGGTAGATGGCCCATTAATTTGGAATTTGTGTTTGAGAAAATTTGAGAGGGTTTATAGCCCTTGAATTTTGTGTTGGAAGAATTTAACCAGAGTCAATTACCCAATTTGGGATTTGTTGAATTTGACTGGTGGAGTCAGGGATTTTGTTTGGATTTGGGGTCAATTTAACTAGTGAAGTCAAGGATTCTGTTTAGTTTTGTGGTTGAATTTGACTAGTGAAATTAGAATTTTGTTTGGATGTTGTGGTTGAATTTGAGTGGAGTCAGAGATTCTGTTTGGATTTATTGTTGCATCTAGTTGGTCGCTAGATTGCCTACATACCTATTGTGGGATCAAACCAACCATAGTCCATAAATTTGTGTTTTCAATTTTATACCGATTTTTGGGTTTGACGGATTTGCATATACTTTTGAATCCATCAAATGTATTTCTTTTGGACACCCAATTTAATAGAATGTCTGCTAATTTGGTTTGGGTACCTGTCGTGTCGAGCTTCTGGTTGGGTCTGAAACTTGAAATAGACTTTATACCGGGAAGTTCAAATGGGCCCGAATTTCCATGGCAAACAGGCACAAGTATACAAATGATTTGGACACTCATCGAGCTTCTTGGCCTTTATCTTCTCATTTATATTGTTTTCACTTGCAATTTGAGTGCGTACAAAAGGTAGGCTTTAATTAAATAAGCATTTTGTTTCTTTCTTCAAGATTGCCACCTGAAATGTGTAACAAATCCCAAACTCTTTTTCGTTAATTTTCTATTCACGTGCAAGCATCACTGGGAAAAGTTAAAAGAGACTCATTTTAGTGGCTTCAAATGTAGTCATGCATTAAGCCCATCGATATTTGTCTGCTACCATCCTGAAACTAATTTTAGAAAAGCTAAGGCTTAGTCATTTTTCCCTTTGCTGTTCATTCTCATTCGTTTGTGTGGAGCAAACCGATACGACGACCTTTGCCATACATAGCATTCAAGAAGGCAAAACGGGCATTTTTATCAATATAAAGATCATTATCTGGATCGTCCTGAGCTGCTCTCAGTACTCTGTCGAAGTTGACTAATTTGCACAGGCAGATTTGCTGATTTTGGCTTTCAATCCCTCTTTCGCTTCTTTCCTTCTTCTTTGCTCTAAAATACCTACAAAACATATAAACAAAGTAAATAACTAGAAAATATCAAGAACGAACAATGAAAATATAAAGGAATTTGATATAAATAATGTACAATTACGCTCCTATCAGTCGCGGCGCTGTGGGACCCCTCCCACTGGGTGCCACAGAAATTGACGTTGTCGGAAACAGAGGTGGAGGTTGTCTTTCCTCCGGCTACAATGGAGGTCGGCCACAATGTTTCTTTATGGTTGGGGAGCTGTTAACAACAGAACAGTATAGGGTGGAGGGCGTCATCAACACTATGAAGAGTCTGTTGATCCCTAAGTCAGATCATCCGGATCGGAATTGTATCACGGCTACTACTCTAGGCGATGGTCGCATAGTGCTCTTTTCTTTCAAGAGAGAATCTAATTTGAAGTAAGCGGTAAAGGGATGCCCCTAGTCCTTTAAGAAGGCGTTGCTTGCGGTGGCAGTAACAGATGGGAAAGAGGACTCATTGAGGGTGCAACTTAAGACTCAATTTTTTTTGGGTTCGTATTCAGGAGTTGCCTCTGGCATACACTGGAGAATACCGGCAGATGCATTGATCAGGTGGTAGGGGAGTTTGTTAGGGAAACACAAAGCTGTAGTGTCAGTAGTTTGGGTAAATATCTATAGGTTAGAGTGCGGATCGAGGTGGATTGCTCGTTGAAGAAGTAGGTTAGCTTTAAACCGGCAGGGTGGCTGGAGAGCAGGAGGTTTGATCTGGAATATGAGCGCCTTCCCTATTTTTTTTTTTTTGTGGATTCTTGACACATACAGGGCGGAGCTGTTCTTATCTGGAAGCTAGAGAGTTGACGAAGGCGGCCTATGATGCGTTACTTAATGCTGATAGAAATGAGGAATGGCTATCGGCCCAGTAGCGTCATCAGCAGGAGGATGACGTTCTTGTTCTTGGTAGATGTCAATTTGGTTTAGACTTGAAGAAGACAGGCTGGATTATGACAGCACTGAACCTGCCTACTTCGGAATTGACTAGTGACTTGATACACATTTACGCAAGCGTACGTATCATTGTCAAGATAGGGAAATATTATGCCCAAAGTTTATCGTACCACAGGGATTAGTGGCTAACCCACAATCCTGGGGTAATCGGAAATAAAGACACTTAGCAAACAAAGAAAAGAAAAATAAAATAAATAAAAATGTTAATCTAAGGCACCAAGCCCTAGCAATGCTCAGTTTTGGTTCTCACCAAAGCCTAATTTCAACTAAGAGTCTAGTGATGATTATCAACAATGAGTCGAAATTCAATATTTTGAGAGATAATTTTATATTAACAAAATGTAATGAAATGTAAAGCAATAAAAAATAAAAATGAAATGTAAACAATAAAAATGAGAATGTCGGGTGTTAGGGAGGTTCGTTCACCCAAATTCTATGTGTCGGAAGCTAATATAATGTGGATGCAAATCCCTACTTTGGCGGTAGTCGTATCCAAGGCGGTTCAAGGCTCAAGGACCGAAATTCCCTTTCATGGTATTCCTACTCAGGGTTCAAGGGCCGGAGGAACTCACTTGACATGAATTAGAGCCGGTTCAAGGGTCACTAATTCTTATCAAGAGGCGTAAAGATTGAGGAATTAGACTACTAAGCGACCCGCCCGCGCAATCACGCAACGGGTGTAAATCACCATGCTTATAACCCCTCGAATACGAAATTGAAGGTTTCTAGCTTAGGAATTAGAGGGGGTAAAGCCTCTAACTCCATCCTACACATGCTCAAAATACACACCCTAGAGTTGACTAGGCTCCTAGACATGCATTTTAACCCAACAAAAATAGATATAAGCATCCATCATATGAAAATTACATCATTACATTAAATTAAACATCTTTTACACAAAATTTGGGTTAAGGACACAGTCCTAACCCCCAACAAGGAAATTACTCACAAACCATAATCATAGACATTAAAATTACAAAATTCAAATAGAAAAGAGTAGAGAAGTGTAGGAGAAAACAAGAAAAATCATAAATAGCTAAAAAGCTAGCATGACTAGTCTTGAATTACAACTCCCACAAAATACCCAAATATTGAATTTTGTACAGGTTGAGCCCTTTGATATATTCTTGAAGCTTTGGATGAGTAAATCCTTGAAATCCCTAAAATAAAACTAAAGAAAAGAGGAAAAATGGAGGAGAAGAAGGAGAGGAGAGAGAGAGAGAGAGCAGCCCAAAGGGGCTGCCTCTGTTTGGTGTGGTGCAGCTAATGTGAGAGAGAGTTGATAGGGAATGGATTTTTGAAATTCAAGGGTGAGACCGTGGGTTGTGAGGAGAAAAGAGATGCCACATGGCAGCACAAGAGAGGGTAAGAGGAAAGAAAAGAGAAAAATAAGAAAAAGAGGAAATAAAAAGGAAGGGAGGAAGACACATGCACGTGGGGGGGGGGGGGGGGGGAATGGATTCTGATGCTGACGTCAGCCAGACTTATTATTATTATTTTTTTCTCTTTTTCTTTTCTTTTCTTCTTTTCTTCATTCTTCCTTCTTCTTTTTTTCTTTCTTCTCCCTTCTCATTGCATTTCCGCAAATACTATCGGAGGCAATTAGATTTTGTTCCCTTGATGGTATTGATCACAGTTGACCCGTATTGACAATTTCGTCCTTTTGTCGGAAACTCCAATTTACTCCAATTTCACACAATTTTTTCTCGTTTCCGCAACTCCGCTTATTTTCTACAAAATAACTAAAAATGAATTAATTACATATTAATTGACATGAGGATTGGCTAATTTCATGTATTTTAGATATAATTACACACATATAAATGCGTGTAATCAACTAGAAATAGAGAATAGAGGGAGAAGGGTGGGGTGATTTTACCCGTGGAGGGACAGTCAGAGATGGAGGTTGATGTATTGGGGGACGATGGCAATCAGCTGGAGAATAAGGTTTCAAAAAGGCGACAAACAGGGAGGTTAGATGGCCGGCTGGGCTCACTGGTACTGGAGCGGTCTGGTGGGAGTGATTTACGGTATATTCCTATTTTCTTTAGCCTTAATTTAGCATCTACATTAATTGTCCCTACTTCGACATCGTCCTTGATTACTCATTCAAGTGGGAAAGATAGTTTGGCAAGGCTTTGAATTTCAAAAGGAGTCCATTCCTAGTTTTGATCCTGAGAATCAACGATTGACTTTGGGGAAATTATGGGAGGACGATTCGGATGGTGTTATGGAGAATGTTAATATCCGGCTAGATAAAGGACCGGTGCAGATAATTGGGCTAGGCTTGGAGTGAAGTGGGGATGGGCCAAGCACTAAAAAAGCTACTAGCCTGATTGAGGGGCTTGGAGTTAAGGAAAAAGGTGAGAAGAAAAAAGGAAAGGCTAAAGGGTCTTCTAAAAGGGCAGGGTCTCCTATTATTAGACCTGGTAAAGCAACCAGCTTTGTAATCAGGAATTTTCTGTTTTGTCCCAAGAAGAGTCCAGGACGTGCTCAGAAGTGTCTCTCTATGATGGGTCCCGTATCGACCCATCACGAGTCATGAATATATTGTATTGGAACTTTCAAGGGATTGGGAACCCTTGGACAGTTCAAGAGCTTAAAAGGTTGCTAGCCCTAAACTTTCCCGACATTGTGTTCCTCAGTGAGACAAAGTGTACTTCGGATGAGATGAAGAGAATACGTTTTCAACTTGGTTTTCAGAATGTCTTTCCTGTTTTGTGTAAGTTGATTACAAAACCAAATGGAAGGAAGACGATAGCATGAGGTTTGTGTTTATTTTGGAAGAAGGGTGTTGATGTGAACCTAAACTCTTAAACTATCATATTGATGTGATGATTGGGAGGGCGAGTGATCCAAGGAGTTGGAGATTTACAGGTGTGTAAGGGCATCTAAAGGTTGAGTGCAGAGTCCAAACTTGGGAGCTACTCAAGCGACTAAAACAAGCATATGGGAAGCCTTGGGTTGTTAAAGGTGACTTGAACGAGATTTTGAGGGCTTGTGAGAAAGAGGGGGGAGACCCCAATGCAACTTACGGAAAATAGAGGACTTTGGGGAGTGTGTGGAAGCTTTCGTTGGGTTGATTTGAATTTTGTTGGGCCTCAGTTTACATGGAAGGGAAGGAGGGGTGGAGAGAATATTAAGGTCAGACTAGATCATTTCTTGGCCACTAGAGACTAGATTGACCTCTTCTTGGAGTCAAAGGTCTTTACCCTTCAAGGTCCGAATCTCCCTATTCTTATTCAGGTACGTACTATTAGACCAAAGAAGAAGAGAAAGAAGAAATGGTTTCGTTTTGATGAGCATTGGCTCTAAGAGGAGGAATGTGCCACAGTGGTTAAAAGGAGTTGGGAGGATGCTTCGGGGGTTAATCCTTTTAAAAACAGTGTGTAATAGAATAAAATGTATGAGGGAGGCATTGTTGCAGTGGAGTAAAATTAAATTTGGAAAAGTCAAAGAGGGGATAGATGACATCAGGTCAAAACTTGTGGTCCTTTCTGATGTACAACATCTAGCACTTGAGGCAAGGTTGAATGAACTGATTCTCCATGAGAATGTCTATTGGAGACAACGTTCTAGGGTTATGTGGCTTATTGATGGCGACTTGAATACAAAATTTTTTCAACAACGTGCTTGCAATAGAAAAAAGAAGGATATGGTGAAAGGGTTGTTTAATAATGATGGAGTTTGGTGTACAGAAGATGCTGACTTGGAAAAAGTGGTGTTGGACTGCTTTGGTACATTATTTACAATCTCCAACCCTAAAAATATTGCTGATGTTGTTGTCCTCTTCCCTCAGGTTGTCTCTTCTGACATGAATTCTAAGCTAACTAGAACTTTTGACGAAGAGGAAATATGCTTGGCTTTGAAACAAATGAACCCTTCTAAAGCCCCAAGGTCGGATGGGTTTTCACCATGTTTTTATCAAAAATTTTGGAACATGGTGGGAAAGGATGTGGGGGATGTAGTACGTTGTTTTATAGGGTCTGAGTAGTTACTTAGGAGAGTTAACGATACTCATGTGACATTGATCCCAAAAGTCAAGGAACTTGAACATATGAACTAACTTAGGCCGATTAGTTTGTGCAACGTCATCTATAAGCCGGGGTCCAAAGTGCTTGCTAACCGAATCAAGCCTCTTAACCAAGCTATCATTGCTCATAATCAAAGTCCTTTTGTACCAGGTAGACAAATTTTGGATAACTCGCTGCTTGCTTTTGAGATTTCTCAATTTTTGAAGCGTCATACTAGAGGGTCTCAAGGTTTTGGAGCGTTGAAGATTGACATGAGCAAGGCATATGATAGAGTTGCATGGTGTTTTATGGAGGAAATAATGGGTAGTATGGGTTTTGATGGGGTTTGGATCAACTAGATCATGGGTTGTGTGCGTACCATGTCATACTCTTTCATTTTCAATGGTGAACCAAGGGATTGTCTGCGTCCAACTATGGGTTTGAGAAAAGAAAAGAAAAATAATGCATCTTAATTAATTAAGTTAATTAATCAATTGATTAGTTACTTAATTAATCTAGTTATGTGGTAGTCAGCCATTCATGCACGTGCAGCATGCATCTTAATTGCTGACCTTAATTAGGCAAGCTTTTCTTTTCCTTTACGTGGCAACCATCATATGGCCCATTTCTTTCTCTTCCAACATGGACCAGCCACCACATTACACCTCATCATCTCCTCATTTTCTTCTTTGCCGAGACCACACACAAACATATCACCTCAGTTAATCATCCTCTATCTCACGAAACGAATGGCCACCAACCCACTATATATATTGAAGGTATCACCCTAGCAGTAGCCGCACGCACCAAAAACAGGGCAGCCCTTTGGGCTGCTCTCTCTCCTCTCCTCTCCTCTCCTCCTCCTCCTCCATTTTTCATTTTAGTTTTAGTTTTTTTTGGGTATTCATAGAATTTCTCACACAAGCTTCAAGGATTCATCAAGAGCTACAAGATTCAAGCTTTAGGTATTTGTGGGAGTTGTAATTCAAGGGAAGTCATATTAGCTTCCTAGCTAATTGTGGCTACATTTGTGTTCTCCTACACTTCTATAATCTTTTCTCTTTGAATTTTGTATCTTTGATGTTCATAGTTATGGGTTGTGAGTAATTTTTTTGTTAGGAGTTAGGGTTGTGAAGCCCTAACTCATCTTGTATAAATATTGATGCTTTAATTTTAATAAATGAAATTTCCATTGTGTATGCTTTAAATCCGAATGTATTGGTCCTTAGAAGCATGTTTCTAGGCTTTGTCAACCTTTGGAATTATGTTGTGGGTAATTGTGATGAATAGATTGATAAATTGACAACTTATTGGTCTTGTGGCATCTAGGATTTAAGTGTGGTAACCATTAGCTAGCTTAATTGTAGCTAAGCTTGCTTGGGTCTCTATTATCTTGCACTCTAGGCCTCTAATTTTGGATATTGCGGCCTTAACCGGCGTAATGCCCAAATTAGAGAGTTGATTGTGGTCCTAACCGGCATAATCAATACACCGAAAGGATAATTGGTTTAGTAGCCTTAACCGGTACTAGATACGGGACTTGACACATAAAGGAAATGCATGCATTTGTAAAATTGGCATTGATATTTGCAAGATAGTTAGTGTGAATCACCCGACACTCCCATGTTCCCATTAATTTGAAAACCCAAATTTAATTTTCTAGTTCGTTAATTAGTTGTTTAGTTTACTTTTCGGTTGCATTTAATTTAGTTGATTCCCAATTCAAAACCCCCTACAAATTTCGACTCATTTGTGCATATCCACCACTAGGCTCTTAGTTTTGATTAGGCTTTGGTGAAAACCAAAACCGAGCATTGCTAAGGCTTGGTGCCTTAGATTAGCCTTTTTATTCACTTTATTTTTATTTTGTTTGCTTAGTGACTTTAGTTCCGACCACCCAAGGATTGTGGGTTAGCCACTAATCCCCGTGGTACGATAATCTTTGGGCTCAATATTTCCCTTACTTGATAACGATTCTTACGCTTGCGAAAGTTTATGAGTCAAGTCAGTTGATGGGGTTGGTACTCTGGTGCCTAGTTTTCATGTGAGACCAGCATTCATTGATAAAATACGGGAAACCCAGCCTCTTGATCCAAGAATTGAAGGGATTAAAGAAGGTGTTCGTGGTGGTTGGCAACTTGAGTTTTCTATTCGAAGAGATGGAACATTGATGTTTGGAAAGAGACTTTGTGTTCCTAACGTCGAACCACTTAAACGAGAAATACTTGATGAAGCTCATAACTCTGCGTATGCCCTGCATCCTGGTGGTACAAAAATGTATCGGACTCTTAAAGAGTACTATTGGTGGCCAAATATGAAAAGAGAAATTGCAGCTTTTGGGAGCAAATTCCTTGTGTGCCAGCAAGTGAAAGCGGAAAGGCAAAAACTGTCGGGGTTGTTGCAACCTTTGCCAATTCCGGAATGGAAATGGGACCATCTCACCATGGATTTTATTTACAAGTTACCTCGTACGCAGAATGGTAATGATGGTATTTGGGTGATTGTAGATCGACTCACCAAATCAGCTCATTTTCTGGCAGTTAAGGAAACCTTTAGTTTGGATAAACTAGCAAAGTTGTATGTGGACGAAATTGTAAAGCTTCATGGTGTTCCCGAGTCCATTGTTTCTGATCGCGATGCCCGATTCACATCGAAGTTCTGAAGGAAGATTCACAAATGTTTGGGAACAAAATTACAATTTAGCACTGCTTTCCATCCTCAAACTGATGGACAATCTGAGCGGACTATCCAGACTTTGGAAGATATGTTGAGGGCTTGTTCTCTACAATTTAAAGGAAGTTGGGATAAGCACTTGGCCTTGATGGAGTTTGCATATAACAACAGTTACCATTCAAGTATTGGTATGGCTCGCAACGAAGCTTTGTATGGGAAACAGTGTAGGACCCCCTTGTGTTGGGATGAAGTGGGAGAAAGACAACTTATTGGTCCAGAGATCGTTGAAATCACAACAGATAAAGTTAAGGTGATCAAAGAGAAACTCAAGACGGCTCAAAGCAGACAGAAGAGCTACGCAGATAAACACAGGAAGCATCTTGAATTTCAAGTTGGTGATTGGGTATTTCTGAAGTTATCTCCTTGGAAGGGTGTGGTAAGGTTTGGTAAACGAGGAAAACTAAGTCCAAGGTATATTGGTCCCTATGAGATTGTGGAATGAATTGGTCTGGTCGCTTACCGCTTGGCTTTACCTCCACAACTATCTCAAGTACATGATGTATTCCACGTCTCCATGCTTCGCAAGTACATCACTGATCCTTCACATGTGTTACCAGATCAACCCATTACACTTACAGAAGATTTAACCTATGAAGAAGAACCAGTACAGATCCTTGATCGTCGTGAGCAAGTACTCCGAAGTAAGGTTATATCTTTGGTTAAGATATTATGGAGGAATCACCTGATTGAAGGAGCTACTTGGGAACCAGAGGATCAAATGAGGCAACAGTATCCACATCTTTTTCCTTGACAGGTATAATTTCGAGGACGAAATTTTATAAGGAGGGGAGATTGTAATGCCCCGTACCTATTAATTACTTTTTACCGTGGTTGACCGAGGAGTGACTTTTTCTTTAGTCCGGTAAATTAGGAAATTTATTTGAGATTGTCGTAGAATACGCAAAATCGAGTTCGTGGACACGTAGTTTGTTTAAATTGGATTTATATCGGAAAAGTTATGACCAAAAATAGAAATTTCTATTTTTGGCATGGTTTTCTTTTTTGGTGAGCTTCTATTTGTGGAAGGAGGGCTTAAAAAACAGATGGGAAGAGAGAGAAGGTAAAGGAATCAAAAAAAAAAAAAAGAATAGAAGGAGAGAACGGGACGAACCCGAGCCCCCCCCCCCCCTTTTCTTTTTTCTCCGCCGCTGCTCTCCCTCTCTCCGGCGAATTCGTCGCCGTCCGGCCACCCCAAGACGCATTGTTGGGCATGGCGTGATCCTCTCTTCCTTCTCCTTCTAGCTATGTAAGTATTTCACCTTGGGTAGCTTTGGTTTTGGAGATATGAGGAGAATTGCAGAAATGGAAAAAAATGGATTTTTGCTTTGATCTCAGTTTTCCGGCGATTTCCGGTCGAATTTCTTTGGGTTTTGGTTGTTGGTGAGTTGCTGAACGAGTTCCTAACCTTGTTGCAGCTTGTTTTGGGCTATGGAGGAAGAATTGAAGGTGTTTGGGGACGTAGCGTGAACAGTTCCATCCGAGTTCTTGAGTTTGGGTTTGGAATTTCCAGCTTTTCCTGCTTGTTTTGGATGTGATTGCAGGTATAGAATTGTTGGGGGTGTTGTGGAGATAATTTTGAGCTAAATAGGTTGATTGGAATTGGATTCCACCTTTGATGTTTTGTGTTAAACTTGAGGATTGTTTGGTTTGAGTTTTTTTTTGGAATTTTGGTGTAGTTATTGTTATTTTGGATAGTATAGATTAGAAATTTTATGGGTAAATCTCTTGATAATTTACTATCAATGTTATTGTGAAATTGTTCTATTTTGTGGAGGAGTTTGAAGTGGAGATTGTGTTTTGGAAAAGAAAATTTTGAGGGGAGTTGAAATTTAGAGATGGAATTGTGAGTGGAAATGGGGAAAATTAAGATTGAATGTGGAAATTTTGGAAAGGATTTATATTATAAATTGGTGGTAAATTGTGTTGAAGGAAGTGAATTAAAAATTTATTAAGTTATCGATTGGTCTTTGTGAAGGTTTAGATTAAGCGAGGTTATGGAATGGTTAAGGAATCGATTTGAGAATCGATTGAGTGGTTATGAGTTAGAGGGCATGGAGATTGTAAGGAATTATAGAATTTAATTCCGAATTGAGGTGTGGAATTTTATAATAATTTGTGATTAATAGACGCTTATTCCGAGGGGAATGGGTTGTTTTGAGAGTATTCATTATATGGTCGATTATATCATATTCTATTATGACAGGACATACTGAGCCCTCGAGCGAGGAGGACACAGGCAGGCAGCAGGGTTAGCTGTGGGATTCACTTGTGAGTGGACCTTTATTTTTATTTAAATAATTCATGCATCATGGTATTAAGTTTTGAAATGTGATTTTATGGAAAGAAAAGGATTAAAAAGGAAACAGTTGACAAGGAGGCCAGTTTGGCGCATGCGTATCTTACCTAGTTGGCAGTCCCTTCTAGGTAATAGTCTGGTCGGCAGTCCCTTCCACACTACAGCTCGGGTGGCAGTGCCACCCGATGCGTCATCTAGTTGGCAGTCCCTTCCAGATGACTTGAGGTAGTTAGTCGGCAGTCCCTTCTACTACCTGTGGCTAGTTGGCAGTCGCAACTAATCACCTCCTCCTACTCCAGTTGGCAGTCCCAACTAATCACCGCCTCCTACTCCGGTTGGGAGTTGCTGGTCGACCAGCGGTTAACGCGCTCCATTGGTGAGAAATCTCCGCCAAGTCGTTTTTTTTTTTTTTAGAATGCGATCCGGGCTGACCGGTGGTTGTTTTTTTTTTTTTTTTTTTTAGAAACCCCGCCGGCAACAAATCGAGTCGCGACGCCTTTGAAAAAGCAATGGACCGCGTGGAGATAGACAACTTTCTGGAGGCCATGTACGCCGAGGGGCTGGCGGCCCAGCAGACGCTGGTGAACCCCGAAACGCTGGCGCTGAGCCAGTCTGAGGTTCAAGTGGTGCTGCCGATGCCGCACCACTCCCATCTCGGTATGGATGGTCTGCCGACAGTGCAGGCGGGGACCCAGACTGCCGGCGGGGAGACGGGAAGCGTTGCGGCTGGGCAACAGAAGGAGCGGATGCCTGCCGGCAGGCGTGGTCCTCAAAAGAGGAAGGTGGTGCAACCGGCGGAGGGTGTCACTGTGACAAGGGAGGAGCCGCCAAGGAGGGTGACGAGGACAGCCGCCGGGAGCCAAAGGGCGCTGGAGAGAAAACACCGGCAGGTTGATTCTCCTGACGAGGAAGAGGGAGAGGAGGTGGAGGTGATCGGGGCCCGCCAACAGAAGAAGGCCCGACAAGCTCTTGCAAAAACTATGGCGGTGGAGGGAGAGGCGCCCGCCGTCAGTGAGCTGGACTCGTTTGCGGAGTATGCCCCGTTCATGACAGATGGTGAGCGGGAGTTCCTCTTCCATCTATGCGAACGGCTGGGGTTCGGCGGTCTAGCGGGTATCTCGCGCCAGACGCCAATTGACCAATCGCCCTTCAGCTCGGCGTTTGGTCAAATATCGGCGGGACTACACGATATGTTCGTGGCGGCGTCGAAGCAGCCCCTGATTGAGGGGGAGCTCAGGGAAGAAATCCAAGGTCTCCAGAGGGAGTTGGCGGAGGCAAAGGAGAAACTGGCGGAGGCCGAGCGGCGGCTGGCCAAGGCGGAATGTGACTATGCGGATGTCCGCGGCAAGCTCAACGTGGCCATCACGCGGGACTTGGAGAGGAATGAACGCGTCTCCAAGTTGGAGCAGGAGATCGCCCTGCTGCAGGAGCGGATAGCCGCCAAGGATAAAAAACTCATTATAGTGCAGCGGGAGTCTGCCAACAGGATGACCGAAGTGAAGCGGCTGAGGGGTGAGGTTACCCGCCTGAGGGCTGAAGGGAGTACCGCTGCGGCCGCCGCTGTTGAAGCGTTCAAGCAGTCGGCGGAGTTTAAGAAGACGCTGACCGAGGCGGCGAAGGCTGGGGCCCGGGCAAATATAGACATGCTGAAGCTGAAGGGCGCCATTGACTTCGCCAAAGCGTCACAGCCTGACGCACCGCCGGCTGAGAGTATCCCGCCGGAGACAGAAGTCGTGCCCGCCCCAGCTGGAGGTACCCTCTCGGGCAGCTGGGAAAGTGGCGCACATCCGATGGAAGGGTCCCAGCAGACTCCCCACCCCACCCCGTCGGAGGTGTCACGTGCCGGATTTCTGGAGGCGCACACCCGGGCGGATGGTACCATAGAAACCCCCAGTCCGACAGCTCGAGGGTCCGACCAAGCGAGTCGATCTATCGTGCCGCCTCCCGCTAAAGCAGAAGACGTCGAAGCCAACCGCTAAAGCCAGCTGAGATCGCCATAGTTTTTCCTACTCTTTTTTTTTTGTTTTGTAGCTGCTGAGGCATAACAGTTTGTAAAGAATGTTGGGAAGTGAAATAAATTTCTGAATTGGTTTGTCATGATGTGTTTGTAGTGTTTTGAGTTATATTTTTCTTCTGTCGATCAATGAAACATTAAAGGAATTAAGATTGGTCCAAGTGCACCACGTAGCGGACGAGGTCCGCCGACGATTGCTGGCGTTGCCAGTTGCCCTCAGTGCTAGACTTGGTAACAATGGTTTGAATAATTCCTCGTTTCATTGATAGCTGACTGATCAGTGTACAAAAGTGGGGTAGTACCCGTTGGGTAGCTTCCTTTAGCTAAATATTTGAACAAAAATTTAGTTAAGTCAAGATGCTCATGGGTAGCGGTCTGACTATTTGTAGTAATACCGAAGGTGTTCAGTATTCCAAGGGCGGGTCGACGTGACGCCGTCCTTGTCCATTAAGTAGAAGGTGCCTGGGCTAACGACTTCCACAATTTTGTACGGGCCTTCCCAAGTTGGGCGGAGTTTTGTTGGTGGCGGAATGACTTCCTTCATGACCGAGTCCCCCAGTTGGAGGTTCCGGGCCTTGACTCTGGTGTTGTAGAAACGTGATACCCGTTGTTTGTTTTGTAAATTGTGTAAATGAGCCTTGCGTCTTTTCTCTTATAGGAGGTCCCTATCCAGGTTGACGCCGGCGCTGTTGGTCTCTGGGCAGTAGCCTTCGACTCTAGCAGTAGGTTGAGTAACTTCAATGGGCAAGACAGCCTTTGTGCCGAACATCATACAAAAAGGAGTCTCGCCGGTGGCGGAGGTTGGAGTTGTCCGGATGGCCCATAGGACCTCTGGGAGCTTTTCCGCCCATAAACCCTTGGCGTCGTCGAGCTTCTTTTTTAGCAACTTTTTGATTATCTTGTTCGCTGCTTCGACCTGGCCGTTGGTCTGGGGGTGGGCGATAGATGCAAAACTTAACTTAGTGCCCAAGTTGGCGGTAAAGGAGATGAGTTCCTTATTGTTGAACTGTGTGCCGTTGTCTGTAATGATTGTATGTGGGACACCATAGCGGTAGTAGATATTCTTCCAGAGGAAGCGAATTACCTTGGCGGTAGTTATTGCCGTTAGTGGCTCCGCCTCTATCCACTTGCTGTTGTAATCAATGGCAACAATGATGTATTTGAACTGGCCCTTGGCGGTTTGGAACTTTCCCATCAAATCAAGGCCCCACGTGGAATGAATCAATGGGCCAATGATGATTGACAGTGGTTCCGCAGGTGCGTGTGTGAGATCTGCAAACTGTTGGCATTTGTGGCAAGACCTCGAAATCCGCCGGGCGTCATCACTAAGTGTGGGCCAGAAGTAGCCTTGTCGCATTGTGCGGTTGGCCAGGGATCTGGCGCCCGAGTGGTTTCCACATTCCCCGCCATGGATTTCTGCTAAGACAACCTTTCCCTCCTCTGGGGTTAGACAGCGGAGGTTGGGATGGGTGAATCCCTGGCGGTAAAGCTTGCCATACTGGATGTTGTAGCGGGTTGCTCTTCGCTTGAGCTGTCTTGCTTGGACCTTATCTTCTGGCAACGTTCCGTTGCGCTTATATGTAATGATCTCGTCCATCCAGCTGGGGTTGACTTGAACGTTGAAGATTTCCGCCAGGGTCTTTGTGATACTTGGCTTGTCAAGGTACTCCACCTTTGTGTCCGCTGGACTCTGATGTGGTTGGGCGGTTGCCAGTCTCGCCAGTGAATCAGCCTTAGCGTTCTTTTCCCTGGGGATTTGTGTGATTGTGTGAAATTTGAACTTTTTTAGCAACGTTTTGACGTACCCCAAATATGCCGCTAACTGCTGGTCCTTGGCTTACAAGCTGTCGTTGACCTGGTTAACGACTAGTTGTGAATCGCTGAATATGTTGACGCTGTCAGTTCCTGAGTCAATGGCGAGGAGTAGACAGGCGATTAGCGCCTCGTACTCCGCCATATTGTTTGAAGCTTTGAAGTTGAATTTCAACGCGTACTCTACGTTCAGTCCCCCAGGTCCGGTTAAGATGACTCCGGCGCCGCTGGCCTTGGCACTGGTTACTATTTCGGTTCCGGGCTTTGTTTGAGTACCGGGTTCCGGCTGACGCTCAGTAAGTTCAGCGATGAAGTCCGCTACTGCCTGGCCCTTCATGGCGGTTTTTGGCTTGTACTCTATGTCAAATTCGCTGAGCTCAATGGCCCACTTACTGAGGCCCCCCGAGTGTTCAGGGTTCTGCATCACCTGCCTCAGCGGTTCATTGGTTAACACATGGATCGTGTGAGCCTGGAAGTATTGCCGGAGGCGTCTGGCGGCAACGATAAGTGCGAGGGCCAGTTGTT
The DNA here is from genome assembly GCA_024704745.1 of Rosa lucieae. Lineage (NCBI taxonomy): Eukaryota > Viridiplantae > Streptophyta > Magnoliopsida > Rosales > Rosaceae > Rosa > Rosa lucieae. The sequence goes on along the minus strand of CM045492.1, from coordinate 10,995,660 downwards.
CCAACGGTGAATACCTTGTTTCTGCTCCGTTCATGCCTCTGCCGGCGTAGAATACTAGGAGCTCATCCTGGCCTTCTCGCCGGACAATGGCGTAACTTATTGCCGTTGCCGAGACCGCTAGATATATGAATAGTATTTCTCCTTGCACAGGGACAGAAAGGAGAGGGACTGCCGCCAGATATTCCTTTAGGCCCTGGAACGCCGCCTGACACTCTGGGTTCCAGTCAATGACCTTCTTGTGAGTTGTTTTGAGGAGTTTGAAGAATGAGGCACACTTGTCAGTGAGTCGAGAGATGAATCGAGAAAGGGCGGTTAACTTGCCCTGGAGGCACTGGACGTCCACCTTATACTCGGGGTTCGCCAGGTTAAGGATGGCATGTACCTTATCCGGGTCGGCCTCGATACCTCGCTCGCTGACGATGTAACCGAGAAATTTGCTAGCGGTGACTGCAAAGAAACATTTTTCTGGGTTTAGGCGCATTCCATAGGCCATGAGGATGGTTACTATGATCCTGAGGTTTGCCACATGTCCACTGGCTTTTATGCTCTTAACTAGCATGTCGTCCACGTAGACCTCGATGATTTTTCCCAGATGCTCAGCGAACATGGCGTTCATCAACCGCTGGTAAGTTGCACCGGCGTTCTTCAGACCATAAGGCATGACATTGTAACAGTATAGGCCTTTGTCGGTGGTGAAGGTGGTGCATTCCTGGTCACTGGGGTGCATCTTGATCTGATTGTATCCGGAGAAAGCATCCATCATGCTGAGGAGCTCGTGTCCGGCAGTTGCATCGACCAACTGATCGATACGAGGTAGCGGGAAAATATCCTTTGGGCATGCCTTGTTGAGATTTTTGAAGTCGACGCACATCCGCCACTTGCCGCTGGGCTTTTTTACCATTATCAGATTTGAGATCCACTGGGGATAGATGACTTGGCGGATGAATCCAATGTCCCGTAGTTTGGCGACCTCCTGTCCGATTGCCCGGTATTTTTCCTGATCAAAAGCCCTCCGCTTCTGCTTGATGGGATAAAAGGAAGGTTTGATGGTCAGCTTGTGAGTGATAATTTCAGTGGAGATACCTGGCATGTCCGCATAGGACCATGCAAAGACGGCGGCGTTATCACGTAGGAATTGAGTGAGTTCTGCCTCCACTTCTGGATCTAGTTGGGCGCCTATGCGGACTGTCCTCTCAGGATGCTCGTCTGAGATGCAGACAACCTTCAGCGATGTGTCCGGGTTGACCGGCTCCTTCTTTACATATTTCTCCTCCTCATCTCTAGGATCCTCAAAGATATTCGGTGGTGGTGCCTCATTACCCACCGTCAGGATTTCATGGCGGCGCGTTGACCGCGCTATAGTCGTTGAATAACATTCTCGTGCCAGCTGTTGGCTTCCCCTCACACAGCCTGTGCCGTTGGGTGTGGGGAACTTCATGAGAAGCATGTACCCGGCAATGATGCACTTGAGCTTGTTAAGCGCTGGTCGACCAATGATGGCGTTGTACGAACTGAAACAGTCGACAATAATGAATTCCGTGTGCACCTCCGCCATGTATGGACTAGTGTCAATAACCAGTCGCATGTAATCCGACCCTAGCGGTTGTGTGACGTCACCGGAGAAGCTGAGCAGTGGTTCGTGATCCTGGAGTAGTTTTTTGTTCCGCTTGAGATGGTCGTAGCAACCGCTGAAGATGACGTTGACAGCGGACCCGCTATCCACCAAGATTCTCCCCACCGAGAATTTGCCAAGAATGGCATCGACCTAGAATGGGTCGTCATGGGGTAACTGTACTCCGCGCTCCTCCTCCTCTGAGAAGGTAATAGGTTCCCAACCTGATCTCGGGAGTTTGGCGGATCTTTCGTAGCGGATGTTGCAAACTTCCTTCGGGTGGTTAGCGCATTCATAGCGCTTTCTTGCCCTGTGAGACATGTTGGTGATTGGAGCACCGCCATCGATGGTGTTGATGCGGCCCAAGGTCTCAACGTTGGCAATTACTGGTGGTGGTTGGCGCACCCTGAACTGTTCCAACTTGCCGTCACGGTACAAAGTCTCAATGGCCGTTTTGAGAGCATTGCAGCTGTTTGTATTGTGGCCGCTGTCCGCGTGGTATTTGCACCACTTGCCAGTGTTCCTGGGTTTGCCCATTTTTGGGTACTTTGGAGGGGGTGGCGGTGGGATCTGATCCTTGCACTGATTATAGATGTCTTCATATGAGGCCGTTAAGACCGTGAAAACTGCATACCGATGCGAGGACTCCGCCTGCTTGTTGCGGTTATCCCCGTGAGTTGGGCGGTTTCCCTTGTAATAATGCTGTTCCTTCTGCCGCTTGTTTTGGTGGTGGCCCTGCTGCCACTCCCTTTTCTTGTCAGTTGGCGGTGCTGAGGGGGTCTTGTTAGCGGTTTCCTGGTGACTGGAGGATGGTTGTGTTGACCTTGTTGCCGTTGCTGGTGGTGGTGGGGTTTCTCCATATGTGATGAATTCCGTCTGGGCGTGAATGACCGCCTCACTCATGACGTGGTCGTACGTCGCATTGGGATGATTGTAGTTGAGGTGATAGAGGAACGGTCCCTTGAGGAGTCCATTCCTGAAGGCTGCCGATGCCATAGTTTTGTCTAGGTCGCGGCACTGAGATGCTGCCGCCCGCCACCTTGTGACGAAGGCCTTCAGTGATTCATCCTCCCCTTGCTTAACGCCGAACAGCTGACTTGTGTTGTGATGTCCGGCGGACAATAAGATGAAACGGGAGAGGAAAGCGTGTGACAGTGCATGGAATGAGCTGACAGACCCTGGCGGACACTCAAAGAACCAGTTCATTGCCTCGCCGTCCAACGTTTCGCTGAACAAATGGCATAAGGTGGCGTCGTCGAACCCCTTGTTGTTGGTGACCTTCTTGAAGGTGTCCATGTGGACAAAGGAATCGGACATTCCGCCGTAATGCGACATCTTTGGGGTTTTTGCATATGCCGGTCTGACAGCCTGCAGAATTGCAGCGGAAAAGGGCCCAGGTCTGGAAGTGAAGAGCGGATTTCGAGTTGGCGCTGGGACGCCCGTCTCCGCCCGGATCAATCTCTGCTCCAGTTGGTGCATCCTTTCCAATAGCTGGGCTGTTGCATCGTCGGCGGAATCAGCCTGAATGACCTGCCGGGATGGCCTGCGCCTCGGCATGGGCGGATTACCTTCAGTCCTCGCCCTGGCCTCGGAGCGGTTGGTGTGCGAAAGTGATTCCGCCACCTGTTCTAACATTAGTTGAGGTATGGGCGGCGGTCCCATTCCTAACAACCCAGGTGGGTTCAGCGGTACATGCATCTGTACGACCGGCCCTGGCACCAATGTGCCAGTGCTGGGTCGACTACGCCTGGTGCTACGTGACTGCTCGCTCTGTGCCGGGCGGTCGGTGGCCGCTAGAGTCTTTTTTAGTTCCTCAAAACATGTCATGAGCGCAGCCATCTCTCTTTGGGCTTCGGCCTTTTCCTTGCGCTCCGCCTCACGTTCTCTGTTTGCCTTATGAAGATCCGCCAGTGCTAGCTCGTACATAGTGATGAGATCTTGGCCTGATGGGCGGCTGCTGCCTGGATTTGCCTCACCGCCGGGGTTGGCCAGGGTTGTGAATAGTGCACGGTTAACGCCGATCGCGGGGTCGGAGGGTTGGGGGATGGCGGGCTGTTCTGCCTGCTCTTCAGCATTTCCCCCTCTATCGTTAGTCATGGTGATTGTAGTGGGATGACCTTTTGTTCAAGAGTTCCCACAGACGGCGCCAATGTTAATGTCTAAAAGTCCAACGGTAGTTGGATCTTAGTTAACGCTGATCCGGTGGGCGGATCGGTTCTTGGGTTGTTCTCTAGGCTCCCGTTGCCTGTCAAGTAAAATACAATGGGCGTCAGAGGGAGACCGCGCTGGGCGGTCTTCAACTCTCCGATGCCTAAGTCAGTCAATGTGTTTATGTTGACAAAGTAACGGTTGGTAAGTATTGAATGCGTAATTAATGAGGAGAGAGGAGAGAACCTTTTATAGGTGAGGAAGAGGTTGACCTTCTCTTTGTTTTCGATGTGGGACTGATATGATTTAGTTCCCAGTTTCAGGAGCTTCCGATGCCATCTTGGCGTGGCGCGTGGCGGCGCGTCGGAGGTGATCTGGAGGTGGTCCGACGCTGAGGCTGTAGCCCACCTGGCGGTGTGTCTGCATGTCATTCCTTTAGTTGGAATTAGTACCTTTGGCGGTACAATGAGCGTGGCCCATTATAGCTAATTATGTTTGCAAATTTACATGTATGTACAATATATTTACGTGGTTATATATATGGAATGGTGTGACATTGAGGTGTGTGTGGAATTACGATAATTTGGTTGAGATATAATATTGACTTAGAAATTACCATGATTATTTGTGATAGTGTTAATCGATAAATGTGTGTGATAATCACGTTGAGCTTCTGAGTTGATTAGTGGGTAGAAATGTAGTGCTCTGAGGACAGGGAGTCCGAAGAACGCCGGTTAAATAATAACTGAGATGTAGTGCTCTGAGGACGGGGAGTCCGAAGAACGCCGGTTATATAATAACCGAGATGTAGTGCTCTGAGGACAGGGAGTCCGAAGAACGCCAGTTAAATAATAACCGAGATGTAGTGCTCTGAGGACAGGGAGTGTCCGAAGACCGCCGGTTAAATAATAACTGAGATGACAGACAACGATGTAGTTAGAACTCTATCGTAGGGTCAAGTTGGACCAAAGTGGTGCTATGTGGGTTGGGTTTTGTAGGACCAGTGTAGTGTATTGTGATTAGAGGATTGTGGAAATGTATTCGTTGTGGATTTTCCGTGTTTTATTTGATGTTTCATCACAAATGTTTTGATTGTTGATTTTTACTTGAGTTAAAATAAACATGTTATAAAATCAACAATTCATTCTTGTTTACTCACGAGCTGTCAAAAGCTTACCGGGTTTGGTGTTGTTGCAATCCCGGTACACTATTCAAATTGTGTAGCGGGGAATCTTGCAGGATAGGAGAATCAGGGCGGTGATCGTGCGGGTTAGAGTAATTGTTGTAGTTTTACAGTGATTGTAATAGTGAGGTGAGTGATGCTCAATTTGAGCTTTACATATTTACTTTGTTTAAGTGAGTTGTAATAACTAATTTGAGATTTGAAATTTGAGTGGTTCGCGTTGTAGTTGTATATTCATGTTCCGGATTTGAATTGTTTATTCAAAATTCGGGGCGTGACAGTTTGGTATCAGAGCGTAAGGTACATATTTGGTGACGTGTCAATACTTTCCGAGTGATGGCCCGTCTGCAGTGGATCCCCATCGTGTGCTCTTCGGTATTGGCTAAGTCATTGGGTATGTGTGGGTGTTGGGAGTTGTTTAGGCCGCTAAGTCGTTTTAGGAACGTGAATACCTTCCCTATAGTATTGACTTGGTTAATATGGACTTGTATTTGACTTATACTGTGTTTTAAGTGTTATACGTGTATTAGCCAAGCATACTATACTTCTTAGGTGTTGAATATTTGAAGGAGTAGTACTTAGGACCACAGAGTTGTCTTGTAGGTTCGTATTTGAATAAGTTCAGTTGCCGCGAGTTATAATCTTTAAGGGATGGAAACCTTCGGATTTAACTCTGATGAGTTAGTGAGAATTGTTTTATGGAAATGAGGTTCTTTTGGTTGTTGAAGTGTTTGGTTGAAGGCATGATGTTGGCCTATGCACGTACCTTGTGTGGTTATGAGTATAAATCGATAGTAAATTTTCCTTTTTAAGTTGGACACACAGATGTTGTTGAATAGATTCGTGACTCATGTGGAGTTGTGAGTTGTGTTGCAGTTAGGGAATGAATTATTGTGATTAATTCTTCCATGTGTTTGTAAGTTGTTGAGCAGGGTTTAAGTTGTGAGAACGGAGTTTGATCTTGTGTCTGAGTGATTGGGACAAACGACTTTATATAATTGAGCTTGTTTTGTGTTTTAAGTTTAAGTAGGCGGGACACTTAAAGTTTTGAAATAGAGTTTGATTTTGGTTGATAGATAATGGGGAGAATTAGAATCAACTCTTTGTTAATGATCTTGGACGAGAGTGTGTTTCTGTGGGTATGGATTTTAGGTGAAAGGGTTAAATACAATTTTGGGTATTGAGGATAGTGACATGGTTGGGTATCCATAGTGGTTCAAGTGAATTACTATGTGATATTGGGTTTGATTCGGATTCTGAATATTGAAATGATAGGGTTTGAATTGTGGTAAATTGTTGGAGCAATTAATTGAGGAAATGGTTGATATTTTATAAGATTAGTACGAGTAACTCTAAGGATGTGGGTTTTCCTAGTTAACTCAGGATGTGTTTAGCTTTATTAATCCCTAATTCTAACGATGGAATTGTTTGTGTTCGGTTTGACTCTGAGGATGATAGCTAGACCACTAAGTGACTTATTTGATTGTTAGGTTTTGAATGATTGTTTTTATTTTATTTACGTCATTCTGAACGATGCGTGCAACAGAATTGGCTAAGGTTTTGATAATGTATTGGATGACCAAGGTTCGATCCTTGGTGTCGTTGTTGGTTTAACAAAAAGAAGAAACGACATACATCAATTCTTATTGATTTAGTTAGATTACAAAATAAACAAACAGGGAAACTACACTATTCTAAGCTAGATTAGTGGCTCCGGATGGGTTGAGGCTGAGATCAAGAGAAACAGGAGAGCCACTGTTGTAACCGCCTGAGCCACCAAAATAGTAACCAAATGCGCTACCGCCCTCGGATGTAGTCTTCGGGTTACCAAGGATGTTTTCATCGTGCTCAGGGAACAGGGGAAGAGTCTCGACCTCATGGTGATCTCCTCCACGTCGTTCCATGAATGATTGTCCTCCTGTTGTACAAAAATAGGTAGTATTGGTATTAGCGTTGAAAGGTGAGGAGGAATATGGGTCAACACCATAGCCGACGCATGACCCAAGGGTTAGATCGAGCGATCCATCATCACCAGTAGAATCGGTGGAACCAAAGTTGAGATCGATGGATCTGCCACCATCAGTAGAACTTGTGGATCCAAATTTGAGATCGAGGGATCCGCCAACCCGAACGTTCCGAATTTCCTTCAACTTCTGCCCCTCACGAGCCTTGAGGTTCTGGAACCAAAAGAAGATGTTCTTGTTCTCGATCTGCCCATACGGTTTCAGATGGAGACAGATCCCTTGAATCTGCTCTGGAGTTGGGTTTTTTAGCGCCCTGTCGTAGTAAAGCTCCTGGAGGATTCTTAGTTGAACTGGTGTGGGAGTCCACCGGTTATTGGTTGGCCTGATTGGCGTGTTGGCACTAGTCCCGGCTGCTTGGTTGTTTCCCCCATCCTCGGTGGGTTGCTGGGCTTGTAGTTCCATTTGTTGTTGGGTTTGAAGCTCCATTAGTTGTAGAGTTCGTGGTTCCATGGTGATGAGTTGAGAGAAAGTGAAAATTGAAGAACGAAGTTGTTGAGTGCCTAAGGGAAGTGTGGTTAAAGAATTGAAGTTGATGAAGTGGGATTGGGGATCTGAAGTTCTCAGATGAAGGAAGTGATTGAATCTTTCATATGGAGGAAAAGATCTGAGAGAGAAGGATTGAAGATTGGGAGGAAAAGACTGGAGATTGAGAAGGGGAAAGCTGAAGAGTTTGAGAGAGAATGGCTAAAGCTCGGAATGAAATTCTTTCCCTTTGGAGTGAACAGTCACTTTCTTAGAACGCACCTATTTATAGAGCGAGGAGAGCAGATCTCCACCGTTGGATGAACGATCTCAGAGATTCAATCTACACGTTGGATTAAAAGTTGCCACTCTCTCTCTCTCTCTCTCTGTTGACTAATCCAAAGTCACAATGTAGTCCTATTATTGAATCGAAGTTATTCATTTTGTTTTACCAGACCCTAATGAGATAAATTGATGAAACCATTAAGACCGAGTTAATTTAGAAAGACCAAATTTCATTTTACCTCCCTGATCTTTACACCCTAAATCATTTGTGCCTCTGCATTTTAATTTCATCATGTGTGCCCCTGTACTTGCCGATTTCAATCAATCTTGCTAAACCCATGGCTTTTTTGTCAACTATTATTTGATATATTTTGAAATTGTAGTCACATACGATATAACTTTGCATGCCTCATTAGTGAATCATCACCATAAAAGGGAACCCATTAGTGCCACATTTTCAATTTACAAAATACTTAACAAAAAAATGAATTATTGGACATGATTGATTAAATTGGAGAGTACATGAATACATGTGATGAAATTAAAAGTGCATGATCACAACTGATTTAACATGTAAATATTAAGGAGGTAAAATGAAATTAGCTCTAATTTAAATAACATAAATCACAAATTAATATAGGCATCAGTAGGCATTAGGAAACTATTATTCAATATACACAAGGACAAACTACAATGCATCTTTAAACATCGAGAACATTAGTTCGAAAATAACCCAAGCAAGCAGTCTCTCTCGTAAGAAATATTAACAGACGCTATCTAGGTACCAAGGGCACTGCACTACGCTAGTACTGGGGATCCACTCCAGGTTTCTGCTGCACATTCCTAGCATTTGGTGTGGTCCGAGTACCACCCACTCTAGGATTACTAATGCTTAATTTCCACCAGTACTCACATTTGGAGACTACAGTTCTTAAGTCCTTGGCCATGAGAACAAAGCCTTCTACTTTTGTATGGCACTTCACATTGTCGGCAGAGCTAGGGACCTCTGTTAAATTCAGGTTTTTTTGTGATGCCCAGTGCAGCAGTTGTTCACCATAGAAGTAGCCTTTCTCAAGGGTGCCAATTGATGGGGATGCAGGAGGACCCAATTTTGCGTTTTCATGAGCATGACTATCCGTACCGGTAGTTTTGTAGGTCAGTATAGTGCCTTCTGTAATGAATAGCATGCTATCAAGTGGTTCTCCCATGTGAAAAACCATGGTACCCTCAGCATACATCTCTGGCTTTAGATAGTCGCAGACATTTTCAACACTTTGTCATCCATTCTTTCCAGTTTAGGTACCTATTGATATTGCACAGGGTAATTAGCTATTTTATATTTGATAGATAACTAGCGAGTGAATAATTATACATTTACTATATACCAAAGATGAGTTCACTGTTCAAGCGCGTACTGTTAACTAACAGTAAATTCACGGTACTGCCCTCCATTTTCTGTAGACTGTTCACCCGGGGGTACTGTTCATAGGACAGTGGAGTGACGGTTTTGCCCTCCTGTGATTTTATTTTTCGGCTTGGTTACTGTTCCTAGGCGCTGATGGAGAAATAGTGTCTTTGCTACTTCGCTGATCAGAGGAATTCAAGACGGCTTTAGCACCGCCCTTAACCAAAGACTCTGAGTGTGAAGGTTGGTTTTTTATAGCTTTGGTTATCAATTCGAGTCTTTTATGTTGGATACAACTTTGGGTTTCAGCTGATTGAATTAAATTTTTGTCCTTGGAGTAAGGATTGGGACACTGATGAAGTTATTTGCTTTGTTTTCGCACTAAACCATTAGATTTGATTCTGAATGTTGGGTCTCTGCAATCTACTTATGAATGATTGTATTCTACCATTTGCTTTGTGAACTAATGATTTAGTGTTTGGACGGACCAATCATCAAGAAGAAAACTTCAAGTGGGTTCCATCATTCTTTTTGTCCAGAAAGATATTCATTGGAGGCCTGGCAAAGGACACCACCTTGGGTGAGATTTTTTTATTTTTTTCTATGGTATCGATTAACTTCCGACTATTAATTTAGTGTGATAATATATATAGGTCTATTATTGATTAGGGTTGATAGTTTTGATGGGTTTTCTTCAATTTGTTCGTAGTTTTCCACTGTGTTTGTTGTATAATCTGGTGATTTACATTATTTGTTGTATATTCTGATACATGCACGCATTCATTTTCCAAGATAAACTTATTTTTGTTTCAAGGAAGAACTCATTTTTTGTTGTTGTTATCATCTTAGTGGGCATTGATGGCTGATTTGGAAATTCTGGGATTATGAAGGAAACTGGGTTGAACAAATGGTACCTATCTTTTCAGTCCTGTTCTTATTTCTTACTGACCTGTGAAACAAAAAGTGATGTATTACTACCCATGTACAGTTTTTGAGTTTTTTTTTATAATTGATGTGAGGTAAAAGTTGTATTCATCATGTCCCATGTAGTTTTTCCATCCATCTCCCCTGTTTCTTCATGATGCAATTTTGAATTATCTGTACTGTTTCCATCACAGTGCGAGGTCCAGATTGTGCAATGTGTTTGGTTCTAAAGCCTGTAGAGAGAAAATGCGGAGGGACAGACTGAATGACAAGTATGCTCCAGTTTCATCCTTAATGTTCATGCTCTCTCTTTGTTCGGAACATTTTATCTAAATAGCAAGGATTCTTTAGCTTTCATGAAAATGTTCATCTCTTTTTGATTTGTATACAAGCTTCTAGGCCAAAGTTGAGTTATTTTGTAGTTCAAGTGAGCGAATATTGAGGATGCCAATATAGTTCTATTATTTCATAGGATTTTCAAAGCCTTGGAGAACCTATTAACATTACAATTTTAATGACAAGTTAACAAATTAAAAGATGACAATATAAACAGTGGCCAAAACTTAGCTTTGCGACATATGCAGCATGCAACATGATCATTTAGTTTGTTAAGTTTGCCAAAACAAAGCCAGCTATTAACTGATTTTCAGAAACAGGGTTTTCTTTTGTTTGTTTTCGGTTGTGTATAGTTTTGTGGAATTTGTACTTAATTTCTTAAAATATTCTTCATGGTCTTTGATTGTGGATACGTTTATCAAGCATTAATAGCTGTTTCTTACATGTTTGGTTTATGGATTTGTTTTTGAAATTTCAATAGTTTTCAATAGTAAAGTCAGTTAAAATATTGTACTATGTATTTCTGGTTTATCAGTTTGTTCCCTTTACTATCTTCGTTTATTTCATTCGAGTAATTTCTGGGTATGTATTGCTGTTTCAATGCATTCAAACTGTGACTCTTTGTTCCCTTTTGCCGAAATTTACTGATCCTCTCTTTGAAAATGGGTTGATCTCAAATTGGGTTTCTGTGGCTTGCACTTTTTCATTGATATTGATGTAAAGGTTTGTAATTTCTTGCAGAAAGTCACAGACCCATGTTTAGTTTTTGACTTGGAATCAGTTTGTATAGTATCTGAAACAGCTAAACATAAAATCTATACAAACTGATTGCATTGAAACAAAGAGTATAGCTGTTTCAAATACTATAGAAACTAATAGATTTGATAGATTTTATGTTTAGCTGTTTCAAACTGTTTAGGGTTTAGGACTTTGGAATGAGTTTGTATAGATTTGATCTGTTTGCTTTGTTGTTTTTCAAAATAAATGCAACATCCAACATGTTTTATGTACATCTCAGAAATGGAAATCATATGAAAATACGGTTACGATTCAATGAAATAAAGATTTTGATTCTAAGTGTGACCCTTGCATCTTTGAACAAATGATGGTACAAGTATGGGAAGACCAAGTCTGTCTTCTTCTAATCTCCTATCTTTCTTTGATTTTCTTCTCTCATTTTTTATGATTATTACGATGTTCCAATTTTTTAGATGTTCTTCCGAATATTGTTATTGAAAGTTGGCCTAAGTTTGGATTAAATTTTCTTTAGCAAGATCCAGAATATAATAGCTATATAAAAGATGAATATGTGCAATGTGTTATGTGTAAAGATATGGATGTTAGTAATGGAGACCGAAATTGAAAACAAGAACTTTCGTGTGTACTAATCTGTAGGTGATCAGAATTAGGATTTTGTAAAGTAAATACTTGGTTTCACTCTGTGGTGATGTTTGCTTGATACTTAACTAATTTGCAGAGAACATTTGTGGGGGTGGACTTCTTTAGCGTATATCAAAAGGTTTGTCTTCAAACAAAGGATCAGCGTGTATCTAATATTGTAGAGTTCTCTGATGCAGTAGGTGAGCTGAAAGTAGAGGTATGACTTTGCTCTCCCCAACTGCTTAATACTTTTCATTTGGGTTTTATAAAAAATTTGGTAGTTTGTTCTTCTCCTTTATATTCGAATCTTTTGTTTTTGCTTCTTTCTTTAACTTCCTGCAGTCTTATGTGTTTTGTGATGTCTATATTGATGGTTATTATTTGTTGGACAGAAAAAGAGGGTTTCTCTACTAATGGCGGCTGCAACCTTTCAAGTGGCTACAGTTGGTTCATAAAGTAATTGCTCCTGTTTGGTTTTGGTTTTGGTTTGTGGGATCTGTGATATTTTGCTATTGCATACAAGTCATCAATGAATGAATCAAAAGTTAAGTAAGGCTCTTACAGTGATTAATTCCTACCTCTAAAAAATTGATGCTGATGTTGTGAAATTAAGTAAAAGAAAGAAGTACTAGATATAAAAAGACTACATGCTCTGATTGAGAAATTGAATATGTAGAGGAAGCCAAGACTGTAACTTTCTTTCTATTTATTGCAGGAACAGTGTAGAGAGCTAGAGAATTAGTTCAGTGGGGGATTTTCAGATTGTGAGCACATGCAGATGACGTTAGCCAAGGAATTTCAGCACATGGAGTCTTAAGTATGCAAAGGTTTAGAGAATTGATTACTGTAACTTTGGTGATTGTTATCTCCCTGTCTATGAATGTTGGATTGTGTTAGTTATGACGTCAATATGTTCAACTTCACAACTTATTGTTCTCTCCCCCTGATTTGGTTCTCTGCAAATTTTTAGATCAGAGTTTTTTGTACTTCATATTTTTTATTGCTTCTGGACTTTAGGTGATATTGTTTTCTGATTTGTTTTAGATTGGTTTGATTGTTTTGTTTCTTAATAGGGATAGGTACTTCCATGTACATTTTCGGAATAATGTATCTTGGCTTCTACACCATCTTTTTTCCTTTTCTTTTTCTTTTTGGGGTTCCTATTTCATTATACACTTGAATTCAGAAATATGTATAAGAAAATTCAGACAAGATATTATAATGTTAGATTAGAACACCGCAACAAGCAAACAAACCCGCAGCAGAGCGCGGGCTATTCTGCTAGTATATTGAAAGATGAGTTTACTGTTACTACTGTTTATCAAGGGGTGGAAAAGACGGTTCTGCCCTCATTTGAATTTTTTTTACGCTCTGCCACTGACCTTTTTTTTTTCCTTCTCTCTTCCTCCAGAAGCCTCCTAGACCGACTTTTTGCTCTTTCCCCTGCTTTCTAAACAGCCTCCTTCACTCCCTCAGACGACTAAATCGGCGGAAAGAGAGAGTGAAAGTTGGATCTGCTGCTGTTGGTTGCTTTAAGATACAGAGGCTGGGTTGAAAACGAGTACGAAATCTCACCGTCTACGAGTACGACATCTGGGTTCAGAGTTGAAGCTATTAACTTGCTTCTTTCATTAGTTAATCTAACGAGGTAATGGTCTTCGTTCTTAATTTGGGTTCAAGATACTGGTGTTTTGGTTTTTTGGGTTCAAAATATTGGTGTTTGGTGATTGGGTTTTGGGATTTGTTTTGTGTCTTGCAAGTATACCTTATTATGTTCGTCCTTAGTTGCTTTGCTTTCTGTTTTTCAATTAACATTCTTGGTGTTCTGTTGTTTGTTTTTGGGATTTTTAGTGCAAAGCTTGGGGGTTTGAGGGTGTTTCTAATTTTTCTTTAATGGGTATATCTCTGTTTTGCTAAATGATGGCTATTGACTGGTTCTTTGTTTCATATGGGTTCAGAGTTGAAGCTATTGACTTGCTTTTTTGCTTTTGTTTATGTGAATGAGCTTAGAAATGAAAAACTTTTTGTGTTCATGGGTTTTGCTCACATCTGGTTTGATTAATCAAGTTTCCTCTTTCAATTTATCTCTGTTGTTTTTTTTGGGTAAATTATATGAATATCATTGTGAGATGTCTGGGTCAATTGCATCCAATTGTTGACTGTGAAAGTGATATTGGCTTAATTCTTCTTCGTGAGTATTTCCAAAGAGTTAAACGTGGGCAACAGAGAGAGAGAGATAGTGAGGAGCAGCGGAGAAAGAAGATGCACTTTTTTTTTTCCTCTCTTTTCAATAGAAAAGGGTAGAGTGAAGATTAAATTTTTTACAGAGAATCCCTTCTCAATTTTGTTTTTTCCCTCTGTATTCAATAGAAAAGGATAGAGTGAAGATTAAATTTTTACAGAGATTAGGGGATGCGTAAACTTCTCAATGAATACTTGAACCGAAAAGTAAATCTACAGAGACTTTTGGTGTGGTTTTCTGATTTTAAACTCCATGGTTAGCTTGGAAAACTGCCAACAGTTGAGATGCATTCATTCTTTTGGCCGCTGAGCTCACTTTTCTTCAAATTTGACTTCTTTGGATGCAATTTTTTTTTTGAGTTTGATTTTTTTCTTCATCTTTTAATTGCTGCATGTATTTATTTTGTTTTCCTTTTTCTATTTTCATTTTCAATTATTTTCAGAATGAATGAATGGATCCATTTTTGTTCTAAGTTGATAGGTGCATATATTGGTTTACGGTATTGAGTGTCATGCTTTTCATAACTTCTCAAGCAATATATATAAAAAGGGAACTTACAGTGTATGTAGGAAGCAATATATTGGTCTAAAAAATGAGAGAAACATAAAAATCGGTTCAAAGGTTTTTGCATAAAAGGAGATGAATAATATTTTTTCCATCCTTTTGACTTTAGTATATGTTTGATTACATTTGAGGTATCAAGATTAGTGATACTTGAGAGAAGTTAGGGAGGAGTTTGTTATAGCACCTTCTTTGTTTTTAAGGTGATGCTGTTCATTAGATTGAACTCATTTGTCTGCAAAGCTTTATTTAAGTGGCAGCAGTATAGTTTTTATGGAAGAACTTATAGATTTACCGTTTCTTATTGTTTTCAATTTTTTATTTGTTGTTTTGAGGCTCTGTTTTTGAATTCATAATTATTAAATGAGTTCAAGTGATTTTAACCATGACTTTTATGATTTCATAGTTGTTAGGTCTTGCTTTTGCAGATTTTATGCAAAAAAGTATTGGTACCGTCTGTCTGCTGCTGTTCCATTGTCTGTTACTCAGTATTATCTTGCTTTCCCATTTTGATTCAGGTATAGACTAAAATTTTTTATTACAGTGTTTGTTTATTGACTTTATAGTGTCTACAACTTTAACTGTTGTTATTTTATTTTTGCAGATTTTGGGAACAGTTTGCAGTCAGATTCCTTGAATCTTTTGGATCCAGGTATAGTTTTTTTGAAAACTATGAATGATCAGTATTCTTATTGTAATAGAGGGTGTAATTAAATTTTTAAATAAACAATCTAAACTCCTGTGTTTTATTTAGATCTCTGCATTTGGAATTTATCCATGATCAATATTTTGTAACTGCGGCATTTATTGATTGTATTGGGTTTGCTTGGGCTTTCAAAAAGGTTCAGGGTTTATATCAGTTTGTCATTTGTTGTACCTAGATTTTTAAATTTCTTATCTAACTGTTTTTTTTGGTACAGAGTGTGTAATGCCAAGAGGTATATGTAAGGGTAGGAGCAGCTCAAGTTTAGAAAATTAGTAAATATTCAATTTAAGGGCAATGAACTCGAAACTTTCCGGATCCCAAGTTGACATGCTAAGGTACAACATACTAAAATTTCAAGCAAATTGGAGTTCAGCAAACATGGCAAAAGATGGATGGAAACAGACTGAATTGTGCAGTTTTCTTCAGAGTTTTTGTAGCAACCTGGAATGTAAGAGGGAAATCTCTCCATAGTAACCTTAATCTGCACGATTTTCTGCAGCTTGATAATCCATCAGACATATATGTCTTGGGGTATGGTTTATCTGTTCTTTTTTTTTGTCTTCCTCTTTGATTTTCTTCAGGTTAATAATCCACCTTTCCTAACTCCTTTCGAATTTTGACTTTTTGTTAGCTGACTTCGATAAGATTGGACAAGGTGGTTTTGGGGCTGTTTACTATGCCGAGCTGACAAGCAAGGTACTTTGCTGACTTTTTTCTTACCGTTGTGAAAATTTGGGTAGAATTTGGAGAGAGATGTATGTATGCAGTTTTCTTTTATCAGTAAGACAAGTCATGGTACTTTTGGGTTCCTTTACTGATGCTTAAGTTTATTGTTATATATTAACTAGCAGAAACTAAGAAAGCTGTAGTTCTGATTTCAAATGGTATTCAATGAGAATCTTATTTTGGTTATTTAACAAAAGAGAGCTGATACAACTTTTAACAGTGCTGCTTCCATGCAATATGCAAGTGCTTTCAATATTGTTTCTGCTTTTGATATTGGACAAGTGAAAGCTACCTTTCTTTTTATCGTAGTCATATGGATATCCTTAATAGTTTTCTTTGTACCTCTGTTTTACAGCTCAACCATTTATTTTTTCAATACATAAGTTTTCTACAGGAGAAAAAAAATGGAGGAAAGGTAAAAAGTTTAGTCACTGTATCTCCAGGACCATTTTGAAATTAGCAGTAGTCAGCCTTTTCTTATTAGTTCCTTATACTACTGATTTTTAATGATGAGAATGATTTAACAAAAGATTTGCTAATTTTGTTAATTGGAAAGCTTGATAAAGGTTGGATTTCAATGATTTAACAAAAGATTTGCTAATTTGTTAATTGGAAAGCTTGATAAAGGTTGGATTTCTGTTTTATTAGACCTAATTAAATGTATTTTCTTTTGGGATTTTGTTATTCCCCCAACACAGAGAAAGGGACGAGACGAAACAAAAAGAGAGAGAGAGAGAGACAAGAGAACAGGCAAGAACGAAAAGGAGAAGAGAGAGACGGGAAGCTCTTGCTTAGATTGGTAAGATTTTGGTTTAGTAGAGTCAATACCAACATACTTTAAACTGATTTCCTTGAATTAGTTATTTGTATGCAGTTTTTTAGCTATCCTATTCGGTCTTTCGTTTGCTTTGTATCCAGTACTTTTTGCGTTTTAAACAGCTCCAGTTTTTAACAAGAAGGTCGGGTCAGTTTACTTTATTACTGCTAGGCATATCCATGTTTTATTAGTCACTATCTATCTGATTTACATATCAATTTGCTGTCTTTGTATTTGGATCAAATAAAGCTTGCAAAAATCGAAAAGGCAAATTACTTTGTTGGCTTGGGACAATAATAGGGAATGAATCATAGTAGTTAATAGTTATCATTTTTTTTTTCCGATATAATTAGGATAGACGCGGTTGGCCATTTATCCCGAGTATTGCTTCCTGCTTTTCTGATTTGTCACTTCTTTTCCCAGCTGCCATGTAACTTTTGGTCTCTGGTTTTTCTTCCTTTTTAGTGAGACCTGTCTTCATTTATTTGTGTGCAGCTACTTTGTCTATGTAATTTTTCTGATGGAGATCTTCAACATCAGTGGTAAGTTGTAACTCATTTCATATAAGAACATGTTGTAGACAATGTCTATTGGAAGCATGTTGTGCACCACATTGTAGCATGTAAGGTTGTGCTGCATGGACATGCTGAGTTTGAGGCAAGTGATGTTATCTTAAAGTTTCGTTTAAACAAATATTGTGAATATGCAAAGAGGAAAACAGAAATTCTTCAAAATTTTTGAATTTCAGGCTCTTTTTTGCCCCCTTCAAATTTTGAATTTCAGGTGCTTTACTACATATTTAGTTTTACCAATGTGTAGTGGTTTTCAAGAGGAAACATTAGCTAAATGCTTTTTAAATTCATTTTCAGTTTCTCCTGTAATTCTGATTTTTTCTTTCTTTCATGTTAGTAGGTTATTTGTTTGGAACAAATAAACACTACAGACTGAAAGCACACTGGAAGATCACATGATGATAGTTACTGATGTTGGATTTAGAACAAATCTCCTGAACAGAATAAGGACAAGTATGATCGTAGAGTTCTACGAGTTCAGAGTTGATGAGTAAAATAGAGGCAATGTTTGAAGCTGAACTTGAGAGGTTAGGGCTAAACAGCAGTACTTCTACTTTGGAGCGAAGATTAATTTGAGAGGTACAAAGCCTATGCTGATCATTGCAATGTTAAGTTTAAGCAGCACAAGTAATTGTTATGTTTTACTTGAAACATATAGTGAAAAAAACCCTCATTTTTGTTCTGGTTTACTTGGTATGTTTATCTTCCTTTTCCCTCAATTTCAATAGCTCTGTTCTGTAACATTTCATATGATTATAAGCATCAAATAATTGTGTTCATCATGAACTGATTGAATTTGTTGCAGCTTCCAAACAGTGTTCATCAAGTTTCTGAAGATTACATTTGGGAAAACTCTAATACTTTACAGGCCAGTGTTTACATCAGAGGAAGTCAAGGTAAAAAAAAATTATTGGAAAAGAGATGAAATTTCATTTGTGGTTTGATCCCTCCCAAATATATGTGATGCTTTATTTCAGTACAACCACATGTTCATAATGCATGCTATTTTACACACGCAAGTTCGATTTATGGTGTCCTACCGTCCTCACTATATACCTGGTGATAGTGATTTCTCTCAGTTTTGGCAGCCATAACATCAACAACTAGAACTTGCCTGGTGGCTCCAAATGATCACAGAACACTAAGCCTAGATGCTTTACAAAAGAATGCACCAACTGTGAAGAACAGACTGCTGCTGTTTGATTTGTAGCACCATCGAGGTGGAAGCAGCTTCTAAGGATTATGCTCATGTCAAAGCGTCCTAAAATCCCCCCTTCTGGCCCAAGCCACAGGACCAACAAGACACCTAATCCCTGGAGAGATTACTAAACACTTCTATTATTTGTATACAGAGAACGCATTTCCAACTGAAGTTTGGTTGAATTTTTTGGCAAACTTCTTCATGTGTTTCTGATTTTGTTTGATGGGTTTGATTATTCTTCTATCGTTTCTTGAACGACTATATTCCCGCAGCAAAGCGCGGGTACGCTTTCTAGTTATAATGAAGCTAGAATCGCTAATCATGTATGGGCTAACACCCTAAAAAAGAATCATTAACAATTCCTTATTACTTTGTGAATATGTTGGGAGACTTTCTGGGCCTGCATGATCCACATATATGTGGGATTTCCAGATACTTTTTACCTAAATATGTAAGCGAGTGACAACTAAGAAAAAGTCATGGTTCACATAAATAGGGTTGTTACAACTTACAACAGACTAAATTGGGTTCTCATTTGACTATAAAAATCTGGTCAGGAATAGTTATAAATTAGCAAAGACTCAGTTGTACGAGATTATATGACCATCTCAACGTCTTTCCAAACTCGACCATCTTTTTAGACCGCCATTATTTGAAGAATAATGCATGCAAAAGGAAAAAAGAAGTGTGAGACAATAAGAGACAGAGAGAGGTTGGGAACAAACTTTCTTTAGTATGTCCATGCAGAGGGGGAATTCTTGGATACCTTGGTGTTTACCATACTCTTATTTTGTTAAATATTTTGGGCTATTAGATTAGTAATATATCCAATAATTCAAAATATTTAACAAATTGGTAACTTGCTTAGCCCTTAGCCTTTCTAATTATGCTACTAATTTCCAATAAGCAAAATTGTTAACACAAACTACTAATTGAAATATTGAATTGAAAACAATAAAGATAGCGAAAACAATAAAGCCAATTAATGTTTCATTATCAATTGACAATTGACAATTATAATTTTTCCTTTTTTAAAAAAATTAACAGAACCTTCTATAATGTTTGATTAATGCTTGTTATTAATGGGCAATTACACAATTGAGGTTTTGGCTTTGTTATTACGGGAAATAATCCCTTACAGTATTTTGGGTAAATGGGATTAAAAAACAGTTGGTGGAGCAAGTGGGCAATTTTTAAGCTGAAATTGGGTAAACGATCATTTTCCCTAAAAACAAAACCTTCTAACCTAAGTTCGCAAAATTATTATTAGTTATGTAGTCTTTATTACCGATTAATTATATCATTAGTAGTTTCCTTAACCAAATATAATTCTTTTTACATGCATTTCATGACAACCACAACAATAGAATAAAAATAAATAATATTTGTTTTAAATGTAGTCAAATGAGAACCTACTTTAAGACTTATTTACTCAAATGAGAATCTACTTTACTCTAATGAGATAAATAACTCCAAAACTAATGTAGCCTGAATCGTTCATTTTCTTTATTATTTTCCACCAATGTCGAACTTAAGTTCAATGACAGTTAAGAAGAATTGAATAAATAACTAATAGAACATTTACCCTTATTAAACTAAGCAAAGAAATTTAAAATAATAAAATACTTTTTTTTTTAATAAAAAACCCCACCCCATTCCCACCCTTGATGGGGCTCGAACTCCTGACCTCTTATATATGAGACCAAAGCCTTACCACCCCACCAAACACACACACCCTAACATACTTGCATGCTAAGTTTTTGAACGCCTTAACTATATTTATGATAAGTACAATTAATTCATCTTATAAAGTCAATGAGTGTCTTTTCATTTAGATGAATGTTAGCGATCTTCTTCTCCAACTTTTCCTTTCTATCTTTTCTATTCATTGCTTATCACGTTGTTGAAAAAGAAAAATCGCATCTCCAATTTAAATTTATCCTAGCCATATATGAAGCACAAAGTTCCAACAAAAAAAAAAAAAGAAAGATAAGACTTTGTTTCAATTAAAGGATGTGGACGTGGCAAGTTGGAGATTGATAAAGTTTGTTACAAAGTCAGTCAAAGAAATAGGAAGTGATAGACTTGGCGAAGTAAAGCTGGGAAAAATATATATATTCAAGAAAGGAAGAAGAAGATATATTCAACATTCTGGTGTCTTGTTTAAAATGCAAAACCAAGTGATAAAGCAAAACAAGTGGATGATTGTTGGAAAAAAGGAGGCATGCATGCAAATCAACGTCCAAGTTGTTTAGTTGGACTCTTCAACTATGATAAGATCAAAGCCAAATCCCAGCGGCTTTGTGGGGATGCGCCAAACACCTACAAACTTGGTCAAACTGATTTTGAATACCAAATCATTCAAATTCAAACTGGAGTCAGCCTCAACTCAACCTCATCCATTACTCTCCTATAAAAGGAGCTACCATACCGGGGCAGCAGGAAAGACTAGAGAACAGAACAGAAAACAGGCGAAACTCTGCAGCATTAAAGAGTAGAAGCCATCAATATTAAGGCACTCAAGAGAGAGGAGAGCAGAAAGGAGAGAGTTCACTCAACACCGGAGTCCTACAGCATTCCATTCTTAAAGCTATCCAAGAGAAGCCACATACAGAGAACCACGTTTCAGTAGAAGAAGCTCCATAAGTCACAGGTATATAATTATGATTATCACCTGAAGTACTGAACTTTTGTTTTCATGGTGCAGACATTGTCAAGTGATAAGAGCCATGATCGAAGCATGGCCAAAAATCTATCTGGAGTGTCTGTGTTGCTATCATCCTCATAATCTCCTGCTGGTGACCAAGGTGATTACCACATCAGCAATCACGGAGAAGTCGAGCTGCTGCCCACAATAGTCTCTCTGGCACAAATCAAAACCGCAATGCCATTCTTGCCTCACTTTGCTTCTCGATGCCTATATGGCGGTGCGTCCTGCGTATAGGTGGCGAAAGCAAAGTGACCATGATGGTGCTCTCCTGGTGAAAGATTGC
Organism: Rosa lucieae; assembly: GCA_024704745.1. NCBI lineage: Eukaryota > Viridiplantae > Streptophyta > Magnoliopsida > Rosales > Rosaceae > Rosa > Rosa lucieae. The sequence goes on along the minus strand of CM045492.1, from coordinate 10,974,083 downwards.
TGCTCTCCAGGAGAATAATTGCTGCGTCAAAACACATGAATCCCACAAGCAACTTGATCACCGATGAAAGCCAAGCATAGGCAGTGATCGACGAAGCCACGGAAAGCTGAAGGAACACAGTAATTAATTAAAGCCACAGCTCGGTCGTCACCAAAGAAGTATTTGACTCGGCTCACCTTCGATCGATCATTACACGACAGCAACAAAATGGAGCAAGGATGTGAGTTCCTTGGCACCTGCACAAAATAAAGCACCCATGGTCATCATCAAACCCAAGTGCATGAGCGGTGGAGGCAATTAATATCAATGCTCACAACCTTTTGCGAATGACGTAGACCAGTTGGCACGAAGGATGGAAAAAGCTCGATCGATCCCAAAAGATATGTCGAAGCTTCAGTAGTTGTGGAGCAACGGTTTGGATGGTGTATGCAAGGCAACATTATAATCAAGGCAAAGAAGGAAAAAAAAAAGAATTTGCTTTGGTTTCATGTCGTTGTTCAAGACATGCACACAAGAACAGAAGCTGCAAAACATAATTGAAAGTGTAATTGTCAAAGTATGCCTAGCTACGTGGCTCCTTCTCAATCAAAAGGAAATCATGCAAAATCAATATTCAAGGCATGGTGCAACACTACCAGACTACCTTAATGCTTAATATATATGTGGTTTGAATTGATGTCTACACACCTGAAATAATGAATCATGGTTTATAAAATCTTTGGCGGCAAAGAGACAAATATCAATGGAAAGAAAGGAGACCAACAGTGAAATTCCTTGACTTTTCTACTCTTGTTAAAATGGTGGTGACGCAGACAAGTATGACCAAGCCCAATCAATTGGTCTTGACAAAATAATCTCAAGACATACATGGCAGCAAGAACTCAACCTGATGATCATCACGTACAAGGCTATTCTCTAAAAGAAGCTTACCAATTCTTTCAAAATATTTAGAGGATGTTATCAGATGACATCGGGGATTGAGTTTGTAAGGGAGAGATATAAGCCAAAAAGAATCGATGATGCTACACATTCCTTTTTGGAGTTCCGGGCTTCATCAAATTACATGCAGCCAACTTCAGAGCATAAAATAAAGCAGTGCAAGGCCCATTCTTAAATCTCAAGGCCCAATTGCAGAGCTCGACAAGGCAGCTACCCGAGTCAAAATTATGGAAGACCTCACAAAAATTGAGGTGTCCACCCAAAATGTTTGACAGACAAAAAAGATCTGTTGTTTACTCGGTACAAAACCGAAAATCCAATTTGAATGAACTACAGTGGTTTGATCCCTTCACAGGGTATGTAGGCAGTCTAGCGACCCACTAGATGCAACCGCAACTCCAAACAGAATCCCTGACTCCACCAGTCAAATTCAACCAGTCCCAAAAGAATCACTGACTCTAGTCAAATTCTCCCAACACCAGAAAAAATCAAATTCATTCCCAAATCACACAAATTCAAAATAAATGGGTCATTTACCCATTTAAATCTAAAAAGCCGGAACTACATGTGGTTTGATCCCGCAAAGGGTATGTAGGCAATCTAGAACCAAATCTATCTAGATGCAACCGCATCCTAAACACAAAATCGAATCCCTGGTCCACTTAAACCAAATTCGTCCCAAACACTACTCTAATTCCAAAATCAAAAGCCTCCAATGAGTCATCCACTCATTGGAACTCTTGAACTACGAGTGGCTTGATCCCTCTCCAAGGGTACGTAGGCAACCCATTCACATATCCGGGTGCAGCCACAAAAACAAATAAACAAACACACATCCCATCAATTGGTTTCTTCATAAATGGAATCAAAGGGTGTTTCCCTGTAACAAGGGATTGTAATTAAGAGACACATTCTGTCTTGAATGGGTCGAACCCGAAATAATAAAAACTTTATTCACTAAATGAATATGAGTGAAATTATGTTGGGTGACATTTACGCTCACAGTGTGCAAATTTTCTCTCAACATAATTTTTGGCACGCCCAGTGGGACCCATTCTCCTTTTCATCTCCATCTATGATATAACTAGTCATATATGTTACTTGTTTGCCTCAGGATACAACATGGCACCACAAGTAACAATGAACTTCCAAGAGCTCAAAGCTACTGAGTCAAAGGCTAGAGATGCAAGACGAGTTGATCATCGTGTTTCATGCATCATTGATGCGGCTCCAATCAGAAGTGATGTCCCAAATCTCAACCATGATACACATGCCCCTGTCACTACTCAGATAAAGATTGGTTCTATTCCAATCACTTTGGTCGTTACACCACATGAGGTTCCAACAAGGCCCGAAGCCCGGTCCCTCAAGTCCCCACAACAAGTATATCTGCAATCATCGACAGCTAACATAGCTTCCAAACCTCAGATAGTCAAGTTCACCTCAACCTCTGACAGCTCATCTGGCCGGGAGGACGAAGTTGTTAAAGTGCACCATCAACAATGTCTATCAGGGGTCAACAAAACAGCCTCTACAACTGGAAAGTCCAAGAAAACACGTATACCAGTGGGGGCATTCCAAGTACACAAATCACAGGGGGCATTTCAAGCTAATGTACCACAGGGGACCTTCCCAGACTCTTCAGTAGAATCAAGACCATATATGGTCCCTGTTGTTAGTCCAAATACTCAAGAAATGTTTAAGACAAATAACGGCACAAAGCCTGAGACCATGTCAGTTATGGTCACAAATGCATCGACGATAGAAGAGCAGCTAGAAGAAATGAAGATGATGCTAGCTGAAAAAGATGCTCAAATAGCGGCACTGACTTCTCAGTTAGCCGCTATAGCTAACATTGGCAATCACAAAAATGATGAAAAAGGTGATCGTGAAAAGAAAATAGGAGGGCATGGTTCCACAATCGCAAGTCTTGAAGACATAAAGACACTAATTGCAGAAGGAATCCGTGAAGTATACACGACCTCAAATCCACAGTTCTCTGGGTACTTGAAACCCTACCCTGCTCATTATGATGCATTACCATTCCCTAAGGGCTATCAGAAGACATCCATTCTCATTGAAGACATCCAGGCTACCTTGAAAGGCTTGTGCAGCAAGTGCAGGTAAACTATGCGCGACGTACTTGCAACAGAGCAACGCATAGATTAGCTAGCATTGGTTTTGAATCTGAACAATGTATGCTTTGGGTAAACACTACTCCAGACTGTATTTGGGATTTGGTCCAAAGGGAGATTCCCACTCCTACTTAATCTATTAAAGCTCTGATTCTTTTGCCTTCAAAAAAATAAAAAGATGTTCTTTAATTCCTAAACACTGTGGGAGCATACCATCGTAAGTTTCTTTTCATACATTTGCTTTATTCCATAATTGCAATTTCAAAAAATAAAACAAAAGAGTACAACGTAATTGCTATCTATATTTGGCTCAAAAGGACAATTGGTAACTACATGCAACCCATGGACTTTTTCTAAGAAATCAATAATGTACTCAAAATTTGCCATGGTAAATGATTTTTTTTCTTCGGTTACACTGCGATTGAATCAATTTGAACAGTCACTGCAAAATCCTTAAAATGATAGGACAAAATACCAAAAAAAAGTAGGGAAACAAAAAAACTAATCTCATCATATGGGTATCATCGTTCTCAACGGGGACACGCTGCTTATACATAACTAGAGCGTTTTATATGCTGGATATGATAGGTTTGGATTCTCTGAAGGGTGGTTCTAGTTGGACCTCTAAATTTGTTATTTGGACCTCCCATACTTAGTATACCTCTAATTTACTTTTTAAAATACTTGAAAAGCTAAGTAGACCTCTTTATTTTTACTAAAATACCCTTGAACATGAGATATAACAATCTGTTACTCTACTTTTTATCTCTATCTTCAATCACGAGAAGAAGAATGAATCAAAATCACATGATATTGCTCTCTTATGAATATGTCTCTCCTCCACCAAAATTAATCAGAGGTTCTCGATCTTGATATGTTGCAAGAATCATTTTTGAATCTGCTAAAAGAAGGATTTCAAGGGTTTTGGGTTGGAAGATCAAGTAATAATTATATCATAATATTCAATGAATTTAGTTTAAGAAAATTCCAAATCAGATTGTTTTGAATTTATTTTTGTATTAAATGATAGGCCATGTATAGAAATTATTATTTTAGGTAAATTATAGAACTATATGGTAATATAAGGAAATTCTGGAAGAAATAAAAAGGTGTTCATGGGAAAACCTAATTTGTGTTTAGCCCAAACTCTAGGTTACTTGACCTAGTGGTAATAGGATTTAATTAGAAGGATCTAGAATCCTAATAGTATAATTACTTTCCTTGTATGATTGAGATTCTATGCATTGTAATCCTCTATACAAAGAGGCCCCTATTATCAATGAGAATACACAGCGATTATCTCTCAATTTCTGATTCCCTAGAACACGTTATCAGCACGAAGCCCTAACCTGAAATCCTAAATTCGTAGCCTTCAAATCCCAGAAACCACCGCCGCCCACCTTGAAGATCTCTACTTTAGGAATCCAGAACCGGCGGCCCCACCCCCAGAACCGGCCGGCAAACCACTGGACCGACCACCGGAAGTAGCAAAAGTTCTCCTGCCCGGTTCAAAGCCTTCCTCACCACCTCCTGCAGCCATACTCGACCCCCTGCAGCATCTCCACCCCAGAAACCCGGAACCGGAAATTTCACCAACTGAACCGGCCTAAATTCAACTAAACCGGCCACCGGAATCTTTCTAACCTGAACCGGCAGAAAGAAAGAAAAAAAAAAAAAGGGAGGAGATCCTGTGCAGCCCAAGCCCACCTGCTGCAGCCCAAAAGTTGAGCCCACGTGCAGCAGACCCCAGCCAAGCCGCCAAGCCGCCGAGCCGCCAAGCTGCAAACAGCTCTGCCACATCAGCACCTCCGGTCAACGATCAGTCAACGCCGGTCAATACTTTCCTGTGACTTTTCTGGCCAACTTTCCGGTCAAGTTTTCCGGCCATTTTTTAAGGTAATTTTTTCTAAAAGTTCCCGTTTTTGAAGTTTTTTTTTTAATTTCTTATTTTTTGGGGACTTCCAAAATCCCTTCTCCTACATAGGGGAGACCGAAAGCCGAACTGTGGGGGTTCGTGCTCACTCCAAGTTTGGAGCTTGTAGAGTCCTCCAAACTTAGAGTTTGTTGAGAAGAAAACGATCGACCACATACATCGTTGTTTCGATCTAATCCAAAACCCCTCTTGGAATTGGATTTTCTTGGAAGCAACTACGCTCAGAAAATTCCTAATTTCTTGGAAGCGACTACGCTCAGAAATTTAATAAGTTTTTCGTGGTAGCCATTTTCTCTCCGAAACTAACCCTAATCTTGTGTTGTTTTTCAGGATGAGTTAGCTGAACAAGTTGAAATTTGTTCCATTCGAGACAACTGGCGCAGGATACCATAGTTGGGTCCGAGATGTGTGCCAACATCTTAAGGCTGGTGGACTTCTGGAAGCCATCCAAGAGCCTAGTCAGAACGTACTCTCCACTGAGTAAGCTATTGCTTTTGAAGCAAAACAAGCTAAAGCCATAATTCTCATGAAAGCTATGGGTCGAACTTGAGCAGCGATTTGGCAATGTTCGTGACTCCCTGCTTCCTGATTTAGAAGTGCGATGGCATAGCCTCCGCTTTTGTGATTTCAAGTCTGTGCTTGATTATAACTCGGAAGCTCTTCGTATCAAGTCTCTGATGGAGTTTTGTGGCCAAGCCATAACTGATACGATGTTGATCGAGAAGACTCTCTCCACCTTCCCCGTCTCTACACTGATGATTTCAAAGAATTATCGGATTGATGTAAATGCAGGACGCATCACAAGGTTTCATGAGCTCATTGGCGCCATGAACGTAGCTTAAAAGCACGACAATATTCTTGTGAAGAACTATAATTCTAGACCCGTGGGAACTAAACTTATTTCGGAGTCTAACTATAGTCACGCCCCCAATGGAGAACGCAAGGAGCGAAACCCTAAGAGTAGGGACAATTCTGGACATTCTAGTCCATATGTTTGCCCTAAAGAGGAAGGAAATTGCCTAGAGAGGCGTGCACGGAACCATGGAGGTCAACGTGTGAAGAGAGAGAGAGGCAGAGCCTCCGACCATGGTGGTAACGCCACCAAGAGTATAGGTCGTCCAAATCGCGCCCCAATGGCGCCTCGATCAAGGGAGCCTGACCATAATGATGTTTGTTTTCGATGTGGATCAACTGAACATTGGGCCAAAACATGTACAGCACCCCAGAATGTTGCAAACGCATACAAGACGTATCGTGAAGCAAGGGTAGCAAATTACATGGCACAAGAAGATCAAGATGGCGATCTAGATCTAAGGGTGGAAGACTACAAGGATCAAGACCTAGAAACTGGCGATTGTGATTAAGTCTTTTTATTTTCCAAGAGATGTAGGCGATTGCCATATTACTTTTTATTGGATTAGATTTTCTTTGATCATAGAAACAATGATGTATTCCGTTGGCTTATGAATAAAATTTTGAGTTCTTTTCATTATGACTCAATTTTGATTCTGAGCATATTACTTTGTGACTACGATGACTGGGCCATCAATATTAATTCAAGGACATGGAATAGCCCAAGTTCCACTTGCCAAATGGCACCTTGATTACTGCTGTCACAGAAACTCTCTACGCTCTTAAGATAAATCGTACCCTATGAATAGCCAACGAATTCCATGCGAACATGCATGTAGAGAACGGAAATGAGTTCCTTTGCATTACCTCTAATGATTACGAACACAGACGCATCTTAGAGAAGTTTATGTGTCTCTCTAGTAGATTCTATGTCACTATTCGAGCTATTAATCCAATAAAGTTATGAGAGAAGATCTCTTGGATTTAGACACATATTGGCTTTGTCACGACAGGATAGATCATCCTAATCATGATATGATGATCCGTCTACAAAAGACTACACACGGACATCATTTCTTTCAAGCGAAATGAAGCATGAATCAAAAGTTGATTCCTAGACTAAGTGTGACCGACGCTGTTGCCTAGGGCACCGCCTCCGTCCACCATCAGCCTAGGATTGGCGTAGTCCATATCCATCACGCCATGGATAGCGTCCATCATGGTGATGGCGCCCCAGGTGATGTTGCAATCACCAACTTATTTCACATAGCGTTTCGAACGCTCAGGCCTAACCAAAATACTTAATAGTTGCTTCTAAGGCCTCTCGCTCGTTTTACAAAGCCCGTTCCTTAGGGAAACTAGGACTGAGACCTTCCTATGCAAAGGATATGACAATACTCATTCTGTTCTTACAAATAATCCGTAGGAATTTTGTGGATTAATTCAACCAACTTGCAGACGCTTAAATATTTTATGATGTTGGTTGACACGCAAACACACCGGTCACGTGTTGTGCCATTGTCCACCTATAAATGCTGCTTATGCTACACTCCTAGCACATATCATATGACAACGGGCTCACTCCCCAGATCATCCTATTAAGTCAATTGGATTTGACTATGCTAGAGAGTTTACATCGAAAGACTTTCGATGGATATTGCAATGGGCTTGATGTTGGACATCATATTTCCATGTACACACCTAATTGGTCTGGCGAAAACGACTACGATGGTAGTCCGAACATTGGTAATGCTCACCAATATTCTTACATCTGCTTGGGGTGATGCAATATCGCATGCAGCTATGCTAATTCGTCTACGACCTACCGCCACTCAATGTACATATGCGTTACAGCTAGTGACTGGGTACACGTCTTTTGTACTTACGCACATTTGAGTGAGCCATTTATGTGCCAATTACGCCGCGACAGCGCTTTATGATGGGTCTTTACAGACGAATAGGCAACTACGTTGGATTTGAGACTCGAACAATCGTCCGCCACTTAATGCCCTTGCAAGGCGATCTCATTACCGCTAGATTTGTGGGTTGTCACTTTGATGAGACAGTCTTCCCGTCGTTCGGGGGAGATAAGAACACAAATGTTCAACAGGAACGATAGGAATTGTCGTGGTCTGTCCCCACTATGTCTCATCTTGATCCCTATTAAAGTGACGAGATCACAAATATGCTGCAAACATGCCTGCAAGGAAGGACGTCCCTGCGAGAGGATGTAGCGCCACCCTACACGGAGGTAGGCATGGCGCCAATGCCAAAGAGAGTGGCACTCTGGTGTTACAGGCCATGGCCCCAGCTAGGATGCGTGAAGAGGCCCGTGGATTAGAAGGATACTTTGGCACACTCCAATCCTTTTATCATCGACACTCAAAATCCGCCTCATGTGAATCTTCCAGTTTTTGGTTATCGTTGGGGGACGCCTCAACCTCAGAACCTATTCCTGAAAATATAGAGCTCTATGAAAATTACACTAGTGTACATGAGACGTGGGATAGAAACTCCACCATAATTGATGATGTAGTTGCGCATGAGTTTGTTGAGTCCGATGATATCGAACCACGCTCCATTGATGAATGAATACCAACGTAGAAAGTTTTTGGCCTAAATGGAAAGATGCGATCCAGGTTAAGATGGATTCTCTAACGAAGAGGAAGGTTTTCGAGCTAGAGATGCCAACACCTCCTAACATAAAACCTGTTGACTAATGGGTCTTCGTTAGAAAGCGTGATGAGAAAAAGAGATGGCAATCTCGCCTTATGGCGTAAGGCTTCTCACAAAACGCCTTGGAATCGACTACGATGAGACATATTATCTCGTAATGGATGTCATTGCACTCCACTACCCTGTCAGTTTGGAAGTTTCCGAATAACTGAACATGCAGCTTACAAATATGGTCACTACATATCTCTATAGGGTTCTAGATACGGAATATACATGAAGGTTCATGGCGAACTTCATTTACCCAAGTCAAGTGGCTCTAGACCATGGAGCGCGTTTACAATAAGGTTGAAACGCTCACTAAAGTGACTACTTGATTGGGAAGGGATATGCCCACACGTTTCTATGACAAGTTTCGGATTCTATCGCGGTTCATGTTAGACATGATCTCCATTAGAAGCCCTTAAAGGGTTATGGGAAACAGCTGAACACTTGAAATCCTAGTTTGAGATGAAGGATTTTGGGAAAACACGATTATGTCTCGGTTTGGAACTTGAGCATCGTATCGATAGATGTTTAGGCATTTTGACAAGGTCAAGCCTTCAAGCACCCCTATGATCGTCCGTAGTCTTGATCCTGAAAAGGATCCTCTTCGTCGAAAGGATGATGACGAAGATGTGCTAGAGGCAGAAGTGCCTTACTTAATATAATAGGCGTATTATTGTACTTATCCCAATGCACAAGACCGGACATCTCATATGTTGTGAACTTGTTAGCTAGATATAGCTCTGCGCCAACGCGACGCCATTGGATTTGTGTAAAAGATATCTTTCGATAATTGAGATGTATGAGTGATATGGGCTTGTTCTATCCCTACGAAGAGATGATGGATTCGGACCCATCACACACCAGGTACGCCGCCAACCCTGGCTTGCGACAACTATCCCCATCCCAAAACGACATGTGTTTTGGAAGGTTTTGCTGATGTTGGGTATCTCTCTGACCCACACAAAGGTCATTCCTAATCCGGTTAAGTGTTCACCATGGGAAAAGACCGTGACATCTTGGAGGTCTACAGAATAGACCCTAGTCGCTATATCTTCGAATAATGCAGAGATCATTGCTCTTCATGAAGTGGTTCATGAATGAATATGGATTGGATTCATAATTACGCATGTTCGAACAATTGTGGTTTGAAGTCTACCACAGATGAGCCTACGAGCATTTACGATAATACTGCTTGTTTTGAACAAATGAGGCAAGGCTACATCAAAAGCGATAACACCAAGCATAATCAGCAACAACAAACACTCCTCGAGATCAAAGTGAACTAGGTTCGATCTGAGGACAGTGAGGCAGACTTGTTTACTAAGTCATTGCCCAAATCCTCGTTAGAGAAACATGTGGAAAGAATTGGCTTGCGGAAATTATCTGAACTCCCATGACAGTAGTCATCAGGGGGAGACACGGACATCAGGGGGAGATGTCTACATGTTCATCTCGAAACGTGAAGGGTGTGTTGTGCTCTTTTTCCCCTTCGACCGAGGTTATTTTTATCCCACAGAGTTTTTGTTACCCGGCAAGGTTTTTAATGAGGCAACGAGAGAAGCACCGCGTTTGGGCAACACAAGGGGGAGTGTTCAAGGAAAACCTAATTTGTGTTTAGCCCAAACTCTAGGTTACTTGACCTAGTGGTAATAGGATTTAATTAGAAGGATCTAGAATCCTAATCAATGTAGAATTACTTTCCTTGTATGATTGAGATTCTATGCATTGTAATCCTCTATATAAAGAGGCCCCTATTATCAATGAGAATACACAGCAATTATCTCTCAATTTCTGATTCCCTAGAACAAAAAGCAATTTTTTTTTTCATTTTTCTCTGTTAGTCCTTGTTTGCCTTTTTATATGACTTGACAAAATCTATTAATAAATGAAAAAAGATGGAGGTCCAAATATCGAATTTGGAGGTCCAACTAGAACCACCCTTCTCTGAACGGTAGTCCTGAAAAATGGTTGGAAATATGGAAACTGCAGGTGATTAGTAAAAGGCCTAATTAACCCCTTCAATAATGTAATTTATGTTGGAGGAAAGATCCCACATTGGAAAAATGCCGAGGCCTTTTGTGATTAAAACCCAACACCTATCGGGTGGTTAAGTTGGGACAATATCGGTACAATGGTGGACCACAGGCCACGCTTGTCGCTGTTTAACATGGTATCAAAGCGGGTCTCTCTCCAATTGCGTCTCCAATTGTCTTGGGCCCGAATTTGGGTTACTTATATTGCCATCGGAAAATTCCGATTTGATTGTTACCAAGTGTCCGATGTGGGCCTTGGATTGTTATATTGGCCAAGTCTCCAATATGAGACTTGTGTCCCAATTTCCAATGTGGGAATTGGATTGTTAATTAATTTCACGTGCAGACCTAGAGCTAGGTTGCACGTGAGAGGGTGTGTTGGAGAGCAAAGATCCCACACTGGAAAAGTGACAAATAAAATATAACTTATAAGTGGGTGGATCTCACCCAATTGTACCGAGGCATTTTGTGATTAAAACCCAACACCTATCGGGTGGTTAAGTTGGAATAATATCGGTACAATGGTGGACCACAGGCCACGCTTGTCGCTATTTAACAATTTATCATTTAGGAATATTTATGAAGTTTGAGCTAGGACGTTCGGGATTTTATGAACTGGTAAGAAGGATATACGTACTGAACCAATCAACAAGCTAGAAATGAAATATCCGGCAATTAAATTTTTAACTTATGTATGCCTGAAAAGCTGAATTAGAAACGAAAACTGAAATGACTCGCAAGTACCAATATAGGCAGTTCGTCTCTTTGGCTGAAATTTATGAAGAGCCAGAAGCTGGGCAAGACAGACACATAGACGAAAAACCAAACAAAGGTACAAGACAGGAAATTGGCCCAAGCAAACAATTCTGTACAAATAAGCAATCAGGTGATAGAATATTTACTTGAATTATTATAACAAGACATGTTAGTGATTTGGTGGTTTCGTGATAGAATGAAGAAGACCTCGTTCAAACTTGTCCATCAGCCTTTCTTTCTTTATTTTCAAACTTGTCCATCAGCCTTTATTTCTTTATTCCTTTATTATTATTAATTAGACGTGTGTTGGTAGAGAACTCGTAGCGGTGGTTGATGGGGATCTTTTCCTCTTATTATTCTCACAAAATAATTGTTACGCTAGTTTGTTACGCTAGACCTCCTAAGAATCATTTCTTATAAAGAGTGTAAGATGTAGTTTGGAGTGTAAGGCCTTCAAAAGATCGAGCTAAGTTTCTAACTAAAAGAAGAAAACGGTAAAACCTGACTTGTACTGATTCCGGCAGCATTTTAGGCCAAATCACGGTGAACTAAGCTCTGAAATTTTATCAGGATGATCTATACTTATCATTGAACATTTGATATGAAGAAGTCAAAGGCTAATTTCGAAGTCTCAGTAGAGATTCAATTGAAGGAATTTTTGGAGATGTATCCTAGTCAAAACATGGCAGTTTGGCCTACAACCTTCTTTGGGTGCATTTCTTGTGCATTTTTGGAAGGTCAATGATGCTAAATTGTCAAAGAAGAGCCCTAGAAGAATCCTACAATATTATGGAAAAATTAGTCCGTCATATTATCCTTTGGATAACAAGCATCTCTATGCACCTTCACTCCTTTGGTGACTTAAAACCACCCCAATACTCTTCATTTTCATGTTTTCCAAGCACAATAAAGAGAGCTAGCTACTTTTCTCTTCTCCCTTAGCCATATTTTTCTACTCTACTTGTAAAACCATATATTCATGCTCACAATCATATGCACATAGGCTCGACAACATTCATACAAGGATCAAGGCTTACCTTCAGCAATTACCGGCATGCATTCCATCTTCTACAGCTGCAAATAACACTAACTGTCAGTAGCGTTAAATCACACTAACTGTCCAAAACTCTTTGAATTTATAGAAAACTCTGCAAAGGTCAATTTGGTAATTTACTCATTAACATAAATTAATTCAAAAATGAAAGGTAATTGCCCATGGGCTTGGCCTTTCTGCATGGGTAAGCTACAGTACCGCAAGGGATATGAAAAAAAACAGGTATGCTAGTGGTAAAATCTAGGCTAAAATTATACCTAGTGGTAATTTGCTATAATTTTTAATGAAACTGTAGAATGCATGGGGGACATTGTGCCTAAACCCAAAAATATAATAAGCATTGAGAGAGCATCTCGAGATAATAACAGGAGCCTCTAGTAAATATATGTATTCTAACAAGCACTAATTAGTAAATAGTGCACTACTGACAACTCTATTTGCTTTACTATTGTGGCGACACACCAAAAAGAAGAAGCGCAGTTCATATGATTAAAAAAAAAATCTGCCAATAGCACGCTTTATTCAATCATATCATTATTGAATATTGATAAAATAATAAAAATATTTGACAGAAAATTAATAGGCAATCAGTGGAGAAGCTGAAACTCTTCTAACTCTTTCAAAAAGTCTCAATTGTCCAATATAAGTAGAACAGCACTCTAAAGTCTTAATATGATCACTCTAACATTTTAAATTATAATGATAGTGAAAAAAATCCACGGTTGATCCTCATAATTATAAAATTAGTAACTTGCTTGCAAGGGAAAATCAAATACTACGTATCCGACTAATGAAATTAAATAGCAACCGAGACACTAAGACAAGTATGTACGTCTTCTAGAGGAAAAAAAAAAACTCGTATATACGTGAACTAATTTGATCATTTGACCGCAAATCCTTCATAATACCCGAAAAAATTAACAAGGAAAAGAAACTGACCACATCATACGGTCTTCATCGGGGTACCTGCTTTTTAGACATATATGTTGGGTATGATAGGACTTTCTGTACGCTAGTCTTGAGAAATTTTTGAAAATATGGAAACTGCAGGTGATTGATAGGCTGAACCTTGATATGTGTATCATATATAGTGATATCAGTTTAGTTAATTAGCATATATTTCATAAAGAATCCTGCGCGTGTGAAGTTAATATATATATATATACACACACACAAGTGCGGATGTCGACGCTGTAGCTCTGCTCAGAACAAAACGGTGCTGCACCTCTTGCCAGACGGAGGCTAGGGGTCTAACGACCAGTCTGCTGTCATGTGGAGTCGCCGGCGACGAGGTTGCAGCCCTACCCAAAACCTTGCAATTCCAAGTGAGGTCGCTGCCCAGAATCCTTTAACCTCGATCGTTGCCCAGAATGTAGAATCGCTGTAAATCTGTATGTAATGAGGATTTTATTTACTTAAGATATCCTATAATTATGGAAACATTGTTTCTTATTGGAGTTAGACTACTCATTTGTACTTATATATATACTCGGCCCTTTGTGGGATGAATAGAATCATTAAATTAACCCTGAAGTGAAATATTCTTTTCTACTTGGTATCAAACCAGGTTCAATCCTTTGAACTTGCATTGCATTCTTTGGATCCTGAATCCCAAAAAAACCACAAACAGCTGCGTACCACCACCATTGAAATCAAACCATCCCTAAATTTCAAACCACCATCACCCTACCTTTTAAAAAAAAAATATTCAGATCCATCTTGAAACCCTAGAAAACCCAATCCTGCAAAAATCCTGAATTCCTCAATGGCCGAACCTGTAATTAATGGCGAACAGTCAAATCCCGAGAAGGTAATGGTGCGATCCTTACAAGTCATCCATCACCACTACACCACCCAACAAGACAACTCTACGTCTTCAACAAGTATTGTCTAGAATGAATCCAACTACACCATATGGGCTCCTCTGATGCGGATGTGCATTGGAGCACGAGGGAAGGTTGGTTATCTGACCGGAGTAAAGGCTGAACCCACCATGAATTCTGTAGAGTATAAAAAGCTTGGGCCACGGACAATGAAAAGGTGAAAAGTTGGCTCATTGACTCCATGAAGTCCTCTCTTATGAACTTGTATATTCGTCTTCCTACTGCAAAAGATATTTGGGAAGCTGTAGAGCAAACTTTTTATGATGATTCTGATGAAACCAGGATCTTTGAATTGAACAAGAAGTGTTTTGAAGTAAAGCAAAATGGAGGGCCCATTCCTACCTACTATAATGAGTTAGTGGCGATGTTCCAGGAGATTGATCAAAGGGTGGTCTCAAAGAATGATAATGTTGCAGCTGTAGTTCAAGAGACCTCAGCGATATCCCGGATGCGTGTTCACATGTTTTTAAGTGGACTTGACCCAGAGTATGATCAGGTGTGTGGAGAAATCATGTGCAAGGAACCTAAATTCTCTTCGGAACAGAGCAATGCTTACATTCGCAAGGTGCAATCAGAGAAACAGGCTATGGGGCATTCGATACCTACCGAATCTTCTGTTATGGTTGTCCAATGCAAACCAGGTCCTCCTCTAGGCTTCTTAGGTCCTTCTCCACATCGTCCTCTAGGTAAGCCAAATCCATATGCAAACAGAAAGTGCATTATTTGTGGGGAATTTGGTCATAGCAAGGAGCGGTGCTATGAAGTGATTGGTTACTCTGATTGGTGGGACTTCACCAAGAAACCGTGAAAGAATCTGGGCAAGGCCGCCATTGCTACTATAGAGGAAGAGCATCTAGGCATTGCCTTCGCTAATGTAGCGTAATCTGGTATGAAGGGTAAGGTTTCTTTGAATAATACATGGATAATTGATACAGGTGCATCTGATCATATGATCAATGACCCTAATCTTGTGAAACACCTTAGACATTCCCCTCAAAATGTTGTCTCTACTGCTGATGGTACTCCAACTCTGGTCACCGGAGAAGGTTCTATTACTTTATCTGATACCTTAACCCTTGAATCTGTCTTAATTGTTCCATCACTAGCTTATAATCTCCTGTCTGTTGGTCAAATTATTTTAGCTCTTGCATGTATTGTGATCTTTGATCCTTCTTTCTGTGTGTTTCAGGATATTCTTACTTGGTGGATTCTTGGTTATGGTGTTAGAAATGGGAAAATATACTATTGGATCTGATAGAGACTGGAGAGAACTAGAAGCATCTTTTGGGGCAAGCTAATCAAATCAATGGGGTAGAGAATGCAAAGGAAGATGTATGGTTATGGCATTGCTGTTTAGGTCATCTATCTTTTAGTTATCTTAAGAAGCTGCAACCTCATTTGTTTTCTGTTGTCAGTGATTTGGATTTCCATTGTGACATTTGTGAATTGACCAAGAGCCACCATGTTTCATATTCACCAAGTCTTAATAAAAATCATGTTCCTTTTATGAAAATTCACTTTGATGTCTGGGGTCACTACTACAAATACTGCCTATAAGGACACCCTCCAAGGACATCTTTTAGTTGTAGTGTCTAAAAATCCTTTTAAGGACGAGCGGGAAAAAAAACAGGGCAACAGAAGCCCTTTTTTGGCCAAAATTAAACTTTCCCACACAAAGGCGCCCTTTTTTTGGGGCCAAATGTTAAACTCCCTCTCCCTTTCCCTCTCTCTCTCTCTCTCTCTCTCTCTCTCTCTCTCTCTCTCTCTCTCTCTCTCTCTCTCTCTCTCTCTCTCTCTCTCTCTCTCTCTCTCTCTCCCCCTCGTTTCTCTCATCTGCCCACTCCTCATGTCGAATAACCAAATTGTGGAGCTCAGATTCTTTAGCTCTGAGCAAAAAAAATTCACTTACCACGAATGGGTAATTTTCTCTCCTTTCAATCTGACTATGGCTTTTTCATTATGCTTTTTCCCAAACAGAAAATTTGGGAGATTTATCGGAGCTGACATTCTCTCTCTCTCTCTCTCTCTCTCTCTCTCTCTCTCTGTGTTGATTAAAACAGCCGTCGATCTATCTCTGTTAGGTTTTCCAGTCCTTCAATTCCAGTCAAAATTTAGTTGTGTGTGGGTGTAAATTCCATTTAGGGATTTGAGGAGGAGTTGTTGGAGAAGGAGGTGACGAAGGCGGCGGAGTCGCTGTCGTCTCGCACACTTAACCCCACGAACCCAACACACCCATTTATCCAGAACGCACTCAACTCCTCCGTCGTCCATTCTAAGACCGGTGTGTCTTTTCTGTCAGTCTTGGCTGGGACTCGGCGATTTCTGGGATTTGGGTTGATTCCTCTCTTATGGCAGTCCCTCATTCTTAAGGTTTTGTTTGCCCAGATACCTTCGCCTCTTTGTCTGTTTATTTTTTGATGTTATATCATTCTGAAGAACAACTATACACTAGTTTATACTAGCTCCATTTTCTCTTTTTGTTTAGTTTATAGTTGAGAGGAAGATAAAAAATACATCTATATTCCAGATAGTTTGCATCTCAGTGATTCTTTGATAAGTAATGTGGCTTGATGTTTTGCTATTTTGTTTATTATTTTGCTAAAGTGCTTTGTCCTTGAGGGCATGATATCTGATCTAGCAAAACAAGGAAATACAGTCCTGATTCCTGAACCATGTCCTTCCAGCTTCACAATTGGCAAATGGTAATGGGATCCAGTAAAACAAGGAAACACATTCCTGAACACTGCTGTTTATGCATATGGTATCATATTTCTCTTATCTCCTTCTAAATTTTGTTTCTTTTTGTTGTTGAATTTTTCAAAGTTGTATAGGATAAGCTACACTATCAGCTCAGTCACTCAGTGTGCACATTGGAACATGAGATTTGAAAACTAAAGGTCTTTATTTGTAGTTTTACCTTGATGGATTTTTGCATGGGAAGAAAGATAAGTTCTTACTTAACAGTATCGCTTGTTACATGTTTATTAACATGTGTTATTTACCATGTTTCAAATTCATCATCTGTGAAGGTTAGCACATCCATGATGGCTGCCTTCCAATGCACATCAGATTTGAGGCTCAAAATGTGGAAGAATTTTTTTGGTTGAACTTTAGTTACCTAGAGCTTGTCAGATTAGATTCTCTAATTGGGATTTTTATGTGTAGGGTCTCTCCGTTGGACTACTAAGACAAGCTACATATACCATAGCTCATCTTGGATCATTCAGGTGAGTGTTTTTCAGCATTCCGAACTCGAGTCAGATTGCATTCTGCTACTTTATAGAATTTAGATTTGTTTATTTAAAGCTTTGTTATGGTCACTCCCATTTTCTGAATCTTGTTAAGTAAGTTTATCCTGTGATACCATATCCTCTGCCGCTTAACTCTTGTAACCATTAGTTCCGTCAATTGCATTCTGATGTGATTTTAATCTATTTACCTACTTGGGTGACATTAATGAACATCACCTTCATTGCAGGTTGATGTTTTCACCGACTCTTCCGGAGCATGTGCTGCTTTTATTTCTAATATGGACGACAATAATGACAAAAGAGTAGTATTTCGTTATGTGTCATATCATCTACCAGCATGGTCAGTTAGCATACTGGCTGACTACAAGACTGTAGTATTTAACATAGCAAAGGTAGATACTCAGTTTCTTGAGCCTGCATTCTTCCAAACATTCTGAATCCCAATCTCCTTCCCGCCAAGATATTTTATTTCAAATTGTTAAGATGTTTTGCGTATCTTATACATACATATGAATGCATACATGTCTGTCTTTATAGATGTGTGTGTGTGTGTGTGTGTACATATATATGTAGAGTTGTAGACAGTCTGCTTCTTAGACAAGCCGCATTCGAACTCTGAAGCCCCAAGTTTTTGTTGTGTAACACTTTGGTAGAGAGTTTGAATTAGAACTCTCTTGCACTGGGGTCTACAATTTACAGTACTTCATCATGAATTTTTGTTTTTTTTTTGGTAATTTGTGCTTTTACAAGTAATCTGCAGATAAAATACTGGTGAAATAGTTATGAGAAATGCCATATGCTTATCCTTAATTTTGATTTATTATTTTGCTCAAGTAGGATTTATAGTTGAATATAAAATTTTCCAACAAGTAGCATCCCAAACTTCTGTAGTTGAGATGGCATCTGAAACTAAAGGCATGAAAGGTCTTAAGTGGGAGGTATTTGTGGAGAAAGCTGGGATCTGGGGTGAAGCTGACTTTGGATTTGTAGATCACATCAATACCACAAAAGTTACCACTACCTGTGGTATACAACTAAGGTTTGTCTTTCCTCATGATGCATTAATTTCTTAAAAAGCAGGATTCTAGGGACATCCACCGACTTGGTTTTTGAATGGTAACTTTACACCAATATAAAATTGCCTAGACTTCTAAAAATTAGAATTGTATGTTTCCACTAGGCACACATGATGGGCACATTTTAAATTTCCCTCTGAAATTGCAAAATAAGTAGTTTAAATTTCCTCCTCCTTTGCCACCTTACTAGTACCCTGTTCATTAACCTTTATATGAATATCGAGGGGTGTTAATTAGCCTCCAGAGTAGTTGTGTTTTAATATTACTAGTTAAGGGACTTATTTCCTTGCAAGGTTGAATACCACTAAACACTATTTCAAAGACAAACTAATATCAGAATAGGCAAGGGAAATCTCTCAAGGACAGAAACATTGTAGCTTTATTTTTTCTTGACTTTGAGGTGGCTGTTCATTTTGAATCGATGGACATGTGAAAAAAAAAAAAAAAAACATTGCATGGGTTTCATATAATTTACTTTGATATTATCTTTGGAGCTTTATATTTTATCTGACTACCTTTGCTTGTTGTTTTTCGCTCTCAATCAATTTGCTCATTAAAAGCAAAGTAATCTCTTTGACTCCTAATATTCCCTAATGGCAGCATATTTGTTGATGAAAATGAAGAGTTCTTAAAGAAAGGAAGCTCACCAGTACTTCTAATTGAATCAAAAGGCTATGCTCTCCATGCTTTTGTCAATGATGAACTTCAAGGTTATTTTCTCATTTAAAAGAGTTATGGTTTAGTACTTCATTTCTTGGTTATGTTCGGTTGACTATTCATATGGAAAATTTATGCAGATTTACTTCTTCTGTGTAAATTTTCTTCTTCAACACTGCTAGATATAAGCTTATGTCCTAAAGTTAACTAGTGGCTATTTTTGTGTAGAAAATGTGGTTTCTATATTGAGCAGAGGAAGATGAAATCGGATCGGAAAGAGGTAAGTAACCTAAACGCTGATACCATGTAGAAAATGTGGTTTCTATATTGATTCAATCGAATTACAATGTACAATTATATAGCTAAGGTAATTTGACCGTTATGCTACTGTTACAATAAGTTATAAACAGTATTCAATGGTATAAATACAAAGAATCAAAACTGATGTTCAGCTTTGATTTCATGGATCTTCAGTTACACAAATCTCTCTAACATTTTGAGACATGCGTTTCCAGCTAGCATGTATATACATATTATAGCTGGCTCTTTAGCAGTCAATTCTTTATCTTTTTTGCCCTAATGCTACATTTTTAATGACTTGGTGCTCGTTTCTTTGTACTCTTAAAATGCTGGATGATGAACTTCATGGTTATTTTCTTATTTAAAAGAGTTATGGTTTAGTATTTCATTTCTTGGTTATGTTCGGTTGAGTATTCATATGGCAAATTTATGCAGATTTACTTCTGTGTAAATTTTCTTCTTCAACACTGCTAGATATAAGCTTATGTCCCCAAGTTAACTTGTGGCTATTTTTGAGACATGCGTTTCCTGGCATGTATATACATATTATAGCTGGATCTTTAGCAGTCAATTCTTTATCTTTTTTGCCCTAATGCTACATTTTCAATGACTTAATGCTCGTTTCTTTGTACTCTTAGAATGCTGGTTCATTTTATTTGTGGGTAGGGGCAGGATTAACTAGTACAGTTGATTTGTCTGCACATAATTGTACCTACAAGGTATTCTCTCTCTCTCTCTCTCTCTCTCTCTCTCTCCGCCTTTATTTATTTTTTTCTTTTTATACTTTTGCTCATGGAAAACAAGAGAACTTTGAATACATCACTACCCAATGGCAACCAGTTTAAAATGTTACACTATTTGAAATACAGTGAACTTTAACTCGAAACTTTCATTTTGAATGCTGGAGCTGCCTCTAATGAACCCTGAGCTCTTCCTTACAGTGGGCATCAAACCACCCAAGGCATGTTTTATATAGTATTGCTGACTTCATACTATTAGTGACATATTATTAATTCTGATTTGAAATGTTTCAAACCACTGGCAATCAAACCACCCTGGGCATGTTTCATACTATTGCTGATTTGAAATTTAACATTATAACCTATTGTTATTGATTTTGCTTTCTCAATTCTTTATGTATAGGTGTAACTACCATTTACTTCTATGTTCCCAATTCTTAGAGAGGAATAACTTGAGGATTCTTGTGGTCTTTGATAATATTATACGGCTATTAGGTACATAACACATTCTAGCAGTTATCTAATTGTATGTTTTCTGGGTTGTTTATTTAGGATATTATTTGGCAAGGAGATATAATGTCACGCCCCTGATTTTTACAACAATAAAAATCGATATATATAATCCCATAATTATACATGCGTGAATATTCAGTCATCAATACAAATACCTGGAACATCTTTCCCTTAAAACAAGTACTTACTGATACACTGAATCATCCAAGATAACATACACTCGCTCCACAGAGTTATATATTATACAAATTTACGAATTTAATTGTCATCACAATAAAACGTAAATGCTCCTCAGAGCTTACTGCATAGCGGAAGTCATATATTGGCAAAGCCAACAAAAATTGCTTCCTACCCGTTCTGCTGCCAACAAGCTCCTTCAGCTTCAGCCACGATTTTCCTGACCTGCAGGATTAGCCCCTACACCATTCACAATGGTGCACCGGGGTTGCCAAACAACAAACCCGGTAAGCTTCTTCAAGCTCGTATGAGTAACTCATGAACATCAATCAACAACTCACATCAATCTACTTAAGGAAACATGCAGCCATGAATCCTTCTAACATTCAATATCCTTTCCACAGAAAGGACAACATGAGTCACCGCTATGACCATGTCCTATTTGCTAACTTAACCATCAAGTAGCAATTCAAGTCTCATCTAGACAATTAAAGAAGAATGCCATCTGAACTCTCCTTTAAGCTGCGTACCTATGAGTCTCAAGCAACCTCGACCGTTACTCCCATAAGCTATCATGGCAGATAAACTAGAACTCTATTGAAATTGTAATCACTCGTCCTAACCAGGACGTGATTACCTATTTCCTGCCTTGATCACCATCTGTGATCTATCACCATCTGTGATCTGTCACCATCTGTGACATATGATTTCAGACTCCGTCTAGTCAGGAAATCCACATCAAGGTTGCCATCTGCAACCTGTCACCATCTGTGACCTATAATCTTTAGACCCCATCTGGTCTCAGCTCAACCATTGATCACCATCTGTCACCGTCTGTGACTCATGATCTTCAGACCCCATCTGGTCATGATGTCAAACATCAAGGTTACCGTCTGCAACCTGTTACTATCTATGATTTATCACCATCTGTGACATAAGATCTTCTTAGACCCTATCTGGTCTTAAGGTCAACGTTAAGTAAGTCACATCTGACCTAAAAACGTTACAACTATCTAATTTCGGCTTTCCTTATCTCTGCTCACCATCTGTGACGCATGATCTTCAGACCTCATCTGGTCACGAAATCAAACATCAAGGTTACCGTCTGCAACCTGTCACTATCTGTGATCTATCACCATCTGTGACATAAGATCTTCTTAGACCCTATCTGGTCTTAAGGTCAACGTTAAGTAAGTCACATCTGACCTAAAAACGTTACAACTATCTAATTTCGGCTTTCCTTATCTCTGCTCACCATCTGTGACGCATGATCTTCAGACCTCATCTGGTAACGAAATCAAACATCAAGGTTACCGTCTGCAACCTGTCACTATCTGTGATCTATCACCATCTGTGACATAAGATCTTCTTAGACCCTATCTGGTCTTAAGGTCAACGTTAAGTAAGTCACATCTGACCTAAAAATGTTACAACTATCTAATTTCGGCTTTCCTTATCTCTGCTCACCATCTGTGACGCATGATCTTCAGACCTCATCTGGTCACCAAATCAAACATCAAGGTTACCGTCTGCAACCTGTCACTATCTGTGATCTATCACCATCTGTGACATAAGATCTTCTTAGACCCTATCTGGTCTTAAGGTCAACGTTAAGTAAGTCACATCTGACCTAAAAACGTTACAACTATCTAATTTCGGCTTTCCTGATCCTTGCTCACCATCTGTGACCCTTGGTACAAAGACCAATACATCTAAAATGAGTCACGCTTGACTCAAAATGTAGCATCAAGCTCAATACTTTTCAAACAATAGAAAACATCTTTTTCTATAATATCGTTTCCTGAAAAGTCGCATTCAACAATAATATGAACACCATCATGCATATTATTATTCATCACAATCATTCACAAGGATATATATATTTCATCTAAATATATATATGTAGTCATTCGCTCAGGAATGCCTACTAATACCAACTATAGTTTGCAGTTAAATAATTAACGCCAAAACAATAATGGTACTTATGTTCATAAAGGTCCTTGTGAGATTTACTCACCTTGAACTCCTGCTGCGTCTTCAATACAGAACCGAACCAAAACTATCACCAACCACTCGTCTGAATACTTCGTCAAGTACCTAATCACATATGGTTCCAACTTAGTAATGATTCACATTTGATTTAAGTTCGAAACCCTGTTTTTGAACTAAAATCCCCAAAGTGGTGCCAATCGAGGCAAAACCACATCCGAGACCTCCCAAAGCCTTTGGAATACGTCCACGATCGATGTGACCAAACCACAAGTCGATCGAACGCTCGTATCTTCACGGATCGAATAAATTCACCGATATGAAACGGCAAAAATCATAACAAATCGATACGAACACCAAAATTTGCATATTATATATCGAAACGCTCGTATCGACGAGTAAAAGACATATAATACCAGAAACAGTCCCTTACATGGCCGGAACACCGCAGGAACGCCGCCACAGACGGTGGCGCACCGCTGCCGGCCAAAACTCAAAATCTCACAAAACTCCCAACATCAAAAAGCTTCATCTAAGCATGCTTGTGAACTTTCATAACTGGATCGAAGTCAGAAAACAAGCTTAAGGGATCGAAAACTACCTCACAAGCCGTGAACAGTGATCCAATCCGAGTTGATCAAATTTTCACGTAAACCGGTCGAAAAAAACACCAAGGATCGACCAGGGAGCTTGTTCTGAGTCCAACCAAGAAAAATCGAAGCCGTGCCGACGTCGGAACTGTGTTTTCCGGTCGGGTCCGATTTCTCCAATCTGCACCGCCTTGAACTGCCACCGAGACGGAGAATCGCCGTAAGAGAACACCAGAAGGACGACCAGACGAAGGAGGCGACCCTGCTGGCCAAGTTTCACAGCCGGAGACCGCCGCAGTCGGCCGGAAAAGTCGGGTCGGATCTGCCGGGTTCGGGTCGGGTCAGGCGGAAAACTTCGATACTGAGGGAGCTCGACGCGCTCTACAACTTTCGTGAAGGAAATTTTCCGAGAGTCCCAACATATAAAAAGTCAAACTTCACACGACCCCTAAACTGTGAAATTCAATTATTTATACGTACGAAAATCATTCCACTCCATACAAAATCTACGAATAAAGCATAATAACAATTATTCGTACAACTAGTCCATTATTAATTACCAAAATTACATAATGAAAATCCAGGTCATCACATATAAGTGGAGTTAATGCAGTGTTGCAGTTATTCATGGTTGATATCCAATCAGAAGATTAGTATTCATTAATTTATTTTTTCTAGTTCATTTTGTAGTCACTTCAGAGAAGATTATAGAGTATTCATTAAGTTATTTTTTTTCTAGTTCATTTTGTAGTCACTGCGGACTTATTTTGTTTGTATATTAATGTATTTTAGTGAGTAATATAGTCCTTTTGGTGGTTTTCAGATGCTTTGGATATTTTTTTTTGGATAGTTTTCAACTTTTAAGGACACATATTATGAGTCCTTACAAGCAAAGGATGACATATGAGAATGTAATTTTTGTGTCCTCATATTGATTTAAGGACTCCATTTTCAAATCTTTGAGGACACAATTTCTGTGTTCTTGTATAAAATAGAGGACACATTTGAGTGTGTTGCTTTTGTGTCCTCTAATAGATTTAAGGACTCATTTTCAGAGCTTTTAGGACACAATTTGTGTGTCCTCATACAGAAAAGAGGACACTTATTTGATAATATAAGGATGCAATTTAGGTGTCCTCTTATACATTTAAGGACACCACGTACACAACTATTAGGACACATAAAATGTGTCCTCGTATAGATAAGAGGACACATTTTCGGTGTCCTTATTTGGGACTTACAATGACACCCGGATAGAGGACACATTTTTTACGTGTCCTTGTATGTATTTAAGGACACGGTTTAGGTGTCCTTAAATCATGTTATTGTACTAGTGGGTCCTGCGAAAATTTCTTCTTTTTTCTGGAGCTCGATATTATGTAAAGTTTATTGATGATTATACTGGCATGACATGGGTATCATTACTAAAGAATAAGAGTGATGTATTTGGGATGTTTACCAAATTTCACAAAATGGTGGCAACTCAATATCAAAAATCCATCAGAGTGTTTCAGTTTGACAATGGTGGAAAGTTTGTGAATGGCCCTATGATTGAGTTCTGCTAGTCACATGGAATTCGTCATCAAACCTCTAATTCTTATACTCCTCAATAGAATGGTTTAGCAACAGGTAGTTGATGGAAGTTGTTCGTGCTTCCTTATTTGGCATGAATATACCTCGGTCCTATATGGGAGAAGCAGTGAAATTAGCAGCATATCTCATCAACCGTGCTCCTTCATGGGTAATTGAGTTTCAGGATCTTTATCAAAAGCTTTATACATTTTTAACCATCCCCTCTATGCCTAATTTGGAGCCAAGAGTGTTTGGGTGTACAGCTTATGTCCACATATCAAAGCCACAACGGACCAAACTTGATCCCCTACAAAGAAGTGTATTTTTTTGGGTTATGCAGAGTTTCAAAATGGCTACAGATGTTATGATCCGTTCACCAATACAGTATATATATTTGTTGATGTCTCATTATGTGAATCTGAGCCATATTACTTAGGGGGAGCTTCTCAGTCTTCCCTGCAGGGGGAGAGAGGTTGTGAAGGGAATTCTCGTTCTATTATTGATTTTGATGTCTTTGAAGACTTGACTTGAATCATATACTCTCGCAAGCGTACGAATCGTGTCAAGTAAGGGAAGTATTAAAACCTTGATTATAGTACCTTGGGGATTAGGTGTTGGACCTGACTGAGGTAATTGGCGCTATGACAACTCAAATGCATACAATGAAAAATAAAAATAAAATAAAGTAAAATAATATTTACAAGGCACCAAGCCTTGGCAATGCTCGGTTTAACTCACACTAATCCTAATCAAAGCCACTATCTTGTAACCCAAATGAGTTATGCACAATGGAAGGTAGAATTTTGTTTTGGAGTTTTGAATTAGGAATTAACTAAATTAAATGCAAACTAAAATAAAAGCAAACAACTAATTATCAAGCAAGAAATTAAATTTGGATTTTCAAATTAATGGGAACATGAGAGTGTCGGGTGATTCACACTAACTATCTTGCAAATATCGATGCCAATTTCACAAATGCATGCATTTCCTGTATGTGTTAAGTCTAGTATCTAGTACCGGTTAAGGCTACCAAACCAATTATCTTTTCAGTGTATCGATTATGCCGGTTAGGGCCACAATAAACTCACTAACTTAGGCATTACGCCGGTTAAGATTGAAATATCTAAAATTAGAGACCTAGAGTGCAAGATAATAGAGACCCAAGCAAGTTTAGCTACAATTAAGCTAGCTAATGGTTACCACACTTAAATCCTAGATGCAACAAGACCAATAAGTTGTCAATTTATCAATCTATTCATCACAATTGCCCACAACATAATTTCAAAGAGTGACAAAGCCTAGAAACATGCTTCTAAAGACCAATAAATTCGGATTTAAAGCATACACAATCAAAATTGCTTTTATTTCATTTAAAGCATCAATATTTACACAAGATGAGTTAGGGATTCACAACCCTAACTCCTAAAATTGAACTACTCACAACCCATGATCAAATACATCAAAAAATATATAAGAAATTAAGAGAAATGATGGAGGAGAGAGGGAACACAAACTAGGCTCACAATTTGATATAGGCAAATATGAACCTAATTTGAAATTAAGCCCCCACTCTTTACCAAACCAAAATCTCTTTGTGGTGATGAAACCTTGATGATGTGTAGTGAAAGCCCCTTGGTTTTCTTTGAGAAAAATGGTAGAGAGTGATATTGGGAAGTGAGACAAAATGGGAGAATAGAAATGGAGTGGAGGTGGTGTGTGTTTTTGCTGTAGAGAAAAAGGAAGAGAGAAAATGGGGTCTAGTGGAGTGTGCGGCCAAATTGGGGTTGAGATTGGAGTAATAGGGTATGCAGCTATAGTAGAAATGTATATATATATATATATATATTAGGTCATGGTCTGTGTATGCCAAGAGAGAGAATAGAATCTGGATGGCAGAAGGCATGTGGCTGGGAGAGAAATGAGATAAGAGAAGGGTAAGTGGCAGTGTGTGATTGATTAGAAGAAAAGGATTTTTTTTCTTTGTTTGCTTAGCAAGCTGCACAGCACATGCATGGTTGTTTACTAGCCATGCATTCTTAATTAAACATTGATTAATGTTCAATTAAGGTGCTTGCTTAATTAATCATTTTATTAATTAAGATGCATTTCCTCTAAGTTTTTCACCACCGGACGCAATGTTATGATTTTTTGTTCCCATCCTTCACTAGTATTGACTATGGCTAACCGGCATCGACTATTTCGTCCTTTTATCGAAATACTCCAATTTGCACAATTTTCACTTGATTTCCACAATTCCGCTTATTTCCTACACAATAAATAAAATTGGATTAATTACATTATAATTGGCTCAAGGACTAACTTATTTCTAGTGTTTTAGATACAATTACAAAAAAATAAATGCGTGTAATCAAGACTTGGAAAATTTGGAGGAACGATTTGAACGTAGAAATTCTGAAACAACAAAAAATGATCGATAGTTTGAACCTAACGATCAATCGTTTCGAGAGACAGAAGCTCTCAGTGTACAAAACGATCGATCGCTTGAACCTAGAGATCGATCACTTCAACAGACAGAAATTTCCAGTAGCCAAACAGTTGTTCGTTTAGTCCATAACGATCAATCATTTCATGAGATGACTTTTTTGGATAGTTTGAATCAAAATGAAGACATATATGAAACTCACACACAAGATATTCCCCCTTTTTCATCACCAACTAAAGATTGTGGTCAGAATGATCCACCTTAGGTACCCCTAAATGAGTCTTCTGGGTTAGAAAGTGTCGAACCTAGGAAATCGCAAAGGATTACAAAGGGAATTCCTGAGAAACAATATGAACCAAATATCAAAGCCAAAGCTAAATACCCTATAGCTAATTTTATGTCTAACCATAGGTTTTCTGGGGCACATGCACTTGTTGATCAATTATCTACTGTGTCTATTCCTAGTAACGTGCAGGATGCATTGACGGATCCAAAATGGACAAAGGCGATGAATTAAGAATTGGAACCTCTTCAAAAGAATGCAACATGGGAGCTAGTACCTATGCCGGTTGGAAAGAAGACTGTAGGATGTCATTGGGTATTTACTGTGAAGCTTAATGCAGATGGAATTATTAATAGATAAAAGGTGAGGTTTTGTTGCCAAGGGATATACACAACGCTATGGAATTGATTATGAGGAGACTTTTGCACCTATGGCAAAGATTAATATTGTCCGGATTCTAATCTCACTTGCAGCAAATAAAGATTGGCTCTTGCACTAGTTTGATGTGAAGAATGTGTTTCTTAATGGGAATTTGGAGGAATAAGTGTACATGGATGTGCCCCCAAGTGTTAAGAATTACCTAAGTGATGTTGCCAAGGTGTGTAAATGGAAGAAGTCTTTGTATGGCCTGAAGCAGTCTCCAAGAACTTGGTTTGGAAGATTTTCAAAGTCCATGAGAGCCTTTGGATACAGACTGAGCAATTCTGACCATACCTTGTTCATCAAGTACAAGAATAGTAAGATTACAGCTCTTATTGTGTATGTTGATGACATGATTGTTATGAAGGATGGTCCGAAAGCGATAAATGAATTGTAAAAGTATTTGTCAAAGGAGTTTGAAATGAAGGATCTAGGACAACTGAAATATTTTTTGGGTAATGAAGTTGCAAGGTCTAAGAAGGGGATTTCACTTTCACAGAAGAAATATGTTCTTGATTTACTTGCTGAAACAGGGATGCTGGACTGCAGACCCATCGAGACACCCATTGAGATGAATCATGGACTTACTATCTATCCTAATCAAGTTCCAACTGATAAAGGGAGGTATCAACGTCTTGTAGGAAGGTTGATTTATCTTTCACATACTAGACCTGATATTGCTTATGTTGTGAGTGTTGTTAGTGAATTTATGCATTGTCCTAGTGAAGAGCATACGGATGCAGTTTTTCGTATTTTGAGATACTTGAAGATAGCACTAGGTAAAAGGTTCCGGAAGTACCGCTTGTGGAACCTGGATATCCACGGGTTTATCAGCTAAATGGCAATTGGCACATGCAATACGGCCCGTTGCTTCTCGTGGATTTTCATAACCCTAATATGTACGGTGGATCAAGTCCTATTTAAAAAAGATTCCTTCTTCCTTTCTTTTCAACCCATTTCTCTCTTCTAATCTATTTCTTTTCTGGCTCGGCTATCCCATTTAGCCGAGCCATTTCCTTTCGCAAGGACCATGATTGGGAATTGTTTGATCGTCTTTCTCCGAGGAAGAGGCGAAACAACTACTACGAAAGGAAGGATGGTTATTGGATCATTTACCAACCCGAGTGATGAGGGGAATGTAATCTCTACTACTATAAAGCCAAGCGTGATCTTTGGTGTCAAAGGCTTCACCAATATTTTGAAGTCCCCAAATTGTCCACCACAGATACAAAGATCACTAAAATAAAAGATATCAGAGAGGGTTATTCCTGTATAATACAAAAAAATGAAAGTTAGTACGGAACTTAGCTTTGTGCGGCAGAGAAAAGAAAAAAAAAAGAAATTGGAAAAAACGAATCGCACACGATCTGCAAACAAGAGAGAACTGCCACGAAGCACGATCTCAACATAGACGAAGATTCAGATGACGTGGGAATACATATGGCTCCATCAATACTTATCCCTAACTCAACTATGACAGAAAGAGGAGCAGAGCAAAATCAAACAGGAGGAGAAAATTATTATCAAGTCGGCTGACAATTTTGCAGATTCATTTGAGGTCAGACTTGATAATTGTCATTGGATAATTTTCAGATTTCAATTTTCATATGCACTTTTTGGGTTTTGATGGGTTTGTATATAATTTTTGGGGTTAATGGTTTTCAGCCAGGTACACAGCGACGACGATACTGGCATTGATGCAAGAAGTGGTGCACTTCTTCAGAACAAAGGTATGCCTAAATCCATTATTTGGGTGTCATTTAGCGTAGATTTTGGGTTAACTTTTTTTCATACTTGTTTTCTCCAAATTTTGCAGGTATCTTGAACAAATGACTAATTTCTTTTGTTCCTGCTCTCCCGTTTTCCTTTTCTATTTAATTGAAT
Source organism: Rosa lucieae (assembly GCA_024704745.1). Classification (NCBI taxonomy): domain Eukaryota; kingdom Viridiplantae; phylum Streptophyta; class Magnoliopsida; order Rosales; family Rosaceae; genus Rosa; species Rosa lucieae. The sequence goes on along the minus strand of CM045492.1, from coordinate 10,943,882 downwards.
GTAGTTTCTCAATTGCACAATTTCTATTTATTCCCTGTCATTATGATTTCCATTGATTATCATTATCGATCATCACTAAGGATGTTTTTTTTTTAAAACTAGATTGGAATATTGTCTCAAGAATACAAACATGGCAAAGAGAACAGGTACTCTTATCCAGATTATATTTGATTTATGCAGTTACTTTTTCCCATTTATCTCAACCTGTAATTGTATTATTTTGGATTTTCTTGGCTTTTGCAACCTGTTTCTATAAATTCAGTTTCATAGGGAAGAGAGTAGGTTCTCTCAATTGATGTGTGATAAGGATAATGACACATGAGTTTATATATATCAGTGTTGACATTGAATTCTATCAGGGCACTAACAACTTTCTAATCATATAAACTATCGTCCTTCATGTGTAACCTTGAGCAGGCTTTACACTAATGATAGACTCCAGTACTCACTTCAGAAATCTCCTGTAAATTAAAGTCTTATTTGTACCTTCAACAACCTCTATACTCCACCAATAGCAGTAATTGTCAATTGTTTCTGGAATTCTTCAGTCATTGTAATTTCATAAATCGCTACCAGTTCTCGATCTTACTTCATGATAATTCTTTCCCCATGTGTGTTTATTCTTTTGAGTATTAACTCTGCTCAATATTCTAGGTGAACATATTAATGCTAACTCTTTCCTTTTGCTATTTTCTTTCATTGGAGTGCAGATGCAGGACTTTGGAATATGAAGTTGCTGATTCTTTGATTTTATATCATCCACATGTCTATAAGAGGTAAGGTCATTCAGTTCAGTTCATGAATTGCTTAATTTGATGCTTATTACGCTTTCTTTTCTTTTATCCTTCTCACTCATTATGCATTCTGTTCTGTTCAGTACAATAAACTATACTAATTGTTTCCCTATGCGAAATTGGGAATTTGGAGCATGCAGGTAATTCTCTAACTTTTGCTTTAGATAAATTGCAGTGATGATATTGTACTGTTTGGTCTCAGACCCTTGATCTACAATTTTATTATACTTATATACTTTATAGCTTATACTCCTTTCAAATTTTGGGTAGTGTGGAACTGCGGATTTCCATCGTGTTTCTTTGCCATGAAACTCAAACTACAAACCTGATTCTTACAGTTTTACTTTGTAGGAATGATTTTCAATGGAACTTCTATTCTTTTTCTACTATAATTGACAGGACCCGACCCAGGAATCACCCCAATTACCTGGATACGAGCCTGCGGGGCCCACGTTAAGCGAAATCCTACCGAAAATTCAGTAGAACCTCCCCTAAATATGGGCTACCCAAATTTCACAAACCTGGACATGATTACAACTTTAACTTCTACTCAACCTACTATATCATATTTACAATCCAAGCACATATATTACATCCGGAAAGTTCAAATCCCAATATAACCTCCGTAAGCAACAACCAACCGAACAACAACATCCATCAAACTTAAAAGAAAAGGTTTATCAGAGTAACACTAAAACTAAGCCGATATCATACAAGGTAGGTTAAGCAATAACCTACGGACAAAAACGGAAGCGCTGATTTCCAAAGTCCTTGAGCCTGGACGCGATCTCGGCTAATCTGAAATCTGGGCATTTGAAAACGAAGGGCCCCGGGGAAAACATATAAAAATCCATTAGAGTGAGTGGACAAAACCGAAACGAGAATCAAAACAATTTATGGTATGCTTCCCCATTTCTCTTTTTAACAAAACCATCACGCAGCGAGACTTCATGAAAATTTCCAACTCAATCTTTTTCCAAGAAACTCATTTGATTACTAGGAAGGACTGCTTCCTAGGCATCTCATGCCATCGGGGAGGGACTGCCACCCGATGACGCATCGGAAGGGACTACCAACCGGATAGGAGGCGGTGATTAGTTGGGACTGCCAACTAGCCACAGGTAGTAGACGGGACTGCTGACTAACTACCTCAAGTCATCTGGAAGGGACTGCCAACCAGATGACACTTCGGATGGGACTGCCAACCGAGCTGTAGTCTGGGCGGTACTGCCGACCAGACTATTACCTAGAAGGGACTGCCAACTAGGTAAGATACGCATGCACCAAAACTGGCCTCCTTGTCAACTGTTTCCTTTTAATCCTTTTTCTTTCCACAAAATCACATTTCAAAACTTAATACCATGCTGCATGCATTATTTAAATAAAATAAAGGTCCACTCACAAGTGAGTCCCGCAGCTAACCCTGCAGCCTGCCTGTGTCCTCCTCGCTCGAGGGCTCAGTACGTCCTGTCACAATTGCATAGGATATAATTAACCATAATAAGGAAATACTCTCAAAAACAACTCATTTCCCTCGGAATAGGCATCCGTTGTTCATAAATGGTTATAAAACTCCCACACTTTAATTTGGGATTAATTCTATAATTCCTTACAATCTCAATGCCCTCCAACTCATAACAACTTAACCGATTTTTAATTCGATTCCTCAACCATTCAATGACCTCGCTTAATCTAAACCTTCACAAGGACCGTTCGATAACTTAATCAATTTTAATTTCACTTCCTTCAACACAATTTACCACCAATTTATAATATAAATCCTTTTCCAAAATTTCCACATTCTTTCTTAACTTTCCTTATTTCCATTCACAAATCCAACTCTAAATCTCAATTCCTCTCTAAACTTTCTTTTCCAAACCACAATCTCAACACCAAATTCCTCAACAAAATAGACCAATCCCACCATAACATTGATAGTAAATTATCAAGAGATTAAGTCAAAAGATTCATCAACTAAAACATTTAAAACATCCAAAAATTCCAAATTTCTCTTTGACATTCGAAACCCAATATACTTCTCCAACCTCTCAACACTCTCAACTCAACACTAAAAACATGACAACAAGTTCTCAACCCAAGATAATAATCTTAACCACCTTAGAACCACAACCAACATCAAACTCCAACACTATGCCAAAAAATGCTTCAGACCATACCCCTCAGACGACAGAAGAGGTTTTTTCTGTTGTCTGATTTTTTTGAACGTCTTCAGACGACAGTTTTAACTATTTCTGTTGTCTAAATAGTATCAAAATCAATACTAGATCAATTTTTTCAAGTTTGTTGTAATTTAGAAAACTCAAACAACAGAATTCTGTTGTCTGAGTAAATGAAGAAATTATTTCATTCTTGTGCGGACAAAAACCACTTTTTGGCTGAACTAAAACTTATATATCTTTTAATAGACCTAGACCACGCCACCCTCCCCCCCCCCCCCCCCCACCCCCCCGTGCTTCAATTTTCGCCATCTCTTCCTTCCACGTCTCTTCCCACCGCCAAGTCGCCGTTCACTGGATTTTCTCCACCGCCGAGTCGCGGGCCGCGTATCTCCCACCACCACCACGTTCTCTGCTCCTCTCATCGAGATGTCGTGGATCGATTGAGCTACGAATTAAAGAACATTGAAGTGGTTGCCGCTCTCGGAGATTGGGGCCACAGGTTTCAGGGTCTTGAAGTTTCTGAAACCCTTTTGGAGAAAGTTGAGAACTTTGGCCTTGTCTTGCTCAATGGTTTTTTTCTCTGGCCAAATCAAGGTACAATTTTATTCACTTACACTGTGAATCTAGGGTTCTATGGTTGAGTTTTTCGTTTTTCGATCACTAATTTGGGCGATCTATGGTTATGTGTTTATTATACTTGAAAGTTCTTCAATTCTTCCCATGCTTTTCTTTATCAATTTTGATGCGATTGTTCTGGGTTTTCTGGGTTGTGTTTGAGGGTTCGTGTGTATTGCTATTGATTAAAACAGAGCTTTAACTATCTATAGTATCTGTAATGGGTTTGCTTTCCGTTGTTTAGTTTCGTTTTAGTTTTAGCAGCACTGCATAACTGGGTTTGAGTCTCTATATTTTCATATCTGTCTTGACATTGGTTTACGGAAAGTTAAGAATTGAGATGGGTATTTGATGGGTTTGGGCTGAGTGTGAGTATTTCTTGAGATTGAAATACATATGCATTTGTTCTGATCCTTTTGTCTTTGCTGATTCATCTAGATTGGCACAAAAGACTCAATCAGCAAGCTAGTGTCAGACTCAATTTTCAGTAGATTTACTAGACTGCACTGGTACTCTTCTCGCTGTGTAGTGAAATCCATACGTTTCTAAAAAAAGATAGTGCTACTGTCTACATTTTGGTTTAAATGCTTTTCAGTTTCTGAGTTCATTCTCGACGAGGTATGCGTAATTTAATCAAATGTATAATGAGAAAAAGAACATTTGAGGGCTATTAGGTGATCATTTATTTGTTGCGAGCAACTTTCACTTGAGATATCATATTCTAGTTGCTGGAAACAAATGTTACAATTGAATTATATTGTTTCCGAGTTCCGATGCAGTTCACTCTAATGCAGGTCCATTTTACTTACTAATCAAAAGAAAAAGATGTTGCAGTCCTCTACTCCTATTGTTGCTGCTTTATAACACCGGAAAAATTTCATAAGGTGACTGTTTTTGATGAGTTCTTATGATTAAAATGCTCTACTGTTTTAGCCTTTATCAATTCGTTTGTGCTTTAGGTACCTCATTTTCATTCTTCACAGTAAGCAGCAACAGTTTCTAACTATATTCTTATTAATGCAACAGGTACAATTAATCTAGGCCAACTTTATACAATAAGGTACAAGTTCATGACTTGCATGTCATTTTGAAGGAAACATCAAAATATTGAGTTGTGAGTGTTGGGTGAATATACGTTTGTCTCTATATATCTGCAGTTTTCTGCATCCATTAGGTGGAGTATGCTAAAGAGTCAATTCATACATCTACGAGATTGAACTTTATAAATATCCAATTCAACTTGTAGGTACCTTTCAGGTGTCTTGCTTCTGAAACCATCATTCTGTAATTCTGTACATCAATGGCAACAATGGAGTGCGTTAGACTATCTTAACAGTGGGGTTTTCTGTCTCTACTCTCTAGTGATTCCCACCATCTTGTATATCCAACTGTCTTACCTCACAAGGTAGGACAATTTTGAGGTAATTCTCTCAGTTACATGTATATCAAGACTCGTACTGCTTCACAAAAAGAAATACACCATTTAGTATGTGCATATTATGAACTGATACCAAACTCTGTTTTTTTTTTTTTTTTCCTTTAACAGGTCTTAAACAATCAAGAAGGAAGACTTATTGTCTTGACTCTTGAATGAATTATGGTAATCGCTAGGAACTGAAATCTAGGCTTTCTATTAATATAAATGATGATTGATAATTATCTGATTGTAGAAACTAAGTAAACCATTCATATTACAAATCTAGTCCATGAGAAGTTACTACTTACAAGTACAAGTCATAAGGGAGTGGGTTGATTAGTTAAGGGATCGGTACTGTGTACTAAAGATCTGGAAGTCCGTAGAAAAAAACAGTGGGTTGATTAGTTAACTATACTTTGGTACTGTATACATAAAAAAAAAGAAGTCAGTAGAATCCCTTTCAAATGACTTGATATTTTAAAGAGCTATACTTTGGTTCTGTGTACTACAGATCTGGAAGTGCTCATGTGTTGGGTTTATATATGATTTATGATTATTTTCTAAGTAAACTGGTACACCTAAAATAGGCATAATAATTTGACCCTGCAATCACAAATATTAATCAATTGTAGTATAGGAAAGAAGGGGTCTCCCGCAGGATTGTATTTTGGATTGTGTTGGAACTATGGATTGTATTTTGGATGATGTTGATGCAATTAATGAAAGGTAGCCATCATTTTCAATGCTGATTTTAGTCCAATTTTATGGTTTTGATGATTGTAAATGACTGATGTTGAAATGGTTGAAAGGCAACAGATATATGGTTTATGTTATATCAAGAAAATACAGCACAATTTATGTTGTATCAAGAAAATAGAAACAACAGGAACAAATGATCATCTGTTGTTTCTACTAAGTTCAAACAACAGAAAAGTAGAGTTCAAAGAGCTCTCAGACAACAGAAATAGGTGGTTGATATGTTGTTTCTACCAAGTTCAAACAACAGAAAAGTAGAGTTCAAAGACCTCTCAGACAACATAAGAAGGTGATTGATATGTTGTTTCTACCACGTTCAAACAACAGAAAAGTAGAGTTCAAATAGCTCTCAGACAACAGAAGTAGGTGTTGATATGTTGTTTCTACCACGTTCAAACAACAGAAAAGTAGAGTTCAAAGAGCTCTCAGACAACAGAAGTAGGTGGTTAATATGTTGTTTCTAGCAACTTCAAACAACAGAATTATATTGTTGCATACGAAATCAGTCAACATATAACTGTCGTTGTTCTTCAAATCAGACGACAGAAGCATCAACTAAGCTTAATATTAGTTCAATCAAACGACAGAAACAACAAAAACTCCGTCATCTTACATTAACTACATCGACAGTTATTTTTTGAATCCGTTGATGAAGTGAATTTCCAACAACATTAATATGTAGTTGTATAGTGTTTCAGACAACAGATAGACTCCGATTCTTCAATATTAGGTACTTCAGACGACAGATTATCTGTCGTCTGAGTGCATTATCAACGACGGAGAATATCTGTCGTCTGAATGGCTTAGAGACGGCAGCCACCTAGACAACATATTTTTACTTCATCAGACGACAGATTATATCTGTCGTCTGAAGGCTTTTTTGGCATAGTGCAAGGAAACTCATTAACCAACAACCTTAAATCTAACACAACAATTCATAGACTACAACTAACAGTTCCTATACCTGCAACAACAACCAAATTCAAGTAGAAATAACCAGAAAAATCAAACAAGAACCCAAGAATTCGAGAGTTACTGTTCACGGTACTGTTCACAGTCTCAAACACCTTCAAATCTTCCTCCACCGATCAAAACGAGCTGCAACAAGGTTAGGAACACGTTCAGTACTTCCCCAACAACCAAAACCCCCAAAGAATCCGGCCGGAAATCGCCGGAAACCGGACATCAAAGCAAAAATCCAATTTTTCCCATTTCTGCAATTCTCTTCAAATCTCCAAAACCAAAGGTACCCAAGGTGAAATACTTACATAGCTAGAAGGAGAAGGAAGAGAGGATCACGCTGTGCCCAACCTTTCGTCCTGGGGTGGCCGGACGGCGACGGAATCGCCGAAGAGAGAGAGAGCAGCGACGGAAGAAAAAAAAAAGGAAAAGGGGGGGGGGGGGGGCTCGGGTTCATCCCGTTCTCTCTCCTCCTTCTTTTTTTTTTTTTGATTCTTTTACCTTCTCTCTCTTCCCATCTGATTTTTAACCTCTCTTTTCCACAAATAATACTCACCCTTTTAAAAAACCAAGCTATGAATAGTAAATTTCTGTTTTTTGATCATAACTTTTCCGTAGAAACTCTGATTAAAACAAACTTCGTGTCCACAAACTCTATTTTACGTATTCTACGACAATCTCAAAGAAATTTCCTAATTTACCGGACTAAAGAAAAAGTCACTCCTCGGTCAATGATGGTAAAAACGTACTTCATAAAAAAAATAAGGTACGGGGCCTTACAATAATGGACACAAAACTTACATTCAGGGTATGAAAATCTTTATTTGGTAATCGGTACCGACTTTCAAAGATCAACATTTAGGGTGAAACTAATTGTTGATTTGATGTCCAGGCAAGTAAAGCACACTCAAGTTACATTTTTTTTTTTGTGTTTCTTTTTTACTTTGAAATATGGATGTATGTATTCAATTTTCATTTTTTTTTTGCTCACTATTTCAGGCACAAAAGGGGGATAAATAGGAGATTTTCTTCGCTCTGTTCAACAACAAATAGCACCTGAGTTTCAAGAAGTTCGAACTACGTACCTCAGTGGACAAGATGTAAATGTAACTGTAAACTTATCTATGGACATTGAGATAGGTCTTCAGGAGACTAAAGACAATCACTTGGAATAGTTCCGACAAATTAGAATTAATTGATATTGACAAATTTGTTTTTTTTTTGTTGGTATTAAATTCCCCTATGGTGTGATTGTTCACTTATCTATTGTTCATCTCTTATTATTTGCCTTTCTCCTATAACCAGAAGAAAAGAACTTAGGTTTCCGTTCTACAAAAGGTTTACATAACAACGTAATTGAGCTCACATTCAGGTACAATTATGGCTTAAAGGATTGAAGCAGTGGCAATTGAGTATGGAGAAAGCTTAGGGTATGAGCTTTCGCTCAAGTTCAGTCCGATGGCTAGGATGGGGTTAGAGATTTTGCTGTCAAATATTGCCAGTTCTGTACATTCTTAGTGTATTACAAATAGCACTTTTATGTGATAATCCCGGAAATTAATCAAATATGTCCTCATTTCTTCGTCATTAGATGAGAGAGAGAGAGAGAGAGATAATGCATTCGCACGCGCGAGCGCAGTCCTTCCGCACGCGCCAAGGCTAGTTTAGAGAATACCTAGCTAGAGATATAGTAAAGAAAAAAGAAAGCTGTATTCCTGATTATTCAGAATTGAATCGAATCATATATACGAGTCATTGTAATCTCATATTTCCTCCTATTCGCCATGATAATTTTTTATTGACAAAGAGGCCCATTTCAATTTGTTATTGATTCAATTAACCGATCAACTTAAATACCCTACTGATCTATAGATACATGAATGAGAGAAAAATCCCCAGACCAAACCCCTTAACTTACTTCCCTAAAAAAGATGAATTGGAAGTTGTTAGGTACATAGATGCAGATTGGGCTGGTGATAAAACTAACAGACGTTCTACATCTAGGTACTTCACTTTTGTTGGAGCGAACCTTGTCACTTAGCGAGCAAAAAGCAGAAAGTCATTGTCAGATCAAGTGCATAAGCTAAATTCTGAGGTATGGCACATGGGGTCTGTGAAATGTTGTGGTTTCGTAATGTCTTGAAAGACCTAGGTTACAAGCTTAAAAAGCCTATGGATTTGCATTGTGATAATACAGCTGCCATTGAGATTGCACAAAATCCAGTTCAGCATGATAAAACCAAGCATGTGGAAGTTGACCGTCATTTTATTAAACAAAATCGTGACAGAAAGGTTATTCGCTTTCCATTTGTAAACTCAGATGAGCAATTAGCTGATGTTCTTACTAAAGGAGTGTCAAGGAAGATATTTGACAGCTTGGTTGGCAAATTGGGCATGATAGACATCTATGCACCAACTTGAAGGGGAGTGTAGAATCATTGTAAATCGGTATGTAATTAGGATTTTATTTAATTAGGATATTCTGTAATTATGGAAAGATTGTTTCCTATTACAGTTAGAGTTAGACTACTCATTTGTACTTGTATATGTACCCCGTTTGTGGGAAGAATAGAATCATCAAATTAATACTGAATTAAAATATTCTTTTCTACTCAGTAGCAGTCTGGGATGCTTCCGGCCTTCGTTCGGTAGGCCCCACACAGCCTCTGCCGCCGCCGCGGCATGAAACGCTGCAAAAACATCGACATCTGCACTTAAGCGAAGTACGAACGTCCGCTTCAGAACCCGCCTATATATATATATATATATATTCATGAAGTTTGAGCAAGGATGGAGAATGGCATATATCCGGAATCTCTGAAAATGGCATGGAGAAGTAGAAAGCATGAGAATGTAGGGCCGAAATAAAATTCTGGTTGGTGGAACTTTGGTAACAATTTCAGTAAGTGAAATGAAAACCGAATGACTAATTGGCTATTAAGAAGTAGAAGCCAGTATGGACAACATTGTTAGATTCAATTATATGGAAAAGGACTTACAACAAGACCATATCACAGCACAACAATCTATAAGAACAGGGAAAGCCCAAGCAAAAAAAAATTAAAGTTGTCAAGAACCAACAAGAAGTGTTGTTGCAAAGATGAAACATAGAGTAAAGAAACTGAGAACACTTAATGGACTACCAACAAAAGCCTTTGTCTTACTAAATAATATGATGAAAGATTAAAGCTTTTGTTTGCTTACTTTGCGATCATGGTATTGCAGACCACACATGGAGATATAATTAATACATGCACAAAACAACAAAGTCAAAGACTTGAACTTGCCGCCATAGAAAAGCTAAAGAAAAGAAGTTTGGCGGTGGCTTTCCAACTTAAACATGAAAGTCTAATCAAGGTGAATGAGACAAATGGGTAAAACTAATATATGAAGGCATGAGTTTTGTTCAATCAGTGTGTTGCGGCAAAGGGTGAAACTAGAAGCAATTGACAAATGACAAAAGCTTCTATTTGCTAAAAGATAATTAAAGATAAAAGCTTTTCTTAGCTCCTTGTGGCGATGGTGATGCAGACAATGTGTAGACTTATGCATAAGCCAAATCGATATTGGCTTGTTGTCAAAAGGTTCTGGACTCTTGAAATATGATGCCTCAAGCAATTAAAGAAGAATATAAGGGTGGGTTCAATTAATCCTTGTTCGTGGAATCAAGAAAGGAAGAAACAAAAGTCAATGAGACAAAGCTCGTCAATACTACCTGTGCCAAAATTTAGCAGAAAAAAGGATGCTACAGATATTGTCTTTGCTTTTCATCGAACAGGTGGTGTGTGTTCTGTTGTTCTACAAATAAAAAGAATGAGAAAGCACACTCCTAGACAAACACTCCAAATTGCTCTTTACTTGGTTGGATGATATTTTTACTCTGAGAATAAAAAGAAGGCATCTTTAGAGTCAAGATCATGAAGTCAAGATCTTGCTACTACTCACTACTGATTGAAGGAGTCGAAATATGTCATTGAAGGGAACATGGCACCACTTCAGCCGAGTTCGAACAAACGTGTAGTGAATTTGACGTGGGCCTGAGGAAAAAACAAATAACATCTATGAACTGCGGTCTTCTAATCTGCTGCCACCCAAGTCACATACATTAGATTTGGCTTTCTTTTGATAAAACAAGTTAAGTCATCAGACAAGTCTCCCAAAAACTTTTCCGGGGTTGAGACGAAATTTAAAATGTGAGACTCGGGGTTTACTTGACATTACGGCTGCCCATATCAAATTTGAGGCCCAAAAGTCTTGATTGGTTTAGACCAAGCAACATAACTCGCAAGCAAAGCCCACCTCAAAATTTTGGCCCATTTGAAGAATTCGGCAAAGCATGAAGCTACGTGTTTCCATTTTAGAAGCCCCGAGCTTTGGTTTCGTTAAAAAATACTTCAGAACCTAAAAAAATTTCCTTTTTGGTACAAAACCAAGAAAAATCCCAAATATACAAATTCAAAACTATAATGGTTTGATCCCTTTACAGGGTATGTAGGCAATTTAACGACCCACTAGATGCAACCACAAATTCAAATCGAATCCCTGACTCCACAGTTAAATTCAGCCAATCCGAATCTCTAACTCCATCAGTCAAATTCACCCAAACACCAGAAAAATCAAATCATTCCTAAATTACTCAAGAGTAAATTCAAGGGCTCTAAACCCTCACAAATATCTAAACACAAATCCAAAAATAAATGGGTCATCTACCCATTTAAATCCCAAATGCTGGAACCACATGTGGTTTGATACCGCAAGGGTATGTAGGCAATCTGGAATCAAATAATCTAGATGCAAGCGCATCCCAAACACTATTCATATTTCAAAAATCCAAGCCTTCCAGTGGGTCATTCACTTATTGGAACTCTTGAACTACGAGTAGCTTGATCCCTTTCCGGGTACGTCGGCAACCCATTCCAAAATTCGAGTGCATACAGCCGCAAAAACAAACAACCACACAATGGTTTCTTTATAAATGGAATCAAATGGTGTTTCCTTTGTAACAAGGGATTGTAATTAATAGATGCATACTGTCTTAAATGGGTCGAACCAGAAATAATTAAAACTTTATTCTGTTAATAAATGCGAGTGAAATTACGTTGGTGACATTTTACACTTTGTGCAATTTTTAACTCAACAACTTTCCAAATTAAAAAGATGTTGTAGAGTGTTTTTTTTTTTTTGGACCAATTAACATGTCCATTTGAAAAAAGAAAAAAAGGCTAAATAGGTAAGACTTTTTAAATTGAACCGCCTAAAGGATAAGCTTATTTGACTATGACATATTAATTATAGTTTTTATCACCACTAGGGTCAAAACGTTTTTGCACCAAACAAAATGTAGGGTCAAAACTTTCTTGCACCAGACAAAATGATACCTAACTTTCAAAAGTGATCAAAATGATACCTAAATTTTTAAAAACAAATCAACTTGATACTTGGTTTATTTTTTGTTAAAATTGATCACATATGGTGCGGTGTTTTGTGGGGTTATAATAATATTTTACACAAAAACTGTTTTTCAATTATGTTTTATTTTACTTTGTTAATTGACTTAATTCTCTTCTTCTTCTATCTCTACCTCTGCTCTCTCTCTCTCTCTCTCTCTTCTCATTTTTCATTGTTTTCTTTAGAAGTTGTGAAACATCCGAATTTTATTTGTTTCTACGACCAATGGTAGAAATTGAAATTGAATGAAATAGTTTTTTTTAATTCTATAGAAGAAGAAGATTGCCTGATGATTGATGACCCTCTAACGACAAATCACTTCAATTTTTGGGCTTGATTTTGCATTTGATTTAACAAAGAAGTTAGAAAAAATAAACCGAGGTATCAAGTTGATTTGTTTTCAAAACTTTAAGTATCATTTTGATCACTTATGAAAGTTGGGTATCAAGTTGATTTGTTTTTAAAAATTTAGATATCATTTTGATCACTTTTGAAAGTTGGGTATCATTTTGTCCGATGCAAAAAAGTTGTGACCCTAGTGGTGATAAAAACTCTATTAATTATAAAACCCTAAAACACTGTACAATGAATAGTGCTAGGACAATTTTGCTCCTGAATTTTGCAGGTTTTACCGTTCTGTCCTATAGTTGCAATTTTCCACTGTATATTGTACATACATGTACATTTGCAAGCATAATTAGCTATAATGGGCCACGCTCATTGTACCGCCAAAGGTACTGATTCCAACCAAAGGAATGACATGCGAACACACTGCCAGGTGGGCTACAGCCTCGGCGTCGGACCGCCTCCAGATCGCCACCGACGCGCCGCCACGCGCCGCGTCAAGATAGCATCAGAAGCTTCTGAAGCTGGGAACTGAAGCATATCAGTCCCACATCGAAAACAAAGACAAGATCAGTCCCTTCCTCACCTATAAAAGGTTCTCTCCTCTCTCCTCATTAATTACGCATTCAATACTTACCTACTGTTACTTTGTCAACATAAATACATTGACTAACTTAGGCATCGGAGAGTTGAAGACCGCCCAGCGCGGTCTCCCTCTGACGCCCGTTGTATTTTACTTGACAGGTAACGGGAGCTACAACATTAACACGAGTATCGATCCGCCCATCGGATCAGCATTAATTAAGGTCCGGCTACCGCCAGACTTTTAGACATTAACATATATTTTCCACCCCTGGAGAAAAGAAATACTTGGTGAGTTACAAACATTGTTTCCCATAACTTCTCTACTTCGTAGTCCATCAAGAGCTACCAAAACTTAACAAATTCCATTCTAATTCTGTGTGTGTGTGTGTGTGTGTGTGTGTGAAAAAGCATTTTGTTCTTAACCACTATAGGACAATGATTTGTGGCCTCAATGAGGCCTAAGATTTATGGTCTCAATCTTAGGTGTCATGCCATGTCACCTACACACATCAACTATTTGTCAAATAATGCTATGTAACTCTTGAGAAAAATACCATTTTATCCTTCCAAAATCTAATGACTGTTATTTTGGCTTTCTAAAAAATATTTTAGTTTTTTTTTTTTTGCATTTTCTCTTTTCATTATACTCATGCTTAGATTTCAATAACAATTTTTTTCTCCAATCAAGAATAGAAAAATTTCATGTAATTCCGTCAATGGATTTGCACATACATTCGATCACAATAGATTTGCTTAACACATGTATATGAATTCAACCTTTGTTGGATTCTTGTAAATTTTGAAAATATATATAGTGTGAAAAATACATATTCATACGATTATATATATATTCTTTTGTTCATTTCTTCTCTTTATGTAGCTAGGGTTTAAATGTTATATTTGAGTTTTTTTTTTTTTTCCCCCATATATTTAGATTGTAGATGATAATTAATGGCTGCTACTAACATGAAATTTGTTCTTACCTCTTAATTTAGACATATGTATTTTCCAAAATCAATTTATTAATGCTAGTTTTTTTGGATGAAATTAATCAATGTTTGGAAAGAAAAGTTAATGCTTATTTCTTGACACCTAATTCAATATATTAATACTATTTGGAAAGAAAAATTATAGGAAAGAATTTAATTAAATTAAGAAAAATATTGGTCAAAGAATTTGTATACATATCTCTTAAATTAATACATAATTAATAGCTTATCTTTTTTTTTCGTCACCTAATTAAATTCATTATTGTAAGTAATTCACCCCCTAATATCTAAAAGGAAGTATAAAAGGGTAGAGTTTGTGTTGCAATAGTATGATGTGGCAAGATATATTATGTGAAATTAAAATAAAATTTATATTTGCTTACATGGCATGACACCTAGGATTTGAGGCCACCAATCTTAGGCCTCATTGAGGCCCTATATCATTGCCCAACCACTATAAGAGTCCCAGTCAAGCCAAACAATTAAGGAAAAAATCAACCCATAGTAACACGGGGGCTTAGCAACTACTCTTATCCAATGATATATTTACTCGGAAGAGACAAATTAAATTAAAAGTCTTGAAAATCATAAATATGCAAAGAAAACATGTCATATCGTCCAGTACCCTTTGGCTTAGTAACATAAATCTCTCATTCGTAAGTGGGAGGTCGATCATGTAATTGTTGCAAAATTGAGTTGTTAATGTGATCAAAGAAAAAGAAAAAGAGTAATGCTAGAGATCCCAAATTTATGTACCAAATATGGCTACCAAATGATGCTATTTTCACATTATTCAAAAAAGAAAGAAAGATCGAAGCAATTAACTCTAATCCCAAAACTCATCAAGAAGAAGGAGGACAATTCGAACAAACCACTAAACAATCATTCCCCATTATATTATTAGTTTGAAGTTCACAATCTGTTTGGCTCCAAAACCAGTTGGCGTGCAAACTGTCTTTTTTGAGCGTGTGCGCAGGCATTCCAGCACAGAGGGGTGCAGTCGTCGGGGGAGTCCCTTGACCTGACTTCTTCTTCAAGCGTTGTGGATGAGGAGAGCACCAACCTCGCCACAGGATTCTTCTCTAGCCTTTCGAGAAAGGACTTTTGCCTTACGGATAAGGACTTTGGATGTGATCTCTTCGGTCATCAAATCGATACTCAACGTTGTAGGTTGAGTAGTGCAATCACTGGGAAGTTCTGAGAAAGCACAGGGTTTGCTAAAGCGTATCTTTAGCTTCGCTTGGTTGCGAGGGCGTTACCCTTGCTTCGCTGGTAGTATCTGTGGCAGTGGTACTGGCAGTCGGCTCGGAGAGACTAGGACTGAAAGTACGGTCGCCAGGTTTCAACAAGGTTGAAGGTTTGCTCCGGGGGGGCTTTGTAATCGCTGGGATTGATTGATTCGAGAGGGGTCCTTTACTTTGCCGCTTAACCCTGTATTTATACACCTAGGGTTTCGAATGCTCCTTGCCTTAGAAGGATTCTTAATTGAAGTTTCCTATTCAATTTCTGCTACTCGATCCCAAAAAGGTTTCGTCTTCCTTATAGATCACGGAATGGGTGAAGCTATATCCCAAACCCGAGTAGGCTCATTTTTGGGCCGCAGGTATCGGTCCATTGGATCAAATCCACCAAAGGATCTTGCAAAAATACTTTTGGGCTCAAACACAATCATGCATGTTTTCAGATTTCTAATTAATTCATTTCATCATCTGGATAATAATATTGTCTGGTTGGTGTGATAGTATTTGATGAGTTAACATTGGTT
The DNA here is from genome assembly GCA_024704745.1 of Rosa lucieae. Lineage (NCBI taxonomy): Eukaryota > Viridiplantae > Streptophyta > Magnoliopsida > Rosales > Rosaceae > Rosa > Rosa lucieae. The sequence continues at coordinate 10,928,028 of CM045492.1, read as the reverse complement.
CTGGGTTGCTGATGGCTATGACCAAGAAGCCATGAAAGGATAAAAGAGAAAGAATGATGCAATAAGTTGGGATATTAATCACTTGATGCATTTTGTACTTGAAATATTTGGCCTACTCTTTAACCTACCATCATGGCAAATATGCCATGTGTTTGCCTCCAGTTTTGTTGCAGCTGGTCAACAGTCTCTTTTCTGCGCGGGCGTGCCAGCACCGTTCGGGTGCGGTCGTCGGGGTTGTCCCTTGACCTGACTTCTTTCAAGCAATTGTGGACGAGGAGAGCACAAACCTCGTCGTGAGATTCTTTGTGCCTCGTGGTGAGGACTTTTGCTGAGCTTCTTCTTGTTCACACAATCGATACTCAATATTGCATATTGAGCGGAGCGAAATCACCAGGAAGTATTGAGATCTTGCTAAAGCGTGACTTTTGCTTGGCTGGGTTGCTAGGGCGTTACCCTTGCTTGGTTGGTTCCGTAACCGTTGTGGTCGCAGCACTACCGTCGGCTCCCGAGGAGACTAGGACCGAAGTACGTTGACAGAGGGTTTGGTGGCACTGAAAGTCGGCTTCTGAGAAGACTAGGACTAGGAGAGTGATCACCGCTAAGAGAAAGAGAAGAAGAGGAGTTGCTCTTAGAGAGGTTGCTCTAGAGAGAACTTAGATCATCTTAGAGATGTTTTGATGTTGTGAATGTGTGTGTTAGAATGAGAGGAGAAGGTGTTTATATAGGGAAGAAAAAGAAGAGTGAAATGATGAGTGGAAGAAAAATAATGAAAGTGGAGTATGAAAGTGATTTGTAAAATATGGAAAAGATAGAGAATGATGAAATGAAAGCAAGCATGAAGGTACAGAAACATGGAAGTGATGATGATCTATTAAAGAGATTGTAGTAGAAAAATATATCCAAGGAAAAAAAGAAAAGCATCTAGCTTTCTTCATGTGGGTAGGAAACATGAACATGTGAATATTGAGCTGGTTTTAGGTCAATTTCTGCCCCTTTATTCCTTCAATTATTTCTCCAACAAGACTTCAGTATGAGCCTTCGACTTCTTCATATGAAATTATCTACCATGAGTTTAGATTACTGTGGTAAAATTTCAGAATTTATTTCCATGTGGTTGGGCCGGAAATGTTGCTGGACCTCTTACAGGTCCAGTTTTCCAGTTTTGCTTCTGCAGAAAATTGGACTGATTGTTTGGAGGCCTTCCACTAAAAACTAGCTCTGGTACTCTTCATAAGAAATGATCCTTGGGCTGTCTAGAATAAATATGAAAAGTGTCAGCTCATTTAGATTTCAGTTGGTTAGTCTGCCGCCCCTCCTTCCTTGTTTAGCTCGGTTTCTCCTAGCCGAAGTAGGAAAATGTACTAAAGTTGACTTTTCATTTCCATGCTTCCATCATTTCCTTTTCTTACAGCTCGCATAATTCTCCATAGTAGGCTTTATTTAGCCTCTTAATAATATATTTCGAACTTGTCGACAATGTATAGCTTGAGCCACAGGCATTGGCTCAATTTCTCCAACACGTGCCTTGTCAGACCAAAATATTCATTTTGGGTCCAAACATTGCCCCCCAAACCTCGAAGTCAAAGGTCTTCGTCTTGACTGAAGAGGTCTTGAATCTGCACTACTCTTATAATGTTGTTACTCCAAAGCCACTTTTATTGGCTTGACTGAAATTACTTGATTGATTCCATATAAGCCTCTAAATAGGCCATCAAGCTTGAATGCCACAATCTGAATTGCCTTTGTCTTGAACTGACGCTTCCTTTACCAAATTTATTGCCCCCATGTATCTGATGTCTGGTATGCAGTGAATTTGTGAAACTTGGGTAGGTTGTTGGAGATCAGAACTTTAGTGTGCCCCCCATGCGAATGAGACTGCCTTTGATCGCGAATGAGGATCCTTCTTTTCCTTAGTGGTAACTTTGCCCAAGTATCTGCCTTGTTCGCTGGCTCTCTGTTGAGAATGCGATTGTTGCAGAAGAAGCCCAACTCGATGAACCTTTGGCTGTTTCTGAAGAAATGGGCCACAACCTGGCCCGTATCAGAGATCGGGCCACTCAGGCCGAAGCTGGTGTCATTGCAGCGAAATGCCACGCGGAGGAACTTTGTTTGAAATTGAGCTTTGGAGGCCAATCTTTGTAGGCCCCCTCATAAACCGGTCGGTCTTCTCACATGCCAATAATCCCTTCTTTTAATAGCTAACTCCTCAAAAACCGCTCCTCACATGCCACTAGTCCCTTTTTTTTCCCGAGATTTGGAATCACTAATCTCGATTTACTGACATCGGTTTGACTCTTTAACCATCCATCCAAGGGTGGAGATTTTCCTGAAGTCCCTATAAATAGTTGTATTTTGGGCAGGGAATACTCACAACAAATCTTCGGAAACATTCAAGAAATGACCTTTCAGTGCTTGCTTCTCTTTCTCCTTCTTCACAAATCTTCCCCTCATGAAATGACCTTTAGCCTCTAAATTTTTAGGCTTTATGGCGTAATCTTAAGCCTGGATTAGGCCTTATGGCATAATCTTAGGCAACCCCTTGTTTCGGCCTTCTGAAATTCTGCAACAACAATGCCAGGCTTCAGATTGGTTTAGAAACGCGAGGGGGCCCCGAGTGTGGGATCCACGATCATGCGAGTCATCTTCATCATAATCCTTACACGCGGAGCAAATCGGGGAAGGGAGGGAAGCCAAATTGAGGTTCGTCTTTCCTCCTCTGTTTCCTTCCTTCTGGACCCGGCCCGTGTTGTGCCCTCCAGATGGAAGGGGCTTTGGTTCTCACCTCCTTCTCCCCCTTTCTCTTCTTGATAGAATCTTGGAGGGATGAGAAGAGATGGACTCTTTGAAGGAATGGGTTCAAGCTACAAAATGGTTGTTCCTGTACTTCACGTCCAGCTAATGGTGGTTACCAAGGCTAGAGGGGGTGCAGAGACTCAAGCTGATATTCGTTCCTTCACTCTCTGTCCCTCCTTAAGATAATGGTGCGGCTCAACCCGACGTTGGATTCCATAGCTGCTTCCAATTGAGGGGGCTTGGAGGCTCCATTTTCTTTTACAGGTGTCTCCCCTTCTCATGGATACTGGCGTTGGGCAAACCAATGTTGTATTCCTCTGCCGTTTCCATGTAAAGGGGGCACGGGGGCTCCGTTAGTCCTCTTTTTCCTTCCCTGAAGTCTGCCCTCCTTGAGATAATGGCGCGGCTCAACCCGACGTTGGATTCCATAACTGCTTCCACTTGAGAAAGATTCAGAAGATATCTGAAGAATCTTGTTTTGTATTCTAGCCACTTTTGGCTTTGTAATGAATGTACTGCTTTTGGCCGCACAGCCACTTTATGAATACAATAATATTTTCTTATCCTGATATTCCAATCTTCGTGAGAAGACAATAATTGTGTCTCGCAAGGCCCCAAATATAGGCCCCCCTAGTTGCATATTCAAAATAATATGAACTTTTAAAATATGCTCCGCGTCAAAAAGAGCCTCGCGACGAGGGTTTTGAGAAAATATTTATCTTTTGGATCCACTTGCTGGTCCCAACTCAATTCGCATTAATTAGTTGTTGAAAACTCCACCGTGAGAAGATAATATTGAAAATGGAATAGTTACATCCTCGAAAACCGGTTCCCTCACGCGCCAATAATTCCTTTTTTTCCAAAATTTAGGGCAACTTTAATTACGCTTTACTGACACTTGACTCTTCTCTTTGACCGTCCTTCCAAGAGCAGACATTTGGATGCCTATATCTTCCTCCATATTATAAACCCAAATTTCCAATCCCAAAATCATTTCATCAACATCAATCTTTCTTAATTACTTATCATCATCACTCTTCCATTCTCACATTCTCTTTAATCCATCATCAATGGAACCACAAAACCGGCATCCAACCGAGGATGGAGGAAGCAACAAAGCCCCTGAGAGTAGTCCTAACATGCATTGCAAGCAATGTAATACCAGGTGGCTTCCTACTACAGATCAGATAAGAATCCTCAAGGTGCTTTACGATGACAAGGGAGTTAAGTCCCCCACTGTAGAGCAGGTTCAAAGGATCACTCTCCAGCTAAAATGGTACGGACAGATCGAGAACAAGAACGTCTTTTATTGGTTCCAGAATCAAAGGGTTCGGGAGAAGCTGAAAAAGAAGAATCTCACTTCGGATGTTCAAGTGTCCAAGCAAATATCAGGGCTTGTTGGTGGATCCATTAATCTCAATTTTGGGTCAACTAGTTCTGCTGATGTTGGTGGATCCATCATGGAACAACGAGGAGAAGATCACCAGGAGGTTAAAACCCTTCCACTGTTTCCCATGCACAGTGAGGACATCTTTGGCAACATGAAGACTACTTCCGACCGAGGTGGTGGTCACGGTGGTGGCTCTTACATTTCCCTTGAGCTCAGCCTTTCCTGTGAGGGCAAAACTGGAAAAAGTTTCCTGAGCCGCTAACTATGCTTAGTAGCTTCGCGAGTGTAGGGACACTTAGAATTGCCCCCGAAGAGTTGTATTTATGACGTTTTTTTTTTTTTTTTAAGTAGCTGAATTCAATAAGACAATGTGAATCAAGGCTTAGACATGCGGCCCAAGTATAGTCGCCTAGACACAAATTTTCTTTCAAATCCTTTGGGCAACCTTACTGAAATGGCCAGGTGGGGGAGGGCGAACAAGAGAGGCAGAATCCATTTTGGCATGAGCTACTCCCACATAGTGGTTTAGGCCCATTTGCACGCACTTCTGGATTCAAGAACCTGTCATGAACGTTGTCCCCTTTCTAGACGCCATTTCACATAGGCTATACTTACTAAGATGAGAAATGTCATAAGTGTGAAGACAGTTTAACAAGTGTTAATAAAAGCCGCCATTAACCTTAAGGGACCTGAACTAGGCACCAATAAGGAGTTTAGACTAATATTAACAAAAGAAACTTCACCTATCCCGTTATGATTCACAAACCCTTACCAAATTCAACCTTTTTTTGTGTTTTTTTTTTTTAACTATGAAAATAAAGGTAAAAAACAATTGAAAACTGATAGGAAATTAACAAAAAAGCAAGGACCTAGCAATGACACGTTTGGCTAACCTCTAGAAGACCATGGGGGAGGCCATCTATGCTTCATTCCAAGCTCCGATGTATCAAAATTTGTAGGGTAAAAATCTCTCCTGTGAGAGCTTGTAGGAAAAGAACAAAGATACTTCTCATCAAAAACTTGGGAAAAATTTGGCTCGTAGGAGGAGTAATCTTGCCCCCCAAGTATCTTTGTTGGTTGACGAAACATGATCTTCAATTGCAATTTGGGAGATGACGGTGTCCCAAGATCGGCTTTGTCGCCAACTGTCGCCAACTTCTCTTGATCAAAGGGATGATCATGGGTCATATCTTGCCCCCTATGCATCTGATTAGTAGCCACATATTTGGCTTGATCAGTGGAGAAATCAGATATTTGTTCAGAGACAATTGTATTGTCAGAAGAACAATCTTGTTGATGACGTTTTCCATGCACAGCCTCTGTGTAAGGCTGTGACTCACCAGTGAGACCCTTAAGTTGATTGCCACCTATAGGCAAGTTAGTCTTAGAAACGACCTCTTCGGGAGCAGGTTTTTGACGTTCCAATTCGCCTTGCTGCGAATTAGCCAAGCTGGAACCTTCCTCGCGTAAGGTTGTGAACTCAGATTTGATGTTCGCGGCATGTTGAGTGGTCTATTTGTCGCTGCTCAAGAAAGGCTTATGGAATTGTTCTCTAGCTTCTCGAGCGTTCTGCTCAATTTGTTGGTCCCAATCGCGAAACCTCTGCTTTGTTTTTGCAATCAAACTGGCCATGTCCCTGGCTCGCTTTTCTTTATGCCTCTCGATGTTGGCCATGATGATCGCGAGCTGTTCCTCAATGCTTGCCCCCTATGGGATGGGAATAGGCATCAACTCATCATTAATGGCAGTATCGCCAGTGGTGGCAACATTGACCATCATTCACTTTAGGAATTTCTTTTGGTAAATATTTTCCCCTGGCATCTCAATGATGGCGAACAAATGCAAAAAGACTCTAGTGTAGTCCCACCGGGTGTGCCAAAATGTTTGGCTCCAGTTTTGTTGCAGCTGGTCAACAGTCTCTTTTCTGGGCGGGCGTGCCAGCACCGTTCGGGTGCGGTCGTCGGGGGTGTCCCTTGACCTGACTTCTTTCAAGCAATTGTGGACGAGGAGAGCACCAACCTCGTCGTGGGATTCTTTGTGCCTCGTGGTGAGGACTTTTGCTGAGTTTCTTCTTGTTCACACAATCGATACTCAATATTGCAGATTGAGCAGAGCGAAATCACCGGGAAGTATTGAGATCTTGCTAAAGCGTGACTTTAGCTTGGCTGGGTTGCTAGGGCGTTACCCTTGCTTGGCTGGTTCCGTAACCGTTGTGGTCGCGGCACTACCGTCGGCTCCCGAGGAGACTAGGACCGAAGTACGTTGACAGAGGGTTTGGTGGCACTAAAAGTCGGCTTCTGAGAAGACTAGGACTAGGAGTGTGATCACCGCTAAGAGAAAGAGAAGGAGAGGAGTTGCTCTTAGAGAGGTTGCTCTAGAGAGAACCTAGATCATCTTAGAGATGTTTTGATGTTGTGAATGTGTGTGTTAGAATGAGAGGAGAAGATGTTTATATAGGGAAGAAAAAGAAGAGTGAAATGATGAGTGGAAGAAAAATAATGAAAGTGGAGTATGAAAGTGATTTGTAAAATATGGAAAAGATAGAGAAATGATGAAATGAAAGCAAAGCATGAAGGTGCAGAAACATGGAAGTGATGATGATCTATTAAAGAGATTGTAGTAGAAAAATATATCCAAGGAAAAAAAGAAAAGCATCTAGCTTTCTTCATGTGGGTAGGAAACATGAACATGTGAATATTGAGCTGGTTTTAGGTCAGTTTCTGCCCCTTTATTCCTTCAATTATTTCTCCAACAAGACTTCAGTATGAGCCTTCGACTTCTTCATATGAAATTATCCACCATGAGTGCAGATTACTGTGGTAAAATTTCAGAATTTATTTCCATGTGGTTGGGCCGGAAATGCTGCTGGACCTCTTACAGGTCCAGTTTTCCAGTTTTGCTTCTGCAGAAAATTGGACTGATTGTTTGAATGTCTTCCACTAAAAACTAGCTCTGGTACTCTTCATAAGAAATGATCCTTGGGCTGTCTAGAATGAATCTGAAAAGTTTCAGCTCATTTAGATTTCATTTGGTTAGTCTGCCGCCCCTCCTTCCTTGTTTAGCTCGGTTTCTCCTAGCCGAAGTAGGATAATGTGCTAAAGTTGACTTTTCATTTCCATGCTTCCATCATTTCCTTTTCTTACAGCTCGCATAATTCTCCATAGTAGGCTTTATTTAGCCTCTTAATAATATATTTCGAACTTGTCGACAATATATAGCTTGAGCCACTGGCATTGGCTCAATTTCTCCAACACGTGCCTTGTCAGACCAAAATATTCATTTTGGGTCCAAACACCATGCCTAGCGAAGAAGAAGAAGGATATGACGGAAAAACAAATAATATCAATTTAATATTCTTTTTTTTTATTCTACTTTATTTGTTCTTATTTAGTATATTAATTAAAAGACATGTTGGAAATATATAGTTACATGTAGATGACACGTTAGATGCCACATCGTTTGGTATATAAAATTTGATAAATAATTTTGGTGTCCCGTGCATTTTTAAAATAAAAAACATGTCTTATCAATCTATTGCAATTTTTCCATGGAAAATACTTCATACCAAGATTAGTCAATTCGGTTGTCTGCAAATATATGGTAGTTGATACTCCATAATTTTCTAAAATTCATCTCTTTCCCTGTCTCCTGACTCATTTGCTATGTCGATCGAGCTACTTTCCTATTGGGCATGTACTATATTCAAAGTTTTGTATGTTGGTTCCTTTGCATTTTGGCCTTTTTTACAAATAATTCCTTTCAGTTCCAAGTCACAATCAAAGAGCTTACTTGATGGGCCCAAAAAAAAAAACAGAGAGAGAGAGAGAGGAGGTACTTGATGGGAATTCTCCTACTCGGAAAAATGTTCAGCGGCCTAGACTTGAAAGTATATTAGGATCGATGTAAATGAATCAGATTATTTTGCTCAATTCGTACATGCAAGAACCAAATTATTGGGTGACAAATGATATTCAACACGACTGTGAGAAACAGGGGATTGATCAAAATGACTGCGCGCAAATGTAGATATTACTGAAAGTGCATTCTTGTAATTGCAACCGAAAACTAGAATGGTATAACATTTATGTTATATCTGCCTTGGCAAGTATTACAATCACAGCCGAACAAATACAAAGTGTAAATAGCTATATTTATTGAAAACTGAATCAAAGACCAAGATCATATGCTACGGAAATGAAACCTATACAAAGGGCTGCTTAACAAGAGGAAGGTTCAACACCACAGCTCCTCCTGCAGCAGTGTCCTTGAAAAACTTGATCTTAATTTTGTTTAGAGTGGCTAGAGCCTCTTGCATATTTATCCTCTCTTCTGGTGATTCGGTGGAACAAGTTAGAGCTAATCTCATAATGGATGATAAACCCTCCCTCTTATTCACAAATTCACGATTCCCTTCTTCTGTCCCAAGTAAGTTGGCATCCACAACATCAAGTAATGGTGAATTTGCAACCCACTGCTTCAAACTGATGTCCCCAAACATCTCATCTGTTGGCTTCTTTCTTGTGAATGTTTCCATCAATACAATACCAAAACTGTAAACATCCCCTCTTCTAGTAACTATTCCTTCCATTCCGTACTCTGCAACGTACAAATGTGTGAAGTTCTTTTTCAAATATAATGAAAATTAAACGTTAATTAATCTTCTCATAATTCATGACAATACATGTGAAATTGAAGATAAACTAACAATAGTTCTTTACCTGGGGCCATATATCCAATTGTGGCTTGAGTAATGGTTTGGGTCATTGAATCTCTTCCGCACATGAGTTTTGCAATGCCAAAGTCAGAAACATGTGCACACATATTCTCATCCAGTAGGATATTGCTGGGCTTCAAATCACAGTGAACAATAGGGGTTCCATAGCCATGATGAAGGTATTCCAATGCCGACGCAACATCAATCATAATACTCAATCTCTGCAGGATATTCAGACAAAAGTTTTGAGAATACAACCACTTCTCAAGGCTCCCATTAGGCATGTAGTTCAGTACCACAGCTTTGAAATCAAGTTGACTGCAACAACTGATGATTTTGATAAGATTTCGATGACGGATGTTGCATAGCATTTCACACTCAACATTGAAACTCTTGAACGCCCCTTCTAGCTGTAAATTGAAAACCTTTATAGCCACATCTGTCCCATCAGAAAATGTTCCTTTATATACTGAGCCAAAACCACCGCTGCCAAGTAAGTTGCTTTCATTAAATGCATTTGTTGCTCTAACAAGTTCGAGGTGTGAAACTCTTCTCCATAGAAGTTGAGGTAACAATGAAGTCTCTTTTGCAGCTTCCACATTCTTTCTTCTACATAGTATCACTATCCAAATGGAGGTAACTATGAACGTTGCTGACAAGATCCCTGGTATAATGTACTTCAAGATGGATATGCTCGCTTTAGTTGAATGTGCTTCAAATGTACTATTATTGCATGATGGGACACGAAATCGGGGTGCACCACAGAGTTCACCACTTGACACAAATGATTGAGCAGAGAAGTTTTGGAAAGGTCCACCTGTTGGGATTTCTCCTTGGAGTTTGTTGAAAGACAAATTCAAAATCCGGAGATATTTGAGAGATTCGAGTGACTTTGGAATCGATCCAGACAGATGGTTTTCAGATAAATCTAAAAGTTCCAAGCTGAGCGACTTGCCAAGTGAACTAGGAATAAGGCCTTCGAACTTATTATTCTCCAAGGAGAGATTCACCAGGCTTTGTAGATTCCCAATGTTGCTCGGTATGCTACCGGATAAGTGGTTGTTTGATAAATCTATCTCTACGACAGCTTTCAGATTACCAACATCTTCCGAGAGAGATCCACTTAAATTATTGGATGACAAGCTAAGGTACAAGATATCTGAAAGTCCCCACAAGGTAGATGGTATTGTGGAATTCAATAAATTGGACCCCAGATATAGATTTCTTAGTGTGGAGGCTAGATGACCCAAGCAAGAAGGTATAGAGCCAGAGAGTTGGTTATCACTCAACCCTAAAAATTCTAGGTGTAGTTGACAAAGTTCATCTGGGATGTGTCCTTGCAATTTGTTGTATCCCAAACCCATAGCTTGGAGATTATGTAGTCTTCCAATTGAGGTTGGAATTGATCCACTTAATTTGTTGTTATACAAGGATAAGGCTATCAAGCCGCTCAAGTTTCCTAGATCGTCAGGAATATTACCTCTCATGTCGCAGTATTGAAAGTAGACATTTTGAAGAGATGTAGAATAATTCCGAAAGGAAATAGGGAGGTTGGCATTTAATGGATTGCTTGAGAAGGCTAAGACCCTCAACTTTTTAAGATTTGCTAAGCAAGAGAGAATATTTACTTCTGGAGTAGTAGTATCAATAGTTAAATTATTCTCAAATAAGGAAAGATACTGAAGGTTTGTTAAAGCACATAGAGTGCTAGGAATAGAGCCAGAAAGTAAGTTAAGCGGCCAGCTTAGCATGGTGAGCCGAGAAGCATTAGAGATGGATTTGGGGATTGCTCCGCTCAATTTATTTTGTCCCAAGTAGAACTCTTGTAGATTTGGAAGCCCAAGACCTATATTTGTTGGGAGGCTGCCTGAGAGCTTGTTACCAACTAGACTTATAACCGCTGCTGTGGATGTGTTGAAAATTGTGTTTGGGATGAGGCCATTGAGATTATTTAAATTGAGGCTTAATCGCACTAAATTTGGAAGATTACCAATCTCATGCGGTATAGTACCTGCCCCGATAATACATAGTCGTTACAAAAATTGACATTTTATTGTTGAACTATTTTACACATACAACTAATATTATATAGGAATGATAAAACACAATATTGAATTTTGATGGTAGAAGTAGTTAAAGAATACACAATGATGAAAGGTATATGTACCTGTTAAACTGTTTTCCGCAAGTTCAACTTCCTTTAACTGGGTTGCGTTTCCAATCCATTTGGGTATACTTCCACTGAAGCTGTTACGAGCCAAAAATATATCAACAAGTTTGTTGCATTGCCAAAATTTGGATGGAAGTGGACCATCAAACTGGTTGTAACCTAAAGCCAACGTTTGAAGATGAGGAAGATTTTGGCACATATTATCTGGAAGTCTGCCCTTCAAGTTGTTTTGAAGTAGAGACAAAATAATCAAAGAAGACATATTGAAGACAGTCATAGGAATATTTCCGTCTAGGGCATTTTTTTGCACAAACAACTTCTCCAGTTGATTTAAATCTCCTATTTCATTTGGAATTTCTGAAAAAAAAAAAAAAAAAAAGTAAGTAAATATCAAAACTCTGCATCATATATGTGCATATGATTAGCTAGTTTTTTAGCCAACATCGTTTTCTCTAGGGAAATCGATCCTAGTCAGAGGGCGTACGACATACCTGTGAAATTGTTAAAATCAAGGAAGATCTCCTTCAACGTTGTTAAGTTTCCAATTTCTCTCGGTATGCTACCTGTTAATTAACATATAAATTAACAAATAGATGGGACCAATGTTAAAGTGTTACGATCATAATGATATCGACCTGATTAGAGTTCTAAAGAAGAGCCAGTACCTGATAGTTGGTTATAGCTCAAATCAATTACTTGCAGCACAGATAAGTTGAAGATAGTCGCTGGTATGGAACCTGAAAATTGATTACCAAACAAATATAATGATTGAAGTTTAGATAAGAGCCCGAACCACGATGGAATGGCTCCCATAAATTTGTTGGCTCCAAAGTCAATGAACTTCAACCGGCGCAGACGATTCAATTCCCCGGGCAAATGGCCATGGAAACTGTTATTTCTCAAGTCAATATCAACAAGAAATGATAGGTTGCCTAGCTGAGGAGGAATAGTGCCTTGGAGATCAAAGTAGGAGAGGTTCAAGGCTGTGGCTCTAAGGTGGTGTACACCACATGTAATGCCAACCCAATTGCAAATGGGAGTAGTGGTTGACCAATTGGTCAAGATCAAGTTATGAGGGTCACTACTGATATGGGCTTTGAGAGCAAGAAGAGCAGATTGGTCTGTGCTGGTGTTGGTTTGTGCTGCTGCCGTAGTTAAGCAGCTAGCTGCCATACAACAGTAGACCAGGAAGAACCAAGTGCTCTCCATTTTGTGAATATGGTTGCAGATTTGGATGCCCAAAATGTTTGGAATATATAGTACGTTGAGACTGGAAAACGAAGAGGTCGAGGTCGAAGACTTACGAGAGAAACCGGTTAAACTTTATTAATTGCTTCCCTTAATTTCTTGCAGCACGAGGCCGGCAGGAGATTTCCACCACAAATCAAGAGTTAGGTTGGACGTTTGTGCATTCGGATTGAGGAGTAATTGAGAAGAAATCCATTTCAGACCAAGAAAAGATATATATTAGAAATTAACTATATGTTGTCTTGCGTGTTCTCTGCGCCCTGACTTTTCAGCATACGTAACATCACATGACAACCAAAGAGACTAGAGCCTTCTTTTGGTTCAAGAAGCGAGTACTACACATTATACTATACTAGAAATGACACTCGCGCATTTCTGCGGGATTTGTTGCTGTTAACAACTTTGTATTTAAGGCTTTTGATGAGTTCATTCATCCAGTTGAAGCATGGCAATAAACTGAATGCATTCATTTGTCAAGATCAAGCGACCGGTCATAATAACAAAATGCATGTAGAAAACTAATGTATGGCACAGAGCTAGGGGTATATGCATACAATTATTCTTTTTTTAATAAATAAAAAAGGGAATCCCAACTCATTTATCATATTTAGTTGTTCATTGCTTGAAGAAAAAGAAGAATATTTACAAAATGGTAAGACATATACATCAGAATATATATTATAAAATCCAAAATTTTTAGCTAGTCATTATATATAAGTAATACTTTCAGTCTTCTTCTCAAAAAAAAATAATAATAATAATAATAATACTTTCAGTCACAGTAAATCATCTTTGCTAATTGAAAAGTGGTTCCTCTACAATTTCATCTACAATCTCTTACCAATGTTTTCAATCTGGTGGACTGATTCACCAGTTCCCGCTCAACTTGAAAATAGAGCTGCAAGGGAGATCTACACATAACTGACATAAGAGAAAGAAGGTACGTTTGAATGGAAAACCAAAAAAGTAAATAATTACTACTATTGATTAATTACCTCAGTCACCGTATTTGTTTCAGACTTATTCTTGAAACTAGCATCCCTAATGAGGTGAGCAGAAATATATTTGAAAGCCTAATTGCTTCTTTTTTTGACATCTTTCCATGACAAAAGTCTTCAATATATAGTTGTGCACAAAGGCTGATGCTGAAGAAAGAAAAAGAAAAAGGAATTCTTTTTGTGACAAAACAGCTTATTTTCAATTATCCATGGCTTTCTTTCTAACTGAACTAACAACTAACAGCAATATAATGAAGTCCTCAGTTTCATAATTATTTTACATATTCACCCATCCGAGCATAAATCTTTCAGAAATTCCGAAACTCAGTTTCATAATTATAACGCTCACCTCCATGTTCTTATGCAAGCCAAAAATAAAACAATCTAATAACCATCGATGCAAGTGAGCATATTCTAAATGTACAGTACAATGAGATATAAGCAAATGACTAACTATCATCTTATCACAAACAGCACCTTATTTTGAATTCCAATATACAATGATATAGCATATAGCAACTACACAATTACATAACTGGAAAAGCTTTTCTTCTCTCAAGCAAATACATTTGTTTTGGTGGCTTTGTCTAAACCGGTAGAATTAATCTTACAGAAGAGCTTGTCACCTTTGGTAGCAAAAGTAGCAAGGGAAATTGGTACATTTGATTAAAAAATGTTGCTCTTTGGTTTATGCAAATTTCCTAGATCTCCCCAGCACATTACTGATGTTGGTCCTCTGGCATCACAATAAGTCCTTGCAATCATGTATAAGACCTATACAACCTTAAGAACCTACTTATAAAATATTGGGTTAATTACATATAAGTGCATCTTTGAATGTTTTTTTAGCCATAAGGCCACCAACAAGTTTTTTCCCTCATAAGGCCACTAGATTAAAAAATGAGTTATATTTTGGATATTAAAAACCAACATATTTACATAAATGCCACTGGAGTAAAAAGTCAACAATCATTCTCTCTCCTCTCCGGCAAGGTCTCCGGCCAACTCCGGCGGGTCTCCGGTCGACCTCCGGCCAACTCCGGCGAGTCTCCGATCGACCTCCGGCTAACTCCGGCGGGTCTCCGGCCGACCTCCGGCGACTACAAAAGCTACTGTCACTAATACCAAAAGCTACTGTCGCCAGCAATAAAAGCTACTATGGTGAGATTTCCGGCAATCTCTGGCGAGGTCACAAAAGCTACTGTCGCCCGCAACAAAAGCTACTATTACCAACAAAATCTACTGTCATTAGCAACAAAAGCTACTCCGGTGAGATTTCCCGCAATGTCACAAAAGCTACTATCACCAGCAACAAAAACTATTGTCACAAACAAAAACTACGCTGGTGAGATTTTCAACGAGGTCAGAAAAGCTACTGTCACTAACAACAAAAACTACTATTACCACAAAAAAATCTACTGTCACTAGGAACAAAGACTACTCGTGAGATTTCTGGCGAGGTCACAAAAGACTACTGTTACCAGCAATAAAAGCTACTATGACCAACAAAAGCTACACTCCTCAAAACCAAAATCTACTATCCCCACCAACAAAAGCTACTGTTACAAATACCAAAAGCTACTGTCATCAACAATAATAACTACTGTTATCAACACCAGAAAACTACTATCACCAGTAACAAAAACTACTCTCACCATCACCAAAAGCTACTCTCATAAATGTCAAAAGCTATAACCAAGCAGAGTCCATAAATCAACCACAAAATCTAGTGACAAAAGCCAACAATGCATCAAATCAGGCACAGGGAACAAATGAGTTTCTACCTTCTCCAACAACAGTAACAATACAAAATTAAAACCAAAAATCTATACCAAAGTAAAAAAACTCAGCAAAATGAATGGCATTGAGGACAACTCGTCACCGGAAAGAAGCCGAACGAAATCGAATCAGGAACCGGTGCCGGAATCTCATTTTCAGATGCGAAGGACGGCGGCGTCAGCCACAATTCTCCCAGGTACACGCTCAATTTCGAGGACGCCACCACATGCGTCGATGACATCCTTCTCCGGTTGCAGCTATCGGCCTTCGCCTCCTGGATTTTGACCCCGCCGGAGAAGTCGACCACGATCTGGCGTATTCTGGACGACTTTCTAAAGGAAGATGAGGACAACCGGAGCCGGAGGTCACCGACGAGGAACAAAGCAGGAGGTCACCAAAACAGAGGATTCTAGGGCTCCGAAATGAGAATCAGAAGCAAACAGAGCCGGAATTGAAGAAAAAGCGAGAAGGAGAGAGGTACTACCTGAGTCAGCTTTCGGTGAACAGAGTCTGAGTTGGCATCGTTGAGGCTTTGTAGGAGGAACTGATAGAATCTGGTTCGCAGTAGTCTGCGAAAACTTCAGTATCGCGGAGACGACGAAGCCTGGTAGAGGGAGATAGGGTTTGCTGAGAGAGCGAGCGAGATTGGGGAAGGCGCCGTGCCCGTGGTCGCCGGAATCAGAATCGGAGGCGGAGATCACGAGGTGATCTGTGATTAAGGAAAGAGAGAGAGCGCCGTGCCGGTGGTCTCCGGAATCGGAGGCGGAGATCAAGACGTGATCTGTGATCGAACGTCGACGATCAGGTGTTTTTCCGGCGAGCTTGTGAGGTCTGAGGTCTGCAACGGTGAAGGGGAGAGAGAGAGGCAACGACGTCGTGTGGGTTTGTGAAGGGATCTGCAGAGAGAGAGAGAGAGAGAGAATGTGTGGAGCAGAATGGTGGTTGTTGAGAGAGAGAGAATGTGTGGAGCAGCTGTTATATCAGCTCGTTTCGATAAGGTGGAAGGGTAAATTGGTCAACCGGGGAAAAAATTGAAGCATTAGGTGGCCTTATGAAGACAAAAAATATAAGGTGGCCTTATGACTAATTAAAGTTTCAAAAGATCACTTGTGTGTAATTTTCTATAAAATATATGCCCCAGAATCGAACCTTGTGTGTATGAGAGTTGTATATAATCATATATATATACCTAATCAATTAATTGGTAAACAGAATTGCTCAAGAATTGGTAAACATACCAACTTGCCTCAGACCAAAACCCAAATACCCAACAAGACATGCAGATTCTCTTCATAATTTTTTTTTTTTTTAATATTTAAAAAAAATATAAATCAAAATAAGAACAAAACACCTCAATTACATTGGGTTGCCCCATACACCTTATCCCCGAAGCATGACATAACCTACCCCTTATTTTTTTATTTTTTTATTCTTGAGCATGGATTACCATCTGACTTATACATGGCATATGCAGAAACGTAAGACTATGATTGAATCATTATCCTCGGCAAACTTATTAAAACTCACACCACAATTGAACCTCAAAACACTATCTTCAACTAAAAATCCATAAAATGAAGCCATTCACCGAGGATGATTGTTTGGAGGGGTACTATGATTAGGTATATGAATATATCATAATCACAAAATTGGGAATCATATTAAAATAGCAGAGAAGCTTACCTAAGCTTCGACCAAGTTATGATCAGAAATTTCGATTGAAAGAAATGCGCTAAAGCCTTGGCAAGTATTTGATGATAAAATTCTGTGGGAATTAAACACACGTACAGTTAGATTGGCTTTAAGGAAAAACTGAGGCATAAGAATGTCAATACAAAAAAGGATTACAAATCAAACGCAGTGGCAAATCAAGAAGCAATTAAGAGCAGTTTACTGAAAAGGAATGGTTTTTAACAGTTGAACATAGGCAATGCTGCTATATTTTTTTAACAAACCCATAGTCTCTGATACCATGTTTCATTAAAACTGATAAAACTCCTTAAAACTATTAAATGCACAGAACCATTATCATGATCTAAATGCTTAAACTGAAAATTCAAATTCAAGGTTCATAGCTGGAAAAGAAGTTGACTGAAAACAAATTGAAGAGGATTGAATATTGGGTGAGAAAAAAAAAAAAAAAAAACTACATAAAACACTTCCATAACTTGTGTCATTCATCTGAAATCATTGTGTGCAGAGAAAGGAAAAAGAGTAGATAATTCAACTATCGATCACTAATGCTTCATGTTTCAAGAGAGAATGGAAGTATCCACAGCGATAATAAGAAATTATCATATGAAATTCAACCCCATCCCATATTTTTGCAAGATGAAAATCAGAGAAGAAATTTGATAATACACATAAACCCAACAAATCAGAGCAATTAACACATGAACAAATCAAAATCAACAATCCAAAACAATCCCCGGAATGAATTCGTTTGTTCAAACCTAATAATATAGGACCACAAAGAGCGAATTCCTAAAGAATTGTATTGGGTATCTTCATCCTATCCTAGAGGTGAATTCGTTTTGAGCGAGAGAGAGAGGAAAAGAATGAACAAGCACGGAAGAATTGGTAAAAAAAAGAAAACCCACAACAAAACCCATGCTCATCATTAAATCGCACACAAAACCCTTAATCGAATAATCCCAAAAGCCCGTACCCAACAAAATTGACCAAAAAATTTACATAAAGTTACCTTTTATCAATTGAATCGAAATCTCTCATAATCCCTTTTTCTTTTCTCTGATATGGGAAGAAATCACGCTGAGCTAATCAAATTTGGTCTCCAAAATGTTAATAGCTTGGATGACTTGCCAGTAAATAAGGGCTTCAATTTTGCTTATCATACTACTAAGTTTAGCTTCCAATTCAGCCACTTTCATTTCATTATTCATCTACATGGCATAACCAAACAAAATGTCAAATAATTAGCACATGAATTAGCAAGAAGTGTATTTCACAGGACTCAAAAGGAATAACATGACCAAATGGATAAAAATGCAACTCTTTATAACTGAAACAGCTTGGTTTAAACAAACACAAATTGTAATTCACAAAATCATATGATACTTATACACAGAACCAGTCCTAGTTTCCTAAACAATCCAATGTATTACTATGTGAAGTTCAGTAATTACTTTTATAGGGTGTGGCTATACATTATTCCTGCTGTAAGGGATTTTACAGCCTTTGCATCACTCACCAAGGACATAAGTCTTTGCAGTTACATTATCTGAATGATACAACTCCAGCCATTCAAACATAAACAAAATAAATCTGTCTTGTCTTGTTTCCTCAGTAACGGCCTACAACAGAATCTAATCTCTTCTAGTTATATCTATACTAAAGGAAGATGGTATCCTATGAAATTTTAGGCTTGCTTACTTTACTTGACACTTGAATATCAGATAGTGAGCAGCTTGTTCCACCTCAAATTTGGTCTGCACCACAGCCTAAAGATAAGCAGAACATCATTGTGTGAGAAAATACATCTAATAACATAATTCCAAGGATAAGTTACATGATAAACATGTGTGGAGGAAGGAGCACACATCAAAAATTAATCTTTATCAACCAGATAAAAATCCAACAGTCTAATCCTTCTCCTCTAATACTTCGTTCAGTAAATACTAAATAATTGTTCAAGTAAGAGGTTCTATCCAAAGCAATCAATCCAGTTTCTCTATTTAGGATTATCGATCAATGTGTGGAAACATAGATTCTCTGGCTGCTGCTTTATCAATTGCATGCTCAACATCATGATGCAATTACATGTTCCTTTTTTTATTAGTGAGCATATAGAGTATTTAGTATTTATAATTTGGTGGAGAAAGATTTTTGACGTCAAGTAATATATTTGATCAGTGATGTACTAAGTTTTCATGTGTTTGTTACAAAACAATGAATAGCATTTTCTCTGACAACATAGCTTTACTCTCATTGTTCGATATATATTCTTCAGATTTTCATATTTCTGCACTATGTTTCCAAAGTCAAAAACTATACAGTGGAGCTTGAAGTGCTATCAGTTAATATCTGTCTTTCTATCTGGTAAACAAAAAGATGCAGGTCTTTCTCTATTTCAATTCTACATAAATCAATAGCCAAAGAGAGAGTATTTACCACAAAACTTTACTCCGGGATCACAATCAGCCATCAGTTAATATTCACAGTCAAAAACTAAACACGGGTCTGTGACTTTCTGCAAGAAATTACAAACCTTTACATCAAAATCAATGAAAAAGTGCAAGCCACAGAAACCCAATTTGAGATCAAACCATTTTCAAGGAGAGAATAAGTAAATTTGGGCAAAAGGGAACGAAGAGCCACAGTTTGAATGCATTATAATAGCAATAAATACCCAGAAATTACTGGAATGAAATAAACGAAGATGGTTCAGAGCCCACTTACAGTCACAGTATGTCTTCTTCTCCTACCCTGAGTCGCTTAGAGCTGCTTCTTCCTCCGTCAGAATTGAGACTGGCAATACTTTTTTCTCTGGTTGGAATTGATACTAATCACAAATTCAGAAGCAGAAATGAAGTCAAGAAATAGGGTCTAGGGTCTTCGGTGAAAAGCAGAAAGAACTAACAGCTCAGAAATTAAAAGGCAAATAGGCTCAGAATCAAGGTCTTCTTCAAGATCAATAGCCTTCAAAATACTGCAAATGCAGCCAAACCCATTTAAATTCCAACTCTTAAATCGTAGATTATTATCTTCGGAGTGATAAATTAAAGAACCCATAAAATAGAAGATACCCAACATCACTCACTGCGCCTTGGTGTTACTCTTCAAGAGTGCTATAATTGGAATCGTATTCCGAGTAAGCAAGGTCTTCACCTCTGAGGAAAGCAATCGCACATCCCAAACGATAAATCAGCCACATATGAATTTTGAAGAAATCAAGCCAATACCTTTGATAATGAAGAAGATCGTGATGTCCAAAAAGGAGGGCTTCAGGTCTCTCTTTCTGTATTTCTCTCTATTTGTTTTTGTTTTTGGGTTGTTGTTCTTTTGAGGATTGGTAGAGTAGAGAAGAAGCTAAAATCGATACTCAGCAATAGCCGAATAGCCGACTGTAGAAGAGAAAAGAAGATAAGATCGATAAACAGCGCGGGGAAGAAAAAATTTCAGAGTAAGGCAAAACCGTCACTTCACTGTATTATGAACAGTAACTGAGTGAATAACCTACAGAAAATGAAGGACAGAACGGTCACTTTACTGTCTTATGAACAGTACCATAGCGAACAGTGAACTCATCTTTGGTATATAGTAAACTAGAAATGCAACCCGCGCTTTGCTGCGGAATTTATTCTTGTCAACAAATTAGAACAATGAAATACAAAAGAGAAACGCGATGGCGCAGGGTAGATTTACCTTAAGCTCTTTATGTCATGTGTGTTTTTAGTTTTTGGTTGACAAATAAAACCAAGATGTGTTTATATGACATGAAAAACCTGTGTAATAAACCAAATTGTTTAAAAGCTAGTTTACATTGTATGAATCTAGTTTTAGGAGTTGCATTTTGCATGTAGCCTTGGTATAAACCATTATGTGGGAGAAAAAATGGTCTTCATTGCTTCATATAAACCATTGTCTTATCAAAAAAGGTTGTAGTGATTTTACCACAAAGCATTGCCATGTAGGAACCAAAAAATATCTGCATGGCTTCATTGTTCTTCTATTGACACTATTCTAAAGATGGTCCTTCAGTTTTCAATCTTGCTTGGCATGCACTTGATGCGAGTTTGTATTGTCTTTGCTAACCTTCTGTGCATTTGTAATTTGAAGCACTGAGGAATAGATAAAATGTTGGTTAGTAACAATTATACACTACAAAGAAAAGAATAACAATTAAGGAAAAAAAAAAGTTCAAAGCATTATCAGATGTCCAATCAAAGTCTTTTGACTGTCACACTAACAATCAAACTATACTCATTCATACTTATAATTTCATAAAGATTGAATATCATGAATGTAGTATGCGTACCATTTTAGGGATATTTCTAGGCTGGGAACCAGCCTTTGAATGAAGCCTTTCCAAGAATAATCTGATTAATAAAACTCCATAAGTAGAAAGTCTACTATTTAAGTGAGTTGTGGAACAATGGTCTTGGTTTTAATGATGAAAGCATCAGAAATGGGTGTTGTATAGAGACGCTGGGGCAAGAAGGTAATCATTTTGACAAAATCTTTTTGGTTTTGGCAAAGGACGAAAGCCAAACTGCCTTGCAGTTGCAGTGTGGTTGGCTGTAATAAACCTGTCTTTCAGTTATTAATGCTTTCTATGCTTTCTTAAGCAACCCCAAGTCCCCAGCTGTGAATTTGCAACTACTACCAGGCTTTCAATTTTCATGTATAATTTGTCTTATGCTAGTGGTACTCAGCATTTATGCAGCTAACAATTGTTTGAACCCAAAATAACATTTTTTCCCGGCATGGGGGACTCGATGAAATCCAGGCCAATATCCGTGGCCCAAGCTATTTATTTGCAACAAGTTCGGAATACATTGTTTAGAGGCCAAATAAAGCCTATTTGGAGGACAAGCAATTTTGGAGCGAATCTGGATATTCATCGATTTGCAATTAATTATCAAATATTTGATAATTAAATATGATGATTTGCTTGATTACCAAGATTGAGCAGGAGGAAGGATGAATTATCCTTTAATTGTATTCAACAAGAAGAGGCCAATACGTGGTTAACATATTCACATATATGGTGAGACAATCAAGGAAGAGATAGCATGGTGGGCCATCAACTATTTGCAACCAATAAGATGCATGCAAGGAACCAAGTTTTCCCATGTAGTCAAGCAATTAAGGTGGACGTGAAACACTTCAAGGGGATTGCAATAAATAAGGGTGATATAATTATGCATGATTGCATAGCTACAGAGTCCCCGCGAGAATATATGCATATAATTAATGCATATCCTACCGCATCCAAGAGGAAGATTACGTCTAGGACTTTAAGAGGCAGTTAATCCTTGCCTACATTCTAGCTACGACAGAGGATAATTATTAATTATTGCCTACGATAGTTATCAAAACTATTAAGAGTTTTGATTTGATTCAAGGCCAATAACTGTGGCCTAAAATATAGTATTTAATTCATATTTGGAAAGTAATTCTACAAGCAGCCTATATATAGAGGCTAAAGACGATACAGACAGACCTCTCTCTAATCAATCAATCCCAGCGATTACAAAGTCTCCCCGGAGCAAACCTTCAACGTTGTTGAAACTCGGCGACCGTACTTTCAGTCCTAGTCTCTCAGAGCCGACTTTCAGTGCTACTGCCACACAGATACTATCAGCGAAGCAAGGGTAACGCCCTCGCAACTCAGCAAAGCTAAAGATACCCTTTAGCAAACCCCGTGCTTTCTCAGAACTTCCCAGTGATTGCTCTGCTCAACCTACAACGTTGAGTATCGATTTGGTGACCGAAGAGATCACACCCAAAGTCCTTTTCCGGAAGGCTAGAAAAGAACCCTGTGACGAGGTTGGTGCTCTCCTCGTCCACAGCGCTTGAAGAAGAAGTCAAGTCAAGGGACTACTCCGACGACTGCACCCCGCGGTGCTGGCACGCCTGCGCAATCACTCGCTCAAAAGAGACAGTTTGCATGCCAACTGGTTTTGGAGCCAAACAACAATAATTGAAAAATAAGAGAGAAATTATGATGAACATTATGCAGTGGCATTTTGTGAGTTTTGGTCCAAACCCGATACTATTGCCAGCCTAAGTTTTACACCCATTTTGGAGTGTTGAAATTCTGCAGTAAGATTTTTAGATTCGTTACTATGTACTTAAAGTTCTTACTGTGTATCATAACTATATCAGACTCTAGACCAGTGAGTACGCTTTCTTTTCAGCTGAAATCACTGTAATGTGTTCATATTTGATAACTGAGAGGCTTTACATATTCATACTAGTAACTTTGGAGCTCTTCTACCTGTTGTATATATTTAGCAGCACCTTTTCTACTATCACAGTGGAATTCAATATAAACCAGCCATTTGACATTAGTACATAAATCAAAGTTCCGCGAGTAGATCACTCCTTCAAAAATCCATTAGTCTATTTTCCTTAACCTATGTATAAGCAATCCTACAAATCCCAAATAGCCACAAAAAAAAAAACAAAACAAAAAACAATGAATAAGAATAAGAAGCCCAGGTAGTTCAAAACTCAAAACAAAGCAACAGTAACAACAAAAGAAGCCTTTTTATTTTTTGAGTGAGAACTGAAGAGGCCAAATAAAGTAGCAGTGAAAATCATGGATGAATCACAAAGTTAGCTTCTATATCATAATTATAACCCAAAAAATGTAAAGACATTAGCTTTATATCAAAATTAGCTTGAGCAAGTTTTAAAAGTATGTACCTGAAACAACCAAATTCAAACAAAGCAGCAGCAACAGCAGCACAAACCATAATCCTGCAAAACAACACAATTCAGCACTCAGCAATATTCAAAGTGAGAAATTCAAAAGTACTATGAATGTCAAAGAAAGCAAGAAAGATGGGCAAGTTATATGCAACAATTGTTTCCAGTCCAAACCTCTCTCATTGGGAGTGTCAAACAACTTGATTTTCAGAGATAGCCCTTACATCCACATATCGACACTCAAAAAATCCCAAACCCGGGAAATCGATCATTTCGAAGAACCTCCACAATTAATCAAACCACTTGATCGATCATCAAGAAATTAACAGAAAGACGACATTTCTGTATTGATTTCACATGTTTTTGCCTCATTTTATTTATATTGGTTCGTGTCATTGTCTAAATTCATGAAAGAAAACTCTATTGTTTTATTTCAATTTTATTTCCCTATGCTTCATATTAATGCAATACCCAGAAACATATAGTTAAAGATTCACTAATTGAGATCATGAAGTTTCATATCAATGGAGGTTGCCTACGGCCTAGATACAGCCTATACTATATCTCCATGGTCATCTCTGCACAAAACTCCAAGAAATATAACATTATAGAAATGAGACGAAGACACTACTACAATTTGGGCCATAGGGCACCGACACAGCCCACCAATATGTTTCGGTGTTCTTTTGATATTGGTTTATCACCGTTATGTTACATCGGTGGGTTTGTGCAAAGACAGCACCGATCATTAGTGGCTCAAATGTAGTTTTGATTAAATAATTTCAAAGTTTTCTCATAGGCCATACTATTTTGTGTCCATATTTACAATACACAGCCACTATGTCACATCCGCTGTCAGCAAAACAATGCTTTTTACGTGGGTTGGCAGGAAATCCAACTAACATTACTTCAAAAAAAAAAAAAACAAACCCACCTTTACCTTCACGGCTTCACAGCCTTCACTATCCTTATTGCACAGCTCTCATCTCTCTCTCTCTCTGTCTCTCTCCCTCTCCCTCTAGCCTGTTCATTCGTTCATCTACTTCTCTAACTCTCGTCGCCAATTTTCCATAACATGGTCATCGCCCATGATCGTTTTTGCCTCTTGAAAATAGATGGGTTTATGTCCTCCTCCAAACAAATCACACCAAAATTGGGTTTAGATCTGCCGATTTCGATTTTTTTTTTAAATTGAAGCCTTACATGAATTTTCATTTGTTTTTAATAATTTATCTTGCTCCCATGATCATTTTCCAGGTGAATTAACATTTCAGCACATAGTTTCATTGTCAAAAGTTAATATATTTACTTAATCTTTTCTTTCTTTTACTGTATACATGTTCTTCTTGACATTTATTTAAGGAACATTGGGGGTTTATCTTCTTTTTTCTTTCTAATTTTTATTTTTGGAATTCTATATTGTTAGGTTGTTTTGGTATAGATCTGGGGAAGATTCTGACCTCATACTTGTGGCATTGGAGCTTCAGCAAGGTTGCACAGGTACTCTCATTACCGGTCTAAATCTAATGCTAAAATGTCTTATGTACATTTGAAGAGAAAATATAAACATAAAAATGATAACTTGCGGTTCTATGTGCATGATTTTTCATAAGGACTTGAAGTATAGGTGTGTCAATGTCTGTTTAGATGAACTTTGTCATTCTCTGTTAAATATGTTTGAACTTTTGATAGATTTTATTTTATTGCAGCTGTTTAATTTATTATGTTTATGCAAGTTATTAGAGTACCTTGGTTACTAAAAACATAACAAAAACAGTCTATATTGGCCACTATTATGATTGAAAGAAAAAGATATGCATACATCAGTTATAAGCAAAGCCTCACCTCTGAGGTTAACAAACAAACTAGAGACCTAAAACATAAATTGGCATCGGTATATCTCTGTTATCCAGAACCAGTCTACCTTTGCTATCAATATTCAATCATGTTGGTAACTATTTGTCCCTTTTTTCTTTCTTTCTCTAATCCTGAGTTTGCATCCATTATGTACTATTTCATTTATATCCAGAATCCCCAAACCTTAGTTTGGCAATGGTTTTTCATTGAATTTTATCCTCATTTACCTTGTCTTCTATCCATGTTGTTTCTGAAACTGTTCATCATGTGTGAGGGAGGAAGTTATCAATAGTCTTGGCCAGAAAGACTATTGGCTATCCCCAAGTGGTATAGCTTTTGAAGTGAATTAATTTAAGCTGATTAGTATATTTATGAAATATTTAAAATGCTAGTGGAACTTGAATAGAAAGCTGGTACAAGCTGACCATAGGAATATAATCAATTTTGAAGGAGAATATAACTATTGAGTTGGATAATTCTGTTGCATGTAGGTAACCATGGTTGAAGCTAAGTGCGTCAAAAGTTTACGTGCTGTATTTAAAGAGGTATGATGCTAACTATTGAGTGTTGATATAGTGAATAATGCCCTTAACAACTCCAATTTTATCATGTGCAATGTATATTGTGAGACCTCTAGCAATTGATATTAGAAGTAAAACTTGCTGACACATGAAAGATATTACACAATTCTACAGGAATGGAATTTATTTTGGTGATTGATAAGTGTGGTTATAAAGTCAAGTTAAGAGACAATGCACCTTTGGACTTGTCGGATTCTCAATATTTTGCAACTTTGTGTATGTTGGACTGTCAATTGTAAAACTAGGGAAAATGATTCTTTCTCCTTTTGATTTCTCCATAATCATCTCAGAACTAGTTGATTTGATATATTTAGAAATGAACTGATTTGTGTGATTTTTGCACAGGATTTTGTGATTATTGTTGTCACCAATCCCACCAATCCAGACTGCAATCCACCAAATCAGAGGTGCATCATTATAGACATTTTACAGTTACATAGTCTTTCTCAACAGGTTGTATAGGTAGTTTACGTATTAAATTAGAAAGTTATGGTTATTTAGATAGATTTGGACTCTAGTGTTCTGTTATGATGTATACACACTTAAATAAAGAGTATATATTGAAATCATTTTGATTGTGCTGATATTTATCTCTAAATGGATGTATATTCTTTTCATTATAATTACAATTTTTAATTTTAATTTTTTAATTGAATGGGTGTATTTTGATTTATATAATTTGTTAAGTAAAGTACGTAGCCTATAGCCAAGTTGGCACCAAAAAATTTGGTGCTTATTTTTAGAAACAACCCAACAAGTTTTGCCACCGTTCTGGTAGTGTGAAAGGGGGAAGGAGTTGTTGACAGTATAGTGGGCCCGGAGTAGACTTTGACAGCTTTTCCTTTGATTTGAAACTGAGACACCCTTGTATGAATTGGTGTATTATGTTACATTAGAAACTGGGGTAAAGACCACTGACATCAAAAGGGTGGCTGCATAGTGGCTAATGTGATAAACAGTGTCAATTGTAGCCAACTCACACCAATAATGGATGGTGTCCTATAGCCATATTTCTAGTAGTGAGAGGCACTTTCAAATGGTCGTAGGTTTAGTATGAGAACCTGTCATTTCCTATATACCTTCAGAAACCGGAAGATAACATCTCAAATTCTCAATTCTAAGTCAAACTTGTTGACATTGGATAGGTTTCCCAATTGAAATCCTCATATTGAAAAACAATGTCTACAAATTGAGGTACCAAGGTCTTCTCTGGCTCTAGTTTAATCAAGGGATTTGGAGAATACCCAAAGTGGCAACCATAATAACAATCTCAGAATCACGAATTGACAATCATAAAGGTGATCTACATCTACAAATCAACCAAATTCAATAAGTCAATACCAATCAATAGATTCTAGAAACCCAGTTACTATGAGATCGATGTTTGTTACGTGATTGCAGCAAAAAAAACCCTCAATCAAAAACCAGATTCTCTAGTTTTTATTAGATGACAGATTCTGCTAACCCAGTTACTATGGAGATCGATGTTCATTATGTGATTCCAGTAACAATCGATCTCTCTATCTCCTCGCACAAAGCAAACAAACACACGATGACGGAGAAAAAAGGAGGGCAAAAGCGACGTTTCCTCGTTTTCGTCGTCAATCCTTCACGTCTCTCTTCCTGTGTTTTTGTTTTCGGGTTGTTGTTCTTTTGAGGATTGGTGAGTAGAGAAGAAAAAAAAATCGATACAGTAACAGCCGATTGTAGAAGAGAAAAGAAGATAAGATCGATACACAGCCAAAAAAATATATATATATCAAAGGAGGGCAAAACCGTCACTTCACTGTCCTATGAACAGTAAATGAGTGAACAGTTAACAGAAAATTGAGGACATAACCGTAAATTTACTGTCCGTGAACAGTATCATATTGAACAGTGAACTCATCTTTGGTATATAGTAAATTTCTTCTCCTTTTTTTACTCTGTTTAAATAATGGAGAAAATTAAATCCAGCTCAGTATATGCATATAATCCTATATATAATGGGAGAATACACTACTAGAATAATTGCATAAGACATTGCCTCTAAGAAATCGGTTTGAATTTTGAAATGTACCGATTTCTTTTGTTTACAGGACATCACTTTTTAAAATAGCCGGTGTTAAAAGTTTCATTCCAAAATTGAGGAAACCCCAAATTGCAAAACACGGAAGCGGAAAACTTAAATTTGGTGGTGGGTTGAAATTTTAAAAGACATAAAACACGCTCTCTCTCTCTCTCTGTCGCTCTTTCATTTCCATATTCTTTTTCCAGCCCAAATCCCTACTTCCCAAATTGGTCAGTTGTAGTGCCATAGAAATGCTTTTGTGATTATTTTTCCTGTAGTGATTATTGGTTTTTTATGGTCTCCCTCTTCCTCATACTCTGTATATATGTTTGGTCCCCATCGAAACCTCT
Source organism: Rosa lucieae (assembly GCA_024704745.1). Classification (NCBI taxonomy): domain Eukaryota; kingdom Viridiplantae; phylum Streptophyta; class Magnoliopsida; order Rosales; family Rosaceae; genus Rosa; species Rosa lucieae. The sequence continues at coordinate 10,899,701 of CM045492.1, read as the reverse complement.
CTGGTAAAAATTCCGAACTCCATCTCCAATTTTGTTGGCTTCAAGCTTTTCTACTTTTCATGTTAACTTTAGCTTCCGTGGTTTGAATTTGAAGTTTGAGTTTGTTTATAACTTTAGCTGTTTTCGATTTTCATTTTTTTATTTGGAAAGATTGTTTAGGTTTGTTACTTTTATGTTTTATGAGAATTTTGTTTCTAGATTTAAGGGTTTTTGAAGTTCTTGGTGGAAGTTGGGCTTTATGAAAGCAAAGCGGATGTTCTTCACCAAATTGGGCAGGTGAGTGTCAATTGATTATGCTATTTGTATGCTATTTAGACTGGGTTTAGTTCTAATTCTGAAGTTAGAGATATAATGAATTTATCGCTCTATTAACTTCAGAATTTGGCTAATGAATTTGCTTTTTGAAGATGGTAATAGGTGTGTTGATGTCCATATACCTTGTGTTGTTTGATAATTTCTATTACAGTCAGTTGTAAGAGCAACTCCAACAGCTTCTCTATAATTTTTGTATTATAGAGAAGCAAAAGTCAAACCTTTAGCCTATTTTTCTTCTCCAACTCCAACAGATTCCCTAGTTTACAGTAATCTATAAAATCTCCATATTCTTCTTTAAAATTTTGGAGTTTGCTGTAAATATAGGGAATTTGGTTTTCTCTCTCCTCACTTACTCTAAAATAGAGATAATTATAGGGAATCTGTTGGAGTAAAAGAGGCTCTTTTTTCCCTAAAGTAGAGAAAAATCAAAATATAGAGAATCTGTTGGAGTTGCTCTAAGTACCCTCTCTTATTGGGGTTCTCGAGACCATGTTAGTGATTCTTGCTTTTATGATACTACGGATTTTTGCTTTTATGATACTGTGGATTTTTGCTTTGACTTGTTGTGAAATTTATACAGTAGTAGCATACCATGAACATTTATAACTTTTATGCTTCCAAAGGTTATAACTTAATTTCACCATTTTGTTGTTTATCTATTGGTAGTTTTGTAGTTCTGTAGGGAACAAAACATAGGCACCTCATTTGAATTAAATCTTGACAAATTGAGCATGAACTTTTCTATATTGAAATATTGGAATAAGGAATACATTTATCAGCACCAATTTATTTGGGTCGGACATGTTTTATGTCTCAATCATTTTTTGTGTGGTTGTTTGTTCATTTCATGTGATGAATGATTTAGTGAGCCCCATACACTTGTTATCTTTACTTTTCTTTCTCAATGCCTTGTGTTTTTCCTCAGACCCTTAACTGAATTGATTTTTATATTCACAGTGCAGGTATATATATCTGCACATGAGTTTGTAGTCTAAGTAAGAGCCTGCATATAGCAGCTTCGGCTATTTAGGTATGCAGTTCTGAAATTGTATTTATTGATCTGTCCATTATCTTTCATAGCCCTGTGCTTCTTTGACAATGGAAATGATCTCCTTGCAATTCTGGATGACCTTGTCATTGCCAAGGAACCCTGGAAAGAATTTGCAATACTAATTCGATTATTTTTGCTTGGTTTATAATTACTTTTTTGAAAAAATGTAGGATGTTCAATTTTGTTTAGATTTGTACATGATAACAAAAGTCTGCTTTGATTATGTTATGGGTAGAAGTAGAGATGATATATACTATCTTGGAATAGTATAGGCCAGAATTTTAGTCTTTTGTACTTGGATTTGTTTTTGTAGACCAGTGTTGCTTATATTGTAAATGATTGGCCATATATCTTGCAGGTGTGAAAAAACTTGTTTGATTTTGAAGCTGATTTTGGCTTACAAATGACTGGCTTACCATACTCCATGATAATGATTAGCTTACCATACTACTATGTGTTTCTGGTGCCATATTTATGGTCTTATTCTGGAGGGGGCAACTTTGATTGGAAGTACAAAGCCAGACTTTACATCACATCCACACTTGGACTTGTGCAAAATCTGGAGGTAGTGTGAGTAAATACTTTTATCGTTAAGTGAATCTATACCAAGACTATTAGAGATGAAGGAGGCTTCAATCTTGTTTTGGTTTTTTCCTGTATATAGAGAAGTCTAGGCCCTATGTCCCCTTCTCCGTCCTCTTTGTACTACTTTTTATCAATAATATTAATGAAAATTAGAATTCTCTTTTGCTTACCGCTTATATTTTCATTTTGTTACTTTTCTAGCAAGCAAATTGATAGATGAGAGCAAACTGCTTATGAGCTAGAAATTGAAGCAAAACAAGCAAAAACAAAATGATTTGAAATAAAAAAAATTGATGTTATAAAAGAATCACAACATCAGTTCTATCTAAATAACAGATGACAAATATTGAAAAATAAATCAGTTTCTTATGTAAAGCGATGTCATCATAAGAAAAGAAATCAGTTTTTTACAAATCAACTGATGTCTTGACTCATTTTATACATCGAAATCTAGTAAAAAACCGATCTGTATAATTATCTTAGACATCGGCTAAAAACCGATGTCTGGATTTTCCGGATCTTTCTCATCACCCATTAAGACATCGGTCGGAAATGTTTTCTCATCGGTTTTTGGCCGATGTCTGAGGGCATAATTCTAGTAGTGATAACACTGTTTTACTGTTCCCAAGAAAAGGCGGAAAAACCCTTTTTGTCCTCACTATTCCAAGACAATATCAAGTTGGTGGAAAAGTCATTTCTGTTCTGATCAGGGTTGGGATTGGGTGGCTTACATCAAGATCAACAAAACCGAGAGAAGAGAGTAGAGAGAAAAGAGGAAGAGGAATAGAAGAGATGAAAGCAGAAGTTCTGTGAGTTCTGGAAAGAAGAGAGCAGAGAGAAAAGACCATAAAGATCAACAAAAGCGAAAGAAGAGAGCAGAGAGAGAGAGAGAGAGAAGAGGAGTAGAAGAGACGAAAGCAGAAGGTCTATGAGCTCTGGAAAGAAGATAGAAGAAAGAAAAGGCCGGTGGCAAGGTATTGGATTTGTGGTTTGAATCGATCTGTGGTGTTTGTTGTTGGATTTTTCTTCTTTTGTTAGATGTTTTTGAGGGGGATATACTTTTGTTGGGGGTTTTGTCCGTTGATTGAATTGGGGGTTTTCTTGGTTGATTGAAGTTGATTCTAAGTTGTACGGTCTATTCCTTTCGATTTGATTTAAGGTTTTTGATTTTGATGGTAGATTGTTGGGGTGATTTTGTATATGGAGCAAAACAGAGTCATCAGATACTTGCCAAGACGTTAGTACATTTCTTTCAATCCAAGTTTCTGGTCATAACTTGGTCAGAGCTTAGGTAAGCTCCTCTGCTATTTTAATATGATTCCCAATTTTGTGATAATGATATATTCATATTCCTAATTATAGTACCAGATATATAACTTGAAAGCTTTCCAATTGTAATCTAATTTTAAAGCTTTAGACATAAGTTGCTTAGTCTAAATTTTATGGCAGCTTTAGACATTACTGTTTTAAATAGTAGATATATGACAGTCAATGCCAATCGATGTTAACCAATCTGATTCCATAATCTAATTTTAAAGCTTTAGGTATAATTTGCTTAGTCTAAATTTTATGGCAGCTTCAGATATTAGTGTTTTAAACATTAGGCATTTGAAAATCAATATCAATCAATGTTAACCAATCTGATTGAAAATGAGTCACCATCTATGCTTTTGATTTTAAAGGTGGTTTGTGTAAACGATTTTGTTAGTTTTCAAATTGCTATTATAATGGCTACTTCAGGCGTTTACTACATACTTCGATTAAGTGAAAAAAGACCTTAGTATCTGAGGAATGGTTATCTCCATGGACTATTCACCATTATTAGGCTTTGATTCCGCTATGGCTATAAACAAATCTCTGTAAAAATTTCAGATGTGGGAAGTATTGTCTTTGAATTTGGTGGAATTTGAGGTATGTGTCTTGTTTTCTTGCATGTTATGCATGACTATAGTTATTTTTTGAATTATACTTGCCTATGAGCTGCATACCCTGGAGTATGGATGTGTGCGTGGTCTGTCAATTCCTTTCCCCCTATTTCAATCTTGGGCTGTACCTCTCAGCGCAGCTTTTAAGATATTGTGGTTGCTTTCTTGAGCTGAAATATTTCAATCCATGGCAGCAAATCAACAAAAACAAGGAAGATCTGAAATGAAAAATATGCAACTAATATGAAAGTTTTTTTATTGGAAAAGAAAAGTCTCTCTGGTATATTGTTGTGTAAGCTTTATATATAACTGTGAAGAAGAAAAAGGAAGATTTATCAATGAGAGAAAATTTATAATAAAAATAAGTAGAAGAACAGTGAAAAAAGTGTTACTGTTTTTGGGTGATCAGGTTTTACTGGAAGTAAAAGAATGTTGTTGTCTTTAAAGGGATTTATTGAGTTTAGTTTAGTTCAGCAACTTATAAAAATAAAGATTTTAATTCTAAGAGGGACCCCTGCATCTTTGAACGAATGATGGTGTTGTCTTTAAAGAGATTTATTGAGTTCTGTTCAGTTCAGCAGCTAATAAAAATAAAGATTTTAATTCTAAGAGGGACCCCTGGATCTTTAAATGAATGATGGTACAAGTATGGGAAGACCAAGTGTGCCTTCTTCTAATCTCCTATCTTCGTTTGATTTTCTTTTCTCATTTTTTTATTATTTTTATGATCTCTTTTTTCTCTTAATCGTACATCCTACTATGAAAAAACTTTTATTCACAATTAACTACAGTCGAAGAAGTGATCCATAATTTGACTTTCTTATATGCTTCCTAAACTAGGCTGTGGAGAGTGAGGGAGATAACTCCTTTAAGAGGTAATTAAGATGTTTAGGACAAAGGCAGTCACTGAGGAATTGGATCTAGAGCATAATTATGAATTTAGCAATTGATTTAGAAAGCACTGAAGTACAGAATTCCCTAATAATGCGAGTTTGTTTTTGTGTCTGCAATTTAACGAAGTTAGATATGATTTTGTATATCAATTTGGATAGGACAATCGTAGTATGAATTGTTTTCTTTTGTTTGGCAGCTATACCTTTAGACACCCATTAAGGCTTAGTTTCTGCATCTAAACAAAAATGATCAACTGTGTATATTCAAACTATAGTATCTTTACGAAATAGTATTAGTCGACTCCAATATATATATTAAAATAGGCAACCACTGCTAAATCATTTTGATGTCCTCCGCATTTTGTTGATCCAATCTGCATTAGTTCCATTTGAGTTTCCCTTTTTCTCTGTCAATGATTACAATTGTTGTCTATCACAATTTGTATCAGTCAATGAGTTATTGAGTATAGAAGGAAACTGATTATAAATTGTGAGATAAGTATTATAAACTGATTATAAAATCAGGCATGGGAGTTGATGATTTTGAAATTGACGCTATAATAAGCATTTATTGAAATTTCATCCTTACCTGTCATGTTGTCCGATTACTTTAGTTCATTTAGTAAAATACAGTTATGTGACTACGTAAGTTTAGGCAATAGTACAATTGTCTATAGCCCACTCTGCAGTACCTTTAGCATCCAACCTGTGGTCAAAATTGATATATATCCATCATAGATTGAAAGTAAGTATAGGCAATGTATTGAGTATAGAAGGAAACTGATCATAAATTGTAAGATCAAACTAAAATTCTGATGTTCATATAGTCTGAACAATAAATGAATCAAATATTCCTATACGTCTGGCCTCTGATATCAAAACTAACTTCTTCTTTTTTCCCATACAGAAACTTTGTATTGAAATTAGAGTTTTTAGTTTAATAATCAATTTCAATGTCTCATTGTTGTTTTATTTGGCTTTTACAGATTTTATGCAAAAGAATCTTAGCATCATTTTGCTGTTGCTGTTCATTTGTCTATCGATCAGTGTTATCTTGCTTTTTTATTGTTATTCAGGTATACACTATAAAATTATAGTAGATAATTTTTCCACTTAGTTTATAGTGTGTATACTGATGGTATTATTAAATTCTCTGATTGTTGCCACTGTATTTTGCAGATTTTAGGAACAGTTTGCAGGTGGATTCTTCAGTTGTCTTGCATTCGGGTATAGATTTTCATATTCTTTATGTACAAAATGTAGTTGGTGTACTTTAGATATTAGAATTCACTGTTTTCAGTAGTTTTGGTAATAAAGAATTGATACTTCTGATTGGCCTGGTCTGTTCAAATTGCTGTTATGATTTTCAAATGGATTTTAAAAAACATCTCTTGCTTATTGAAATCAACCATTTAAGTTGGTTTCAACTGTATTCACTCTCTCTGTCTAATGTTAAACTCAATTTTACAAATGCATATACTTAATTAACTTTGATTGCCTTACTTTAGATTTGTATTAGCTGTCTGCCAAATTCTGTTAGTATTTTAATCTTAAGCAGTTTTGTTGTTTTTTTTTTAAAACCTTAAAATTAATCTGCAATAAATTCATATTCATAAATTTTATACGTTTTTTTAGACCTGTTTTGTGCCTGTCATTATACAATGAATTGAGCCTTTTTCTATTGTTTTTCCATATGAATATAGTTGAGTTTTGGTTCTTCAATCTGAATCGCATTTGTTTCTTTTTTATTACTCAGGAAATTTATGCAAGCTTCAATAAGATGTTCTCACTTTTTGTCTTATTAATTTTAAGATTAGCTTCTGATGGGTTAAGTTTTTTGATGCTGGCTTTATTTTGGATTACTTGTGTTTGATCCATAAAGTTATTAGTTTCCTGTGACTTTAAGTTGGAAGTTAAAACATTGGTCACCTGTTTCTGCGATATCATTCTTTAAATTCTACATGTGTGTATTCTTCTCTGGAAACAAGAACCCCAAATACAGATCAGTATTGATGCAAAGAATTAGTATTTGTTGATATGTTATTGATATTGTTGCTGTGGTCTTATCAAAACAACTACTCGCATTAAGGTTTTGATTTCGTCATGTTCTACAATCAGACCTTATGTAGCTTTTGATAATCATTATTAATCCCTGAAAATGCTTACGGTCTTTTTACTCTAGAAAGTTGTTCATTGCTGTAGAACAAAGATAGTTAACATTCAAAATTTTGGAAATTAAAATGTCAGCTTACTAATTTAACAATTTGAGTTATGCACCAAACTTCCAAAATGTAGAAATAAGTGTAGGAATGCGTTTTCAGCAGTCCTTGCCTTAAAACACCATGTTTATTTCAACAATCTTGAGTGGAGCCAATAAACAATTGATAATTGTTATAACATCTCTAATTTGTCTATTTATGCAGGTCTGCTGGAGGAAAACTGAGGTAACGATTACGGATTCTGCAGACATTGAATTGACATCACTGTTGACTACAGGAAAAAATTTTCAGTGGTTCATTTTTCTGTTTATGGGGCTCTGATGGTTGATGCATGCTACATATTCCTTTACTTCTTGATGTTTTGACTTTCGATTTGGTTTGATTTGTTTTTCTGTTTACAATGTTTGTTTTATTCATCGACTTATATGCTTGTTCGTTGCTACATTTCCAATCTGTAATATAGATAGAGTTTCTAAATTCTTTCTTCTTCTTTTTTCGAAAGGGAAAAAAAGGCAAAAAGGAGGACAAGATTTAAGCCTTTGGTAATGAATACCCATGTTTTGTGAAAATTTTCATTCAGGGGAACCAACCCATTTTTATTTATCTTTAGTAGAGTTGAATTTTTATTTTGTACTTCACCTCAGTTTGTTTTTGGTTTTGGAATTGTTAATATGGTTTGTATTCATGGTATAGATTTTATAAATGTTAATACGGTTTGTATTGATGCTAATCATGTTTTGGATTATTCTTATGTCTCAGTTTTTTATTCCATGTTTACTTCTACTTTATAAATGTTAATATGGTTTGTATTGGTGCTGACCATGGTTCCGAACTAACTGTTTCCAAACTTTGCAAATAGGTCGACATTCATGTTCCAGTCCAGTTGCAAATAAGAGTTTCTTTATTGATAGAACTGTATCAATTGAAAGGTATTAATTTTTATTTTATACTGCCTCCGTTTTGATTTTTGTTTGTTTTTTTTTTTTTTTGGTGAAACTATTCTTTTGTTTCATTCATGTCTGTAATAGATATCTTTGTTATTTAATATTAGAATTCACATCTTCCGCTGGAATATGGAATTATGGACCATCACATAAACAAATAAAATAGCCAGTTCAATTGTGAGTTGACAGGCTTTTTGGGGTGCCAAACTTCTTTATCTTCATTGAACATTTTGATTGTTTTGGTTTTTTCCTTTGTGTGCTTAAGCCGAGTATGAAAGAATTTTGCTTGCAGTTTGTTAATTAAGCCTTCTTTTTTGTTATGTATATCAGAACATTCATTCTTCTCTCTTTTTTCTTTCTTCTTTTCTTCTCTTTTCATATTTAGACAAGGATCCCACTGTTAAGAACTTCTATCCTCCAGCTCTGTTGTTATTGTTATTGTTGTTGTTTTTTGTTTGTTTGGTTGGGTACTGCAAATGCTTAGATAGCAGCACATTTAATTGGATCTCCTCTTTCAATTTGCAATGATACCACTGATTCATTCTTTTTTGTTTAATTCACAAAATACTTTCAATTTATTTATGTACGTAAAAGGCAGTATACCCCAATTGTATTACGAAGTACCAAAGGTTGTAGCTGATGGGCCTCTTTTCTACAGGTTTAAAACGGAACAGCAGCTAAACTGTCAAAGCTCTAGAGTTTAAAATCAAGGGTGAGGCATTTGTTTTATATTTCTTGCTTGTGCCTTTTGTTTTGTTTGTGTTGGCTAAACAGAGAAATAGAGGTTGGCTGTGATTGTTTGCTTTCCTTTGCACAAAGACATAGAGAGAGAGAGAGAGAGAGAGAGAGAGAGAGAGAGAGAGAGAGTGAGAGAGAGAGAGAGAGTGGGTGATGGAGAGGAGAGAGAGGAGTGAGAGACGAGAGAGGCGAGAGAGAGAGGGAGAGGAGGCGAGGATGCGGAGACGAGAGGAGAGGAGAGAGAGAGAGAGAGAGAGAGAGCTGAAATTCAGAAAAGGAGATTCTGACCTCATCATCTCAATATGAGGTTAGTTGTCTCTGAGCCAATTTGCTTTTTAATTTGTGAGTTATGAGTTCTTTCTTTTTTTAATTTGTATATCTGAATTTGTGATTCATTTATGTTTCTGTTTTTAACTCATCTTATTTCTATTTTGGTTGGTCAATTAATGTGGGGAATTAATTTATGTTTCTCTTTTTAATTGCATTGAAACAAAGAGTATAGATGTTTCAAATATTATAGAGTATGGTTATTTCTTTTGTTTTGCTTGTGTTGGTGCTTTAGAAAGAGAAACTAGAGATTGGGACAAGCTTTAGCAATATGATTTTGGCGTTACCAGTATATGGTTGTCCATTTTCCTATTGTCTTTCCGGTGGATGTGATTGTTTGACTTTTAATTTGAAGTGAAGGCAATAATAATACTGAGAGCTTAGATACTGACTGAATTCTTATGTGTTTAGCTTAATTGTACATTGATCGTACGTCTTACATCATAAAAAAATAAAAATTCAGTTATCTAGCTTCATGTTTCAACTTCCACTAAGCTGTGCTATCTTTGGTTATATTTTCAGGTATTTTGATCCATTTCAATTCGATCACTTATCAAGAACGATCCACACAAAAATAGAGAGATTGGCTGTGATTGTTTGCTTTGCTTTGCACAAAGACATAGAGAGAGAGATAGCTGATATTCACAAAAGGAGATTGTCACCTCATCATTTGAGTACGAGGTTAGTTGTCTCTGAGCCAATTTGCTTTTTAATTTGTGAGTTGTGAGTTCTTTCTTACTTAAATTTCTATTTCTGAATTTGTGATTAATTTATGTTTCTGTTTTTAATTGCATTGAAACACAGAGTATAGTTGTATCAAATATTATAAAAACTGATGGATTTGATAGATTTTATGTTTAGCTGTTTCAAAATCTTTTGGGTTTGGCACTTTCAGATTAGTTTGTATAGATTTGATCTATTTACTTACGAAACAGAAAAATAGATACAAGATCCAACACGTTGTCTGTACATGTCAGAAATGGAAATCATATGAAAATATGGTTATCATTCAATGAGGTTGTCGTCCAAGGTCCAAATAGAATAAAAATAAAGATTTTGATTCTAAGACCGACCCTTGCATCTTTGAACGAATGATGCTTCAAATATGGGAAGACCAAGTCTTTATTCTTCTAATCTCCTATCTTTCTTTCATTTTCTTCTGTCATTTTTTATGGTTATTACAACTGCGTTTCTCATAATGGTACATCCTACTGTAAAAAAACCTTTCATTGACAGTCACCCATAGTACGTAAAAGAACCGATCCACAATTTGAGTTTCTTATATTGAGGAGTAATCACTTGGAAGATCCTTCAAACTGTTCTTGCCGCAACTCATACTTCCTTAAGAGCTATAGGTTCACACACCTGTTAAGGTTTAGTTTTTGAAGTTGCAGGCTAACTTTATTAATATTTATACTTGAACTTTCTGTTGTATTTACTATAAATTCATCTATTGTGAGTTTTGCTTCCCAGAAATAATTTCCTGAATTTTTTCGATTTCATTTCATTAGATTTTGTGTAAACAAACCTACCCCTACATTTACAAGTGATAGCGGTAGACAATATACCAGTATCTAAGGTTTCTATAATAGGCATTCTGCACTTATCATTATTCGAAAAGAATCTGTCAGTATATTTTGTATTCAATATATCATCTGAATGCCAACAGTTTCGGGAATATTGTAGTGTAGGAAATGGAGAGTGGACGTAATCACATAGATACGTATCTTCCAGTATAAAGAATCACAGCTGTGGCTTCATATATATTTTAAAGAAACGTTAGCTAAATGCTTTTCAGATTCATTATCAGCTTCTCCTATATATATATATATATATATATATATTATAAATATTTTTTTATGCTAGGAGGTTATTGTTTGGAACAACACACCAGAGGATCACAGGATGAATGTTACTGATATTCGAATTAGAACAAATCTCCTGAACAGAAAATGAACCAAGTATGATGGTAGAGTTCGGATAAGTTCAGATTCGATGAGTAAAATAGAGGCTGAACTTGAAGCTGAACTTCAAAGGTTGGGGCTAAACAAGAATACTTCTACTTTGGAGAGAAGATTAACTGATCTTGATGTGGTAAAAGTCTATGCTTATCATTGCAATTTGAAGTCTAAGCAGCACAAATTTATCTTTTAGTAATTACACATCTGGCTCTTTTCCTACTACTGAGGTAATAGTATATCATTTATGCATGTAAAGAAAGCTGCTACATCAGTTTGGTCGATTACTATACTAAAAAAGTATTGTTCTTTTGTTCTCTAATTTTTATGCATTTTGACGAATTGGAAGAGCTGGAGTGATCTGATTGGCAATATATGAAATTAACAATGAGGTTTTGTTCGAACACTATTATCTAATGTATTGAATATTGATTGTCTCTTTTGGTGGATTTATTTCAATTTGTTTTGAGTAGTATGTTTAATGCCCACGAGACTTCAGTGCATACATTTAAAAAGGTTTAAATAATTTCCCTGCTGTCCAAGCTACTATCATCACAGTTGAAGGGGGTTTATCCCCTGGTGGAGAACTTCCCTTCCTGTCCAAGACCATGAGTTGTTAAGAATGAAGGTGTGGTATAACAAATCAGCTTACACTTGGTATCATATTTTTGCATAGAGGAGAAGAGGAAGAAAAAATTCTATAATTTTTTTTTTTTTTTGGGAATACGCCTTTGGTTTCTATTATGTAGCAGCTAATGTATAGCGTTCTTTAATCTTGAAAGATCTATGCTTTCTATTTATATAAAATTGATTTTATCTATTGGGATTGTTTGCAGATCTATTAGAGTTTTGGTGAAAATTGAGAGCTTCGAAGCCATTCACAAGCAGGAAAAAATCATTGAAGCTTCCTATGGAGTCATGATTGCTCAAGTTGATCTTGGAGTTGAAATCCCACTCAAATAGATTCCAATAGTCCAAGAGAAAATAACTCAAGTGTGTGGGCAGCTAAACAATCAAGCGTGTTCTTATTCAACAAGTCACAAGATATACTTTTTGCAGTCTGGCTTATTCACACAACGCCATTGAACCAAAGTTGATGCATCGAGACATTAAGTGGAGGCTTCTTCTTGGCCACTAAGTACTTTGTAAAGGAATATCCATTTGGGGATGAGAAATAGCAGTTTACCAAGTCTGACTGATAAGAAAATTGAATTCAAGAGGGGGTTCCATCATATCCAGGTGAGTTACCTCCAGGTGACGTACTGCTAATGTCTCTGGATGCAACTGTCGTTGCACAGCTAAAACAGAAAGCTGATTGTCTAGAGGGATACATATTCTATCACAGAACAATGTGGCAATGGAAATCAAAGGCGTGGAGGAATCAGAAGATATGGAAGTACTTTCTAAAGCAATTCAATCGGGAACTGTTTGTGTCTCTTCACAAAAATACTATTGCAATTGATGTAATTATGATATTTTATCAGTTTGATCAATAATAGTCATTTTCAATTATATCTTTCATTATTGTAAATTATTACCAACAACAAATCCCGCAGCCAAGCGCGGGTACCAGTGCTCGTAAGAATAAAGGGGGAACTCTTCAATGTGCAGGATGTTTTGCCTCAGAAACACTTTGACTCTGACTCTGAGGACTGATAATCAAATAATTGGGGTCTTGAGCTGATCAAGCTGTTTCTTCCCACGACAAAGCAAGTACTCAATATAAAGGAAATTTTTGCGGTCTACTTGCTTAGCATCGCTTCAGAACTCATCGGATACAAATGATTTAATCTTGTGTCGGTTTTCAGGAGATTTTGAACGAGTTGCCCGCAAGAACCCTCTGTATCCCAGAAAGCCTTGCCCACTGTCCCATTGCATGTTCTTCTTATGTTTCGCACCAGATTTGTCTTGATAAGCACTTCAAAAAGTTGCTGCAATCTTTTAATTCTGTATTTTTTGCTAAAAAGGAGCACAAAATAGTATGTTTCTTAAGTTCTAAGTAAATCAAAATTTACCACTAAATAGAAGAAAGTTAAAAAATTGTTGTTTGTAATGGCAACTAAAAATCTAAACATGTTGGATTGAACATCATAACTTACCTTCTACAGAACAATACCTTTTCAATATAAACAGCAAGACATCCAAGTAATGACTTAACTACAACTATATAAGTAGAGCAGGATTGATCATGTCTATAGACATTTCATGGTTCATTCCAACCCACTTGCGAAACAATGAACCTACATAGGATACTTTATACCAAACCGAATCCATGAAATCAACATGCATAAACAAAAGCCAAGACCCTTTTATACACGGTATAGATGCCATTAAAGACAGAAATGCTGAGGCACTTCTAAATGGTACTCGAGTTATTCAACTTATAGCTGTTAGCGATTCCAAGTCTAAATTGTTATGCAAATGCATAATTGAGGAAAGTGAAGGGATCATATAAAACACTTCAGGAATCAAATGTGATTACAATCGAGCAAACAACCCAAGAACACATAAAACTGACTAATGCAGTTCCAACGAGAAGTAATTTGAAGCTTCTATGCCAGAATTTAAGCCAGGACAGAATAAACAACAATTTTGAAGCAACATCAAGCACTGGCTAAGTTGTTCCATTCCAATTAAGATTTCGATAGCAAAAAAGCTATTGCTTCTTTTGATCACTGGGAATGTGAAACTGGACTAAAAGTCTCCAACTCAATGTTACCAGAAATCAGAGATACATAACATTCAGAAACAAAATCAGATACAAAAAGCATAGTAATTTGGACATGTGATTAGCAAAACCGAATGAAAAAGCATGCCTGGAGAAGTAGCTCAGCCAAAACAGAGTGAGAAAGGAGGAGTCACAGTTCCCAACTTATTGGTCAGCCACGTCTTCTGGTCCTGTTATTGGGCCACATAAGAGTTAGTGAAATGACGATATTAGTCCCCAAGTCCGAACCTTTTAGGTCAACCGAGACCGCAGTGTGTTAAAAGAGTTGGATCTAGTAGAGCAAGCAACAGAGAGACGAAGAAGAAGAAGGGGTTGCCGGAGTTGAACTCAATTCGATCTTTTTCGAAAAGGGTGAAGCCTGTGAGAAAGAAACAGAGAAAATGACATTTTTCCAAACAGAGAACATGCTGGCACAAATCTAAAAGCTTGTGTAGGCATATAGATTGTTATGTCTTATACTCTTATGAGTCTTATCGACGACTGAATAAGAATGTAACCACTAAATGAAGTCTATTAAACATCAAAACTTAGCTAAGAAAAAGAAGTAAGATATAGACATAAACAACCAATCTAGTAATGTAAATTGCACTCTAGTTAGCAACTTAGCATATAGAGAAACCAGAGAAATACATACAAGGAATAACGTCTAATATTTGCTAAACAAACATCAGTCAGTTAAAACAAAACGCTAACCTTGTGTTCCAACAGGAATGAAAAGAGGAGTCTGACATACAAATTGAGGGAGTGTCAGCTGAGCTGCACGAGCACGATTGAACCTCCCCAAGAGAGATTATTCAGAGCACCGCCGTGCACTTGCACTAACATAAATGAATGGTTAGATTGCATTAAATACACTTTTTGTTTATTAAAAATAAAGTTGATAATAAATATCAAGGGTTGAGATTATTTTATAAGAGTTTGGTCACTTACACCGTCCGTGCATAGAATAATTTCCACCTCCCCAAAACCTTTAGTTACAAAACAGCAAAGTAAGTTCTAAAATTAGCAAAACAGCTACAAAAATAAATGCATGCATCTGTTCATATTTCATAGTATATATAGTACACGTTTTCTAACACGACATTGAAAATCTGCAAATATGGTCCACGTTCGCAATCCGACGTACATAAATATCCTCTGCTTATATATGTTATCTCTTCATTTTTACTGTCTCTCGAGAATCGACATCTTTCAACAGACTTCCTTTATATACACAATGTTTTATACTAATTCAGTCCGAAGAGAAACACAGCCTCATAATTCCGGCATAATAACTATTTACGCCGAAACGAAAACAGCCTATTATTACCAATGCAATAATTAAACAGCTACAAATTCAAGAACAAACACACATTACAATCAAATTATCATCATATGACTTATCTACTCATGAATTCATATCACCATCAAAAAAATTAAAAATTAAAAAAAAATTGCGAGTAATGGCATGAAAGTAAAGCAAAGCATTCCGATTCAAGCAAAAAAAAAAAAAAGTTCGAAGCCCTACCTCTAAACGAAGCGCTATCGGAAAAAGTTGAGTGAACAGTGAAGCGGTCAAAAAAAAGCTGAGGAAAGAAAATACAAAACGGAAAAGAAACAGAGACAAAGAGAAGGAGAAGAAGAAGAGGAAACGGAGGAAGAGAAGGAAATGCTGTGGTGATAGGAGCGGCGGCGAACGGCGTCGTGTTGGCTTTGTGCTGCCGGCTGCACCTTCTCGCCGCTTGTTCTTGTTTCCTTATATTCTGTTATTCTTGGTTTTCCAGAGTGGAAAATCACCAGGGGATGCTCGGTTAATTATATGGGAAATAATACTTTTGAGGAAATATTGGGCCGGGTCGGTTGGTAAAGTTTGACATTGGTCGACGCGTACCTGCTTTGCGTCCTTTTGATGTTTGAATTTTCACATTGGGGCGGGTCAATGGGTCAAATAACCTAGATACGATAGAATCTGCCCTTTATTAATGATCAAATTATTCGGTGAGTGGTGGTTTATTAGTTAGTTGATTTAATAAATATCGTAAGGGTCATTAGTTTGATATATGAGATGGTACAGTGGGATGAAATGGATAGAAGTGGGGAGTGAAAAAAAAAATTGAACTAATATAATTAGAGAAACAAATATAAGTTGTTTAATAAGGCATTCACCTATGAATTGGTAAAAGATTGAGTTTTTTAATTTTTTTATCCAAGCATGGACGTTTGAAAATAATTTGTTATATTAAAAAATAGGACTTTGAGGTCTATAAACCCTAAACC
Organism: Rosa lucieae; assembly: GCA_024704745.1. Classification (NCBI taxonomy): domain Eukaryota; kingdom Viridiplantae; phylum Streptophyta; class Magnoliopsida; order Rosales; family Rosaceae; genus Rosa; species Rosa lucieae. The sequence continues at coordinate 10,883,762 of CM045492.1, read as the reverse complement.
CTAATAATAAAGGAAAACACAGTTGAGGCTCTGAAAGTCAAGTTTATGGGCAGCATATAACCAAGGAAAACACAAAAACTCATATGCTCGTAAAAAATTACATGGTTCGAAATTGCAATATAAAGATGTAAAACAATACATCTAGAGAATAAATTATTATTAGAATGAAAAGATTATCATTCTACTAAAATAGAAATACTCTAAAGAATCTTAGATATATTTAAAGTCAAAGACGCTCTGTATGCACCAAGACCTAATCGAACCTAGTTAAAGTTTCAAAGATATTCGTACCAACGGTTATCATGTAAAAACACACTGTGAGAATGGAACTAAATACATTTATATTACCTCTAATGAATGTGGAAGGAAACGCATTTTAGAGAAACTTATGAGTCAATCTAGTGGACTGTACCTCACTACGATTCGGATCATTGAATCCTATACTGTCACCAATAGTGAAATATGGGACACTGACTCATACAGGCTTTGACATGACCGCCTAGGGCACCCCGGTCTTGACATGATGATCCGTATTTTAAAGAACTCATATGGACATCCCTTCTTTCGAGTGAAAAATTAAATGGGAGAAAAATCCGCCACACTGCAAAGTGTCGGTCTTAGTACTGCTCAAATGCAGCCATTGCCTTCTGAAGTACCAGAAACACTACCTCCCTCCCATTATGCCTCATTGACTATTTCAAAGGCACATCACTCGTTACGCAAAGCCTGCTCTTTAGTAAAAACAGGATTGAGACATTCCTATGCTAAAGATACAAAACAAAACATTCCATTCTTACAAAGGATACAAAGAGATATATGTGGATCTTTCCATCCAGAATGCGAACCATTCAAGTACTTTATGGTTTTAGTGGATGCTTCGACAATCTGGTCACATGTCATTTTATTGTCCACAAGAAATGCTGCATTTGCAAAACTCCTAGCACAGATTATACGTTTAAGGGCTCACGACCCTGATCACCTCAAGTCTATAAGGCTTGATAAAGCTGGAGAGTTTACATCAAAAGCATTTGATGATTATTGCATATCTATTTGGATCGATGTAGAGCATCCTGTACCCCATGTGCATACACAAAATGGTCTCGCAGAAACCACCATCCACAGGCTACAGATGGTGGCTAGGGCATTGGTTATGCACACCAACCTGCCTATATCTGCATGGGGTTATGCAATATTGCACGCAGCTTTACTTATTTGTTTTAGACCCACAACTGGCCAACCATTTTCTACGTACCAGTTGGTAATTGGATATGAGCCTGACATTTCACACTTACGCATATTTGGTTGAGCAGTATATGTGCCTATTGCACCCCCATAGCGCATTACAATGGGTCCTCAAGAGACGATTAAGTATTTATGTTGGATATGAATCCCTAACAATTATCCGCTATTTGGAAACCTTGACAGGTGATCTCTTTACTGCTAAATATGCGGACTGTCACTTTGATGAGACAGTCTTCCCGTCGTTAGGGGGAGATAGGAAAAAGGATTTTCCAAGGGAACGATAGGAATTGTCGTGGTTTGTCCCCACTCTGTCTCATTTTGATCCCCGCACTTCACAAAGTGAAAGTGAAGTGAAAAGAATAATCGATCTTTAGAACGTAGCAGATTTGATGCCTGATGCATTTACTGATATCGCAAAAGTGACGAGATCACATATACCAGCTGCAAATGTGCCTGCAATGTTAGAAGTCCCCAACAAGGGGCATGGTGCAGCAGATAGAGGCACTTCAACCGCACTTGGTGGAGGTGTGGTTGAGGCCGTGGCTCCCCAAGGAAGAGGGGGAGGCCACTTGGTTCGATTGACACTCACCCAAGGAAGAAGAGGGTGAGTAAGGCACAAACCAATCATCAATGTATAGAATCCCTCTCATGAGATTGTCTCTGATTATAGTTATGTCCATGAATCAATACTGGAGGATGCTCCGATGTTAAAAATGATTCCAGAGAACAAAGAAATTTCAGAGGATTATGAGAGTGTGTATGAGTTTATAGAAAGATCTTCCATACACATTGATGATATATACTGTTGCTCAAGGAATCATAGAGCACGATGATATCGAACCACGCTCTGTTGCAAAATGTCAACAAAGAGCAGATTGGCCTAAATTGATAGGACCTGCCTCGGATTTCACCCTGAAATTCGAGGTGGCTCTGCGGGGCCCACCTTAGAGATAACTCAACCGAGAATTGGCCGAGTCACCCCTAAAGTGAACTACCCAAAACTATTAACTCACAAAATATCAGAGCCAAATGAAGAAGTGCGGAAGCTATTCATCAGCTATGCCTCGAACCACGTATGCCCGACCTCAACTAATAACGCCTGCAAACTGGGCATTAGAAACCAAAAGGCCCAGGGGAAAATAGACGAAAAACGTTAGCGTGAGTGGACAAAAATAAACAATTTAAAATAAGAAGGATTTCATACTTTCCCACATTTATTCCTTTAAAAAATCAATGCATGCACAAATGGTAAAACACATTTGGCTTTAAATCCAAGGATTTCAAAACGATAAACCGACTAGCCTCGCTAGTCACAACATTCGAAAAATAGATCGTAAAACCGAAATCTCTTTTCTCAAAAAGATAAGACCAGCCCCGCTGGCTACAGTGAAAATCGGACTAGCAACGATAGAATATGGGGAAGAAGTTTCACCATACGAAAGAAGGGAGCCTCCCAGGCTCGGGTCGGAGTGTCCCACACTCTGGAGCATCCCATGCTCTGCTCTTACTCACCCACGAACACATAGTAAGTAGGGAGGAGTACTAATAGGCTAGCTAGCAATAAAATATAGCGACCCAGGTATGGCCGGTAAAAACCATTCAAATCCAGTAAATCTATAGGGCTTTCCCATAAGTCCCGCGAATAAAGAAAACACGGGTACGATTCCCAACCGTACCCGGAAATTCTCATAGTAAGTCACAAAAATCAACAGCGTGTCCCACACGCTAAAAGAATAATTAAATCAATCGTTTCCTCGACAAAAATTCCATTTGAAATCCAAAAACAATTCATTCCCGAAATCACTTTATAATATTTCATAAATCTCAAAACACAAACAAATCCGAAATCACTTCCGATAGCAAATCATCATACTTTATTTCGAAATTCGCAATATCCTTTTAAAACTTAGAGCCAAAATCATTCTGAAATTATAACCGAGATAAATCAATTTATATTCTAAAATAATAAACGTAATAATTAATTACGAAATAATATTGCATGCATCACTTAAAATCAAAAGTCCACTCACTTAAAATCAAAAGTCCACTCAAAAGACCACGCAAACGAGTTCCTTTATTTAACCGTAGCTCGCGGCATTGCCCTGTACACAATTATATTTCCGTAAACGGCAATCCGATAAAATAAATACGAACCTAAACGAATCCCGAAAATCCCTATCTCCATTACTTCTCAAATTCCACCCAAATCTCTTCCACAACACCAATTCCTCAATTTACATATTCCACAATGAAAACGAGGGAAATCCGACGGTCGGATTTCCCACAATTCCATCACAAAACTTCAAACTTCGAAAATTCACAAACAATTCCAAACTCCTCCAAAATTCACCAAACTTCACATACAAGCTCTACAACAATTATACAATTTAATGGGCTAAAAACTGAAATTAAAACACTGCCCTACATGCCTCCACGCGCCACCAACAGTGGCAGCGCGTGGGACGGCCACCACCTCCGATGGCAACCAAATTTTGGCAGCACCACCTACTCAACAGACCCAACATTTTTCACAACTACAACAAGTTCCAATTTTACCTTGAAGGGCTCCAATTTGGCCGGTGAATTTTTTTCAGAAAACTCCAAGAACCCTAGAAATTGCAATTGTTAATTCGACCTTTACACTGCAAATTGAAATGAAAGACCTTAGGGGAAATGATCTATGTCAAAAACCGAACATTCGACGCCAATTTGGTGGCCGGAGACTGCCGGAATCGCAGGAAATTCCAAACTGCTACAGTGAAACTTCAAGGGCCCGATGCGTCATTTTCCGGCCAAGCCGCCATGAGTTACCGCCGTGGGGAGGTTGGGTAGGAGTAGAGGAGTCGACCGGTCGACCGGTGCCGGTTGTTCGCTCCCAGGTGGCCGGAAGAGGGAGATGGCCGGAGTTGCAGAGAGCGCCGAGGAGAGGAAGAAAACGCGGTAGGAAGGAGAGAGAAGAAGAAAGAAAAACTTACCAGCCACAGTAACTTTTTCAAATATATACTACTTACCATGAACAGTAAATTCCTCATTTCGCCCATAACTTTCTCATACGAACTCCGATTTTTACGTACCACATATGCACGCGCTCGGTTTAACGTCCTCTACAACTTTCATGAAGAACATTTTCTCAAATTTTGACCCGAACAAAAAGTCAACTTTTAGGGCCACTAAAAGCACTAAAACGACAGTAAAAGTGGAAGTAAAGGCCGTTTACCGTCCAAATGACTAGTAAACCGGTAAATTCAGGTTTAGGACGTTACATAAATGGAACGAAATAATCTAGGTAGAATTATATTCTCTGACAAAGAGACAGGTATTTGGTCTGGTAGTGCTAACCCCACCAAGTGTAAAGCCTGTAGGACATAAATGAGTCTTTGTCAAAAAGCGTAATGAGAATAATGAAGTCCTGACGTACAAGGCTCACCTTGTGGCACAAGATTTCTCACAACGCCCTGGAATTGACTACGAGGAGACATACTCTCCTGTAATGGACGTTTTAATGTTCCGCTACTTAGTTAGCTTAATAGTTTCCGAATGACTGGAAATGCAGCTCATGGATGTGGTTACTACATATCTCTATGGGGATCTAGATTCAGAGATATATATATATATATATATATATATGAAAGTGTCAGATGGCCTTACATTACCCAGGTCAAGTGACTCTAAACCACGGAGTGCGTTTGCAATTAGGTTGAAACGCTCACTTTATAGATTGAAACAATTCGGGCGGATGTAGTATACCAGTCTAAGTGACTACTTGATTGGGAAGGGATATAAGAACAATGAATTATGTCTCTGCGTATTAATAAAGAAAACAAGTTCCGGATTTGCAATTGTAGCAGTATATGTCGATGATATGAACATAACAGGTACTCTTGATGAAATAAGAGAAACTGCGAGCTACTTGAAATCTGAATTTGAGATGAAGGATCTTGGGAAAACTCGATTCTGCCTAGGCCTTGAACGAGAACACCGAGTTTGTGGAATACTAATCCACCAATCTGCATATGTCCAAAAGTCAGGCGATATAACATGGACAAAGCACATCCTGCTAGCACTCTCATGATCGATCGAAGTTTGGATGCAAGGAAAGATCCATTTCGTCCAAAGGAAGATGACGAAAAGGTGTTGGGAGCTGAAATTCCTGTACATACATGTACATTTGCAAGCATAATTAGCTATAATGGGCCATGCTCATTGTACCGCCAAAGGTACTAATTCCAACCAAAGGAATGACATGCGAACACACTGCCAGGCGGGCTACAGCCTCGGCGTCGGACCGCCTCCAGATGGCCACCGACGCGCCGCCACGCGCCGCGCCAAGTTAGCATCAGAAGCTTCTGAAACTAAGAACTGAAGCATATCAGTCCCACATCGAAAACAAAGACAAGATCAGTCTCTTCCTCACCTATAAAAGGTTCTCTCCTCTCTCCTCATTAATGACGCATTCAATACTTACCTACTGTTACTTTGTCAACATAAATACATTGACTAACTTAGGCATCGGAGAGTTGAAGACCGCCCAGCGCGGTCTCCCTCTGACGCCCGTTGTATTTTACTTGACAGGTAACGGGAATCACAACATAATACAAGTATCGATCCGCCCACCGGATCAGCGTTAACTAAGGTTTGGCTACCGCTAGACTTTTAGACATTAACATTGGCGCCGTCTGTGGGAACCTTGAACTAAAGGTCATCCCGCTACAATCACATGACTAACGACAGCGGGGGAAACGCTGAAGAGCAGGCGGAGCTCCCCGCCATTCCCCAGCCCTCCGACCCCGCGATCGGCGTTAACCGCGCACTATTCACAACCCCGGCCAATCCCGGTGGTGAGGCAAACCCAGGCAGCAGCCGCCCGTCAGGCCAGGATCTCGTCACCATGTACGAGATAGCACTGGCGGATCTTCATAAGGCAAACAGGGAGCGTGAGGAGGAGCGTAGAGAGAAGGCCGAAGCCCAAAAACAGGTGGCTGCGCTCATGACACGTTTTGAGGAACTAAAAAACACTTTGGCGGCCACCGACCGCCCGGCACAGAGCGAACAGTCACGCAGTACCAGGCGTAGTCGACCCAGCGCCGGCACGGCAGCGCCAGGGCCAGTCATACAAATGCACGTACCGCTGAACCCACCAGGGTTGTCAGGAATGGGACCACCGCCCATACCCCAACTAATGTTAGAACAAACGGCGGAATCCCTTCCGCACGCCAACAGCTTGAATGTCAGGGCAAGGACTGAGGATGATCCGCCCATACCTAGGCGCAAGCCAACTCGGCGGGGGAGTCAGGCCGATTCCGCCGGCGATACAACCGCCCAGTTATTGGAAAGGATGCACCAACTGGAGCAGAGGTTAATCCGGGCGGAGACGGGCGTCCCGACATCAACTCGGAACCCGCTGTTCACTTCCAGACCCGGCCCCTTTTCCGCCGCGATCCTACAGGCCGTCAGGCCAACATATGCAAAGACCCCAAAAATGTCGCCATATGGCGGAATGACCGATCCCTTTGTCCACATGGACACCTTCAAGAAGGTCACCAACAACAAGGGATTCGACGACGCCACCTTGTGCCATCTGTTCAGCGAAACATTGGACGGCGAGCGATGAACTGGTTTTTTGAATGTCCGCCAGGATCGGTTGGCTCATTCCATGCACTGTCGCATGCTTTCCTCTCCCGCTTCATCCTATTGTCCGCCGGACATCACAACACAAGTCAGCTGTTCAGCGTCAAACAGGGGGAGGACGAGTCACTGAAGGCCTTTGTCACAAGATGGCGAGCGGCAGCATCTCAGTGCCGCGACCTGGACAAAACTATGGCGTCGGCAGCCTTCAGGAAGGGACTCCTCAAGGGACCGTTCCTCTATCACCTCAATTACAACCATCCCAATGCAACGTACGACCACGTCATGAGTGAGGCGGTCATTCACGCCCAGGCGGAATTCATCACATATGGAAAACACCACCACCAGCAACGCCAGCAAAATCAGCACAACCATCTTCCAATCACCAGGAAGCCGCTGATAAACCCCCCTCAGCTCCGCCAGTTGACAAGAAAAGAGAGTGGCAGCAGGGCGGCCACCAAACCAAGCGGCAGAAGGGACAGCATTTTTATAAGGGAAACCGCCCAACTCATGGGGACAACAACAACAAGCAGACGGAGTCCTCACAGCGGTATGCAGTTTTCACGGTCCTAACGGCCTCATATGAAGATATCTATAATCAGTGCAAGGATCAGATCCCACCGCCACCCCCTCCAAAGTACCCAAAAACGGGCAAACCCAGGAACACCGGCAAGTGGTGCAAATACCACGCGGACAGCGGCCACAATACAAACAGCTGTAACGCCCTCAAAACAGCCATTGAGACTTTATACCGTGACGGCAAGTTGGAGCAGTTCAAGGTACGCCAACCACCGCCAGTGATTGCCAACGTAGAAACCTTGGGCCGCATCAACACCATCGATGGCGGTGCTCCAATCACCAGCATGTCTCACAGGGCAAGAAAGCGCTATGCACGCGCTAACCACCCAAAGGAGGTTTGCAACATCCGCTATGAAAGATCCGCCAAACTCCCGAAGTCAGGATGGGAACCTATCACCTTTTCAGAGGAGGAGGAGCGCGGAGTACATTTACCCCATGACGACCCATTCTTAGTCGATGCCATTCTTGGCAAATTCTCGGTGGGGAGAATCTTGGTAGATAGCGGATCCGCTGTCAACGTCATCTTCAGCGGCTGCTACGACCACCTCAAGCGGAACAAGAAACTACTCCAGGATCATGAGCCACTGCTCAGCTTCTCCGGAGACATCACACAACCACTAGGGTCGGATTACATGCGACTAGTTATTGGCACTAGTCCCTGTATGGCGGAGGTGCACACGGAATTCATTATCGTCGACTGTCCCAGTTCGTACAACGCCATCATTGGTCGACCAGCGCTTAATAAGCTCAAGTGCATCATTGCCGGATACATGCTTCTCATGAAGTTCCCCACGCCCAATGGCACAGGCTGTGTGAGGGGAAGCCAACAGCTGGCACGAGAATGCTATTCAACATCTGTAGCGCGGTCAACGCGCCGCCATGAAATCCTGACAGTGGGTAATGACCCACCACCACCGAATATCTTTGAGGATCCTAGAGATGAAGAGAAGAAATATGTAATGAAGGAGCCGGTCAACCCGGACACGTCACTGAAGGCCGTCTGCATCTCAGACGAGCATCCTGAGAGGACAGTCCGCATAGGCTCCCAGCTAGACCCAGAAGTGGAGGCAGAACTCACTCAGTTCTTACGTGACAACGCCACCGTCTTTGCATGGTCCTATGCAGACATGCCTGGCATCTCCACTGAAATAATCACCCATAAACTGACCATCAAACCCTCTTTCTATCCTATCAAGCAGAAGCGGAGGGCCTTTGATGAGGAAAAATACCGGGCAATCGGACAGGAGGTCGCCAAACTACGGGACATTGGATTCATCCGCCAGGTCATCTACCCCCAATGGATCTCAAATCTGGTAATGGTGAGAAGCCCAGCGGCAAGTGGCGGATGTGCGTCGACTTCAAAAACCTAAACAAGGCATGCCCAAAAGATAGTTTCCCGCTACCTCGTATCGATCAGCTGGTCGATGCAACCGCCGGACACGAACTCCTCAGCATGATGGATGCCTTCTCTGGATACAATCAGATCAAAATGCACCCCAGCGACCAAGAATGCACCACCTTCACCACCGACAAAGGCCTTTACTGCTACAATGTCATGCCTTTTGGTCTGAAGAACGCCGGTGCAACTTATCAGCGGTTGATGAACGCAATGTTCGCTGAGCATCTGGGAAAAATCATCGAGGTCTATGTGGACGACATGCTAGTCAAGAGCATAAAGGCCAGCGGACATGTGGCAAACCTCAGGATCATAGTAACCATCCTCCTGGCCTATGGTATGCGCCTCAACCCAGAAAAATGTTTCTTTGCAGTCACCGCCAGCAAATTTCTGGGTTACATCGTCAGCGAGCGAGGTATCGAGGCTAACCCAGACAAGGTACAGGCCATCCTTGACCTGTCGGACCCGAAGTATAAAGTAGACGTCCAGTGTCTCCAGGGCAAGTTAACCGCCCTTTCTCGATTCATCTCTCGACTTACTGACAAGTGCGCCCCATTCTTCAAACTCCTCAAAACAACTCACAAGAAGGTCATTGACTGGAACCCAGAATGTCAGGCGGCGTTCCAAGGTCTAAAGGAATATTTGGCGGCAGTCCCTCTCCTTTCTGTCCCTGTCCAAGGAGAGACACTATTCATATATCTGGCGGTCTCGGCAACGGCAATAAGTTGCGCCATTGTTCGGCGGGAGGGTCAGGATGAACTCCCAGTATTCTACGCCGGCAGAGGTATGAACGGAGCAGAAACAAGGTATCCACCGTTGGAACAGCTGGCGCTTGCACTTATCGTTGCCGCCAGACGCCTTCGGCAGTATTTCCAGGCCCACACGATCCATGTGTTGACCAATCAACCGCTGAGACAGGTGATGCAGAACCCTGAACACTCAGGGCGACTCAGCAAGTGGGCGATTGAGCTCAGCGAATTTGACATCGAGTACAAGCCAAGAACCGCCATGAAGGGCCAGGCAGTAGCAGACTTCATCGCTGAACTTACTGAGCGTCAGCCAGAACCCGATACTCAAGCACAGCCCGGAACAGAAATGGTAACCGGTACAGGGGTACTTACCCCACAGTCAGGATTGGGACCTACATGTGGACGGCTCCGCCTGCGCCAAGGCCAGCGGCGCCGGAGTCATCTTAACCGGACCCGGGGGACTGAACGCAGAATATGCGTTGAAATTCAACTTCAAAGCTTCAAACAATATGGCGGAGTACGAGGCGCTCATCGCCGGCCTACTCCTCGCCATTGACTCAGGAGCTGACAGCGTCAACATATTCAGCGACTCCCAACTAGTCGTCAACCAGGTCAACGACAGCTTCCAAGCCAAGGACCAGCAGCTAGCGGCGTATTGGGGTACGTCAAAACGTTGCTAAAAAAGTTCAAGTTTCACACAATCACACAAATCCCCAGGGAAAAGAACGCTAAGGCTGATTCCCTGGCGAGACTGGCAACCGCCCAACCACATCAGAGTCCGGCGGACACAAGGGTGGAGTATCTTGACAAACCAAGTATCACAAAGACTCTGGCGGAAATCTTCAACATTCAGGTCAACCCCAGCTGGATGGACGAGATCATCGCATATAAGCGCAACGGAACGTTGCCAGAAGATAAGATCCAGGCAAGACAGCTCCAACGAAGAGCAACCCGCTACAACATCCAGCACGGCAAACTCTACCGCCAGGGATTCACCCATCCAAACCTCCGCTGTCTAACCCCAGAGGAGGGAAGGGTTGTCCTAACTGAAATCCATAGCGGAGAATGCGGAAACCACTCGGGCGCCAGATCCCTGGCCAACCGCACAATGCGACAAGGGTACTTCTGGCCCACACTTGGCGATGACGCCCGGCGGATTTCGAGGTCTTGCCACAAATGCCAGCAATTCGCAGATCTCCCACACGCACCAGCAGAGCCACTGTCAATCATCGTGGGCCCATGGATTCATTCTACGTGGGGCCTTGATCTGATGGGCAAATTCCAAACTGCCAAGGGCCAGTTCAAATACATCATTGTTGCCATCGATTACAACAGCAAGTGGATAGAGGCAGAGCCACTGACGGCAATAACTACCGCCAAGGTAATTCACTTCCTTTGGAAGAATATCTATTGCCGCTACGGTGTCCCGCACACAATCATCACAGATAACGGCACACAGTTCAACAATGACGAGCTCATCTCCTTCACCATCAACTTGGGCACCAAGCTGAGGTTTGCATCTGTCGCCCACCCCCAGACCAACGGCCAGGTCGAAGCGGCGAACAAGATAATAAAAAAGTTGTTAAAAAAGAAGCTCGACGACGCCAAGGGTTTATGGGCGGAAAAGCTCCCAGAGGTCCTGTGGGCCATCCGAACAACTCCAACTTCCGCCACAGGAGAAACCCCTTTTTGCATGATGTTCGGCACAGAGGCTGTCTTACCCATTGAAGTTACCCAACCTACCGCTAGAGTCGAAGGCTACTGCCCAGAGACCAACAGCGCCGGCGTCAATTTAGACGGGGACCTCCTCGAAGAGAAAAGGCTCGAGGCCCATTTGCACAATCTACAAAACAAGCAGCGGGTATCACGTTTTTACAACGCCAGAGTCAAGGCCCGGAACCTCCAACTGGGGGACTTGGTCATGAAAGAAGTCATTCCGCCACCGACAAAACTCCGCCCAACATGGGAAGGCCCATACAAAATTGTGGAAGTCGTTAGCCCAGGCACCTTCTACTTAATGGACAAGGACGGCGTCACGACGCCCCGCCCTTGGAATACTGAACACCTTCGGTATTATTACAAATAGTCAAACCGCTACCCATGCGCATCTTGACTTAGCTAAATTTTTTGTTCGAATGTTTAGCTAAGGGAAGCTACCCAACGGGTACTACCCCACTTTTGTACGCTGATCAGTCAGCCATCAATGAAACGAGGAATTATTCAGACCATTGTTACCAAGTCTAGCACCGAGGGCAACTGGCAACGCCAGCAATCGTCGGCGGACTCCGTCCGCTACGCGGTGCACTTGGACCAATCTTAATTCCTTTAATGTTCCATTGATCGACAAAAGAAAATATAACTCAATAGTACTACACACACATCATGGCAAACCAAGTCAGAAATGTACTTCATTTCACAAAATTCGTTACAAGCTAGTATGCCTCAGCGGCTACACAAAAAAAAAAAAAAAAACTTCGGAGATCTCAGATAGGTTCAGCGGTTGGCTTCGGCCTCTGCTGCTTCGACGGCTGGCGGCGCGACCGATCGGCTGGCTTGATCGGACCCTCGGGCTGTCGGACTGGGAGTCTCTATGGTGCCGTCGGCCCGGGTGTGTGCCTCCAGAAACCCGGCACGTGACACCTCCGACGGGGTCTGCTGGGGGGTTTGCTGGGACCCTTCCGTCGGATGGGCCACTTTCCCCGCTGCCTGAATGAGTACCTGCAGCTTGGGCAGGCACGACTTCTGGCTCCGCCGGGGCACTCTGGACCAGCGGCACGTCAGGCTGTGACGCCTTTACAAAATCAATGGCACCCTTCCGCTTCAACATGTCTACGTTTGCTCGGGCCCAGCTTTCGCCGCCTCAGTCATCGCCTTTTTGTACTCCGCCGACAGCTTGTACGCTTCAACGGCGGCGGCTGCAGAGGCACTCTGTTCAGCTTTCAGGCGACCAACCTCACCATCCAGCCGCTTCATCTCATCCAGTCTGGCGGCAGACTCCCGCTGCACTATAATAAGCTTCTTGTCCTTGGCGGCTATCTTCTCCTTCAGCAGCCCAATCTCCTGCTCCAACTTGGAGACATCTTCATTCCTCTCCAGATCCCGCCGGATAGCCGCATTCAGTTTGCCACGGGCGTCGCATAATCGCACTCCGCCTTAACCAATCCCCGCTGGATCTCCGCCACTCTCTCCTTGGCCTCCGCCAACTCCCTCTGGAGACCTCCGATTTCTCCCCTGAGCTCCGCCTCAATCTGGGGCTGCTTAGACGCCGCCACGAACATATCGTGTAACCCCGCCGATACTTGACCAAACGCAGAGCTGAAGGGCGATTGGTCAATTGCCGTCGGGCGCGATATGCCCGCCAGACCCCCGAACCCCAGCCGCTCACACAGATGGAAGAGGAACTCTCGCTCCCCTTCTGTCATGAACGGCGCGTACTCGGCAAAGGAGTCCAGATCACTGACGGGGGGCGCCTCTCCCTCCGCCACTGCAACCTTCGATGCGGTTTGTCGGGCCTTCTTTTGTTGGCGGACCCCGATAACCACCTCTTCTTCCTCTTCCTCGGCGGGGGAGTCAGGCTGCCGGCGCCTCTTCTCCAGCGCCCTTTGTGTGCCAGCAGCGGTCCTCGTCACCCGCACTGGCGGCTCACCCCTGGCCTCGGTAGCAGTCTCCGTCGAAGGCACCGCCTTCTTTTGAGGACCGCGCCTGGTGGCAGGCATCCGTTCCCGCTGCCCGGTAGCAACAGTTCCCCTCTCCCCGCCATCCGCCTGAGTCCCCGCCTGCACCGTAGGCAGACCATCTTCGCCAAGGTGAGACTGGTGTGGCATTGCCATCTCCACCGGAACCTCGGAGTGACTCAACGCCAACGTCTCCGGGTTCACCACGGTCTGCTGGGCCGCCAGCCCCTCAGCATACATGGCCTCCAAAAAGTTTTCTATCTCCGCCCGATCCATCGCCTTCTCGAACGCGTCGCGACTTGATTTGTTGCCCGGCGGAGTTTCTAAAAAAAAAAAGAGAAGGGAAAGCCAGCCACCAGTCAGACACAATTCAATTATAAAACGAAACGACAGGGTAGGATCCTCACCAATAGAGCGTGTTAGTCGCAGGTCGACCAATAACTCCCAACCAGTCAGCAAGCGGAAATCAAGCAGGTTTCGGTTCCGCCAGCAACCTCTGATCCTCGCCACCCGGCACTCTTCTGCACGCGTCAGCGTATACCGGAGTCCCGCTGCACAAGACAAACACGTCGTAAGAATACAAGTTCAAGCATGTATGCACGCCAAACATTTTCAGCGGACACCGGCCACCAACCTCGAATAGGTTGGAACTCGGACTTAATCCTAAATGACGGCCCTTCCTCGTTAGACCTAGCGTGGTACTCCCAACCGTCGGTAGCGACGCAAAAGGTCCCCCGCCAATAGGACATGGAGTCCCTCAGATTCTCGATCAGCTTGGGCGCTCCCTGCCGGCGACTCAAATTTACTTGCCCGTGGCAACCTTGGCGCTTCACATATACTAACTCGTAGAAATGGAGCACTTCCGCCACGGTAGGCCCCTCGCACCCCGACAAGCCCACAAGGAGTTCATCGCCAACATCAACCGCCACATGTTTGGACAGATCTGACCGAAGGCAAGGCCAAACTCACAAACAAGGATTTGAAGATTGGGCACTAGCGGAAGTGTCACCCCTTGGCGGAATATGGCCTCGTGCACGGCCGCACACCCCGTCGGGAGAATCGACGCCTTCTCATCAGCCGTCGGTGGTCGCAGCTTCACCGACCCCGGCAAGCGGAACGCCTGCTTCAGTCGAGCGACAGCAGCACCGCTCATCCCCCCTCCCGCCTCGTCAACGGCTGTCCCATCCGGGAGGAACCACGCCGACTCAACATTTTGCTCCGCTGCCTCTTCCTCCCCGGCGGAGCCGCTAGCAGCACTATTGCTTGCCAAGCGTTCGTCGCGCCTAACCTTGGCGGCAGCGGCCTCACCCGCCCTAGAGCTCTCTGAACGCGAACCACGGGCCATAGTTGCTTCCCAGGGGATAGTCTGTAACGGCTCAACTTCTAGCGGTTCTGGCAGTGAGGATCCTGCATGGGCAGACGGACGCAACGAATCAATAAAAACCCCATCCGCCGCGCTGAGCGACACGTCAGACCCGGAATCCTCACTGCTCGAAATCTCTATAACGCTAGCCATCCCAAAACCCTAAAACCCACATCAGTTAGCACAAACATAGGTCTAGCCTATTCTCGCATCAGTTATAGCCAAAATAATCAAGAACAAAACCCAGAAAACCCCAAAGTGTAAACAAACACTCAACCCAGACTCGACTATCCAAATCCTAAAACCAATGAACGCATTGACCAACCATCATTCAATCCCCCACAAAAAAAAAAACCCCCATCTCACACCTCAGAGCACTACAAAACCCAGAAACTAGCAGAAACAAATAGCAGAAGACAGAGATCCGAATACCAACCTCAGTGGTGCAATCTCCGGCACGGTGGTGCACAGGTACGACCGACGTCTCTGGGAGTGGTATATCCAAACTTCGGTAGGCTCCTTCTCCGGTTTCGAACAAACGATGGCTAAGCTTTCAAAATTTTCACGAAGTGTCGAATCCCCCAGACTTTCCCCCCTTTTTATATAGGCCCCAACGCATTCTCGACCGTCCGCTCCATACCAACATCCCTTGTTAGCCATACACGTGTCGTATATCTCCACTCACTCTCCGGATTGCCCGAAGCGTCACCTCGGTTACGAAACCTACAGTTACTGTCATTAAGGGCCAGAAGACGGACAGGCCTGGAGACAAGCCTACGCACGCTAACCCGCTATAGATTCGACACGTGTTAACCACCATAGGGACAACTTCGTAAGTACCGCCAGCGGAACTTCTCCCTTGTCATCCTCCAAGCGACGAAGTCTCCGCTGAGCGAAACCCCGCCAGCGGAACTTCTCCCTTGTCATCCTCCAAGCGACGAAGTCTCCGCTGAGCGAAAACCCGCCAGCGGAACTTCTCCCTTGTCATCCGCCAAGCGACGAAGTCTCCGCTGAGCGAAACCCCGCCAGCGGAACTTCTCCCTTGTCATCCTCCAAGCGACGAAGTCTCCGCTGAGCGAAACCCCGCCAGCGGAACTTCTCCCTTGTCATCCTCCAAGCGACGAAGTCTCCGCTGAGCGAAACCCCGCCAGCGGAACTTCTCCCTTGTCATCCTCCAAGCGACGAAGTCTCCGCTGAGCGAAACCCCGCCAGCGGAACTTCTCCCTTGCCATCCTGCAAGCGCGATGTCTGTCGCTACACACCTCTGGCGGAACCCCTTTTTTCATCTTGCAAAAACAACCGCCAGGCACGTCTATCAGACGCTGCTTCCTGCTGCATCCAGCGGGGGGATGTCCGTCAAACGGAAAATCCCGAGGCTACGCCTCACTGACAACGACCGCTACGCGGCGTTACCGTCAGACCGTCCCTACGGGACACGGGGACTAGTCACAGTCTACGACTGCCCTGATCAGGCAATTTGACCCCCGTCATTTGGGTGCTAAAACATTGGGCTCGCTACCCAACACCCTCTGCTCCGTGCAGCTCCCCCTCATCAAACAATTCAACGACCATCCGGAGGTCTATCTTCGCCGGGGAGTGGGGGACTCCCTGGGGGGCCCAGCAGGGGCCCACCCGAAAGGGTATAAAGCGTTTGCTCAGTAAAACCATCGGTTGACAACGCACTGACGCTAATTATGCTCTTGCAAGTCTAGCGGAGGAAAACGCTTCAAACCGCCGAACAACTCCCCAACCAAGATTGCCCTCCTTGACTGGGGACTTGGGGGACTTGTACATACATGTACATTTGCAAGCATAATTAGCTATAATGGGCCATGCTCATTGTACCGCCAAAGGTACTAATTCCAACCAAAGGAATGACATGCGAACACACTGCCAGGCGGGCTACAGCCTCGGCGTCGGACCGCCTCCAGATCGCCACCGACGCGCCGCCACGCGCCGCGCCAAGTTAGCATCAGAAGCTTCTGAAACTAAGAACTGAAGCATATCAGTCCCACATCGAAAACAAAGACAAGATCAGTCTCTTCCTCACCTATAAAAGGTTCTCTCCTCTCTCCTCATTAATGACGCATTCAATACTTACCTACTGTTACTTTGTCAACATAAATACATTGACTAACTTAGGCATCGGAGAGTTGAAGACCGCCCAGCGCGGTCTCCCTCTGACGCCCGTTGTATTTTACTTGACAGGTAACGGGAATCACAACATAAATACAAGTATCGATCCGCCCACCGGATCAGCGTTAACTAAGGTTTGGCTACCGCTAGACTTTTAGACATTAACAATTCCCTATCTAAGTGCAATAGGCGCATTATTGTACTTAGCCCAATTTACTCGACCAGACATTGCATTCTCAGTGAACTTGTTAGCTAGATTTAGCTCAACGCCAACGCAGCGTCACCGGAATGGTATCAAGAACATTATTCCATACCTAAAAGGAACCATTGACTTGAGACTGTTCTTTTCCCTATAGAGAGACAACAGGGACCGCAGATGGAACTGCAATCCCTGAAGGATATATTGATGGCGAAAGCGCCACTCACAACACCGAAACGCCAAATGATGTTTTGGTTGGTTTTGCTGATACTAGGTATCTCTCTGACCCACATAAAGGTCGTTCCCAAACTAGTTATGTATTTACTAGTGGGAACACGACGATATCTTGGAGATCAACTAAGCAAACCCTTGTGGCTACCTCCTCGAACCTCTCTGAGATCATTACTCTACATGAGGCGATTCGTGAGTGTGTATGGTTAAGAGCTATCATCATACATATTCGAGAGACTAGTGGTTTGAGTTCTACCACTAAAGAGCCTATTTGCATTAATAAAGATAATGCAGCTTGCATCGAATAGATGAAGCTTGCATCGAATAGATGAAGCTAGGGCATATCAAGGGTGATAGTACAAAACACATATCACCAAAGTTTTCTTACAATCAGCAACAACAAGCCCTCCCCAAGATTCAAGTAAATCAAGAAAGGTCTGAGGAGAATGTGGTAGATTTATTCATCAAATCACTACCTAAGGCCACACTTGAGAAACATGTGAAAAACATGGGAATGCGAAGACTTTCCAAGCTCCCCTGATTAATGTAAGTATCAGGGGGAGGTGTAGATGTCAGAGGGAGTCTAACACACACATGTCATACTCAAATGTAAAAGGTGCGTTGTGCTCTTTTCCTTCGACCAAGGTGTATTTTTGTCCCACAGGGTTTTTATTGTTACTTGGCAAGGTTTTTAGTGAGACAACAATTCATGCACCATTTCGGCTTTGACTTGGCACAAGGGAGAGTGTTAAAGGAAAAACATATTGTGTGCCTTCGTCAAAGCAACTGATGGAGAGGGAATCAAGGAATCAGTGATTACCATCAATCAACACAATTACGGAATCAATAAGTATTTAGTATAATTAATGTAATCGATATTTCCATTGTAATTTTATCCCTATATAAAGGAACTATGAAATGAAATGAGTAGACCAATTCCAATTGGCATTTTACTTTAACATTTTTTATTTTTTTATTTTTTTTATCCAAGCATGGACTTTTGAAAATAATTTGTTATATTAAAAAATAGGACTTTGAGGTCTATAAACCCTAAACCCTAATAATAAAGGAAAACACAGTTGAGGCTCTGAAAGTCAAGTTTATGGGCAGCACATAACCAAGGAAAACACAAAAACTCATATGCTCATAAAAAATTATAGTCTGGTGCAGTGTTGAATAATTTTTCAAATGGAGATATGAAATTTAAGGAGGAGGAAGGCAACCGATTGATTAAATAGACCGATGTTTGAACAACCTCAACCCAGTATTTGAATGGCAGCGAAGACTGCGCAAATAGCGTTCGAGTTAGTTTAATTAAATGTCAGTGTTTTCTCTCTGCCATTCCATTTTGTTCTGACCAGTCATCAATAAAGAGTACATAATACTTAAATCCACTAACAGATAGATAAAATAGGGTCAGGACCCTAAACATGAGAATGGTTGATCTGCAAAGGTGCAGTTGTAGTACAAGATGATTTCACAAAGGGAAAGCAACATGATTGGGAGCAATTTCTCGAGAAAAAAGAGAAAGAAGGAGGAGCAGAAGAGTTGGTTTCGAGAGGATTAACCATGATGAGGATATGGGGCTTTTAAACTTGAAGCTCTGATACCAAGAAAGAAATTGACAAGAGAGAGACTTGATTAACCATGATGATGATATGGGGATTTTAAGCTTGAAGCTCTAATACCAAGAAAGAAATAGGCAAGAGAAAGACTTTAAAAGACAGAGAAGACAAAGGTTATAGCTCTTGTATGATTGTTTGATATGTTCATGTACAGTAGGATGCTATTTATACAACAATTGATGAAGACCTAGCTACTTCTAGATAATAGATCACATGTGCACGAGTTGTCTCCTTGCTGTCTTTTTGTGCACGAGTTGTCTTCTATTGACACAGTGCACAAGTTGTCTCATTGCTGTGAGATTATAGTATTATTAGTTATAGATGGGCAAGCATTCAAACCGGTGGCATTCAGTACACAACCCTTTGTTATTCCCCAAAGCTCCAACTAGAGCCTCCTGTAATGCTTTATTGTTCGGAAGAGGTCTCTCCAATTGATTGTAAGATATGTCAACAACTGTCAAGCTCAACATGTTATCAAAAGGGGATGGGATTGAACCCAAGAGCTCATTGTGGGAGAGATTCAATGCTTCCAGCTTTTGCAACCCTCAAAGCTCTGTTGGTATTCTATTCATTTGCAAATTATGACTCAGTTCAAGAATCTGTAGAGCTCGTATGCTTCCCCTCTCAAGAGGAATAATCTCACTAAATCTATTTTTGCTCAAATTCAAGCTCAATAACTTTCTATACCTATCTAATTGCTCTGGAATCAAGCCAGTCAAATTGTTTGCTCCTAAGTTAAGATATCGCAGATTGGACAACATTCCAATCTCTAATGGGACACTGCCCGAAAAGTTTTTTGTCCACAAGGATGAGAGGTTGAACAAGGATGACAACTTTCCTAGTTCCTTTAGGATTGACCCAACATGACTGTTCAAAGAAAGGTCAAGTACATGTAGCTCAGATCCCTCAAGATGATTCCCTGAAATTCCGTTGCTGTTGAGTCTTAAGCTTTACAAGTTTTGGCACTTCCCCCAGTTTTGAGAAAGCTCTCCATACAGTCTGTTATAACTCAGATCAATGGAATTTAATTTCTGATAAATGCCAAACTCTTCACTTATGTTTCCTGATAGCTGGTTTCTTTCAAGCCTCAACCTAGTTAAGCTGGTGCATTTTCTCAAGCTTTTGGGTATGGGATCTGTAAACTGATTATTATGTGCTGCAAATATTTCAAGCAATCCACCACCACATATATCTCCGAGAATATAACCAGATAAGCTGTTGTTGCTCAACCAAAAATTCTTCAAATATACAAGGTTGTTTATCTCTAGAGGAATGGTACCATTTAGTTTTGTTATTCACTAGTCCTAGATGGGTAAGAAACTTGAGCTTTCCTACTTCATTTGGGATGGCTACAGATAATTGATTATCCATCAAGTACAACACTTTCAACCTAGTTAGGTTTTCAATACAGGAAGGAATCGATCCTGACAAAGTGTTTTGATGATGGTCTAGAACAATTAAGTTGGACAAGTTTCCTGTAGATGCTGGGATTGATCCAGTGATATTGTTAACTGATGTCAATCACACTAAGTGAACTTAGGTTGAACAATTTCTTCAGGAATTTGACCAGAAATTTGATTTTTCTGAAATGAAAGAATGGATAAGTTTGTTGTATAAACCTAGCACTCACACAATACAATATCTGGGAGAATTTCACTTATTTATTCAAATGCTGAATGTTGGCTTATATAGCCTTACAAAGAAAAATAGAAAACAAACGTACTTCCCTCATAAGTAAGGTTTAATGTATTCAAACCTAACGGCCCTCATAAGTAGAGTAACGTCCTCATAAGTAGAGTAACTGCCCTCATAAGTAGAGTAACGTCCTCATAAGTAGAGTAACGTCCTCATAAGTAGAGTAACTGCCCTCATAAGTAGAGTAACGTACTGCCCTCATGAATATGGTTTATTATCTGCAATAACTAAAACAAAACCCTCACAGAATAACAGCTAAGCCCCAGCTATTCCAACATATCCTCCCTTAAACTGTTTGCACTTGTGCAATCAGTTTATACCTGGTACCGTGCACATCCCAAGCAGCTCACGAAGCTTCTCAAACACTTCAAGCTTCAGTGGCTTCGTCATGATGTCTGCTATCTGATTCTGTGAGTTGCAATGGACCAGCTCCACTGTTCCATCTTTGGTAAGGTCACGAAGGAAATGGAAACGTACGTCAATATGTTTGCTTCTTCCATGCAGCACCGGGTTCTTCGAAAGTTTTATAGTGGAGCTGTTATCACAATACACGGTTGTGCTTCCATTTGAGCATGGCCAAGCTTTTCAAGAACTCTGCGCATCCAAATTCCTTGACAAGCACAGGAGGCTGCAGCTATAAACTCAGCTTCGGTGGTAGATAAGGTAACTACAGGTTGCTTCTTAGAAGACCATGAAACTGCACCAGTGCTAAGCAGAAACACGTATCCGGATGTGCTCCTCCGGTCATCTAGATCACCTGCATAGTCACTATCCGTGTATGCCTCAAGCTTTTCGTTCCCATTTCGTTTGTACAGAATCCCCAAATCAACAGTGCCTTTGAGATACCTGAGGACTCTTTTAACTGCTTGCATGTGTAGCTCAGTCGGACTTCCCATAAACCTGCTGATTAGACTTATCACATACATGAGATCTGGCCTAGTAGCTGTCAAGTACATCAAACAGCCAACAACCTGCTTATACATAGTGGCGTCCACCTTCACACCACTTTCATCTTTCATCAACTTGAATCCAGGGACAATAGGGTTCCTAGATGAGTTGCTCTTCTCCATTCCGAATCTCTCCAATACTTCCTTTGCATACTTCCTTTGGCAAATGTAAATCCCATCTTCATTCTGAACAACCTCGACTCCAAGGAAATAACGCATCTTACCAAGATCCGTCATGTCAAACTCTTGTTTCATAGACTTCTTAAACTCCTCAAACATGTATTCATCATTGCCAGTAAATATAAGGTCATCAACGTAAATACTAACAATGAGAATGGTACCTTTTTCTCCTGACTTCACGAACAAGGTATGCTCATGTGGGCACCGTTCAAATCCTTCCCTAGTGAAGTAGGCTTCGATACGACTGTACCACGCACGTGGAGCCTGTTTGAGGCCGTACAAGGCTTTCTTCAATTTATACACTTTCAACTCATCACCCTTCTTCACAAACCCTTGTGGCTGATCAACGAAAACGGTTTCATTTAACTCACCATGCAGAAATGCACTCTTCACGTCCATTTGATACACACACCATCCCCTTTTAGCAGCAAGAGCAATTATCATGCGTATGGTGTCCCACCTAGCCACAGGTGCAAACACCTCAGTATAATCGATCCCATACTGTTGAGCATACCCCTTAACAACAAGCCGTGCTTTGCATTTATCCACTTCTCCACTTTCATTCAACTTTGTTTTGAATATCCATTTTACTCCGATAGTTTTTGCTCCTTTTGGCAACTCGGTCAATTCCCAAGTACCATTTTTCTCGATTGCCTCTATTTCTTGAACCATTGCTGCCTGCCATTTTTCACTTTTGTGTGCCTCTTCAAACGTAGTTGGATCGGACGTAGAGGTGAACATCACAAGATTGTGCAACTCTTCTTCTTCTGACAGCCCTTCTCCACTTTCATAGTCTTGCATCCACACTGGTAATCTCCTTGTCCTCCCTTCTTGTTGAGCTTCTTCTTCCGACTGATTTGAGGAAGAGCTAGTTGCTCCTTCTCCTTCAGCTTCTTCTTCTTCGTTGCTAGTTGCTCCTTCTCCTTCAGCTCCTTCTTCTTCGTCACTTTCCCCAGACTCATTTCTCTCTTCTTCACTATTATTCCAGTCTAACACATCAAGCTTCACTTCTTCAGCACTTCTTTTCCAGTCCCAGCTTGCATCTTCTTCAAAAATGACATCTCTACTAATCACAATGCGCTTAGAAGTAGGATCATAGAGCCTGTAGGCTTTGCTTTCTTCACTAATCCCCAACATCACACACTTGAAGCTTTTATCATCCAATTTCTTCCTTCTAGCTTCTGGAACATGGACATGTGCAATGCAACCAAAGACCCTGAAGTGGTGAACCGATGGTTTGATGCCACTCCAAGCTTCTTCTGGAGTCAATTCCTTCACTACCAAGGTGGGGCTTCGATTGAGAATGTATACAGTCCAGTTGACTGCTTCAGGCCAAAAAAACTTTGGAACTTGTTTCTCTGACAACATGCTTCGAACCATATTCATAATGGTTCGATTCTTTCTCTCAGCCACCCCGTTTTGTTGAGGGGTGAAGGCAGTTGTCAATTGCCTGCTTATACCATGTGAACTACAGAAAGCATTAAACTCCTGAGAAGTAAATTCTCCTCCCCTATCTGTTCGAAGACATTTAATTGAAGCCCCTGATTCTTTCTCAACTAAACTCTTGAAGTTCTTAAATGAAGCAAAGGCTTGAGACTTTTCAGATAAGAAAGACACCCAAATTTTCCGACTATAATCATCTATAAAAGTGATCAAGTACCTTTTTCCACTGCTTGACAGAGGTGTGATCGGTCCACAAATATCCGAGTGCACTAGCTGAAGTTTGTGTGAGGCTTCCATAAGCTTTTCTTTGGTATGGACTCCCTGTGCTGCTTGCCTATCATACAGTGTGTGCACAACTTGGTTGGTGTCTTTATTTCCGGCAAACCCTTCACAAGCTTCTTATATTGCAGAGTTCTTAATCCCTTATAGCCAAGGTGGCCGTAACGACAATGCCATAATTGAGTACTGTCTTCAGACGCAGTTTGGAAGCAGGTTAAGGTCTCAGACATGACTGCAAGGAGCACAAACATTCTATTGGCGGTCATATTGGTTTCCATAATCAAACCTTTCTTTGGATGATAAACACGACACTTCCCATCTTGAATCAAGATTGCAACCCCTTTTTCTTGTAGTTGACCGATGCTAAGCAAATTGTTCTTCAGCTCTGGTATATAATAGACATCAGTGATCACATGTGTGATTCCATTGATGTGTAGTCTAACATTTCCCTTCCCCATCACTACCATCTTGGAGTTGTTACCAAGCTTCACATGTTGTCGAAACTGCTCATCCATACTTGTGAACCACCGCTTGTCACCACTCATGTGATTGCTACACCCTGAGTCCATAAACCAAACTTCTTCCCTTGTGGCATTGTTGAGCTCAATATGTGCCATCAACAGCATCTCTTCACTCTCATCTAACTCTACATAATGTGCACCTTTCTCCCAATCAGGACATTCGTATTGGAAATGTCCTAATTTGTGGCATTTATAGCATTCCACCAGTGCCTTGTTGAACTGTTGCCTGCCCCTTCCTCTACCTCTGCCTCTAAAGCCTCCTCTAAAGCCTCGTCCTCTTGCTCCAACTCCGTCTTCATAGGACACCTTCAGAGCTTGCTCCTCTCCGGTATGGATACGCATTCTTTGCTCATGAACAAGCAGACTGCTTTGTAGTTCATCAATAGACATTGTGGTGAGATTGTTGGATTCTTCTATGGAGCACACCACGTAATTAAATTTGACAGGCATCGACCTTAGAATTTTCTCCACAATCACAAGCTGCTCCATTCTTTCACCATGAGCTTTCATCTTGTTGACAATGGTTAATGTCCGAGCAAAGTATTCATCTACCGTCTCTCCATCTTTCATTTGGAGCACCTCAAACTCTCTTCGAAGTGCCTGCAGCTGAGCTCTCTTCACCTTTGTAGAACCTTGGTACTTCTGCCTCATTGAGTCCCAAATGTTTTTGGCTGTCTCTTTGATGAGAATTGTCTCCATAATTGTTCTGTCAATGGCTTGGAAAAGGTAATTTTTCACCTTTAGGTCTTTCAATCTTGCATCTTCAATGGCCTTGCGCTGTGCCTCAGTGGGTTCAATCCCATCTGCTACTACCGGAATCCCATTTTCTACCAAGCCCCAATACTCCTTTGATCGCAAGAAGTTTTCCATGAGCATAGACCAATGGTCATAATGACCATTGAATCTAGGTATGGCAGGCTGAACATAATTGTTCTCTGTCGCCATCTCAAACTCACCCTCTAACTCCGAGTGTTTTCCTCACACTTTAACTCTCTGTGTTTCTCTCACCCTCAACCCCTTATCCTTCTAAGAAAACTGCGGTTTCTTAGCTCTCAAACTCTCAGACTCTCGATCAGGCCCTGTGAGGGGCTCTGATACCACTTGTTGTATAAACCTAGCACTCACACAATACAATATCTGGGAGAATTTCACTTATTTATTCAAATGCTGAATGTTGGCTTATATAGCCTTACAAAGAAAAATAGAAAACAAACGTACTTCCCTCATAAGTAAGGTTTAATGTATTCAAACCTAACTGCCCTCATAAGTAGAGTAACGTCCTCATAAGTAGAGTAACTGCCCTCATAAGTAGAGTAACGTCCTCATAAGTAGAGTAACGTCCTCATAAGTAGAGTAACTGCCCTCATAAGTAGAGTAACGTACTGCCCTCATGAATATGGTTTATTATCTGCAATAACTAAAACAAAACCCTCACAGAATAACAGCTAAGCCCCAGCTATTCCAACAAAGTTGCCTAGCATTACAAATTCATCAGGAATGGACCATTAATGTGATTTTGGGAAAGATCAAGGATTTCAAAACTAGGACTTGTCTAAACTTGGGGGAATGGTTCTGAAAAAGGCGTTATGGCTCAAGTTAAGGCTTAGGAGATTTGGGAAAGTCTAGAAACTCAAAGTATGAGTGTACCTCTCAAACCAGAAGCAGTGAGGTTTATATGGTTGATGCTTCCAAAGTTGTTGCAGGAAATCCCAACCCAATTGCAAGTGCTCTCCAACCTATGAGGACAAGAGAGACAGGCTTGTATTGTCAAGGCTTGACTTCCAATTCAAAAGAGCTTCTGCTTCTGCTTCTATCGCTGCTGAAGATGAAGTCGCCAAGGAAAAAGAAACCACCATGAAAACTATAAGTAGGAACTGTAAATCGGGACTACAATTTAGTGGTTTATGTTTCTGGGTTGCCATGAAGTTATGTTGAAAGAATGTCTTTGTTTCCAGAAACCCATCTGGAAAAGGCAGCGTGGTTTGAAATATACACAAAACAAATTATACCAATACTAAAACTAATTCTTGTTTAAAAAAAAAAGAAAAAAGAAGCTAATTACGGAAAAGGACAAACGAAATTAATAGTGTTTTAGGTTCGTTTTACACTCTTGCCCCTACCTGCTTTGGTGTCCGTATCAGACACCTGTTATTTCGTTTGTTTGCCATGGACCATGCCACCGCTTTGATCATTGTGTGTTGGTAGCTGACCCATAGGCAGAAGAAAGAAAAAGAGAGGCACTGATCGTTGGTAGCTGACCCATAGGCAGAAGAAAGAAAAAGAGAGGCACTGATCTGTCTCTCTTGGTAGTTTGAGAGAGAGAGTGCCTCTCTTGGTAGTTTGAGAGAGAGAGAGAGAGAGAGAGAGGGCGAAGAGTTTGGATGATTGAGCCCGGAGTTCAGCAGCCCAGAGATTTGACAATTTTTGTCTCACCGATTTAGGTCGTGGTTTGCTGATCAGTTTTGGTTCTGCTTCTTTAACATCCCTGTTTGATTTCCTCAAAATTTATTCACATGTCAATGATTTACGGTCTGGGCTGTACTAGATTTTCTAGGAAGAAGTAATTGATAGCTTCTAGGAAACTAGAGTCTAAGATGGTACCTTTGATGTAACTAATTCAAAATATGGTGGAAAACGCTACATTGATATCAGCGAGGTATATATATTTGCAGTTATTCTGCAGATTAAAAACTAGATGCATGCCAAATTGAATCACTAATTCTCTGTGGTTATAGTGAAAGAAGAAGGGAATGACTGCAAAGAGAAGATGGGTACTGCACAGCGGCCGTGTTGGATCAATGGCTACTGGATAATATAAAGACACATTATCATGTTTTGCAACTGGTAAGTTATTGCCATTGGACTTAATGAATCGATTACATTTCATGCTTGGTGAATGATAAGTGATGTTTTTGGTGCAGCGTGATGATGTGTAAGATGCCATGTTGAACCAGACGAATGTTGTCCATACGACCCTATGTGCTTCAAGTTCTTGGTGAGCTTATTTTACGTTCAGCATTTTGGAATTATATAAACTTGAAATGTTTAGTCATTCCAGGTTATTAAATTATTGTGATTTGAAGTCATGGCAATACAAATGGGGTTGGGGTGGTTGATCGAGCACTTTAGTGGTTCAAGCAATCATGTTCACGAAGTTTTACATAAACTGATGATAAATTTACAATTTTTAAGTGCAAGCTGTATAACAATTCAAATAACATAAATAAACTATCATCTGCTCCAATAAGTTATGCCCTTATGGCATTGGCATATTACAGAAGTACATATGTACTTATCTTTCTTTCTGAATGGACATGCAGAATCCGATGGTGGTAATTTTGTGGTTCGCTATAGATGGGGGAGAGTAGGTGTCAAGGGTTAAATGGGGGAGATTGTAATAATAATATGGTCGAAATTGAACCAACTTTTTTTTTTTTTTTTTGGAAATGGGGATCAATTAAGTTGGCCCAAAGCTAGCCCATAAGGCTGAACTTAGTACCTACTAATAAGTCTGATGGACATGGCCAAACAGACAATAAAGAAAGGAAACTTAATTTCCCACTGGGCTCAACAAGAGCCAGTATAAGGAAATTAACCCTTGTAAAACAACTGAAACAAAGGCCCAAAGAATAAGCCCACTCCAATACAGAAAACCTAGCTACTGCAGACCACCTCTCGCCACCGACCACGGAGAGCCGCCGGAAGCAGAACACCAAGTAGTTCCGTACTCTATATTTGATGCCAATCAAAGCCCAGAACACAAATCATGTGAAATCCAACAACCCAAGGGATAAGATCCCTCAAAACAACACCATACTCTCCACCATAGAGACCCATACCAAGAAAGCATGGTGGCTGTCGAATGAGGACCGAGAACCAGAGCCGAGAACCAAAACCATGGAGAATGGGGGGTGATGAACCTATGCGTGAGCACCCATACTCACCTAGGTAAGTGCCTTGCACTTTCTTGTCACAGCCACCATAGCTTTCATGGAGTTTGGGAGTGAAAAGGGAAGAACTGTTTAGGGGTTGGTTATACGTTGATCTGGAAAGATGTGGGATTGATTGACAGAGAGAAAGAAAGAAAATAAAAGATGAGGAACAAGGTCCTCCGGATTTGAAAAAAGCCAGAGAAGAACTGGACCAGGCCAGATATAACCACAAAGGGAGCAAAAACACCACAAAGGTGAGAGAAGAACAATAGTCTTTAGGATGCTGAAAGAAAAGGAGTGACCTCCCCCAACTCTTAAGCCTTCAATCTAGATCCTGAAGGATCAAGATTTGGGCAGAAGAGAAGGGGGAGGGGGGGAGTTTCTTCTCAGATCTACTTTCTCTCTCTACTGTTTAGAGAGAGAGGGTCTCAATATTACTGGGAAACTGAACCAACTTGGAACTGTCGCACTTTGGGGTATGCCTTTCTCCAGTAAGTTTAGATGTTGAAGAAGCCTAATGGTAAGAAATCATATGCAGGCATAGATGGACAAGGAGATATGAAGTTCATTTATGGGACCAAGGGTCTTGGCATCCAACACAAAAGAAGAAGGGAAAGCAAGTTTATCTGGGAAAGTACTTAATTACTAACTAGACTACTCAAAACCACTTAATTGTTAGATAAACATATCTTGAATCATCAAACACAGAATGTATATGCAGGGGCTTATGGTGAAGAAGAACCGCAGTAAGAGCATATGATTTGGCAGCACTCAAGTACCGGGAAACAACAACTTTCAAAAAAATTTCGATGTTTCATTATGAGAATGAAATTGATCTAATGAAGACTCTTTAACATTAGAAGAATACTTGGCCTCTCGAAGAAGGTATGTATTCATCTTCAAATTAATAAACATTGAGCAGTTACCTTAACTGTTGTAAAAATTTCAAGTCAGTGATCCTTTTATTTTTGTCTATTTACAGAAGAAGCAGTGGCTTTTCAAGTGGTGTATCCAATGACAAAGGAATTGCAAGGTAAGCCTCAAAATCATTGCTTTTGTTGGGTCTGTATGTACTAATCCCGGGTTCCAATCAAACAATGCAAGCTTTCTAATATATTCCTACTTAATCTTAGTATTGCTCTGTTCATTGAGGTTATTTGTCTATTTACTAATTATTTAATAGCTTTAACCGATTTTGGATTTTTAATAGATGATATGGTTTGTCTATCAGCCTATTGTTTTCTTATTATTGGCTTCGTTGTACACCCTTCTTAATTCTATCATGAAACCCCTAGCCTGCATTAGGAATCCACACCATTTTTTGCCACTTTTCTCCTTTTATCAGTGCTCTATATATATACAATTCACAAAGGCATCTGTACCCATTTTGTCTCCATTCATTGCTTAAAAGGCATGCACAGATGAGTATTTGTCCCTATTTGATTTGGGCCATTTTCTTCGGTACGGTACCGGACCTTCAAGTCCAAAACCACCTACCGTACCAGAACTTATTGGTACACAAAATGAAGTACCACTACCGACCACAAAAGTCGGTATATTGACTTCTCGGTATCGGTTGGTTGGGCCTCCAACCGAGTTTAAGATTGGGCCAGCTTTCAGCTACGGCCCAAATGAAAATTTTAAATCCCTAACCTGTCAACAATTGAAAAAATGAAAGCAAATGAAAAAAAATCAAATAACTTATATGAATTTAAAGGCCCAGAGCCCCAGACCATACGCAAATGTAAAACAATAAAAAAACTTGTAACCCTCAGTCTCTCACTCTCTCACATCAACTTCAGTTCATCTCATCATCAGTTCATCACTTCATAGTTCATATCATCACTTACAGTTCATCTCATCATCACTTACAGTTCACACAAATGAATGAATCATATAATAACAAAGCGGACAATAGTTGAAAACAAAGTATTCAAAGACTCAAATTTCATCTCATCGTCACTTCATACTTGCTTGTTGTGCTCCCTGCCTCACTCAAAGAGTCAAAGTTTCTGCAAATCAATTTTAGTTGAAAAGAATAAGAATGCTGGCAGTTCTGCAAATTCAATCAATGAAGAAGAATTTAGGCAGTTTTTGCAATTTCTAACGTTGACCAAGAAAGCTCACGATGTTGGCTGCTGTCTGCTATGCATCAGCTTGTGCAGAGCTGAGATTGGTCAATGTTGACTCCATTCCTTGATTAAAAACATTTTCTGCAAAATAACAAAGACAAGGTTAAAAACAATATCATGATTCATAAAATAAGAAACAAACAATATGAGTAGCTTACCCCTCTCAAGTTCCTCCAAAGAGTGATACATTTCAAGGTCATCTTCAGTGGGATCTTTGTAGAAGTTTGGGGGATCAGATTTTAACCAATCCGAACTGCAAACAAGGGCTTCCACCATTTTTGGTGTCAATGAAGCTCTAAAAGGATCCACCACTCTTGATCCCAAACTAAATGCATTCTCCGAAGGCACCGTTGAGCAAGGAACAGCAAAAACATCCTTTGCTAACTTTGATAGGATTGGATAGGTTAACTCATTGGCCTTCCACCACTTATGAATTTCAAAATTCTTTGCAAGGAGGCTAACATACCTATCCGATAAATACTGATCAACCTCATTTTGTATGCATTGTGACTGCTCTGCCATTCTCTCCCTTGCTATTTGCTTGCTGACTTCATCAAGATTCTCCAAGTCATCCCCTTCGAATCCTAGATCTTCTCCCATGTATGGTTCAGCTTCGTTGCTGCCTTCATTGGCTTTGTATTCATCATACATCTTCAGCAAAATTTTCTTTAAGTCCCCTTGTATTGAATGAATTGTCTCATAGCTTGCATTGACTTTTTGCATTGCTACTTTAGCCCACTGCAGCTTGTATCTTGGGTCAAGAACATTAGCTATCATGATTATCTTGTTCACCGATTCGAAGCTTCCCCAATATTTGTTGAACTTGGTCTTCATTGAAGTGGCAACCCTCTTCAAAATAGGGTCTTCTGCAATGATAGCCTTGTCAATCTCAGTTTGCAATGTAACCATTTCAACAAATAATATATTGGCAGTGATCTTCTTCCAAGCGCTCAGCTTTACAGTAGCTTCATAAAACTTCTTCAAAAACAAACAAAATGCTTCTGCATTCCTCCAATCCTCACTAGATGGTGGCCCAACCCTGGGTTTGCCATTTCTGTCCGTTTCGTCGAAATAAGCTTTAAAATTGCAGTTTTCTTCACCCATTCTGCCGAACACAGCTTCATACTTAAGTGCAGCTTCAAGCATGAGGTATGTGATGTTCCATCTTGTGATTACATCTAATGGAACATTGGCATTTGCCCTGCACTGTTCCAAAACAGCAAACTCCCTGAACTTGTCAAGACGACTTGATGAACTCCTAACATACTTGGCACAGTTCCATATAGCAGCAATCCCATCTTGTAACTCCTTCAGACCATCCTTAACTATCAAATTTATAATGTGGCATGCACATCTTAAATGTAAAAACTCTCCCTCAAACATCAAAGTCTTGTAACTGGTCAACCTTCTCTTCATGTATGCCACAGCTAAGTCATTAGCACTAGCATTGTCTACTGCGATTGTAAACACTTTGGTGATCTCCCAATGCCTCAAACACTGCTCTACTACCCTTCCAATCTCCTCTCCTTTGTGACTAGTAATTGTACAAAAGTTGATGATCCTTTTGTGCAATTTCCAGTCACTATCCATGAAGTGGGCTGTTAGTACCAAGTAGTTTAAATTCTGGATCGATGTCCAGGTGTCGGTGGTAATTGAGATCCGAGTTTCATTTGCCTTCAATTGACTCAACAAAATAGCCTTCTCAAAATTGTACTTATCTAGCACACCCTTGGCAGCCTGCTTTCTGTCCATTCCAGGACATTGAGGTTTTAACTCTTTGCAGAAAGCTTTGAATCCCTCCTTCTCCACGTGCCTAAAAGGGAGCTCATCCTTGATAATCATATCGATGCACCTATCATCACACCTATTTCTGTTATACTTATGGTATGAGGCTCCTCCACTCACATTATCTCTATTCAACTTAGCCTGCTTAGGATCAGGTTCTGCATGTAATGGATGAGTAGCACATTTCCTAGTATGTGCCCACATCGAGCTTGTCCCAATCTTTTTAGTATCACATAACACTCTGTCATTGCAATAATTGCAAGTACACCACTACTAGAAAAAATACATACAAGGACACCAAACAAGGACACATAATTTATGTGGAGTCCTTGAAGGTTTTTAAGGACACACAACTTCAAATTGAAATTTTTTTAGTGGGTGGACAGTTTTTAACGACACGTAAACCATTTTTGTTGTGTCCTAAGATTGGGCTCCAAAATTTCAATAAAAAAGGCAGAGCTGCAGTACTTGGCGTTTTCGATTCCCTCCCGAAATTTCACTTCCCCCTCCCCGACTTGCACTCCCGCCGATTTTTCTTTGCCAAAAGTTAAACTTCCCACTTGTTTTTCTGCACACAAATTCCCACTCTGGCCTCTATTTTTTCATTGACCTACCTCTCTCTCTCTCTCTCTTTGCATCTCTTCCTCATCGAATTCAATCACCACAGACGAGTATTCTCTCTCCTTCTCGATCTGTCTATACGGTTTTCTTCTTGCCAGATCTGTGAGCTTTGGTGCTGGGTAACAATTGTTTCTTCATGATTCCCCGTTGGTTTGCTTTCACCAGGATCTGTGAGCTTTCTCCGTTGCTGTTAACGAGGATCCGATCTAAGAGTCTTAACTGGCGGTGGCTTTCTTCTTATCCAAATCAGAATTAGATGGGTATGTCAGTGGCTCGATTTATATTGCTTAATTATGTGGATGAGATCTTGGAGGTTTAATTTTGTTTTCATCTACTCTTCCGCAGATGCCAAGCCTAAACCCTCTCATCCTCTTTGCAGTGCTGTCGCCGTTATCTCTCCGCAAACCACCG
Organism: Rosa lucieae; assembly: GCA_024704745.1. Classification (NCBI taxonomy): domain Eukaryota; kingdom Viridiplantae; phylum Streptophyta; class Magnoliopsida; order Rosales; family Rosaceae; genus Rosa; species Rosa lucieae. Next base: position 10,850,997 of record CM045492.1, on the reverse strand, counting down.
ACCTCACCGCCTACCCTAGACGCCTCCGCGATGCCGTTCTTCACCCATATCATCCACCGTCCTCACCAAATCTAACTTCTGGTAATAATTATTATAAGGTTTTGTTGGGTTTTGGTTAGTTCATCAGTTTGGCTCCAAATATGTCTTACACATCTCATATCATCCACCACTCCAAAAAGGTCCGCTCTTCAATTGAATTTGGTTTTGATTCTAATCTGGGTGATGCTGTTTACTTTGGTGTCGATCTTGTTGGCAAAACAGGTTCTTCTGTAGTGATAGGATTAGTTAAGCCAGGGTTTAATACTTCGTGAATTGAACAGGTGATGATGATCCTGACAAGAGAAACAAACTAGTTCAGGACTTGAATGATTTAACTGGAGAAGGAAACATTGATAGTATGATTGCAGTTGAAATGGGATTGAAGGAGCTTGCTTTCCTGAAGGTTCTCTTCTTATACTTTGCTCTCTTTCTTTCATTCTTATATTTTTCTTTCTTATGCAATTCTCCAAATAAGAAGTCACACATTAACATCAACATGGGTCGTCTGTCGTTATATTGCCGTCATGTTTCTTTTTTGGTAGTGTACTGCTTGCATTAGCCCAACAAAACTCTGCTTGGTTATTTTGGTTAGTATTAGATCTTGGAGTCTGAAGTTTCTCAAGTCATTTTCTGATATGTGCATTTGGTTGCAGCCCTCTGCATCGAAGAAGTATGGTAAACCTATCACCACGTGTGTGAAGGTTTTAGATATGACTGGGTTGAAGCTTTTAGCACTAAGCCAAATTAAGCTTTGTTATATTCATATTTATACCATTACTGTAAATTGTGCTGAAAGAATTTTTTTTTTTTGCTTGATGTGTTTTAGTGGTCCGAAAGGAGGAGGTTTGAAATTGCTGGATTGGTTGCCACTGTCTTAAGAGCCCATTTACATGCCTATGATCCAGTTTTCTCAATGACTTTGATATATTTAATAAGGTATGACCTCTTTGACTTTGGAGTAGTTGCTTACAGTTATTATTAATGTCCTTTAGGGTGTGAGGGAGTGTTTGTTTGTGTACAAGGCACAGGAACTATGTTCTCTGTTTTTGTGTGTGTGTGTGTGTGTGTGTGTGTGTGTATAAGTTATCAGTGTCTTGTGCAGCATACACAAGGGCTTTTGTCTTCGTCAAGGAATTTCATCACCCATTTCAGACCTTAAGACGAGGTTGCTTCTAGAGGAGCGTGACCCCCCAGCAATTCCCCAAGAGAGCCTGTCTGAAGCACCTCCTTTTGATGAGATGAGACTTCTAAAACATGCACACTTGTCCCTAGATGTTACAGGAGGTAAAATAGTTCAACATTTGCGGGTGATGCATGGATCACAGAGATGTTCCTTATTTCATGTGTTAGACAATGAACAAGTAAAACTGTCATTTGGATGCCAAGCATGTCTTAACATATTTTTGTGTTTGGTTTGGAAAACCAGGTGGACATACAAGCTCTAGCACACGCTGTAGAACTTACAAGGCAGGGAGCAGTAGATAGTTTGAGATTTGCTAAGGGTGATTTGTTTCAGGCTTTTCAGGTCACTTATTAATTACTGATCAAACATTTTCTTATTCTTTTTTTTAAGTGCTTATATGTTTGGATTTGTTTTTTGTATCGTCAAGTTCATAACTTATAGGTAAATTGGTCATTTGAGGCATCTTAATCTGATCTGAGATATATTTGTAAGTGTAAATGAAAAAACAACATACTGTTAGAGATTTTTATGTCAAAAAAGAGGCTATATAAACAGTAGTGATTAAGATTGGTCAGAAAAGGGGTGGAAGAACTTGTACTGATGATACAGAGAATCTTTTTTCCCCAACCTCATGGACAATCGCATTAATTTTAAACAGAATTTCCTTTTAAGCTTGCAAGATTTTTAATTCATTAGTATTAATTATTTGTACTTTCCTACTGCAGAACGAAATATGTAGAATGAGAGTTGATGTTACCCTGCTTGATGAGCTTGTTCGCGAGTACTGTGTTTATAGGGGCATTGTGGATGCTGGTCTTGCATCTTCTTCTGGTGAAATTCAACTTTTGGTTGATTATGTACTTTATAGGTTATTGTTTTTAATCTTTTAACATTGTGACTGATACTAATCTACCTATCCATGATAGTTGTACCTGGAATGCAAAGCCCTTCCAAATCTATTTAAGTCTATTAATAATAAAGGTTTGTAGATTTTTTTTTTCATTGTCATGATTCATTTTTCTGTATAGAATGTGTCTAAATGCTATTGCAAATGTTACTTACTCCTTCTCCTTGTCTGTTTTTCTAGATAATGCAAATGTTACTTACTCGGCAAAAAACACCGCCTTTCATAGGTGTTTTTGCTATCTAGACCTTTGTTGGTTAGTTTTGAATTCGATGCATGCACTTTTGACTTTGGTTTTGTGGGTGATCGATATTTTTCTTTGTAGGTTTTGTGAGGGTTGGCATTTAAGCTCAGCTTTGTGTAATCAGATATGGGAAATCGTTGAATTCCAGTTGTCAAGTATTCGTTTCTGTTTCGGTGTGCCTGTGAGTATTTTTCTGTGTTCTCCATTTTCAGTTCAGTTTTGAGGTATTGTTTTCATGTGTGTGACTAAGAGGATGACATTGCTGTGATGTTTGTATATAAAGGCATCTCATTTCTGTTTTGCGCATTTTCAAATAGGTCCATTTTCCTGTGGGAATCTTTAAGTATGGAGATGTTACTACCCATGTACAGTTTTTGAGTTTTTATTTTTTATTGATGTGAGATAAAAGTTGTATTCATCATGTCCCATGTAGTTTTTCCATGGATCTCTCTTCTTGATGATGCAATTTTGAATTATCTGTACTGTTTCCATCACAGTCTGATGTCCAGATCGTGCAATGTGTTTCATTCTAAAGCTTGTAGACAAAAAATGCGGAAGGACAGACTGAATGGCAAGTACGCTCCAGTTTCATCCTTAATGTTCATAACCTCATTGTGTTGTATCTGTCTTCACAAGTACGCTCCAGAAGTGTTAATATGTACTTGATATTGGTTTGTGCTATATTTATCAGGTTATAATTGAAGATATTGGGAAGCAGATTAAGCAACTATAAACCGACAAGGTGCAGGACATTGATTTACTTGACTAGAATTGTTAAACTGTAATTTGTTTTACTTTATAAATTTGTTTGCATATGGTGTATTTTGATTCAGTTAATATTGCATTTGGTGGTGTATTTTGAGGGGTGTACAATTGGAGAAAGCTTCCTTTTATTATTAATAAATTTTTTTTTTTGGGGTTTTTACGAGTTTTAAGGACACGTTTTGAACGTCCTCTATAACTCTTTTAAGTGTCATGTTTTAGTTTTAAGGACACATATGAGTGTATTTTTTGTGTCCTCTTATGGTTTTAAGGACTCCATTTTCAAAGCTTTTAGGACACAGTTTGTGTGTCCTAGTATAGAATAGAGGACACCTATTAGAAGATATAAGGATGCAATTTAGGTGTCCTCTTATGGATTTAAGGACACTGCATCTAGAGCTTTAAGGACACACAAACTGTGTCTTCGTATAGAAAAGAGGACACGTTTTCAGTGTCCTTGTTTGAGACTTATAATGACTGCTGGATAGAGGACTCTTTTTTTAAAGAGTCCTTGTATGTATTTAAGGACACAGTTTCAGTGTCCTTAAATGGTGTTTTTCTAGTAGTGCACCAACAAGTATCTATTAGGTCTGAGTTCGGGTGTTTACATCTAGTAAAATGTGCCCAAAGAGGGCTTTTGTTTGTAGGCTCTTTTCTTTTCTGCCCAGTAGTAGCTGCTCCATGGGATTGGGAGTTGGTAGGATCAGATTCATCAGCTGAACCTGAAGTTTGCCCTAAAGGTGGGAGTCTTTTTCCTAAAGGTGGTGGTTGTCCTAAAGGGGAATGATCCTAAAATGCAGTACCTGTCACATCTATGCCAGAACTAATAGAAGGGCTTGAGCTACTAGTCTGACTCAAATTACCACTTTGAGTACCCATAGCTGCAGAAAAAAGAAACAAGTGGAACATACAAACATTATAAATGACAGGACCCGCCCGGATTTCACCCCGAAGTATGAAGTGGCCCTGCGGGGCCCACTTTAGAAGAAATCCTACCGAAAATTTGGCAGAACTTCCCCTAAAAGTAGGCTACCCAAAACCTGTAGGAAAACATTTACACTTCTAAATCATCCATCCTTATTCTCCTGGAGCCACCTGCTCTCCAAATCACAACTCCAATTTCACATATAATTGTCTCAACCCCAATACAATATTGATCCCACAGATTATCAGAGCAATACTAACCCACTAGGTAACAACGAAAACAGAAATAGAATTGAGTACGCGGAAGCAATGCTGTTGGCTATGCCTCGACTCCATGGACGCCCGACCTCAATTAACCTAGCCTGCAAACTGGGCATTTGAAACCGAAGGGCGCAGGGGAAAAGTATTGAAAAACACGTTAGTGTGAGTGGACAAAAATAAACAACTAGCTAAATAATTGAAAAGAAGTAAAGTTGTAATACTTTCCCGCATTTATTTAAATTTATAAAACTTCGATGCATGCAACGTTTATAAAACATATTTCTTTTAACCAGGTAACTGGAAACTGTAATTCAAACCTGCTGAGTATCGTATCATCGGACTAGACCCCGCTAGCCCAGAAGTAATATAAAAGTAGGGGAAGATAGCCATACCAATGAGCCTCCCAGGCTAAAGTACTCCCATATACTCCCGTTATATACCCACACGCCACTAAGTGTAGCGATTAGGATACTGGGCTTCAGCATTACTGTCACAAAGACAGTAACCAGCGCCACAAAGGCGGACGGGCTTCGGTGATCCCATCACCTCGCCACAAAGGAGGACGTATCAATGCTAGCATGATAATAATCACCCAAAGTATGACAAAAGAAAATCCGAAAACCAAGTAAATCCATAAAGCTTCCCCCAAAATTCTCACAGTACGCCGAAAATATCATTGACGTGTCCCACACGCCAAAAATATCTCAAATCAATAGCAGAAAGGCGAGAAATAATAATAAAACATAATCTCCATAAATCGAAACAAAACCAATTCTAAGATCATCATCAAGGCATTCCCAATGCCAAAACCAACTCCATCGAAATCCCATTTCGAAAACTCTTTCAAAAATCTCAAATCGACGAATGAAAATAAATATGAAATTCCGGAAATCACCTTGAAAAAAATAATTCGTTGAAAATCAACATAAATTATAAATTCGAATCCGAGCATAACAAATTAATATCCGCAAGTCATAACCGAGATCAATCGTAATCAATCTCTGAAAATCATTATTGAAAGCAAATCCAAATCCGAGCATAATAAATTCATATCCAAAACTCATGAAAATAATGTCAAATTATAATTCAAGACAAAATATCATGCTCTATAAATAAAACGATAATTAAATAAATCAATCATTTCAAAATAAATGCATGCATCATTATTTAAAACAAAAATCCACTCACAGTACTATTCCGACGATCATGTGTACGAGTTCCTTCGTTGAGCAAGAGCTCGATACGTCGCCCTGTACAATACTATAATTCGTGAATAACGATTCTGCAATTAAATACGATTATAATATCTTATCCTCCTAAATCAAACTTCCAATTTCTTTTCCAATTTAACCAAAACTTCATCATTAACTCCAATTCTTTAATTCAAAGTTTCTAGGGCAAAGTTGGAGAAATCCAACGGTGGAATTCTCGAAAACCGATAACCACACTATTAAACTTTGGAAAAATTCCGATTAATATCCAAACCTCTTCCACATCCAACCAAACTTCACCAACACTGCCTACTTGTCGATTTCAGACTATATAACAATTATGGAGGAAATTCGACAATCGGATTCACGATTAACATTAACTGAAATCCAAATCTTTAGAAATTTACAACCGATTCAAAACTCCACCAATTCTCACCAAACTTCATATATAAGCTCTGTGATAATTATAAAATTTAACTAGCCAGAAATTGAAATTAAAAAGCTACCCTAGCCGCCGCTACCGCCGCCCATAGTGGCGGCGGCGCCGCCACTGCCACCAACTCCAATGGTCACCAAAATTTGATAGAAGCACCGTCTCAACACACCCATTAATTTTTTCAACTGTGACCAAGTTAGAAAATGAGCAGAAGTACCTCAATAATTAAGGGGAAGGTTGAACCCGAATTGTGAATAGTAACCTCAAACTTCAAACCGTCGATTCTTCCTCCACGCTTCAAATCTCGACAAAAGCTTCAGGGAGAATCATCTACATCCCAAGGCGCTTCCAATAGACTAAGGTTTATCACTGGAGGTGGCCGGAATCGGAAGATATCTGCCGGTGAAGGGAGGCGATTTCCAGCTCGAGCTGTGCTGCTTCTCGGCCTTACAGCGCCCTCCACAGTTCGATTTTCACCCCGATGTCTTCTGAGAAGTTATAGACGACGTCAAGATGAGAAAAATTGCTTTTGGAATCAAGTCGATTGGAGGTCTGTGGAGGAAGATATGGCAGGACAAAGAAGACCCCAGAAAAAAAAAAACGCGATGGGGAGCGGAGAGGAGAAAGGAGAGCTCGGTAAGTTTCTAGAAAAATATGGAAACTTACCACAGTAGTTTCTATATATATAGCCAGTTACTATGAACAGTAGTTTTAGTATTTTGACCATAATTTTTGCATACGAACTCCGATTTAAGCGTACCACATATGCGCAGACTCGGTTTAATGTCCTCTACAACTTTTGTGAAGAAAATTTTCTCAAATTTTGACCCAAACAAAAAGTCAACTTTTAGGGCCACTAAAAGTATTCAACAAAGTAAAATGTGAAAGTAATCGTCATTTACCGCTCAAATGACTAGTAAACTGGTAAATTGAGGTATGGGACGTTACATTCTCCCCTCCTTATAAAAATTTCACCCTCGAAATTTCATGCCGGTTAGAAAATAAAAGGCACACCAATTGATTAATACCACAATCTCAAAACTTATCAAACTCTTCCTTAGATTAAGCTTTCCTTTTCGTAACCTCAAATCAACAACCAATAGAAACTCTTATGATCCCCACTACAAAAGCAATGAAAACATGCTTATAATCCAAAATTATCAACGTCCAAAGTCGAATCACTTGTCTTGTTGAACCAAATAGCACCTTAAACTCACAAGTACATGAATTCCGGTGTAAAAGAAAATTCATTTCAATGGTTAGCTTAGATAACACATAGTATTGACTCACAAACCACCTTTTTAAAATTATAGCATTCATAACTTTTCATAAAAGTTGCTTAGTGAAAATCCAACTCATTCACCATCAATATTGTGATAACCACAAGATGGTCATTGCAAATCGACAATTCCAAAAGACAGCACTTCCTTAGCTACCACAAGACATCACTTCCTTCCTTGTTTGTTTGTGCTTAAATTCCTAATCGAAAATCGTTCACATAAAGGTCCCATAGTTGTCAAACATACAAAGGTCAACCTCGAACGAACCTATAAGTTCTTAATCAAGTAGGTTATGGGGGCCACTACACTTCCGCTGCGCTACTCTGATACCTGACTAAAATCATTGGTCCAACCTTGAAATGACGTTCCAAGTCGACTAGGAAAAACTCATTTGATAACTATCTTGCTAGCCACACATATAACACCTCCCTCAAAAACTTTTTATAACTACGATAATGTAGAAAACTTTTCTAAATCAAATGTGTCTCAAGACATATACTGATTACCAATGCCTTCAATCAAAACTGTTAATATTTCTCACAAGTTAGTACTCACTTAACTACCATGCCATGTACCATGTCTTCAGAAATCTGGTGCAAGCAAAAGATTATAACTACTAACTCTACTCCAGCTCAATGAATCAAATCCGGAAGAAGATGGATCAAACTCAAGTTGTTCTTAACCGAGGCTACACTTTTTTAATAGTCATAGATTTGAAATTTGGCTGAATCCATGTCGTTCTCGTTGATCTCTATTGCCCCAAATGATATTCTTAATTCATATACCCAGGTAATTCTCACTACCAAGAGCACCACAATCTGAATTAGTAGATGCTAGACTCGAATTTTGATCAATCCATAATAAAATAGCTTTCTTAATCAGTTAGGAAAACTCTCACTTATACCTACTCCACTAGCCCTAAGTAGAAAACATCTCCAACCAACTATCTGACAAAACCTCATGACAATTCATTACAGCTACGACATTGCGGAAATTTTCCAAACCCTGTATGTACCAAATCCTTTATTGGACTACGATGTCTCCCACAACACTAGTAGATGCTCCAAATCTGATCCAAGAGTTGACCACTAGATTAGAAACTCAATACTTGAAATGAATGATTCTCAAACTGAAATCTTGTCAGTCGTAATAATTTGATCGATTCCATGGCAACCCCGCCAAACTCAATCATCCCAAAAGAAAGGTTTACCTCCAATCGTGACTGAAAAATCTTATGTTCAAAGTAACCTGTAAATGGTTCGATAAGTAAGCAAAAGCGCATCGTGTTACGTGAACGTAAAGCACCCCGAATACTACAAAGAAAAGAATCAACTTCGTGAATTAAGAAGAAGAGATATTAAAGCAACGACGTAATCCACAGGTAGGAAATAAATTCTTTCATAGTCCCCAAAAGACTAATCGCAAAATCTCTCATAGAATGCTACCAGAATCCCGAAACTTGTTGACTAGCATCGCCCCGCAACGAAATCTACTACCAACCTTCGCCATAACTCAAAGATTTAAACTAAGATCATAACCACATCACCTAGCTAGCACTTCCACTTGAATTACTATTGATACCCTGTGGCGTCACAACGAAATCTACCCTAAAACAATTTCACCCAAATGGATATCCAATGACACCTAATAGTACCTTCATGCGCGATAAAAGTGATCTAAACCATCATAAGACGATCCAAAAGTCCTTGATTTCTGAAACCTTTCAAAACTTCAATACACCTCTTTTTGCACTCTTAATTGGTTCCAAATTCCAAATCCTTGCTACATGGGGCCATCCTCCCCTGACAACATCATCAGTTTTAAGATGGACACCCGTCCAACATCATGTATCACCCCTAACGATACCAGGATCAGTCAGTGGTCCCACCACATTACGATCAAATTTCCAAGTTCAACCCATAAGAAGTTTTACTCCAAATATGACATAGAACTCTGGTCAAACTATGACCTGAAATACTTCCTGAGTCAACTGGGAAAACCCATGTCATTAGAGTTACTCTACTTACTATTCTTATAAAATCTCAACCATTCCATCTATCAATTGCTCCATTAAGAACTTACTACAATTCACACTCTATGACTTCATGATTCAGAAATCGAATCAAACTCCATATCACATAGCAATTCGCTAGAACCACTATGGATACCCAACAATGTCACTACCATCAATCCCCGAAATTGCATTAAACTATTTCACCTAAAATCAATAACCAAGGACACACACTCACGTACAATATCATTTACAAAGAGTTGGTTCTAATCCTCTCCATTATTTACCAACCAAGATCAAACTCCATTGCAAAACTTTAAACATGCCGCCTACTTGAACTTAAAGCACAAAATAACCTAAAAAACTCACTTCTGTACATGTCCATACTCACTACGATCCAAAACTTAAGAAAACCAGTTCATAACACAAAGAGCCACAAAAATCAATTTCCTTCACTTGAACAACACAATGTCCACAAGTCATGGTCAGGTCAACAGCCCATGGTCTCCAAATGGAGAAATTTCCAATCCGGTTTCCTTTGTGAATTGCAAAGTATCGTTCCAAAATGATGTTCGCAACATCAACCACGTCTATGTGACACATCCCCCGAAACTCGGTTCAAAGTCAAAACCACTATTATTATTAGTCCCACTTCAAATAACCATTATGATTCTAGGTATTCGGAGACGACCCAAATCTATAGTCGCTCGCCTAAGTCACTCAAACACGAAATCGAACTCCGTTCTTGCACCTTAAACCCTGCCCAATAAACTTACAGGTATCGAGGAAGAAACAACCACAACATTTCCTCGAATCATACTTCGTAGCACAACTCGAAATTGTAGAGTAGTCTTACTCTACCATCAGTAAGGAAAATGTGCAAAACATGCAAACAATCCGCTACGCAACGAAAACCCTAGGAGGTCGGCGTACAAGAGGCATAGCAACTAAAGGGACATCATCTAGACATGTATCTTACACACTTAATGAGTACATCAGCACCGAAGAGTAAACGATGGGGAACCGCTGCAGTCGGGCCATCACTCGAGAGGTACTGTGTAACATCAAGCGTATAAGGTAACAGGATAGAAACAAGTCTACAGAATCTGACAACCTAATGCTCTGATACCAACTGACAGGACCCGCCCCAGATTTCACCCCGAAGTCCGAAGTGGCCCTGCGGGGCCCACTTTAGAAGAAATTCTACCGAAAATTTGACAGAACTTCCCCTAAAAGTAGGCTACTCAAAACCTGTAGGAAAACATTTACACTTCTAAATCATCCATCCTTATTCTCCTGGAGCCACCTGCTCTCCAAATCACAACTCCAATCTCACATATAATTGTCTCAACCCCAATACAATATTGATCCCACAGATTATCAGAGCAATACTAACCCACTAGGTAACAACGAAAACAGAAATAGAATTGAGTACGCGGAAGCAATGCTGTTGGCTATGCCTCGACTCCATGTACGCCCGACCTCAATTAACCTAGCCTGCAAACTGGGCATTTGAAACCGAAGGGCCCAGGGGAAAAGTATTGAAAAACACGTTAGTGTGAGTGGACAAAAATAAACAACTAGCTAAATAATTGAAAAGAAGTAAAGTTGTAATACTTTCCCGCATTTATTTAAATTTACAAAACTTCGATGCATGCAACGTTTATAAAACATATTTCTTTAAACCAGGAAACTGGAAACTGTAATTCAAACCTGCTGAGTATCGTATCATCGGACTAGACCCCACTAGCCCAGAAGTAATATAAAAGTAGGGGAAGATAGCCATACCAATGAGAATCCCAGGCTCGGGTGATAGCCTCCCAGGCTAAAGTACTCCCATATACTCCCGTTATATACCCACACGCCACTAAGTGTAGCGATTAGGATACTGGGCTTCAGCATTACTGTCACAAAGACAGTAACCAGCGCCACAAAGGCGGACGGGTTTCGGTGATCCCATCACCTCGCCACAAAGGCGGACGTATCAATGCTAGCATGATAATAATCACCCAAAGTATGGCAAAAGAAAATCCGAAAACCAAGTAAATCCATAAAGCTTTCCCCAAAATTCTCATAGTAAGCCGAAAATATCATCGACGTGTCCCACACGCCAAAAATATCTCAAATCAATAGCAGAAAGGTGAGAAATAATAATAAAACATAATCTCCATAAATCGAAACAAAACCAATACAAGATCATCATCAAGGCATTCCCAATGCCAAAACCAACTCCATCGAAATCCCATTTCGAAAACTCTTTCAAAAATCTCAAATCGACGAATGAAAATAAATATGAAATTCCGGAAATCACCTTGAAAAAAATAATTCGTCGAAAATCAACATAAATTATAAATTCGAATCCGAGCATAACAAATTAATATCCGCAAGTCATAACCGAGATAAATCGTAATCAATCTCTGAAAATCATTATTGAAAGCAAATCCAAATCCGAGCATAATAAATTCATATCCAAAACTCATGAAAAATCAATGTCAAATTATAATTCAAGACAAAATATCATGCTCGATAAATAAAACGATAATTAAATAAATCAATCATTTCAAAATAAATGCATGCATCATTATTTAAAACAAAAATCCACTCACAGTACTATTCCGACAATCATGTGTACGAGTTCCTTCGTCGAACAAGAGCTCGATACGTCGCCCTGTCCAATACTATAATTCGTGAATAACGATTCTGCAATTAAATACGATTCTAATATCTTATCCTCCTAAATCAAACTTTCAATTTCTTTTCCAATTTAACCTTCATCATTAACTCCAATTCTTTAATTCAAAGTTTCTAGGGCAAAGTTGGAGAAATCCAACGGTGGAATTCTCGAAAACCGATAACCACACTATTAAACTTTGGAAAAATTCCGATTAATATCCAAACCTCTTCCACATCCAACCAAACTTCACCAACACTGCCTACTCGTCGATTTCAGACTATATAACAATTATGGAGGAAATTCGACAATCGGATTCACGATTAACATTAACTGAAATCCAAATCTTTAGAAATTTACAACCGATTCAAAACTCCACCAATTCTCACCAAACTTCATATATAAGCTCTGTGATAATTATAAAATTTAACTAGCCAGAAATTGAAATTAAAAAGCTACCCTAGCCGCTGCTACCGCCGCCCATAGTGGCGGCGGCGCCGCCACTGCCACCAACTCCAATGGCCACCAAAATTTGACAGTAGCACCTTCTCAACACACCCATTAATTCTTTCAACTGTGACCAAGTTAGAAAATGAGCGGAAGTACCTCAATAATTAAGGGGAAGGTTGAACCCGAATCGTGAATAGTAACCTCAAACTTCAAACCTTCGATTCTTCCTCCACGCTTCAAATCTCGACAAAAGCTTCGGGGAGCATCATCTACGTCCCAAGGTGCTTCCAATAGACTAAGGTTTATCACTGGAGGTGGCCGGAATCGGAAGATATCAGCCGGTGAAGGGAGGCGATTTCCAGCTCGAGCTGTGCTGCTTCTCGGCCTTACAGCGCCCTCCACAGTTCGATTTTCACCCCGATGTCTTCTGAGAAGTTATAGACGACGTCAAGATGAGAAAAATTGCTTTTGGAATCAAGTCGATTGGAGGTCTTTGGAGGAAGATATGGCTGGACAAAGAAGACCCCAGAAAAAAAAAAAAAAACGCGATGGGGAGTGGAGAGGAGAAAGGAGAGCTCGGTAAGTTTCTAGAAAAATATGGAAACTTACCACAGTATTTTCTCTATATATAGCAAGTTACTATGAACAGTAGTTTTAGTATTTTGACCATAATTTTTGCATACGAACTCCGATTTAAGTGTACCACATATGCGCAGACTCGGTTTAATGTCCTCTACAACTTTTGTGAAGAAAATTTTCTCAAATTTTGACCCAAACAAAAAGTCAACTTTTAGGGCCACTAAAAGTATTCAACAAAGTAAAAAGTGAAAGTAATCGTCATTTACCGCCCAAATGACTAGTAAACTGGTAAATTGAGGTATGGGATGTTACAATAAATTTATAATAGCTGTAGAAAAAAGAAACAAACATAGCATACAAACATCAAACATTGTGATATTAATAGTTGCACAAAAATGAAACAAATATCAAACATTATAATATTTATAGCTGCAAAAAAAGAATCAAACAAAACAAACAAACTTCAAACATTTTAATTGTTGCAGAAAAAAGAAACAAACATCAAACATTGTGATATTAATACAAACATCAAACATATATATAATATATAACATTTTCATCATATAACTTTACAAATATATATCACTTTGAAACTGACCTGTTGGTCCAAACCGACCAACTGCAGTGCTCCTATGTTGCTCCAGTTCTAACTTCTAAGCCTTGATTGTAAGATTTCTTGAATTGTTGAGAACTTGAGATTGGAACACCAGAAAATTATAATCAGAGCATGTTAGACCAAATAAGAAAAGCAACATATAAAGCAGGGAAACTCGGATCAGAATGAAATTGTAAATGCTGTGGTGCATGTAAAATTGTAAATGAGTCTTGGGTTGCCATTTTCTAATTCATCTGTACTCCATTTAAAATGCTTTGCAACTCTTACTCTCTTACTCAGATAAAAGCTCTTACAAAGAGAACAACACATAGTCATGAAAATTCAAACAGAGAATTATGCGTATATCGAATTATACCTTCAATTGAATAGAGTCTTGCTTACAATTCAGAGTTCCACCATCGAGAGCCACAAACTTAGTCCTTCAACCCATTAACTTTGCCTTCTTCTCCCTCAAACTGTCAAACATCAAACTTAGACCTCGCCTCCTCGGTGCTCCTACTCCTCCAAGCACAAAAGAAAACCATTAAAAGTTTAAAACCCATAACAAATTGGTAAATCTCAAGATAATACATAACATATCCAAGATCGAATTGCTAAAATTGGGTAGATCGTAGTCTCGAACCTCAACTCAACAATCCAAAACAATTGAAGCTCCGAGCTCATACTCACCAGCAGTACTACAACAATAGATCGATTTGATGTGAATCGAATTGATTTGATGTGAAATGAAATTGAATGGGTCGAACGATTCGATTCTTCGAACTGAGGCTCAGAAGTCAGAACCTCGCTCGAGTTCGAGAGAGAGAGAGAGAGACTGAGGGAGTGGTCGAGAGATGGACTGAGCCACTGAGGGATTAGGGATCGGATTAGGGATTAGGGTTTGCAGGTTGGATCAAGAGTTTGAGAGGCAGAGGCTCATCAGGTTAGATCTCGATCGGGTTCGAGAGAGAGAGAGACTGAGGGAGTGGTCGAGAGATGGACTGAGCCACTGAGGGATTAGGGATCGGATTAGGGATTAGGGTTTGCCAGTTTGGACCAAGAGTATGAGAGGCAGAGGCTCAGGTCAGATCTCGATCGGGTTCGAGAGAGAGAGAGTGAGAGACAAGGTGAGTCGTCCAGACTCCAGAGACTGAGAGAGGGACTGAGGGATTAGGGATTTAGGGTTTGGAAAGTTTTAATCTAACGGTTGTTAGTTAATATGGAATAAAACAGAAGAAAATCAACGGCTATGATTGATTATATAATAAATATTTTAAATAATTAAATATTATATTAAATATCTGGTACGGTACGGTATACCGTATTTTGTTAATATTCAATACCGATACCGTACCAATTACAGTATCTCGGTACGGTATAACCGTACCACAATTTCGGTAACCGATTTGGCTGGTAACCGAACCCCTTGGTTCGGGACCGACTCAGTTGACTGGTTTGGATCAGTTGGATTTGCCAGCCCTAATTTTCTTAGCAGTGATAGCAAGCAATGTTTGTTCTACCGATCGAATTAAGTGGTCCAATACCAAGTTTAGTGGCTTTCGTATCCCATTATAAAGTGGGAAATCTAGAATTCCACTCATGAGTTGTTGTACAATAACAGTTCTTATGTCGTAATAAAAAAGAAATTCTATTGAAATAAGTTGTACGACTTATCCCATGCATCTTTGCTTTATTAGCCCACACACTGCAAATATTTCATAAACTGATCAGACTCCAAGTTCAGCTTGCCTAATATTTTCATTGTGATCTTGTCCTTCCTTTGCTTCAAACTTGATATACTTGTACCACTTGGCACAAACTACATATACCATGAGATCAGTTGTAGTCAAAGCTGCTAAGAGAAAGTAAAACCTATCCAGATGACCGTTGTTAAGGTTTCCAGGGATCCATCCAAATATATTATCCCTACTAGAAAACTTTATCACTATCGTAACCAGCAAACTACTCACATAGTTTCCAAGTGATATTGAAGTCATGCAAAGTGCACTACCGAAGCTCTTTAACCCATCAGGTGCTTGACTGTTGAAGAATTCTAGCTGACCCACGTACACGAACCGGAAGCTTCGACGAGCACATATTGAGGAACTTGCCAAAATATGCTCAATGAACTTCGACTCTCACAATCGGTAGTGACGCAATTTGTTCTTGCATATTTTAGCCTAAAACACTCCATGACTCCTCCTGAGAGCATAGCCATGATGGCAATGACAAGACCAATCCCCATTCTTTGAAGCTCAGTGAGATTTTTGTTCGTAACCTGATCGATAACGAGTGGGTCCAGAACTCGCCGGTAAATGAAGATAAAAGTTGCCACACTGAGGATGTCGAAACTTGACATACCAGTAGGGGGAATGTGGAACTTGGAGATGGTGGTTTTCATACGGCACCTTGTTCTATAAAGAGGGAGGCCATTTGTGTGAAAACTACCGAGTATAGTATTGTACATAGCCAAATTGGAAGTAATCTCAGTACGCATTTAACTTCTTCTACTTGTGTCACTGTGCAAAGCCGCCATGGATTTGGAGCACATCCGTCTATTTGGTTGAACTTCTCTGATGTGACGATTGCTGCCTTATCCAAGAACCTGTTGTTCAACATGTATGAATCTTGTTTAAAAATAGATCGAGAATTAATTAATTAAGTCCAATAAGAGTTCGGGGAGATCCAAATGCTGGAGCTTTGGGCCTCATGACGTCGTTTCTGCCATCAAATGTTTAATCTTTCAACATGGAACGGGAGAGACTCTATCTGCCTCAATCTCTCTCCAGAAGTCCAGAACAGAGCATGTTTGGAAAGCTGAATGGGTGGTATTGGGAATTAAAGGACAATAATTGAGGAACCAAAAAATAACTAATGTAAATATTTAAATAATTCAATAAATATAATTCGGTGTCTACACAGATTTTTCGGTGATTGGACATAAATACTATAGTTTTTAGACATAAATACTATGGTTTTTACAATAATGCAGTTGATCCAACAACTTTTCCATGTTACACATGTGATAATTAATTTCTTTTAAGTGATTAATATATATGAAAAATGATTTGCGGTCTCAATGAGGGCTAAGATTTGTGGCCTCAATTTTAGGTATCACGCCTTGTGATCTGTACGCATCACATATTTGTCAAATCGTGTCATGTAACTCTTGAGAAAAATACTATCTTATCATTTCAAAATCTAATGACTCTAAATTATTTTGGTTTCTTCTAAAAATAAAAAAAATTTGACTTTCTTTCATTTTTTTTTTCTTTTCATTACACTCATGTTAGATTTAAACAACAATTTTTTTTTTCTTTAATCAAGAATAGAAAAAATTTCATGTAATTTAGTCAATAGACTTACACGTACATTTAATTAATAGATTTGCAGAACACATGTAAATGAATTCAACCTTTATTGGGTTCCTACAAATTTTAAACTTATAATGTGAAAAATGCATATTCATATGATTGTATATATTCTTTTGTTCATTGTTTTCTCTTTATGTAGCTAGGGTTTAAACGTTAGATCTGAATTTATTATTTTTTGTTTGTTTTTCTCTTATATTTAGATTGTAGATGTTAATTAATGGCTGCTAATTAACGTCGAATTTTTTCTTACCTTTTAATTTAGACATGAGTATTTCCTGAATTCGATTTATTAATGCTTTTATTTTATTTTATGAAATCAATCAATATTTGGAAAGAAAAGTTAACGTCTATTTCTTGACACATAATTCAACATATAAATGCCATTTGGAAAGAAAAATTAAAGGAAAGCATTTAATTAAATGAAGAAATATATTGGTCAAAGAATCCATGGATATATCTCTTAAATTAATACATAATTAATAGCAGATATTTTTTTCGTCACCTGATTAAATGCATTAATGTAATTGATTCACCCCCTAACATCTAAAATGAAATGTAAAAGGGTAAATTTGGTGTTGCAATAGTATGATATGACAAGATATATTATGTGGAATGGAAAATAAAATTTGTATTTACTTACATGGCATGACACTTAGGATTTGAGACCACAAATCTTAGGCCTCATTGAGGCCCTATATCATTGCTCAATATATATATTGGCTTCTTAGCTCAGGGCACCATTTCTCTCTCTACATGAAGTAAATGTTAGAACACTTTGTTCTAACAGAGATCGAAAACTTAAAATGGAAGCAGTTACAGAATTGGATGAAGCATCTCTAAGAGGCCAAGCAAATGTATGGAAGTACATGCTTGGCTTTGTACATTCCATGGCTTTAAAATCTATTGTGGAGCACCGGATACCAGATATCATACACTCTGATGGTCATGCAATGACTTTGTCTGAAATAGCCTGCTCCGTCGACTCTGCATCACCTTGTCCAGACATCACATGCCTCTCTCGCATCATGCGGTTGCTAGTTCGCAGGAACATTTTCACGGCACAACCTGACGGTGGAGATTCCGGAGATACCCTCTACGGGTTGACTCACTCGTCTAGATGGCTTTTACATGACTCGGAGTTCACTCTAGCTCCAATGGTTCTCATGGAGACAAATCCTACTCTAATGGAGCCATGGCACTATTTCAGCCAATGCGTCAAGCAAGGCGCCCCATGCGCCTTTGAGAAAGCGCATGGCCGCGACATTTGGCAATTCTTTGCCAAAAAACCCGAGTTCAACCGATTATTCAACGATAGCATGCCATGCACCGCTAAGATTACAATGAAAGCGATACTCACTAGATATAAGGGTGGGTTTGATAACGTGGCAACACTTGTGGATGTTGGTGGTGGGACTAGAAGCGCAGTGGCGGAGATTGTGAAGTTGTAACAGCGCCGGTGTACCATGGGGTGTCACATGTTGGAGGTGACATGTTTGATGACGGCAATATTCCAAACACTGATGCAATTTTTCATGATGATAATTCAAAAGCCAAGTTATGAATAATGGTTCTTGTAGTTTACATTGCAATAGAACTCATTACATGGAAACAGTATCTGTTGATCACATTAACATAATGTTACTTTTGGATTAAAATTGCAGAGGATTATGCACGACTGGAGCGACATCGATTACATCAAGATATTGAAAAACTGTCGAAAGGCGATACCGGAGAGAAGTGGCAAGGTGATTATTGTGGACGTTGTTCTAGAGCCAAATGGTGATGGCATGTTTGACGACACAAGCTTGGTGTTTGATTTGGTAATGACTAATGATTGCACACTCCTCAGGTGGAAAGGAGAGGACTGAGGGTGATGTTTGGCTCTAAAACCAGCTGGTGTGCAAACAGTCTCTTTTGAGTGAGTAGTTGGGCAGGCGTGCCAGCACCGCGGGGTGCAGTCGTTGGGGTAGTCCCGTGACCTGACTTCTTCTTCAAGCGCTGTGGACGAGGAGAGCACCAACCTCGTCACAGGGTCCTTTTCTTGCCTTTCGGGAAAGGACTTTTGCCTTACGGATAAGGACTTTGGTTGTGATCTCTTTGCGTTCACCGAATCGATACTCAACGTTGTAGGTTGAGCAGAGCAATCACTGGGAAGTTGAGAGAAGCACGGGTTTGCTAAAGCGTGACTTTAGCTTCGCTGGGTTGCGAGGGCGTTACCCTTGCTTCGCTGGAAGTAACAGTGGCGGTTGTGCTAGCAGTCGGCTCCTGGGGAGACTGGGACTGGAAGTACGGTCGCCGGGTTGATCTAGTGAGGCTGACAGTCGGCTCGTGAGGAGACTAGGACTGGCGGGCGGTCACCGGGTTTCAACGAGGTTGAAGGTTTACTCCGGGGAGGCTTTGTAATCGCTGGGATTGATTGATTCGAGAGAGGTCTTTATCTCGCTGCTTAACCCTGTATTTATACCCTAGGGTTTCGACTACTCCTTGCCTTGGAAGGATTCTTAATTGAAGTTTCCTGTTTAGTGTCTATTACTCGATTTCAATAAGATTTCGTCTCCTTATGAAACACGGGATGAGCGAAACTATAAACCAAACCTGCGTAGCCTTATTTTTGGGCTGCAGGTATCGGCCCGCTGGCTCGAACCCACTAAAGGATTTTGCCAAAATTACTTTTGGGCTCAAACATTGCCCCCAGGCCCCGAAATCAGGTCCGCTAAAATGTAACTGATTGAAGGGGGCTTAGAAAGACGTGCCGGTCGCTTGAAACGATGCCATTAATGAAGGTCGCGTCCTTTCGTTTGTGAAACGCTTTCTGTCGCATCGTTTCCCTCACAAAATCCTTTATTTAAACTCACAGCCGCAACCTTGTCACATCAGAAGCTCCTCCAGTCTCTTAAACCCAGAAAAACCCATTTCTACCAACATCCTTCCTGTAAACGATCCAGAAATGGCTCCCCCTAAGAAAATCATCATCGATCAGGAAGAAGAATTAAACGAAACGGCTGCTCGGACTTGGGGCACCAGCATCGGTGCTCGCATTCGTCTAGAAACCACTATTCACCGACCCCTACTCCTTCGTTTCTCCGACCATCACACCGGGTTGGGCCCAGCACCGCAAGGCGTTATCCCGGACGACCCCATCGCCTTATACGGTCTTCCTATTCGCCGGCCCATTCCAGTCCTCCGAAGGACTCCGGAGACTTTAGCGGTTGGGGTGCCCAAAACCACCGAGCCAAGATAGGGAATTGGCCATCCTCCATTAGTACACAGGAGATTTCTTGGTATCGCGAGACGCGGGCACGAGATCTAGGTCGCTGGAATGCTGCAGGCATCACCCACACCATTGACTTATGTTTCAATCTTCCTCGCGGTGGTAATCGTTCGCCGCTCGCTGCTTTCCTCTGCTTCTGGAATACGCCCACCAACACGTTTGACTTCAGATTTGGTCAGATGAGTGTCACTCTGTTGGACATCCTCGATATCACCGGCCTGCCCATCGATGGCGAGCCTTATGTGCATGGCCAATTTGACTCTGTCAACTTTACTTTGACCATGGCCCAGCAAGGTCGCAGCGCTCATAGTGGTTCATACCCGAGATGGTTGGCATATTACAACCGGGAACACAATGCGACCGGAGGAATCGCTTTCCTTGAGTATTGGCTTTGTAAGTTCATATTCTGCATCTCCTCCTATAAGCCCACCGGCACTTGGACCTCCTTAGCAACAGCCCTCTACAACGGCCGCAACATCGGGCTAGGACAACCGGTATTGGGGGCCCTCTATCGCATGCTGTACCAAGCGACGATGCATCCCTTTGAGATCAACATTTCCGGCCCTTTCTGGATTTTGGATTTCTGGATCCAGACATACTTTCAATTCTTCCGCCGTGAAGATATCCCGCTACTTCCACCGGCCGATCAACTGTTAGGTCGATGGTTTTGCCGCGAGGACAAGTACTCATCTCCCCCTTATTCTGAATGCTTTTCTTATCTATACTTGCTGGACGATATGCCGTACTGTGATTTAATTCTGGGCAGAAGATTCACCTCAGTGCTCGAATATGGTTTTCTTCCTGGCGATCCTCGCTATCCCAACCGCGCTCGCCTGGCTTTTCGCCGCGCAGTCTCCTGTTCAGACATCCGGATTGCTGCCTAAGAACTCAGCTATGAGCTCTATGCTCCAATCATTTTGCCCGCCAATTCGGCCTTGTCCAATTGGTACCAGTCCCTCTGTACGACGCCTGGAACTACAACACTTCCTGGCGAAGATTCGGGCCCCCCTCCGGATCCCCGCCGACACAGAGCATGCTCGCGCTAGTTGATCTCCCTGATTGGGCCCAGACCCTCGACGCTGTAGACGGAACCAAAGAAGGATATGAGATTTGGTGGAAAGAAGTTTCCGTTAATTGTTGGACCCAACCAGATGACGAACTCTTCGCTACCCTCTTTGGCGAGCTTAGGAATCCATATCCTGCCGATATTGAAATGCGCTCGTTTCTCTGAAGACAGTACCAGGCCCCGGCCCCTTCAAGTGGTCCGACCTGCGCGAGCTCCTCGCCCGGCCCAGGCTGGCATCGTAATTCGTGAATCTCCTCCAGAAGTAAGTACCCCCTCCTAATCATCCTTATTTGTACTAGGGGAGTGCGCCGCGCCCTGGCCGCCGCACAACCAGTGCTTCCCCGGCTGCCGGACAATCTGGAAAATAGAAGGCAGTACTTGCTGAATCTGCAGCCGAAGATTCTTCTTCTTCTTATGACGACGATCCACAAACCGTAAGAACCCTCTATCTTCAGGATCATACTCTGCGAGTTAAACTCTAACCTCTTGTTTTTGACAGGTCACGGCTGCTATAGCCCGCAAGCGCAGTCGCTCGGACACTCACGCTGACCCCTGGGAGGGAGATGAACCACTGGCTGACCGATTGGTAAGAAGTAAGGAGCTCATATTAGAAATTGTCCATACCTCTGTCCATACTTCATAACCTTTTCCTTCACAGGTTCGTCGCAGGCCATCTGAACATGCTGGGGAAGGCTCTTCAGCTGCTAGTCAAGGAACAACTGCTTCACAAGCGCCAGCACCCGTGGGCCCTGAAAATCTTCCACCTCCTATCAGCACCGTTGGCGATTCAGCCTCTATTCCTGTGCAGATCATAGAGGACAGTTCACCTGAATCGGAAGAAAATGCACCCTTTCCGGATGCACCACCTGAGGATCCGATTGCTGCACAAACGTCAGCGCATGTATCGCCTAATCCCAATCCTGGTGAGGCAGTTCAAGAGCCCACGCTGGTAGGTATCTCAGACGAAGCTCCTATCGCAGAGGTACTCTAAGTCTAACATTAATGCCTCAGCTCTTGTTCATCTTTGTATATCTGACAATTCTTCTCCATTACAGACTAACGTTCCTGCTGAGGAGGTCGATGTCGCTAGTCCTGCCGAGCCCGCTGGTGAGGGCATGGTGGCTCAAGAACCTGCCCCAAGAACCTGCCCCCCAGGTTCCAGAAGTAGGCGCTGATATAAATGTAGCACCGGAACCGGTCGCGGCCCCCATCGTCGAGCCTCAGGAATCCCTGCCGCTGCTGCTGATGATGCTGATGTTATTGCCAACGTTCCTCCTCCCGAGCCTCCTAATAGGCTGGAAAGGCTTGTTCGTGTACTCGAAGTGGCTCCCCCAGGAGTCACAGATGAAGCGAGGGACAGTCTGCAGCGACTTCTGGGTCCTGACATTTTACTGCCGGGCGCACCTGCCAAAGCTCAAGAATATCTGATGGTGCTTCGCCGCGAACGCACTATCACTGAAGCTGAATTCGTTGAGATATATGAGCTTCTACAAAACCTCCCGGCAGAATTAATGAGAGAACGACCGCGACCGCGCAAGCCAGGCAGGTCCAGGCTCACTATCGCGGCCTTGCACAACAAGCAGAGGCATCTCGCGATTCCTTAGCGATCCAGCGATTCACGTCAGGGACCTACGGATCTCGCAGAACCACCTTCGGACCCACATTCAGGACCTCCAAGCCCAACTAATCGAAGCCAAGGCCCAGTTGGTGGTGGTGACGGCCCAACTTGAACAAGAGGAGCCTCAGATAGAGCAACCCTTGGCAGCCTTCGAAGCGATGTCTCAGAACTTGGCTCAAGCACGCGAAGCAGTTCGGCAAGCAGAGCGAGCTGCTGCTGACGCTAGCTTTCGTCTAGATGAACACTTGCTTGCTTGACCCATGCGGGTCGTAAACTTTAGGCCTCTTACTTCAGGCCCATTTCTCTTTGTAACTTAATATATTTAATATTTAGCCCGCTTTGCTCGGCCCAAATATCATTTAGAGTCTGACAATTAATGAAAAGCAAAACGCTGAAAAGATAACCCCATTTTGGGCGGTTACTTCCTTGGAGACCGTCCTGCTTCCCACGCGTTTCAATATCTTCCATTTCCGAGATTATAGCATTTAACCGCATTGATTCTCTTATTGATGGGTTGAAAGCGCCTCAACTGCTTATCGCACGGTGTGAGGTTGGCCCTATAAATACCGGTATCCAAAGAAGAGCGATAACCAAACCACCATGTCTCTTCCAAAGATAACCTCGCAAGACTGTTGCTCTTTCTTCAATTTCTGAAATCTTCCCTCCATGATCTCACCTTTAGCCACAAATTCTTAGACTTCATGGCTTAATCTCAAGACCTGGGTAGGCCTCATGGCCTAATCTCAGGTCCGGCGGCATGTCTTTGGTTTCTGAAAATCTAGATGAACTTGCCAGTCTCAGTTAAACCGAAGAACATGTCGCGCTCCTAACGCGGCAGAACGACATTCTGAGGAGTCCACTTTTCAGACTGCCCGCGAGGAGAGAACGGAGGAAGGGAGGAAGGCCACTTTGAGGTCTACCGCTCTGCCTCCGCGGTCTACCTCTGGGGCCTGGGTAGAGACTTCTGTTTTTCCCCAGGAGGTAGATGTGGTTGTGAGTCGCACTCGCTCCGGATCCCAACTCCTGCCCGGAGGAAAGGCCCAAGGGAGGGGTATGAAGGGTCTCTTCTTTCCCTCTTCCTCCGGTACCGATGACAGCAGTGGGACTCAGATCGGAGGAGGATCTGAGTGTAGAGAGGAAGAATCTTTGAGGTGGTAGCGCCCAGATCCTTCTCCCCGCAACCACAACCAGTCACTTGTAAACTTTTACGCTCCTGTCAGAGCCACTTTTGTAATTGCATGTGAAATTGTATTGCTCTATTCTGTTGTATGCCTCTGGCCGCAAAGCCACTTTATGAATAAAATTCTTGCTTTAAACAGAAATCTGCAAAAATTTGTTAGTCTGAAACAAAGCCTCTTGTATAGGCTCTCGCGTCTATTCTTCACACGCTTTGTCAAGATAGTGAATTTGAAAAGTTGAAAAGTTGAAAACAATAACTGAGATAACTGGGATTGTGAGTACAAACAAATAAAGCCTCTTGTATAGGCTGTTACATAATAGAACCTCAAGAAGGTCTAACAAGATATGGAGTTGCCCCCCAATGTTCAGCGGGGAGCAGAGACAAAAACACTAGGCCACAGAGAGAAGGCCGAAGAACTATAGAGAAATGATGCGAGCCGATGGAGATTAAGGTTGCCCCCCAGTCTGGGCGAGAACAGGATCGGGAGGATCTTCGAACTCCCAGACACTTGGATAATATTCTTCAGGAAGCGGCCGTTAATAGGGTTGCGATGGATGTCGCCATCGAGTCTTTGAGGTAAAAGCGCCGCGCTCCAATATCCGGTGGATAACAAAGGGCCCCTCCCATCGCGGCGTCCATTTACCGCGACCGGTTAACTTTTCACCCAAGGGTAAAATGGCCTTCCAGACGAGGTCGCCTTCTTTGTAACTACGACCACGGGTACCTTCCAGACGAGGTCTCATCATAGGCGCGGGCGATACGTTGTTTTTCCATCACCAAATTGTCCAAAGCTGCCAAGCGCTGCTCGCTTAAGTCTTCGTGCTCCTGCCACATGCTTGAACGTAATCCTCGCCAATCAAATGATGCTGTTCTTGCACACGCAGAAATGAACATTAATTTCTAATGGTAAGACAGCGTCATGTCCGAAATAAGCGCATACGGCGTCGTGGCGGTGGGGTTGCGTTTAGAAGTGCGATAGGCCCAAAGTGTTTCATACAAAGTGTCATGCCATTGTCGAGGGTTCTCTACCAACATCTTTTTAGTAAGGTGATGATTGTCTTGTTGCTAGCCTCCGCCTACCATTAGATTGAGCATAATACGGAGTCTATGTATGAATTGAATCCAAAATCATTGACCAGTTCCTCGACGGGGCCTCCCATGAACGCTGCCCCCCTGTCCGAAACCAGCACCTCAGGATACCAAACCTGCAGAGAATATTACGGAAAATAAACTGGCGAATGGTAGCACCGGAGGCCTCCTTCAAAGGCTCTGCTTCAACCCATTTAGTGAAGTATCAGTGGCGACGATGATAAACTTGTGCTGCAGGGAAGAATGAGGATGGATCATCCCAATCAGGTCCAGTGCCCAGCCTCGCGCAGGCCAAGGCTTAATAATAGGCTGCATAGGAATGTTAGGAACATGCTGGACTGGACCGTGTGCTTGACAGTCCTCACACCTTTGGCAAATGGATACAATCCTTCAAAATGCTGGGCCAATAATAACCATGACGTCGCAGAAGCCACGCATCTTAGGTCCAGCTTGATGGGATCCACATATCCCCGTGTGCACCTCGCGCATCAATCTCTTAGCTTCGCGACCATAGACACATCGAAAATCTATACCATCCTCCCCACGTCGTCGCAATTCATCGCCTCGAAGGAAGTAATTCAATGCGAGGAAACGAATCCTCCTGTCAGCTCTGGGGTCTGGTTGTTTGAGGTACTCAATCAGCGGAATCCGCCAATCAACATCAATAGGTTCTAGTACCGCGACTACGGGCTCTTCTGGCGGATCAGGTCGAGCAAGCCACGAAGGTAGTGTGCGACGCTCAACTTTCAAAATGCGCTCGCGCACGCCATACTTCAAGTGATACCGTAGCCAACTGAGCGAGCTCTTAGCTGCAAAGTTACGCTCGCGTGGTATATATTCCATATCAACATCGGTAAATTGATCCAGAAGCTCGAGGCGCGATTCAGGTATGGTACGGCAACCAACTCGCACAGCGATATTTTTCCTGGAGCTGGTTAATAACAAGCTGAGAATCGCCGCGAATCTGAATGTCCGTACGCCCATTTCCAGTAAGACTTCAGTCCAATGATAAGAGCTTCATACTCAGCCTGATTATTAGTACATTGGAATGTTAGCTGGAAAGAATAAGAGAACGGTCACCAGCTGGGTTTTCCAAAACAATCCCCGCGCCAGCCAGAGTGTCCGTTCTTGAGCCATCAAAGAATAATACCCAGGGCTGTAGATAGATTGTAGCTTGATACCAAACCGCGTACTCAGGGATGCACGCTTGATCTGGTCGAGTCGTAGTGGTGCAGGCAATCTCTAACTCCTTCAGTGCAGGTATTTCTAATGTAGGATGATGTGCGAGAAAGTCTGCGATGGCCTGCCCTTTGACAGCTTTCTGGGGTACATATTGGAGCGAAAACTCTGAAAGCGCCAATACCCATTTGCCAATGCGGCCTCTCAAGATAGGCCGGGACAACATGTATTTGACCAAATCGGTCTGAGCGATGATGCAAGTGGTAAAAGATAGCATGTAGTGTCGCAACTTGCACGCTGAAAAGTACAAAGTGAGGCACAGCTTCTCCATAAGGGTGTACCTTGTCTCGCAGTCTGTCAATGTGCGGCTGAGATAAAATATAGCATGCTCGACACCTCCCTCATCATCCTGAGCGAGCAGGCTGCCAATGGAAGCCTCGGCTGCTGAAATGTACAGCTTTAATGGGACCCGGTTCTGGGTGGAACCAAGACTGGTGGGTTTGCCAAATAGGTCTTGATACTGTCGAAAGCCTCTTGGTGTTTGGGTTCCCACACAAACTCATTCTGCCCTTGTAAGTCTCAGCAAAGGTGAGAATGGTTGGATTTTTCCTGCAGAGTTAGAGATGAAACGCCTTAGAAAATTAATCTTACCCAACAGACGATGTAATTCCTTTTTCGTCCGCAGGGGAGATGCATTAATGACTACTCTTGCCTTGTCCTCGGGGCCCTCAATTCCTCGCTGATGAACTATAAACCCCAGAAAGTCTCCTGCCTGAACCCCAAACACACACTTGGCCGAGTTCACCTTGAGTCTATGTCTGCGCATGCGCTCAAATACTTTCCTGAGATCCGCGATGTGATCCCCTCTCTTCTGAGACTTGACGACTACGTCATCAATGTACACCTCTAAAACCTTTCCCAGTATGTCGTGGAAGATCAAATTCATGGCTCTCTGATACATCGCACCGGCGTTCTTCAGGCCAAACGGCATGACCACATATTCGAAAANACATTTTCCGGGGCTCACTTCTGTGACATTGTTGGTCAGCCTGGTAACAGTATATTAACTTGTATGCAAATGCCAACTTCCGCAAGGAGATCGGCAACATTTCTCAATCTTCAATTTTTCAATATTCGGCTGTTCCCTTCTACTATGACTTTTTGGTGAATTATAGTGAGTCTAAACTCTTTAATATCAGCATAAGACCTAAGGATGGTGCTTTTGAACAAAATGCATTTCTTAATGGTCTGGAAATATTGGAGATAGTGGAGGGATTAGCTCTAACTCCCAATGTGAAAGAGTCCAAGAAGAAAGTTGTGGCTCTTGTGGTTAGTTCAGTTCTTGGAGGCCTGGCACTCATCTGCATTTTAATAGTTGTATTTGTGTTTGGTTTCAGACACAGAAAGGCAGAAAAGCATGTGGAGACAGGGAGTTCTCACAGCTCCACTCTCAATCTAGATTATCTTGGGTTGAAGATATCTTTCAATGAAATTCAGTCTGCAACAAACAACTTTGGCACAAAGTTGGTGATAGGTAAGGGTGACTTTGGGAATGTTTATAGATGCACTCTTTTGAATGGCACAAAAGTGGCTGTGAAGCGAGCTTATAAGCGAGATGAGCATGGGTCAAGATCAGGCCAAGGCCTTGATGTCGCTGGAAGCAAGCGCATAATTTAACCCTGAAAATATCGTTAGTAGTATAAGCAAATAGGGATCGTTCTATTCCGGGGATGAGGGTACACCTGTCATTGCAAACAAATAAAGAAAAGTATTATTTTACAAAAATAAAATAAAGAATAAAAAATATACAAGTATAAACAAATAAAGAATTAAAATAATAAAGTATTATTTACAAAAATAAAATAAAGAATAGAAATATATACAGTAACAAAATAAAAAGGGGGGGGGGGTTTAAGAATTATAGAATGAAATTAAGATAAATAAAAAAAAGAAAATGTAAAAACATATATACAGGGTGGATCGCAAGGAACAAAGATCAAAACCACATCCATATGCAAGAATCCAATTACAATTCCTATAGTTGAGTTTTAAATGTCATGAGAGAGGAGTTGCATGTGAAACATTCGAAAGCAAATGATTTCCCATATTTTACTTTTCAATGCTAATTAACCTAAGACGAAAGCACCTAGATTAATCCTATCAAACATGCAATCAAGCCTAGAAAGCTAGTCAATCATGACATGTTCAACGCATTAGACATAGAGAAAGGCTATCAACTCAAGTGTACAACTTAGTATGGAAAAGTCCACCTAATTGCAATCCTCTTTAATTAAATTCGGTCTTTGCACAAAACCTTTACTACTTTGATTCAAGTTTACACAAAACGAAAAGTCGATTTCATGTTCTTAAACCTAGCGCACAATTATATCAAAACCCTAAGTGTTTGCAACCACATAAGATTAAAATACAAAAGTTTTCTATCATGCAAATTTAAATTAAACAAACCCACATAAGCAACATAAAAATCAACATATAGAAATCACAACTTTATCTCAAAACATATAAACGGGCTTTAAACTTTGCCCTTAACATTATTTGTTAACTAGAATTCATAGTTCTACAACTAAACAAAGAAAACCAAAAGAAATTACAAGGAAAAAGATAGAATTAACACCATGAAGGGAGTGGATGATGAAGAGCTTGAGACGTTGATCTTGAATCTTTAAAGCAAGACTTCAACATGGCACAGGTGGATGATGACGGCTAGGAGGCTTCATGGCTTTCTTCTCTTCTCTCTCTCTTTGCTTAAAAATGTAGAAACTTAAAACTAGAGAATGGAGAGAAAAATGGAAAGGAAATGGAGAGACAAAGAAGATGAGATGGATGAAGGAAGATGTATAGGAAATGGTGACTAAGGAAAATGGAGAGGAACTGGTGAGACAAGGAGATGAAATGGATGAAGGAATGTGTTTTAGAGTAAGAGGAGAAGGTGTTTATATAGGGAAGAGAAAGAAGAGTGAAATTGGAAAAGATGGAGTAAATTAGTGTGAGTAATGATGGAGAAAACATGATGATTACACCCTAAAACATGGAATGTTTTTGGGTGATGATGATGGTGGATTAGTGTGAGAAATGATGGAGAAAACATGATGATTACACCCTAAAACATGGAATGTTTTTGGGTGATGATGATGATGGATTTCCTACTCATTTACTTCAATTTTATCTCCACCATTTGTAGGTAAGTGTGGACATAATGCTCATTTCACCATCATTTACTCCAATGTACCTAAGAAAATAGAAATTGAGTTAAAAATCGGTTCGTTAAGGAATTAACTAAGAAAAATGTGAGGAATTAACTATTAAAATACCGCATTAAAATGCTCCTATCAGGCCTCCTAGAATCTGAAACAGAAATCATAGTGTTATCGAAAATCTGCCACCACCATCTTGTCTCCTTAATTAATTATTGTAATGAAAGGTCTGAAATAATACTAGTGTATGAGTTCATGGAAAAAGGGACGTTGAGAGATCATTTGTATGTTCAAACATGCCTTGCTTGTCGTGGAGTCAAAGACTTGAAATTTGTACTGGAGCAGCAAGGGGTCTTCATTATCTCCACATAGGTGCAGCTAGGGGAATCATTCACCGAGATGTCAAGTCCACCAACATATTGCTTGATGAAAACCATGTTGCCAAAGTTGCTGACTTTGGCCTTCCGAGATCTGGAGCTCTCGATGAAATGCATTTCAGCACTAATGTTAAAGGCACTTTTGGTTACCTTGATCCTGAGTACATGATGTCTGAACAATTGACAGAAAAATCTGATGTTTACTCATTTGGTGTAGTTCTTCTTGAGGTGTTATGTGGAAGACCTGCTATTGATCCAACGCTTTCCAAGAGAGCAAATGCACTTGGCTGAATGGGGAATGCTTTGGAAGAAAAAAGGGTTGCTTGAACAGATTGTTGATTCTTCATTGAAAAATCAGATTGATCCTAGCTCACTAAGAACTTTTGGTGAGACGGCTGAGAAGTGTTTGCAAGAAGATGCTTCTGATAGGCCAACAATGGCCGATGTGCTGTGGGATTTGGAATATGTATTACAGCTTCAGAAAACAACAAAGCTTAAAGAGGCTCACGAGGACAGGACCACCATTGATACTTCATCAGCAGCATTCGGTTTACCAATTGTTCAGTTCTTTCCTTCACTTGGTTTGACAACAAATGGAGATGATATGAGGGACAGCGACTTGGACACAACAGAAAACAAAATTTTCTCCCAATTGAAAATTGGTGATGTCAGATAGATGTAAGGTTTGTTAGCTAACATTAACTGTGATTTTGTTTCTTTAGCCTGTCAATTAAATTGGTGATGTGCCTTGTTACTTTATCTATATGTTTGTTTTATTAGCATATCTAAGATGTGATATATCATAGTGTCTGAATTCTGCATAAATACAAGCTATATATGATTTCATCTTCACTGTGTTCCTGAGGCTACTTCAGTCGTCCTCATACTTTCATAGCCTAAACTCTCATTCATGCTAGTTACCCTTTTTATCCTTTCTCTAGCATCCATTGATGTTGTCATCTGACTCAAACAAGTTGCAAAAATATGTAGAGCCTAAGACAAGATTTAACTTGGACAGTATGATTAGGGTAAAAAAGAATTCAGATTAAAGAAAAACTAGATTTACAGTAACAAATGGTTAATCCTCAAACCTGAAAAGTCTTAGATGGAATGGCTAGAATTCTTAGAAAATCTCATTTATATCAGGAAGAAGTCCTATTTATTAGTCAGGAAAGGGGCTTTTAACTTGGATTTTGCTTCAGTCAGGAAGCACCAGAAGGATGTCTTTACAAGTTTACTGCTTTATGAAAATACAAGGACAGAATGTGATTTTCTGGAAAATGGGGATTGCAGTGCACTGATCAATCCTTATTGGGCAGCAGAAACCACAATAACAAACTAGACACCAGAATTTGGTTACGCAGTGAAAACCTCAAATATGAGATTAAAAACATTAAAAACATTGCAGGGCTCTTACTCTTGAGAACCCAAAATAATAATCATCTTATTCAAAAGGATATGTTCTTGTACAAACTTGTATAGCACTTGCTCGGCTATAAGATTTAGACAAAACCTAACTCTAAGTTTGTCTTCCTTCTAGAATTCCTTCACTTGAATAATCTTCAAATCTTGTTCTTCTTTCTTCACAGTTTCTCTACTGATCTCAAGAGAGTATTATGCATATGAAACTATGATCACAAACACTTATACATGGACCAAGTGTTTTGACTCTTTGTGAAGACACAAACTCAAACAAACATGCGAGACCTTATCACCAATTCTTGCATTTATGAAATTCCCCAGTTTTGCCGAGTATATTCCTCCAATATATATTCACCCAGCGGCAACTACTCAAACCCCAACAGAAACAACCCTAATTAGACTTCTATTAGGAAGGAGCTTTTATTCCTAGAATCCCTAGGACTTAAAAACTACCCTTTTATTTATCAGAGAAAATCTTTTAAGAATGTAATTCCATAAAGCCCAAAGCTAACTTCCTAAAAACTGACTCCACATAAAAATGACTGCAAATGCAAATGCATGTATACCTGATTCTCCGAGATCAGTAACGAGACTCTTTGTATAGGAATGCCAATACGACATGTACAATAGTTGTACCTACAATCTCCCCCTTTGGCATTCCTATACAAAACCATTCTATCACATGAAACTCCCCCTCAACAAGTACTTGAGAAAAATCACTCAAAGAATTCATCAATCCTGAAACACTCATCACACACAGATTGTGAAATAATCATGATAGTAACCAACACATAAGAGGAATTTAAGAGAGTCATTTACCACTAGTCCATAGTCAACTACTCACTTAAAGCATAAAGAAACCTAGTCAAACTGAATTAATAAAATCTAACAGACAACAAAAACCAAGTTAGGTCCAACCCTAGTCAAAATAAGTCTTCTCCTCCTTTTTGGATAGGTATGCCAAAGCTCAAGTGGAATGGACAAAGGTCTCACGAAGAGAGTGAATCTCCCCCTCAAGGTGATCTACGCGCTGAAGAAGAGCACCCACATCAGTTTGAAGCTGGTCCAACTTACGGTTCACTATAGTGAAATGATCACGCAAGGTGCGGGAGATTGAAGTGGTATCAACAGAAATACCCTTGGTCTTGCTTTGGCTAGTACTGTGAAGAAGAGAACTCCTTGAAAAGAACTTTAAGGGAGGAGCCATTTCATCAAAAATTCCCCCACACTTAGCTTTTGCTAGTCCCTTAGCAAAATCAAAACAAAGAAAATAACACAAGGACTCAAAACACTCAAAACAAACTATGCCTTCAACATTGTTGTCTCATAAATCTCTTACTTTCATAGCATCAAGATTAGCACGCAACCAAGAATCAATCATAAGTAATTCGATAGTTAATTAAAACATATATTCCACATATAAACATGTAAGACACGGATGTGACAATGGTGATGGGTGGAGCTTAGCATGTATCCAACAAGTATGATTCAAACCTCACAGGATTCACCACTCTTTCTTCTCTCAGATCAAGGCTAATGCTTAAAAGCTTTTTCACTCAAATATATGTGAGAGATGATAATATTTTTAACAAACAAAAAGCTCACATATAAAGAAAGAAAGGCTATGTCGAAATATATGCATTTTTTTCTACGATCTCATGAAGGATACCAACTACTTGCCGAACGGACCGAACCATATGCTCAACTCTTGTAACCAATCTCCACAGATCAAAGGCTGCCCATCTTAAGGATCAAAGAGGTCTTACTTCAAGGTTGTAATGGGGCCAAGGTTTAGGGGTTTAAAGAAACGAAAGGGTAAGGAAAAATCACAA
This sequence comes from Rosa lucieae, assembly GCA_024704745.1. Taxonomy (NCBI): domain Eukaryota; kingdom Viridiplantae; phylum Streptophyta; class Magnoliopsida; order Rosales; family Rosaceae; genus Rosa; species Rosa lucieae. Next base: position 10,817,824 of record CM045492.1, on the reverse strand, counting down.
AGTGTTCTAAAAACCTAGCGGAGCTTTCATTGAAGCATTGAGACATCTTCCTTTAGTCACCAAGGCATCTTGCAACTTTGAAGCTTCATGTGTGTCTTTATTAAGGGCCGGATGTCATTGTGTTGGACCCTTGCTTCATTCTAACATTCCTTTGAACACTTGTGAATAGGACAAAGACCAAAATTTATCGTACTTAGGCCTTCACTTCAAAACAAACTCCTTATCCACATTGGGGGGACTAAAATCCATAAATACTTGCATTTACTCCTTTTTTTTTTATTGCCGTATACACTCTTTTTTTTTTTTCTCCGGCATACATATTTTTCTTCTTTCTCATGGACAAGTCTTTCCCCCACACTTATTCTTTTTCATCATCTCCTTTGTAGTGCCTTCAAAATCTTATCTGTCTCGTGAATTAGCTCCAATAAATCCTTAGAACAAGGGTAGGGATATAACTATACTAAGGTTTAAAGGTTAGGATTTTGAGGGTGATGAAAGAAAAAGGTTTAAATGTAGGCTCAAAGGGGTTAAACTAGGGGAGTCCCACGAAGGGCATAAATATGGACACAGGCTATTTTTGGCTTTGGTGGAATTTCCTAGGTGCCTTTATCCTTTCCAGAATCAGGGACATGTATTGATAAAAGTTTCGACCAGCACAAGAGCAAGTTCTAGTAATCTCTAGAGTCCGTCAAACTTAATCTGTGGCAAGCAGTCAATCAAAGAGAAAGATAATGAGATCACTAAGGATCGCCAAGAAAGTAAGAATATATTTTTCAATAATCACTCACAAAGAATAGCAAATAGGCTCAAGTTCTCACAAGGGTTATTATGAATCACACTCATCATCAACATGGTTATAATTCTGTACCAAGGTCAACAAAAACCACATCTACTACACAATCATATGCTTTATATATATCGTAATTAACCAAAGAATTATTTTAACATCATCTCAATATTGTGATCCTCTTTTATCCATAATTTCAGAGATTAAGTTCATCCTAGATAGTTGAAGGCAACCTAAGACTCGAACAACAAAACAAAAACTGAAAACAAGAACTAAAGACTCCAAAAGAAAGAAAAATAACTAACGAAATTTATTTTTTTGGATTTTTGAATATTTTCAATTTTTTTTTTGGTTTTTTAATAAGACTCAAATTGGATTCCCTTCCCCCACACTTGAATCATACATTACCCTCAATGTATGGCAAACTTAATCAAACAATGCATAATCGAAGTGTAAAGAGAGGAAATCAAAAAAAAATATTAAAAGAAGAAAGGTGAGAAGGTTGATAGAAATGCTCCCCCTTGTAGACCTCCCAATGCTCACGACGTTTGGAGATGACAACAAAAGACCCCAACCTCAAGACCATAAGGTCTTGACTTCCTAACGTAAGCTCCATGCGAAGTCTTGTTGCATCTTTGGAAACCATAAGTTTGTGTCGGCAGCCCATGTTCCAGGTCCCATAATTTTTCTATGCAGCTTCAGATGACGATGATACCACTTGGAGGTGAAAGTGGACATTGCGAGCTCTCTGTGCATATGTGGAACACCTTCTAACTCCAAGCGGTTTGAATGTTATAGCCCTATAAAGTTAGAGAAAAAGCAGAAAAACGAACAGAAAATCTGACAGAGTGACCTTTACCCTTTCAAACCTGTATACAGGGAGCATCCCTGGTCCAATGGAAGTGATTCTTGGCCTGGTCGTAGTACACAGATAGAGCTTTGAGTACATGGAAAGAACTGCTCATTTCATCCACGGAAATACGCCCAGTTTTTCTTTTTCTGTGACACAACTGCACAGTTTTCTGTTTTCCTGAGCTGACCTTGCTGCATTCAAACTGGAACTGGGGACGCATATGAACTCCGAATCTAGTTCTGTAAAAACCTGCAGAAACTAAACTCAAAGATATTTCCATTCATGTATGGTACATCTTCTGGTTCCATCTGAACGGAAAACGGCAGTTGTCTAAAGTAGACTGACTGTATGGTCAGTACTCTGTTTTTACAGAAGGGACACTTTTCACACTTCTTTACAACCTGATGACCTGCACACAAACTAAAAACATAAAAAAAGAACTAAATAGAAAACGAAGAAAGAAAGAAAACAGCCTTTGGGTTGCCTCCCAAGAAGCGCTTGGTTTAAAGTCTTCAGCTTGACATAGCAGCTCTTCATCAAGAGTAATCAAGAGGTTTAGGCCGCGGTTCGATCAGATGCTTAACGCTTCAAAGATGTTTCATGGGCCCTTTCTAGCAACTTAGGTAACTTGGGAGCAATGGAAGATAGGATTTGATGCTTCTCTTTTTCTTTCTCTTCTTCCATTGTCTCCTTCTTCTCTTAAGTTCAACAATCACGCCTACAACGATCTCCTTATGTGATTTGAGATGTTCACTTATGACCATCTCCGCATGATCAACAAACTCAACCATTGGTTGGATGTGGAGAACACGTGTAGAGGTTGAATAAGGCGTTGTAGGATCAGATGGTCTTTCATGTGCTAGCAATAAAGGTCCAAATGTAGGAGCTTCGATGGACTCCTCTTTTGAGCAATTCTCCCTTGTGGCCTCATAACCTTTTGGATCTTCGTGTGATACCATGATTGTTTCAGGCACTTGGGGCACATTTGCATGAAGCTCATCCTTACTTTCTTCATGATAGGATTCCTCATCATCAAAGGGATCTTCCATTTCCCACTTTTCAAGCTCAGTCATGTAGTGATCCTCAAAAATCTCAACGTTGAGTGGCTCTTTATAAGACTCATCCAAATCTCTTACTACATCCTCATCAAATGTTGAATCATGGAATGCATCATGGGGTTGGCACAAATCTGTAGTTGTCGGGAGCTCCTCTAAAGTTGCCATCAGTTTAGAAGGGTGCTCCTGAGATATTAAGTTCTCCAAACGCTTTAGTTTTTCTGCCAAATCATCATCAAGAGCTTGCTTTTCCTGAATCCAAGCTTGAAAAGAAGCATCTGAAGCTTGTTGTCCCTGAATCAAAGCTTGAGTAGCAGCATTTAGTTCCTTAATAATCTCATCATCATTATTAGACATACCTGAGTTTTGAGGAGGTGGGGCTTGTGGCCAATAGTCATGGTATGAATATGGGGAAGATTCAAACTCATTGAAAGATCCTTGTTGCACGTTTGGATCGTCATTCCACGAAGAGTAAGGAGGATTATCCCATGCCGGATTGTATCGAGGTGAATAATAATTATTCCAATGCCCTTGGTTGTCATGAAATCCTCCAAGCATGGTATTTTGATCATAGTATCCTTGATATTGGATGCTTGGACATGTCTCCATTGAATGACCAACCATGGAGCATATGGAACACACCTCGTAAGATTGATGCCACATTGAAAAACAAAACAAAAATTGAAGTTAGTAATATATACAAATAAAATAAAACCAAACAATGTGAAAAAATAAGTATTTTTCAATCCCCGGCAACGGCGCCAAAAATTGATACGCTAAAAACAAGCGTGCAACTTAACCCTGCAAGATGTAGTCGTTAGCAATATAGAGTAAGCAGGGATCGTTCAAGCCGTGGATTGAGGGTAACTTTATAATTCACACAAAACAAAACAAAACTAACTATTGCACAAAACAAATAACAATATTAAACTAAAGAAAACGTCAAATAGTAGAAAAGAGAGAAAAAGATGGCAGGAAAAGAAGGGGATAGAAAGGGCTCTGCAATCCTAAGTTGAAACAGATTTTGGGATTTTGAGTTCAACGAAAGTAAAAGAAAATAAGAAAGGGAAACGATTTGATTTAGTTTGAGAAAATAAGATGGAGAACATGTTAGAGACTTGGAAATCCACCACCAATTACTTTCAAACAATGTTAAGTTAACCTAGTTTCAATTACTAAGTGGTGAATAGAAATCACCAAGAAACAAGTCGGAGCAGATCATGTCCCTATTAATGTCCCTAATTACTTAGTCTACGTGAACGCACAATAGCTGAGCCTATCAAACATGCAATCAAGGTATAGAACGCTATCCTCTCAACAACACATATAGTGTCAACATATTTGAAGCATTAAGATCTCATGGAAACGATTGATTATAGAGTTGCAGTCTAGTGTGGAACGCCTACCTAGCATGCTCTTCTAGTTGTTTTAAACATCAACTTTTGTTCAAAGCCTTGCATACTTGTGGATTAGAAAACAAGACGATTAGGTGAATTATTTTCTAAACCTAGCTCCAATTACATGCATAAATCCTATGTTCGCGACCATAAAACATACACATGCAAAAGTTTTCAATCAATCAGAGATAAACAACCAATCCACACCACAGCTCAAGAAACTAAGTTTAAACAAACATATGTTCTACATAATTGGGGCTTCAAACCTCGCCCCTAACAAAAATAACTAGCCACACATCGTCTTAAATTCAACAATCAAAAACATGAGTATTCGATTACAAGATGATAAAAACCATAAAGAGCAGAGTATGAGAGCCACGAATTCACTTTTAGGCAGCCCTAGATGCAGGCAATCCTTCAAGATAGGTCACGGCAGGAGCTTGATGGAGATGGATGGTGATGTGCCCGGTTTTCCTTCTTGAAGACTTGGGAATTTTTGAGACCTTGTGTGCTAGGGTTTTGGAGCAGAAGATGGCGCTATAGGATGGTGGTTTTTCAACGTGTTCTACTGCTCTATATATATAGAATACACAGCCCTAGTTTCCTTTCCCAATTCTGCTTTGAAAGCCTCCCCTAGTTGCTTGAGGATTACTCTACTTGGTGCATAATTAAATGATTTTCAAGCCTTAATAATCTTCCCATAATCTTGAGGAATCATTCTAGGACTCTCCTTCATATTTGCAGCAGCGATAACCTCCCAAAAATGCCCTGGAAATCCGTCCAAAGAAGAATTCTGCAAAACCGTCCTGTTTTGACTATGATTCAATTTCTGACTCTGAAGCTTCCTTCTTGGACAAGGAACGACTTCGTCTTGACAAGTTTCTGGATGGTTCTCGACTCCCACGTGCTCTATGACATCATATCATCTAGAATGATAAATAACCTTCTGGAAAAACTCCAAGAAAATCGCCGGAAAAGATCTCCCAAAAAGCTTCGTGAAAAGCTGACAGTTTCTGCCTTATCGGGAAGCATACTTCGACTTTGATTTCCTACTTCCCCATTGATGATTTTGACCTGTTATTTGGCTGTAATTGAAGTATAACATCAGGTATCAAGGATCGCTGGTCCTTTCTTCAAACTTGGTCCTCTGCATCAGTAATTCATGTTTCATGGCTTCGTTGCTCCTTTTCAGCTCTTATTTCTCTTGAATCACTCCACGAACTACCTAAAAAGAAAACAAGTTAAAACTGACTTTTTAAAGGAAATAGCTAAGAAAAGTGTAAGGGATTTCACACTATATTCGTCGCATTTATGCTCCTATCAGTTCACTATAGTGAAATGATCACGCAAGGTGCGGGAGATTGAAGTGGTATCAACAGAAATACCCTTGGTCTTGCTTTGGCTAGTACTGTGAAGAACAGAACTGCTTGAAAAGAACTTCAAGGGAGGAGCCATTTCATCAAAGGCTTCGAAGACAACACCCTTGGCCTTGCAAAGAGCAGTGATCACAGAAGGAAAGACCAATGCTGCCTTTTTGTGATGACAACCTTCAACAGCAGACTTCCAGATGGCAGTATACATGTAATGCTTTGGAGGAAGATAGGGGCCCTTGGCCTGGAGAACATAGATGAGACGAGCTTCTTCCAAGGTAATCTTGCTGCTCTAAGTGGAAGGATAGAGCAAAGTACGAACCAAATGGCCCAACAATCGACAGAACTCACTAAGAGCACCAGCAGAAAGCTCCACGGGAGTGGCATCGGGACGATCCTTATAAATCGCAGCCCCAAAGGTATCAACAGATAAAGCAGCAAGCTCCTTATCCATCGCAGACATCTCGGAAACAGGGGCAAGGAGACCCAACGTTTTGCCGATAGTGGTGGGTGTGAAAGGGACCGAGACGCCACGAGTATCCACATTGTAGCCAATCAGAGTAGCAGCATTAAGCAAGTCAACTTGCGCAAGCATATTTGGAGAACAACAAGCATAAAACTCTCTAACCACAGTGAGGTTAGGAGTGGACAACACATCCAACACAGATTCCCAACGAAAAATGCGCACAGTCTCAGCAAATAAGGAACCCAATTTAGCCACAGTAAAACGTTTTTCATAAACCACCGAGTGCAAGCAAGTATATGTTTCATAATCAACTTGTTGAGTATGAGTTACAAATAGAGAATCCTTACGAGGCTTAGGTGGCTTGGATGACCGGGATGTGGAAAGAGTAGAGCGGCCGGAAGGGCGAGGAGACTTGGCCGACAGAGCAGGCGAGGAAGGACTGACCGAGCGATGGGACGAAGCCGGAGTAGGTGAAGGAGAGACCAGAGCGGCCTTGGAGGCAACATAATCGGAGAGAGCAGTGGCGGCGGAGGAGCGTTCGGACCTAGAAGGGGATGACGGCGCTTGGGAGGTGGACCGAGAAGGAGAATCTTCCAAGTCCTGAGGATGCTCTGCGGAGGTAGGCGGCCCAGAATCCTTCGGGCGGAGGAGACAATTGGAACGCCGAGAGGGACCTGAAGGAATGGATGGATTTCAAAACTTTTTAATTAGTGCGGAATTAGTTTAACCATTAAACTACTAACTAGACATAAAATCTATTCCTTTAACCCATGATCTTGGCTTATTGTGATATGTATATAAACATAGCATGCATAGTAAGGAAGAACAAAGAGGGAGTTTATGTTCTACTCACCCTTGGAGCGTGATTTTAATCCGATCCAAGTGAACCACCAAAGTTCCTCTCCTTGATCTCTCCTTGTGTGTGTTTCCTCCACCTTGAAGCACCTTGGATTAAGAACTCCTTCTTGTACTCCTTCTTGTGCTTGTAATCTTCTCTTTGATGTAACAAGTAAAGCCACAAAAGGATTGGCCTCTAAGGATCTTCACCAAGTGAATCAAGAGATGAAGAAAGATGAAAGAAAAGAAGAAATTATGCAAGTGTTCTTCTTTCCTTTAATTTTGTAATGGACCAACTCTTGTTTAATCTTCTTCATATACAATCTCAATGATCCACTTATATGCACTACTAGAATTATAGCCCCAGACATCGGTCAAAAACCGATGAGAAACAAAAACCCAACCGATGTCTTTGTGGGTGATGAGAAAGATCCGGAAAATGCAGACATCGGTTTTTAGCCGATGTCTAATATTCGGGTAGACATCGGTTCCTTATAATAAACCGATGTCTGGGGTTTAAATGATAACAAACTTGCATACTTTACTATTGTTAAACCCAAATTTTATTGTATTTAAAGCTTAAAGAAATATAGATTATATAACACAAGTTTGAGTTTTAACATCGTTATTGATTTAAGAACCGATGAGTAATACTGTTACAGATATCGGTTTTCATTTTGGAACTGATGTCTGGCGATGTCTGGCACTCGGTAGTATATCGTTTCTGACAATGAACCGATGTCTGGATAGTTTAGTAACATCGGTTTTCCTTTGGGAACTGATGTCTGGGACTAGTAGTCGTATATCGTTCTAACAATGAACCGATGTCTGGATGTTAGTAACATCGATTTTCCTTTCGGAACTGATGTCTGGCACTCGGTAGTATATCGTTTCTGATAATGAACCGATGTCTGGATGTTTTAGTAACATCGGTTTTCATTTCAGAACTGATATCTGGCACTCGGTAGTATATCATTTTTAACAATGAACCGATGTCTGGATATATTAGTAACATCGATTTTCATTTTGGAACCGGTAGTATCTGTATTACTGGACATCAGTTTTTATGGCTAAAACTGATTTCAACTTTATATCTAAACATCACATTCTATAAAGAGGATTATGTCCACAAAATAGAACTATGATTATAAATTGCAAATTAGGGTATTATATATATCCGACATTCATCATCCTTAACAGTTTACAAAATTGGCAAAATAAACGTTTGTAAGTAGTCGGCTACTTCAATGCGGACCTCGTCAAGTTGTTGTTGGGTAAACCCTTTCCGATCCTTTACCGCTCACTACATATAACAACAAACTAGGATGTAAAATCTCAATTTCTTAAAAGCACACCAGAAAATGGATGCTCTATGTAGAATCTAGCATAATATAATCAATTCAAAACTAAAACTAGTATGCAGACATCGAATTCATCTGTTCAATTCCTGGCATTGGTCTTCTTAGCACACAAAAGGAATTCATCTGTTCAATTCTGGGCATTGGTCTTCTTAGCACACAAAAGGAAGCAAACTGAAACCTTTTCACAAACCCTAAACACTGGATTACCATACCATCTCAAAAACCCCAAATTCACAACAAGAAAAGAGAACCCAACAAAGCCCCACACATCAATTCTGAAACAGAGAGAAAGAAAGAGCACCTGAACATTCATAGGCACACATATAAACATGGAAGAGTCAAAACCCTCTCTATTACATATAAAAATTCACATTCAAACGATGTTGTGAATTTTTGATAATAGGATTGATGTACTGCAGAGTGCGGACAAATACAAATATCACAATTCCTCGATGATCAAAAGGATACAGAGTAGCAAACTCTGTACATATATCACAAACACTTAAGACACGTAGTCTACACTCCCATAAAAGCTCAAAGATTATATTTTCATTATCAAACTTTGTCAGCTCAAAATTTGTACCGTCATCCTAAGTATATCTGCAATCAAATACATCACTTTTTGAATGCAATCGACAATACCACATAAGACAGAGAATTTTGTTTTAGAAAGAAGAAGCACCATAATCGAAAACCCATTACAGCAAACTTATCCAAACACAGAAAGTATCAGAAATTCAAAGAACCTAGTAAGAGCATGAAATCAAAGTTTGCAACTTCAAACAAAATGCTTGACAATAAAAGCAATGGCTTCTGGTAAAGCAGTAATAAACAATTAGGGTCTGTATCTTCACATTGAAATTTAAACAGAAAATGCAGTTTGGTATTTTAAAGGCGTAAATTGTAACCAAAGGAGACAATATATCTGACTTTGATATAAATAACGAAACACAGAATGAAGCAGACTTCATATGAAGGTGTGCAGAAAGATTGAACTACCAGAATTCGTCACCTCAGAGCAACAGTTCTCATGCTGGTGGAAATAAAATGCTGGAAATAAATTTGAATAAAAAAAATAAAAATAAAAACAGAACCAAAAGATGCAATTTATCTCACTCTGACAATTTTCAAAACCTAAAACCCATCACATCACAGCAAGAGTTTTAGATCAATTTGAGTTTGCTTAAGCAGAACCATATTAAAATAAACTATAATTAGATGCTTCTTTTTTTCAATTTGTGTCAAGAAACCTCACTGAGATATGACGCTCGTAATAATTTCAGTTGGAGTAAACATGGTTTGGAAGCTCTGGTCAAATAACGCTAGTAATCTTTACATGTTATGACACAATGCAGATGTATTTGCAGACATATGCATCCACATACACATCTGGGAAGCTCAAATTTGGGATGACCAATCCATTTTTTAAGATTGTCCTTGGAGCCAGTGAAGTAGTTATCAACAACAATAACCTGCGTACACAATGAAAGTACACAAAATAGAGCATTAGAATCAACCTACGATAAACAAAACCATACCATTGGAATGATGATACTTATCAACCATCTAATATTAAACAAAGCTACTTATTGAAATACACAGTAGCATGACTGATACAAAACTCAAATGAACACATCTCCGCTCAAGCAAACAAAGGTAGCAGAGCATTCACCAAAACTTCAAATGAGCTAGATCTTGCAAGTTGCAATAAGGATGAGCAATATTTCTTTGTGATCTACATACTTACAGACATGAGGACACAAGCAGAGGTTTGACTATTTGGGCAATGGGGGTGGGTAAAACAGAGAATTGCAAGGAGAGATATCAATACCTAACCTCTACAAATCCATCTGGATGATGTTCTAAAATATACAACACCTACTCAAAGAATTCTCAGGAGATAATCAAAGTTAACAGACTACCAAGCTTTTTGAGGGGCAGCTGAATTTTGAAGATCTAATAGCTCGAACAAATTGTACGGGCAATGCAATTTATAGTAGCAAAGGCAGAAAAAAAAAAATCATGCAATTGCCACACAGTTCTAATTAATAATTGTTTGCGTTTGCAGTGAGTAAATGCTGACAGAGAAATGCAACAACTTAATAGTACAAATTCACAGCCACACAATGATATCTACAAATCAAGCTTGTAAAAACTAATTCATAATAACCCTAACATTTCTTTGCAGTAAAAGCCCTAAATTTTCAAAACAAAAGAAAATTGCAGAAAAAGCACCAACCAACCCGCTTTGCTCCATCCTTTCTCCAAAACTAATACAAAAACATTCACTCAATACGATCAATTTTGAACCTCAATTCATGATTACATTAGAAGAACTCTTCAAGACGTCTTCAAAGTTCAAATGATTATAGAAACCTCTCACTGATCCAAACAACAAAAACCAATTCAAACCCACCTCCCCAAAAAAGTCAAAGAACCAAAAGCTCCAATCTTTTACTCAACTGCTTGATACCTAATTCACCCAGCAATTGCATCAAACTCAGTAACTCACCCAGGAAATTCGTCAACCCACACACTGCCGGCAACCTAGCAATTTATTCACCTGATTTGAAATCATTAAATCAATAACCAGCAATTTGGTAATCTGAAATTGCAACCCAACATGATACTTACACAGTTAAGAGAGGAAGAACTGAAGAAGCAGAAGACTAGAACTCAATCTGAAGAATCGGTAGTCTGAACTCTGAAGAACAAGACTCTGGCTATCAGGCTATGCAGTCGGCCGGGAGTGCTGAAGGATTGAGTTCGGTGGGGCTCCAAGGAGAGAACTAATCTAAAAAATACCTTCTTTTTTTTTCCTGCCCATAAATCCCGGTGGGGCTTGAGCCCTACCCCGCACTGGCTGGATCCGCCCCTGTGGCGATGGCAGCTTCTCAAGAGTACCGGTGTCGATGGCGAGATTGAGAGAGAGAGAAAAAAAAAAAAGGGCTTGAATTTACAAATCAATAGCACTAATCCATCATAAAGCCACAAACTTTAGGCCTATGTTTACCCAAACAATAAGCAAATGATCATAGAAAGCAAAAACATACCGGCACCAAGGATGTTCTTGATGTCTTCGATAGTAGGGCTAGTCTTCAAGCTGAGTTGCTCCAAGACCTTGGCGGCCTTGGTGAGACGATCGCCGCTTTCGCCGACAGAGATGTTGGACCTTGATTTCCCTCATGGGGTTCTCCGACGCCTGCAATTAGAGTTTAACAGAAGAAACAGATTGTTAGATTACGAAATCAATAGAGGCTTGTTCAGATTCGGAACAAGAGAAAACAGAAAGAAGGGAAGAGAGAGAGAGAGAGAGAGAGAAGGACCAGTGCTGAAGGGTTGTGGTGTTGAGGAGGCACAGCAGCCGAAGCTCAAAGACTAGGTTATAAGGGTTGCGAGTGATAAGGGTAAGGTGCTGCTCAGAGGCGGAGGAGGAAGACGAGGAGGTCGGGTGAAAATGAGTTAGGGTTAGGGAATGCAAGTGGTGCGGGAAAAATAACTAAGTGTGGGGGGAATGAAATTTTGAGTCCCCGCGTTTTTCAAATTTTTCAACTTAGTCCCTCCGTGTTTTTGTAAATTTTCGGAACCAAACTTTTCTCATCGTTTAAGTTGGTGACTGATGTCTATAATAACAATAGAAATCGGTTTTTTCACAAACTGATGTTAACACAGTTTTTAACATCAGGTGCAATCCTGACCGATTTAATAGTGGTGATGTCTAATGACATTATTCTAGTAGTGATGGTGTGCGATCTCTTAGGTTCTAATTAACAAGGCAGTGAAGTTTATAGAAACCATTCTATTTTGTTTACGAATCAAAAACTCCATTTTTGATTCTCCCTTGTTATTAGGATTATAAATGTTTATTAATCCTCGGGGACTTCACAAGTCATGAGTGACGTCTTGCAACATATCATGACTACCCTAGTTAATATAGAATGACAAAGAACCTATTCAATTGGAATTACAATACAATACGGTCCTTCTCTAACACTATGTTCTAAATCACATCATCGGGGTATGGAATTGATATGTCAATCCCCTAATGTGATTTTCATTCTTATGTGATTCTTAGAATATGATTAGAAACTCCTTTTTAATCTCATTCAATGCTTTGGCCAAAGACTTATTGAATCACATCTTTGAACATACACCTTATTTACTTAAGGATAGAGATTCCTTATTGTACACTCACATGTCTCCATGACCGAATTGATTATACCAATGAATGCATCTATTATATCCATTAAGGGACACAATATTATTGCATCATCAAGAAATAATCAATTCACTCATAAGACAACTATGGTGTCTCAGGTCAAAAGACTAATTTGTATTATTGCAATTTAGAGTTCAAGTTTGACATGTAAGTAAGACTCCATACAAGAACTCTAATGATCGCGTTCAGTGTACTCTTTAAATTAAGAGCACCCACATACTTGTATTAGTGTCTCCACACAAATGACAAGAGACATATCATCCTCCATATGAGCATACATAGTATGTGCTAGTCTTTCCGGATTATCAATGTCCAAGTGATAATCCTATGACTAGGAACCTTTTAGGATAAGAGTGTGAAAGAGTAAAGGTCTCACACATCTAACTCTTTAGATTACTTTCTCTTTAACTCATATTCCTTGGACCTTGTTCAATCAAATATCAAATATAAGCAATGAACAATAAACTTGCCCTTTTGATTAATAATAATTACAATAATAATTACATCAAAATGATTGTTTTAGGACATAATTCCTTCAGGACCAGTGCCGGAAGCGGGGCCAGAGGAGAGGTGGGAGCTGGAGCTTTGGGACGCCGAACTGTGTGCTTGATTCGAGCCATGGGGATGGAAGGAGAGAGAGGGCGGCCGCGAGAGGGAAGGGAGAAATTGGGGAAAAAATAACCTTGCTAACACACTTAAAGCACACGATGAAATAGAAAAAAAAAAAACAAAAAGTAAATTTTTTAATTTTTTTAATTTTTGTATTTTTTATTATATTATATTTTTTTTGTTTAATAAAAGAAGTGAAGGAACCACTAACGAATCACCTACGAATTGTACAATCTGACCACAAGGTGAAGCACATAGAGCGCGTCATAGTAATCAAGTCCTGAAACCCCTTCTTAATGTACCATGCTATGAATGATGCAAAAATGCAATGCAAACACACAATGATGCTGGTCTGTATCCACGGGCAAGAACAGACTGAATTTGCATAGCTTTTCCAACAAGAGCAACACCACTTAACCGTAAATAAGAGTGCATCAAAGTGAGGTTACACGAGTGAAGGTAGTCCGACAACCACAAGGTAAAATAGAGGATGAGCGAGTATTCTATACCTCTTGTGGTGTAGAGTGAACATAGCTTAAGATGGGATGTGAAATAGCTGTGGAAACCTGAAAAGCAAAGCTCACATACGAAACATATTTAAGCACATAAACTTTATTCCCCCTTATAACACAGTGTGGGCAAGATTTGGAATTGTTCTTTTTGCCTTTCACACAATAGAACTTTTTATTTTTTTGTTTAATAAGACTACGACCCATGTAACGAGTATTATGCAAGCAGCTCCCAAGTCAGATGACTTTAGGATACTAGATGTAACAAGGACATCCGAAGGAGCACATCTACTCGAGTCAATAGTCTCACAATCCACCGGGGTGACCAAACCATTCCCGTTTCTTCCCAATCCTCATATCATTCGTCACGACCGAGGCCTGTTACTTTGGGAATAGCCTGGGCATGCTCCATAAATCAAATTTTTTTTTTTATATCAAGGAGCAACCAACATGAGTATTGAGAACAAGGCAACCATCAATGAAGACTTACCACCACTTAGAGTATGTGTGCATGTGAGGTTCAAGATTGTAGAGAATAGGTTGTTCAAGCTCACAATTTACAGAGTGATGTAAGTACAAGTTCAAAACGTGCTAGACACCTTGGTGCACACAGAGTTAAAGAAAAGAGCAGGACCCTTGTCAATCTAAGTTCAAAATCAGCTGTCAGACACATGGGGCTTCAAGCCAGCATTTCAATCCTGAATTTCTAGAAATTAAATCTAACAATGCAGAAACGTAAAGAGAATACACCTATGCTACCGTGAAGACATACAAAATGAATGCATACTATGGTATATGGAAATTAGGGAAGAGTTTCAGAACCTAGAAAACCAATGGCACTTCTAAGTGATTCAAATCGTGCATTATCCAATAGTTTTGTGAATAAGTCTGCTAATTGATACTCAATGGGAAAAAATGCAAGTTCAAGTATTTCTTTCTCAACTAAGTCTCGGATAAAGTGATATCTCATGTCAATATGCTTAGTGCGAGAGTGTTGCACTGGATTTTTAGAAATATTGATAGCACTTGAGTTATCACAAAATATGGTCAACTTACCTTGGGAAATTCCGTAGTCACGAAGCATTTGCTTCATCCATAACATCTGAGTACAACAGCTACCTGCAGCCACATACTCTCCTTCAGCGGTGGAAAGTGCTATACAATTTTGCTTCTTGCTATGCCAGGCCACCATGTTGTTTCCCACAAAGAAGCAGCCACCAGATGTACTTTTCCGATCTTTCAAGTTTCCTCCCCAATCTGCATCTGAATAACCTGCAATTTCAACATTAGTATCAAAGGTAAAGTAGATTCCACAATTCACTGTACCTGAGACATAACGTATAATCCTTTTCACTGCCTCCAAATGATATTCCTTGGGATTTGCCTGAAAACGAGCACATACTCCAACACTATAGGATATGTCAGGCCTACTGGCAGTGAGATAAAGAAGACTACCAATCATACTACAGTAGAGAGTTTGATCAACAGACTTACCTGTGAGATCCTCACTAAGTTTGGTACTTGGACTCATTGGATTAGTGACAATTTTTGCAGATTCAAGGCCAAACTTTTTCACAAGATTCTCAGCATATTTAGTTTGTGACAAAAACATACCTGCTTTCAGTTGACGAACTTGTAGACCCATAAAGTAATTTAGCTCCCCACACATGCTCATCTCAAATTCACCTTCCATGATGTTAGTAAATTCTTTAACATAAGTATCAAAGGTAGAGCCAAATATGATATCATCAACATAAACCTGAGCAATCATGACATGGTTTCTATCCTTTTTTACAAACAAAGTTTTATCTACTGAACCTCTATGGTATCCTTTACTCACTAGGTAGGCAGATAAACGCTCATACCAGGCTCTTGGAGCCTGTTTCAAACCATACAAGTCTATACACATGATCAGGTTTACAAGGGTCCATGAATCCCTGAGGCTGTTCAACATAAACTTCCTCTTGCAAGACACCATTTAAAAAGGCACTTTTTACATCCATTTGGTACAACTTAAACTTAAGATGACAAGCAATAGCAAGAAGAAGTCTAACAGATTCAAGCCTTGCAACAGGGGCAAAGGTTTCATCAAAATCAAGTCCTTCAACCTGTGTGTACCCTTGAGGAACAAGCCTAGCTTTATTCCTAGTAACATTACCATGCTCATCACTTTTATTCCGAAAAATCCATTTGGTACCAATAACATTGAATTCACTAGGCCTAGGAACAAGATACCACACATCATTTCTTGTAAACTGATTCAATTCATCATGCATGGCGTTTATCCAATCATCATCATTCAAAGCCTCTTTAACATTTTTGGGTTCAATAAGTGAGACAAAACCACAATTGGAAATCATGTTTATGTTCACTTCATTTTCAGTCAGAAAACAAACAAGAGCATAATCAATACTAACCTCGGATGCAGCTTGTCTACGCGTTTAAATTCTCCCATGTAAGTCCCCAATAACATCCTGAGTGGAGTGATCTTTCTAAACTTATTTGAACCCTGTTCTCTGAACTGGTGGAGGATCAAAAATAGGATCATTTGAGGAATCATCCATTTCTTCATTTAGTTTCACATTTACTCGGCTTCGTGAGGGTTGATCCTCATCTGCATTAACCTGAACAGTACTCACAGCACAATTATCAATAGATACATTATAGGATTCCATTACAGACATGATTCGCTTATTGTATACCCTGTAAGCTCTACTATCCAGAGAATAACCAAGAAATATGCCTTTATCGCTCCTAGCATCAAATTTACCAAGATATTTTCTATCTCTATAAATATAGCAAGGAGATCCAAAAACACGAAGTTGACTTACATTGGGTTTCTTACCTTTCCATAGCTCATATGGAGTTTTGTTAGTACCTGGTCTCAAGAATGCACGGTTTACAGTATAGCAAGCAATGCTAATTGCTTTGGCCCAAAAGTTTAGAGTAAGTCCAGCTGAGTGTAGCATACCCTGTTCTTTCTCTCAACTACACCATTCTGTTGTGGGTAATTGGAGCTGAAAACTCATGTCAAATTCCATGCTCAAGGAAAAAATCAGCAATCAAAGCATTCTTAAATTCAGTTCTATTATCAGTCCTAACTCCAACAATGCATAAGTATGTGGAATGTTTTTCATTTGTTATTCTTTTGCACAATCCCTTAAAGATTTCAAATGTATCACTCTTCTCTCTAAGGAAGTTCACCCAAGTAAAACGTGAGAAGTCATCAACTACAACCAAAATGTATTTCTTACCACCCATGCTTTCGGTTTGTGAAGGTCCAACAAGGTCCATATGCATAAGTTCCAATGGATGAGTTGCAGTGGATGAATTTACTGCTCCATGTGAGGCACGAGTTTACTTACCTGCCTTGCAAACCGTCACACATCTTGTCTGGCTTCCCACTCAGAGAAAGCATACCTCTTACACTTTCCTTGTGTGAAAGTTTCAGCAAGTCTTGAAAATTTACATGCCTCAGACGTCTATGCCAGAGTTCAAGAACATCATCTAATGTCTTGGCTTTCAAACATGTCTGCACTTCAACAGATTTATTAGCACGTGATAGGAGCATAAAATGCGATAAATATAATGTGAAACCTTTATACTTTTCTTAGCTATTTCCTTTAAAAAGTCAGTTTTAACTTCATTTTCTTTTTAGGTAGTTCATGGAGTGATTCAAGAGAGGACCATAGATCATGAAGTATTGATGCAGAGGACCAATTTTGATCAACCATTTGGCCAGAAATTACAAGGGAAGTCCACGGAATTCATTGTGCAAAACAGTTGCTGCAAAGCAGAAACTGCAGTTTCAGAATCAGCTTTCTGGGAATGGTATTGAGGAGCAATTCTTGCACCCTTCCAGATGCACTTCTGCAGAAAGGGACAGCGATCCTTGAAGACATGATGTCATAATTTAACTACAGCTAAAGAACTGGTCAGAAGTGTCAACGAGACAGTAGAAAACCAAGCACAAACTAGGCTTCCCGATAAGGCAGAAACTGTCAGTTTTTCACGAAGCTTTTTGGGCGATCTTTTCCAGAAATTTTCTTGGATTTTTTTCAGAAGGTTATTGATCATTCTAGATGATATGATGTCATAAAGCACGTGAGATTCAAGAACCATCCAGAAACTTGTCAAGACGAAGTCGTTCCTTGTCCAAGAAGGAAGCTTTAGAGTCAGAAATTGAATCCTAGCCAAAACAGGACAGTTTAGCAGAATTCTTCTTTGGACGGATTTCCAGGGCCTTTTTGGAAGGTTATTGCTGTTGCAAATATTAAGCAGAGACATAGAATAATTCTACAAGATTACAACAAGATTACCAAGGCTTGAAAATCATTTAATTGTGCACCAATTAAAGCAATGCTCAACCAACAAAGGAAGGTTTTAAAAGCATTGTTGAAGAAGGAAACTAGGGCTGAACTTCTCCTATATATATTGAGCTTCTGCACACGTTGAAGATGACCACGCCTTTCACCTTCTCTTCTATCTCTCTTTCTCATTCATCCTCCACCATAGTTTTCTTCTTTTTCTCTATTTGTTCTATTTTGGTTTTTAAAACAATGTGTAACTAACTATCTTTTTGTTAGGGGTAAGGTTTGAAGCCCCAATTATGTAGAACATATGTTTGTTTAAATCTATTTTCTTGATCTTTGGTGTGAATTGGTTGTTTAATTCTGATTGATTGAAAACTTTTATGTGTTTATGTTCTTTGGGTCGACACTTAGGATATATGCATGTAATTGGAGCTAGGTTTAGAAAATAATTCACCTAATCGTCTTGTTTTCTAATCCACAAGTATGCAAGGCTTTGAACAAAAGTTGATGTTTTAAACAACTAGAAGAGCATGCTAGGTAGGCGTTCCACACTAGACTACAACTCTATAATCAATCGTTTCCATGAGATCTTAATGCTTCAAATATGTTGACACTATATGTGTTGTTGATAGGATAGCATTCTATACCTTGATTGCATGTTTGATAGGCTTAGCTATTGTGCGTTCACGTAGACTAAGTAATTAGGGAAACATTAATAAGGGACATGATCTGCTCCAACTTATTTCTTGATTGATTTCTGTTCACACCTTAGTAATTGAAACTAGGTTAACTTAACATTGTTCGAAAGTAATTGGTGGTGGATTTCTGAGTCTCTAATGTCTTCTCCATATTGTTTTTCAAACTCTAAAATCGTTTTTGCTTTCTTATTTTCCTTTTATTTTCGTAGGAACATAAAAACCCCAAATCTGTTTCAACTTAGGATTGCAACACACCCTTCTATCCCCATCTTGTCCTGCCATCTTTTTCCCTCTTTGACGTTTTTCTTTTTCTTAGTTTTGTTATTTGTTTTGTGCTTTAGTTAGTTTTGTTTTCTTTTCTTTTGTGTGAATTATAAAGCTACCCTCAATCCCCGGCTTGAACGATCCCTGCTTACACTATATTGCTAACGACTACATCTTGCAGGATTAAGTTGAGCATCTATTTTGGGCGTATCAGCACGTACATTATAACAATTATCTTTAGAGCGCAAACAACCCATAATATTTTTTCCATTGTAATCAGTAACAATACATCTTGTCTTCTTGAAATTTACATCCTCATAATCATCAGCTAATTGACTAACACTTATGAGATTTGTATGAAGTCCTTCAACAGACATGACATTTTGGAGATTAGGAATACCTGGAGTATTTACCGTTCCCTTACCCATAACCTTTGCCTTTTTTCCATCTCCAAAAGTGACTGATCCACTTGTAAACTCACTGGAAAAGGACACAAACCAACTCTTTTCACCGATCATGTGTCTTGAGAAACCACTATCGACATACCAAACATCACCTTTCTTATCTTCAAGTGCAGTCAAAGCCACAAGACAAGTGGCTTCCACATGTTCAACCACATTTCTGGAACTGTAAGATGAAAGCAAACACGTTGCATCAATACATTCAGAAGATATGTCACAATTATCAATCTTAGTTGAGATGCATTTGGGTCCTTTCTTAACCCAAGTCTGTTTTGTTTTCGTTTCCAGATCCACGGGGATTAAAGCCAACTTTGCAATCCTGGCTATCAGGTTCAGACCTTCTTTCAACTCAGCTTGCAACGAGGCAGGTGAGTTAAATCTCAATGTTCTTCTCTGATTTTGAGTGATCCTATGAAACATGTTGCACCTAGGACGTATATGTCCTAATTTTCCACAATAATGACAAGTAGGAATGAAATTTTTAGGGTTGGTAACATACCTAGGCTGACGCATAGAGGTATGCTTGTCAGAACTTACCGAAAGATTTTTCTAATGTGAACGAACGACTTTATGAGGTTCTGTTCTTTCAGCCAACTTAGAGCCAGATGGCTTATCACTAGAGCTTTGTGAATTGCTTGATGAGCTCTCACCTTTCACACTTTTTACAAAAATCAAAGGTTTGCATGACTCACCATTATATCCTAATCCTTCCTTATTACCATAGGCTTTGCCAATTCCCATCATCTTAGAGACTTTTTCAGACCCTATAGAGAATTTGTTAAAGCTCTCCTTGACCATCAATAATTCTTCCTGTGTTTAAGTATATTGGTATTGAGAGAGATTGATGAGAGAAGTGTATTTCATTATAGAGAATAGGAGCCCTATAATAGGGATTACAAAGTGCATAATCTAAGAGTACAAGGATTCCTTATCTAACTTGGAGTAGGAAACCTCTCCTATTACAGCTATAGAACTTATCCTAGTTTGACTAGGCACACTAAGTGTCAATATCCTTCAACACTCCCCCTTGTGCCGCTCAAACTTGGTGGTGACGCTTCATCCGTTGCCTCGTTAAAAACCTTGCTCAAGTGAAAAACCCTGTGGGATAAAAATGAACTCGAGGAGGAGAAAAGAGTGCAACACGTCCTTGATCCTTCGAGACTGAGTAACTCCCCCTGATGTCGAAATCTCCCCCTGATTGCTACAATCATGGGAGTTCGGATAACCTTCTTAATCCGATACTCTTCACATGTTTCTCGAAGGTGGATTTAGGTAACGACTTAGTGAATAAGTCCGCTACATTATCCTCTGATCGGATTTGATTCACTTCAATCTTTAGAAGTGATTGTTGTTGCTGATTATAAAAGAACTTAGGCGATATATGCTTGGTGTTGTCGCCCTTGATGAAACCTAACTTCATTTGTTCAATACAAGCTGCATTATCCTCATAAATGCATGTAGGTTCATCTGTGGTAGACTTCAAACCACAACTTCCTTGAATGTGTCGAATTACAGACCTTAGCCATACACATTCACGTACAGCTTCATGTAGAGCAATAATCTCTGCATGATTTGAGGAAGTAGCAACAAGGGTCTGTTTCGTAGACCTCCAAGATATCGCAGTGCTTCCCATGGTAAAGACATAACCTGTTTGGGAGCGACCTTTGTGAGGGTCAGAGAGGTACCCTGCATCAGCAAAACCCATCAAGACATCATTGTCGTTTTGATGGAGGGAGATAGGATGCCGGCCACCATGAGAGCGGCGGCGGCGCGGCGCGGCAACATGGCCGGCGGCCATTCCATGGACGGGGGCGTTTTGCCTTTTGGGGTCCGATCCCAATTTTCCGTCATTCCTTTTCTCTCTGTAGGGATAGAATAGGCCCATATCAATCGTACCTCTTAGGTATCGAAAGATGGTCTTTACACCAATCCAATGGCGGCGTGTTGGCGCAGAGCTGTGTCGAGCTAACAAGTTCACTGCGAATGAGATATCCGGTCTTGTGCATTGAGCTAAGTACAATAATGCGCCTATTGCACTTAAATAGGGCACTTCGGCCTCTAGGGGTTCTTCGTCCTCATCCCTTGGACGAAACGGATCTTTTCCGGGCTCAAGACTACGGCCGATCATGGGAGTACTCGCAGGCTTTGCTTTATCTTCATTAAAGCGCCTTTAGAATTTTCTGAGTATATGCAGACTGATGGATCAAAATCCCATCACTACGGTGCTCGAGTTCTAAACCGAGACAAAACCGTGTTTTCCCAAGATCTTTCATCTCAAATTCGGATTTCAAGTAATTAGCAGTTTCCTTTAACTCATCTAGAGTTCCAATTAGGTTCATGTCATCGACATAAACTGCTACGATTGCAAATCCGGAACTTGTTCTTTTAATGAACACGCATGGGCATATTTCATTGTTAATATATCCCTTCCCAATCAAGTAGTCACTTAGACGGTTATACCACATCCGTCCAGATTGTTTTAATCCATATAGTGAGCGTTTTAATCTTATTGAAAACGCGCTCCGTGGTTTAGAGCCACTTGATTTGGGTAATTGAAGTCCATCTGGAACCTTCATATATATCTCTGAATCTAGATCCCCATAGAGATATGCTGTAACCACATCCATAAGCTGCATGTCAAGTTTTTCGGAAACTACCAAACTGACAAGGTAGCGGAACGTTATAACGTCCATTACGGGAGAATATGTCTCCTCGTAGTCGATTCCAGGGCGTTGTGAGAAACCTTGCGCCACAAGGCGGGCTTTATATCTTACCACCTCATTTTTCTCATTACGCTTTCTAACAAAGACCCATTTATGGCCAACAGGCTTTACACTTGGGGGTGTCTGCGTTACAGGCCCAAATACCTGTCTCTTTGTTAGTGAATCCAATTCAACCTGGATCGCATCTTTCCATTTAGGCCAATCTGCTCTTCGTTGACATTCTTCAACAGAGCGAGGTTCGATATCATCATATTCTATAATCCCTTTCGCAATATGATATGCAAATGCATCATCAATTGCCATAGAATTTCTATCCATCATCTCATGTACACTAGTGTAATTTATGGAGATCTCTCTATTCTCTGGAGTTGGTTCTGACATTGGAGCGTCCCCCAATGATGTCTCTTGGACATAACCATAATCCGGAATATTCTCATGAGATGGATTATTTATATCGATGATTAATGGATTATTCTGTGCCAAACTCGCTTTCTTTCTTGGGCGAGAATCCATCTAACCTATGGGCCTCCCGCGCTTCCTGGCAGGAGCCGTGGGCCTAGCCATAACGTCACCATCACTGTGAGAGGGGACGTTGGCGCCATGCTCAATCCTCTTGAGTTAGCGTCATGTCTCTCTTTTAGGGACATCAATCCTTGCAGGCACGTTTGCAGCAGGTATGTGTGATCTCGTCACTTTAGCGATATCAGAAAACGCATCAGGCATCGATTCTGCTACGTTCTGAAGATCGAGAATTCTCCGCACTTCAATTTCGGACTGTGCGGTTCGGGGATCAAGATGAGACAGAGTGGGGACAGACCACGACAATTCCGGTCGTTCCTGTTGAACATTGTGTTCTTATCTCCCCCTAACGATGGGAAGACTGTCTCATCGAAGTGACAATCCGCAAATCTTGCGGTAAAGAGATCGCCTGTCAAGGGTTCTATGTAGCGGATAATCGTTGGAGAATCATAACCAACGTAAACGCCTAATCGTCGTTGAGGACCCATTTTGGTGCGCTGTGGAGGCGCAATTGGCACATAAACTGCGCACCCAAATATGCGTAAGTGTGAGACATTGGGCTCATACCCAGTCACCATTTGGGACGCAGAAAAGGGTTGAGTGGCAGTAGGCCTCAGACGAATAAGCACAGCTGCATGCAATATTGCATAGCCCCAAGCAGAAATAGGGAGATTGGTGCGCATCACCAATGCCCTAGCGACCATTTGTAGTCGTTTAATGGCGGCTTCTGCGAGACCATTTTGGGTGTGAACATGAGGAACAGGATGTTCAACATCAATCCCAATGGACATGCAATAATCATCAAAAGTCTTTGATGTAAACTCTCTAGCATTGTCTAATCTTATAGACTTAATAGGATGATCAGGGTGGTGAGCCCTTAACTTAATTATTTGTGCTAGGAGTTTAGCAAATGCAGCGTTCCTTGTGGACAATAACATGACATGTGACCAGCGTGTCGATACATCAACCAATACCATAAAATATCGAAATGGTCCGCATGATGGTTGAATAGGTCCACAAATATCACCTTGGATTCTTTGCAAGAATGGTATATTTTCTTTGGTGTCCTTTGCATAGGATGGTCTCGATCCTAACTTTGCTAAAGAGCAGGCTTTGCAGAACAAATAATGGGCTTTAGAAATAACCAATGAGGATTTTGGTTGAGCCATGAAGTCACTTTTGACTTTAGAAGCAGAAATTGGAGTCAAGGGAGCAGGGGTGGCGTCAAAGCCACCCTGGAGCCGCAGGGGGATGGCGGCGCCGGCTAGTGGTGGCCGGACTTGAAGGGGGAAGGCGCCGTGAGGCGCAGGTGCTTCCTTGATCCAAATTTCGATTTTTACTTCCTTTCGTTCTGAAAAAAGGGATGTCCGTGTGAAGTCTTTAATATACGGATCATCATGTCACGACCTGGGTGTCCCAAACGGTCGTGCCAAAGCCTATATGTGTCGGAATCCCATAAATCATCTCTCATGACATGGTTGGATTCAATGACTCGAATAGTGGTTGCATACAACCCACTAGAGCGACACATAAGTTTCTCTAAGACTCGTTTATGTCCGTAGTCATTAGAGGTGATGCAAAGGAACTCTTGTCCATTATCACAATGTGTTTCCACATGAAAACCATTGGCTCTTATATCTTTGAAGCTCAATAGGGTTCTTCCTGCCCTAGGAGCATAAAGAGCTTCGGTGACATTCAAAGTAGTGCCATTAGGCAACATAAATTGAGCTGGTCCTCGACCATGAATCAATTGAGATGGTCCAGCCATCGTAGTCACAGAAGATCGAGTAGGCGCCATCCATAGGAATAGCTGCCTGTTTTGAAGGATGGTATGTGTAGTGGCACTATCCACGAGGCATTCGAGCTCTCCGGGAAACATACTGAAAAATAATAAAGTTCGAATTTAGAATATGTCCAAGACATTTGAATAAAATAAGTCGATACTTTATTAATGATAGCCAATGATTACATCAAAATTTCTTGACAAAAATCTAATCCAATATAAAATCAAATAGTAGACGAATCGTAGTCACTTAATCCGTTCGGTAATTTCAATTTGGTTGTGACCAGGTAAGGTAAGGCGAGATTTTGGTGGAGCGTTGCTCACTTTTTAAAACCGTTCTCTCAGATCAAACCTTGCCTAGACATCACAAGTACTCTTGAGTACGCCTAGAGGGAAAAAGTTAATACAATAAGTCATTTTATTGATTTAAGGCATAATTGCCATTACATAATTCTTGGAAAAATAAAGGACTATACTAATCAAAATCTGCAGCATCCTTGTGCAATTCTTTGTCAGATTTGAAGTCCACGTCGGCATCATCACCATCTTCTTCTATATTTCGGCAAAATTGGCTTCATGCTCTCTGAAGTCTCTAAATGCCTTGTAATGCGCAGCCAATTGTTTGCTTGCGTTGCATTGTTTGAACCAGTGCTCACTAGATCCACATCGATGACACATGTCATTGTGATTTCCTCCCTTTAATTGAGGTGCATTGTTTGCACTTGGGTGGCGTCCCCCATAGGAGTTGGCGCCATTCCCACATCCCTGGGTGGTTCCTCCATGTCCTGGAGCCCCACGGCCTCCTCTCCCACGTTGCCATGTATTGCCACGTGATCGTCCTTCATTCTGACGAGTACCTTCCTTTGTAGGGCGGTTATATGGACCAGAACGTCCGTTGTGTCCCTTATTCTTAGGGTTCCGCTCCTTGCGCCCTCCTTTGGGTGCATTGTTATAATTCGCCTCATGAACGCTCTTAGTTCCGATTGGCCTTGAATTATAATTCTTCATGAGGATATTATCATGCTTTTCAGCTACAGACATAATAGTAATCAGCTGATGAAATCTCGTGATCCGTCTAGTATCGAATTCCGTTCGATATTGCTTTGAGAGCAAAATTGCTGAGACGGGGAAGGTGGAGAGAGTTTTCTCAATTAGTTCTTGCTCTGTGACGGGTTGTCCACAGAACCCCAACATGGTTTTGAGGCGCAGAACTTCTGAATTATATTCAGCTACAGACTTGAAGTCGGCGAATCGTAGATTGCCCCATTGAACTTTCAAGTCAGGGAGGAGGGTATCCGTGATATTACCAAATCGCTCTTCTAGCGCGACCCATAATTCTCTAGCATCCTTGATTGCCATGTACTCCAGTCGGAGTGATTTATCCATGTGGCGCCTCATCAAGATGAGGGCGGTGGCATTGTTCGTAGCCGTACGCTCAAATATGAGAGTAGGATTAGGAGCTTGAATTAAGGGTAGGATCCCTTTTGAAGTGAGATGGTGCTCAACATCCGTGGCCCAACTATGATATTCCGAGCCAGTTGAGGTAAGTGCAGGAAAGTCAAGTTTCGACATCCTGAAATAAGAAGAAGAAATAATTAGTTTCGGAGTTAAAACTTCCACGATAACTAAATATTAAGATTTCCGAGCTATGCTACCAAGAAATCGATTTCCAAGAAAATTGGATTAGACCGAAACAATGATGTTTATAAGGTCATAAATCGATGCTTGCGGACGCTCTTAGTCCGAAGTCTTACGAACGCTCTTAGTTCGTTAATTGCGTGAATCCCCATGATTCCGCTTTTTAATGATCGAACCCACGTTATAAGAAAGGTGGGATGAAGAAGAAGGGAGGTTTTTAAGTCCCCGAGAAAAAGAAAGAATTTCAATTTAGGAACTTTAAAACTTACGCTTTTGGATACTTACTTGTTGGTTTTGGATCACGCGCGTGTCGATGCAGGCGTGATGGAGTGAAGTAATCCGAGTAGAAGCATGCAGCGAATGCGGGGCAGCAGGGGCTGCGGTGGTAGTAGTGGTGCAGGAGTAGCGGAGGCAAACTGCAGGGGCAGCAGCAGTGGTGTAGGGCTGCAGGTGCACGGGTGCGAAGGCGGGGCAGCAGCGTGCGCGGGTGTGCGCGGGGAAGCAGGGTGCGCAGGTGTGCGGGGGGCAGTAGCGTGCGCAGGTGTGCGCGGGGAAGCAGGGACGCTGCAGGGGCAGCGTGGGGTGGACGCACGGGCGCGGGGCTGCAGTAGTAGGCGGGCTAGCAAGGGGCTAGGTGCTGCAGGGGCAGTAGGCACGCAGGTAGGCAGAAAATTGCAAGCAAGTGCTTGCGGCAGGTTTCGGTGAGAAGAACTTTTTAGGGTTTTTGGTTTTCTGTTTTTGTGGCTAGAGTCGTGCTGATAACGTGTTTAAGTATATTGGTATTGAGAGAGATTGATGAGAGAAGTGTATTTCATTATAGAGAATAGGAGCCCTATATATAGGGATTACAAAGTGCATAATCTAAGAGTACAAGGATTCCTTATCTAACTTGGAGTAGGAAACCTCTCCTATTACAGCTATAGAACTTATCCTAGTTTGACTAGGCACACTAAGTGTCAATATCCTTCAACATCCTGGAATTTTTCATTCTCAAGGGTTAGAGAAACATTTAAGGAGGATTGAGCCTTTATTTCAACCTGCAAAACCTTGATTTTGTTTATAAGCTCCTCATGCTCCTTGTTCTAGTCTTGAGACTTGGACTTTCCTTGCAAAACTTTAATCTTATCACCAAGGTCATTTCATTTATCTTCCCATTCTTTCAAAGACAATTCAAAGTTTTACTCAATTTTATCTTTCTCACTCCTTAAGAATTCAATTTCCTCTTTGAGTTTATTATTTTTCTTAAGAACAATTCCTGAGGCATTGTACAATTACTTGCATTTTTCATTTGTTTCTTCATCAAAAGAGTCATCTTCTAAATCAGAAACATCAGACAGTTCAAAATTAAATGAGGAAGTAAGAGCAAGATGTACCTTTTCACCATCGGATTGAGTGCTATCATCGCTGTCACTCCAAGTAGATTGTACCTCTTATTGCCACAGTCGGCAACAAGATGTCCAATTCCACCACACTCAAAACATTTTGGTTTTTCAGGAAAATTTTTATTTTGAGGGAATTTAACAAACTTTGGATTTTTATCAAAACGATTTTTAGACATTTGATCCCTCTTTGAATTAGAAATTTTGTTTGAAGTATTCCCTGAAGAATTTTTGTTTTTCAAAAAATTCTTAAATTCTTTAGTTAGCAAGGCTAAATCAACATAATCATCAATAACTTCTTTCTTTTTGATAGAAGAAAAAGCAACACTTTTTACCTTCTTTTCAGGCTTGAGTCGCATCTCAAAAGTTTTGAGATTTCCTACTAGTTCACCCAAAGTGTATGTGTCAAGGTCTTGAGCTTCCTCGATGGGAATCTGCTTGGCTTAAAATTTTGAAGGAAGAGCCCTGAGAAACTTCTTGACAATTCGGTGCTCCTCAAATGGATCATCAAGGCTGTGGCATTGTCTTGTAATATTGAGAAGTCAAGCATGAAAGTCATCAACCGATTCATCTTCCTCCATGGTCATGTTTTCAAATTCCAATACTAGTCTTTGAGGCTTCTGACCTCTAACATTCTTGTTTCCCTCATACGTCAGTTGAAGCAAGTCCCAAGCTTCTTTGGCTGTGTCACAATGGCTAATTCTCATTCTCTCCTTTTTGGATAAGGCTGTGAATAGTGAATTTCTAGCCTTAAAATCACAATTTCTGTTCCGAACTTCCTCTTCTGTCCATTCCTTCCTAAGTTTAAGAATTCTTGCAGATGACCCTTCCACTTTCTTTGACTCTTCTGACTTGGTTGGGTGTTCCCATCCATTCTCAACAACATTCCACATGTTTTCATCCTGAGGGTAGAGAAACGCTCTCATCATAATCTTCCATTGTGAATAGTCTTCACCTTCAAACAAAGGCGGGCAATTTATAGAACTAGAGGCCCTGTCACGTTCACCTTCCATCCTTGACCACGGATCAACTAAATAACTTTAGAACCCGCTCTGATGCCAAATGAAAATGCAAGGACAAAATGTGATTTTCTAGAAAATGGGGATTGCAGTGCACTGATCAATCCTTACTGGGCAGCAGAAACCAAAATAACAAACTGGACACTAGATTTTGGTTACGCAGTGAAAACCTCAAATATGAGATTAAAAACACTGCGAGGCTCTTACTCTTGAGATCCCAAAATAATAATCATCTTATTCAAAAGGATATGTTCTTGTACAAACTTGTATAGCACTTGCTCGGCTATAAGATTTAGACAAAACCTAACTCTATGTTTGTCTTCCTTCTAGAACTCCTTCACTTGAATAATCTACATATCTTGTTCTTCTTTCTTCACAATCTCTATACTGATCTCAAGAGAGTATTATGCAAATGAAACTATGATCACAAACACTTATACATGGACCAAGTGTTTTGACTCTTTGTGAAGACACAAACTCAAACAAACATGCAAGACCTTATCACCAATTCTTGCGTTTCTGAAATTCCCCAGTTTTGCCGAGTATATTCCTCCAATATATATTCACCCAGTGGCAACTACTCAAACCCCGACAGAAACAACCCTAATTAGACTTCTATTAGGAAGGGGCTTTTATTCTAAGATATCCACAAAATCCTAGAATTCCTAGGACTTAAAAACTACCCTTTTATTTATCATAGAAAATCTTTTAAGAATGTAATTCCATTAAGCCCACAACTAACTTCCTAAAAACTGACTCCACATAAAACTGACTGCAGATGCAAATGCATGTATACCTGATTCTCTGAGATCAGTAAAGAGACTCTTTGTATGGGAATGCCAATATGACAGGTACAAGAGTTGTACCTACACTTTCTTATAAAGAAAGGCCATTCATCAGAGAACAAATTCTTCAACATACGCTTGAGATCAGTTTCTATTATTTATCAATCTAGAGATTCTAGACACTAAAAATTATGTGTTCTACTTGCATAAGTTGGCTTGATGTTGGGATCATTGATTTTATGTTTAGAGAGTTAAGAGATTCAATGAGATGGAGGTTGACATGAGTCTATGACCAAAAGGTAAATGACTCAGCATGCCTAAAGATGTTCCATTGGAATGGAGCTATGTTTAAAGCACATCCAACTGTGCACGATGTTTTCTCTCTTGAATGAAAAGGCAGAACATAATTAGAGTACTTTAATGTATTAATCCTTCATTCTGATAAATTCAAGTGATCGAAAAAATGTGTATAGTACGTACTATCGCATAGCACACTGATTCCTGTTTCTATTTTTGTGTTATGGTTTATTAAGAATAAGAATAGCACGGTGATATCTTTTCTTCTATGGTTGTATTGTGGCCATTACATGCTTTTTTTTCAAATGATTATGATCTCTTTAGTTACAATAACAAGGATGATGAGGAAAATCAGTCTACAAATCCAATCATCATAGTTGTAGACTTGTAGCTTGTTTGCACCACCATTTTTTTTTTTTAGGAAACTAATTTGGTAGCCATCTTGAATACCCATTCTGTCTCCACCCTTATAAACTCATTCCAGTCCGTTTAGTTAACGGTATGTCTGTATCTGGACCCAAATTAGACTCCATAATGAAACTGACTAGGTGTAATTCTGAGAGAGAACATAAGGTGAGAAAATAGTGATATAAATGTGATCAGTAGTACACTACCATCGGGTTTTCTGGTTCCTTCATTTGATATTTTATCCAACACATTTGTCAACAATTTCTACTTTTGTGCTAAGGTGTGCAAATCAACAAGAGAGAAATTTCTTTGAATACATTATATACTTCTTTTGAGTTATCATCTTTTTAATTACAATAACAATGACATATGTACCAATGCTTGATCTTCATCTCCAAGAATCCAATTGTTTGTAGCACCATTGATAACCATCTTGAATATCTTGATTTTTCCTTCTGCTTTACCCTTAAAAATATTGTTGTGGTCTGTCCATTTTCATCTAGAAGATTTGGTGAAACAGCTCAGAGAAGCCAAAAATGTGAGATGAGAGGTAAGTGTGTATCCTAATTAATTGCTCTACTTGTTTTGGCCATGTTTGAGCCCAAAAGTATTTTTGGCAAGATCCTTAGTGGGTTTAGCAGAATAGGGCGATACCTGCGGCCCAAAAATATAGTCTACTTGGGTTCAGGTTACAGCTTCACTCAGTCCAAAATCGATAAGGGAAACGAGCCCTTATTGGAGTCTAGTAGTGAAGGTTGAATAGGAAACTTCAATCAACAATCCTTCTATGACAAGAAACAGTCGAAACCCTAAGATATAAATACCAGGTTTGAAGGGAAAAAGAAGACAACTCTCAACTCAACTAATCGCACAGATTATCAAGCCTCCCCAGAGCAAATCTTCAACCTCGTTGAAACCTAGCGACCGTATTTCTAGTCCTTGTCACCCCTGGAGCCGACTGTTAGTGCTACTACCACCGATACTACCAGCAAAGCAAGGGTAAGGACCTCGCAACCCAGCGAAGCTAAAGTCACGCTTTAGCAAACCCTGTACTTTCTCACAACTTCCCAGTGATTGCTCTGCTTAGTCTACAACACTAAGTATCGATACAGTGAACTCGAAGAGACCACAACCAAAGCCCTTACCCCCATAAGGCAAAGAAGTCCTTTTCCGAAAGCCAAGAAAAAGAGCCTTGTGACGAGGTTGGTGCTCACCTCGTCCACAGAGCTTGATTCGAGAAGTCAGGGCAAGGGACACCCTGACGACTGCATCCCACGGTGCTGGCATGCCTGCGCACACGCTCAAAAGAGACAGTTTGAAAGCCAACTAGTTTTGGAGCCAAATAGGCCCAATATGTCTTATAAGAAATTGTTCATCAAACAAACTAGAAAACTATATATGAAAGAAGGAATAATTTTGTATTGGAAGTCATTTTGGCTGAAATTGGCAGAGAGGTCATCACTTGCTGAGTGTATCGGTAAAGATGAGACAAATGTATTTGATACGGTCCCCCAGAGAAGTAGTTCCTCCTTTTTAAGCTATGGCACAAAAGTTACGTAGTCTCTATCTTGCACAAATTCCAGAGAGCTGGGCAAAAAAGCCCAAACACCCAGAAACTGGCCCGATCGGTCTAGTCTTTTGATAGAATTTTGATTTTTGTACTAAAATCTGGATCGGTTCACGTTATATATCGGCCCGGTCTGGTCTGCAGCAGTGAATAAAAAAAAATTAGAAAATGACTGAAGTCTTGTTTCTTACCATGTGTCTACATATAATTCGTCATCCAAAAACTTATGATAGATTTGGCGTAGGTGATTACAAACCCCCTTATAAAAGGAAAACAAGATCAATTTCTCGATTTCAGTTATTCGATCAAATACGAACCTCTTTTCTCAACCTTCTTTCGAGAAAAAAAATCTAAACCCAAAAATGATTGTCATGAGTTCGTCTCCTATTAAAACTCTAAATTCCTAATCACCTCTCTCTTAACCCAATCCTCAAACTCTCACAAAACCCTTAAATCTCAAACTTAGGTTCTCAATCTCTCATTCTCTCTAATCAGTGAATCGAAACACAATTTGGCTCTGCACCTGTCCAACACTCCAACTCAGTCCGAAACTCCGATAGTCTCTCAGTCCAACCACTACACCAATTTTGGAATCAAACAGCACATATCAGACGACAGCAAACATTTTAACTATCGTCTAAAATAATCAGACGACAGCAAGAAATATTCAGTCGTCTAAGTTTTCGAATCCAACAATAGTTTTTTTTTTTCTCTTGTGCAAAAGCATTTCTGACAATGGTCGATTTTTTTGATGTTGTCTGAATGAGTCAATTCAGACAACAGTTATTACGTGATGTTGTCCAAGGTTCATTTATACAATGGTTGATAAAAGATGTTGTCTGATTGTTTTTAATCAAACAACAGTTATTATTTCTCTGTTGTGTAATTACCATTAATACAATGGTTGAAAAAGATGTCGTCTGATTGTTTTGATTCACACAACAGTTTTTCAGTTGTCTATTGTGCAACTCTCTTTCAGACAATATACTGAAATTGCTGTTGTCTGAGTTTTAGGGTTCAATATTCAGTGGCCGTATTTGACTTCAACACTTGAGCCAAAAAATCTAAAATTTCATTTTTCCCTCCATTCAACCAAAACATCCAAAGTCGCGCCCCCCCCCCCCCCCCCTCTCTTCTCTCTCAAATCACTTTCGATTTTACCCGAGCTGACCAGCCATCTCCCTCTCCTACTCTCCTTCTCAGCTTCCTCACTGATTCCTATCTCTTTCCTCCTCCTATACAAGAAAACACATCGCGAGATAGACGACAATTAAGAAATCGAAGCCCAAATTTGTCTTCCTCTTTCTCTTTCTCCGCCACCCCCTACTGCAAAATCCTAGCTTTCGCTTGCCACCACCCTTATCAATAACGTTTCATTGATGAAAGGGCTAATACAGAAGCCCACCGAACTAGTTGAAGATCTCTACTCCTGATGTAAGTAATTCTCTAAACCCTAGATTTCTGATGTGGGATTTTATAATTTGGGGGTTTTTGATTGGGAGACCCAGAACTAAGATGTGTGTGTGGTTTTAAAGGTGGAGGTTGCAAGTTTGTGAAGAAGGGTATAACACCGTCTTAGATCGGTGTGATTCATCGTGATTCTTATGGAATTGCTCAGGTTAAGAGCGTTATCGGTAGCAAGATCTTGCGTATGTTTTTTTTTTTTTAATTATGTTTTTATTTTGGTGGTTAAAATAAGGAATTGGTTCAGGCTTGAGCATGACCCCGTCTGTATGCTGATTTCCTCTCCTTCTTATTGGTACCATTACGCAGAAGTATAGCACTGTCACACCTCCTTTCTGTCTCCTCCGAACCAAGGCAATGATTTCAGTAAGGAATTGATTTTAGGGTTTTATTTGGGGGTTTTAACATATTATATCAGAATCTCGTTTTTTGTTTATATTTTCTTGTTAGTTCTTCTGTTAATAGGAATATGATACAGAGTATATTTAGGTAGTTTATGTGATTTTGATAATGGGTTTTATGAACAAATTTTATTCGTCAAATGATAGAAGTCTACTAATGTCACAGTTAATTGTGTTCCGCTGCTACTTTATTGCTAATGAATTAGTGTTTTTTTTTCTCCCAATTGTCTTGCTGCAATGAGTGCAATCACTATTTTGTATTGATGGGCATAATTGCCTTTACTTTAGATAATCTCTATAAGAAGCATAGAATCCTTCCCTACTTCCAAGTTGGATTATTTTCTCCATTTGATACATGTCAGTTTCTTCCTTAATGACTAGATTTGCATTGTTTCCTCCATAAAGGTATCCTATAAACATTCAGATGCACTATCATTAATGTAGTTTGAAGTTTCATTGTGCATTTTGATTTGCTTTCAGTTTCTTTCTTAATAGTTCAGATGCAAGGATCAAACTAACCATCTATAAAACTTGAAAGGTATTTCCTAGTTTGTAGTTTAGTATTCAGTGTGATATTTCTGTGCAAGTAGATTGTGATTACAATTTGTGACAAGTACAATTGGATAGGTAATCCGGCTACGGGTAATTGGGATGTAAATGTTCAGTTAGATAGTGATTTGTAGTTTATTTATTCGTGTAGTTATGTCCGTGAGTGAGAAGAATTAAGACTATCAAATCTGCAGTGGCATATGTACAATCTGTTGACAATTTGACAAAAAGGTAGTTTAATAGAAACTAATCTTTAGTGTAACTTATGTGGTACTTTGGTTCATATCTTCTTAAATCTTTTGTCCCAAGTCTATAGATGTATCTACAATCTTAATATAAAGCAACCACATGTCTGATCCGTTAATGAACAATGATCATGCAATTGTACTATCTATATGAGCTGCAAGTTAAAGCAGGAGGCCTTCAATGGTGCATTCGATTATAGGGAAAAGGCCCAAAATGTGAAGGAGCATTATATGTGACTTGCCAGTTGTTTAAAGTTTATTTAAAGGTAATATTTCAAGAATACTTAGCTCATGGTACGTTTTTTTTTTTTTTTTGAAAAGGCTCATGGTACATTTTAAGTTAAACTGAATTAGCTATAAGGTGATAGTTTGAAATCTCAAAGAAAGCACAAGTTGCCTGAGCTGGATGATGATAATCTATCTTCAACTATGTTGCAGCTTGGTACAGTTCACTTTTGTCGCAGTGTGATAAGGAGTATTGAAACTGCATGGATATTTGATTTTGAGGAATTCCCTAAGAGAGATAAGGTCAGAATTAGCTGTGATTGAGCAGATGCAGTTTTCACTCCTTTTCATTTCTTCTTTTCCCTTCCCTTTTGAATTTGTTCTCATTTTACAGTTCTTTTATGTTTGTTCTCATTGTTGTGCTATGGTATGCAGGTTACCTGGCCTACATGTATTATACAGGCCGTCAGAGGTTTTCAATGAAAACTTCCCTACTATAAGTAGCCTAGTTTTTTATGTTATTGATATCGAAACTCTGATTTTCAATATCCACTATAATGCATGTAATATATATCTATATCCACTTTCAGTTCAAGGGAAAATACAGACACTCAAGAAGGGATTGATGTAGTTCGAGTAAGGTGGGCAAAGCAGATTGATGGATATATTCAAGACTAGCATGCATATGTAGATTTCTTATTTGTGGTATTATGAAGTTATATAAATTTGAAGTCTACTTAGTGTAACAGCTAGCAACTTTGAATTAAATTTGTCAAAACAATTGTTTTCTGCATTTATCTGATGGTTGTCTCTTCCTGATCAATGTCTTTTTGTTTCAGCTGGAGACTACATCGCAGCCTTGAGCTTGCAGGATTTCAATACCTTGGTACGTAGACCAGTGAGTCCAATGAGTTGACTCCTCCTCTCCTTCCTCCTCCAGTCCTCCCTTCCCAACCAAAAAGGTCCTAGTTTCAATACTAAATAAAAAGGTTCTTATTATGTGTTCTGGATTTTAAGTAAGTGTTGTGACAGTTTCAGCTTATTCAAAGTGGCAAATTATATTTGACTAACTGGTAGTGTCAAACAGTCAAACCGAATGTAATTGGGTAAAAAATGTGTTCATTTATTTCATTCTTAGTAATGTTTGTTTTGAATCTTTTCTTAATAAAGTATTGTAATGTTCTTTGCCATAGTACTTTTAATGGGAAATTGACCATGTAATCATACATAAAGCATCAAAAAGAGGAAAAAATGAACTGGTTTTTATATTTTCTAGGACTATTGGACTTGTGTGCTGGGTTTTGGACCATATATGTGTTTATTACAGTAGTTTCATAATATTTCTTGTTTTAACAACTTCAGGGACAGAGATAGATATGTACAATGAGACCGCCGATACAGAAAGGGATACTGCAAGCACAACCCCAGGAAAATGGTGAAGGTATGGGCTGAGAAAGAAAAGAGGAATCTGGACAGGTAAGATGGACAACAATCTTAACTTATTTCTTGATAAGTAGATGATGGTGATATCATATACAAAGAACTGCTTGGCTTTAGCTTAAACCATAATTACAAAGCTGGGATCTTCCTGCTAATTGATAATAGATGGGTTGGTGTACATATGCAGGATGGTGAAAAATGGAATTACATGCCCAACTGCAATTGATATAAAAGATCATGTTCTGGTCATGTTTTGTCTCTTGGATCTTCTTTAAATAGCAGCCTACAGTTTACTAATTTCTAGTTTCCAAGTCATCAGTTGCATATATTTACTTCTACTTATGGATGTAGGTTATGGAGAGCGCCTATGGATTCCACTTACTCCTAGAATGGTAGACATGCTCAGTGAATAAGCTAAAGTAAACAAAGCAGGCCCTGAGCCTTTGTTCTCTGTTAATTATATGCAGCATCTCAGCAAGGAAAATTTCTGTTCTAGGACACTTTCGGATGCCGGAAAGGGATCACTATCACATTTGCTTTAGTTATAGGCATGGTTAATGTGCAATGGACACGTTTTATGGACAAGTTTATATTTTTTTGGTTTATGTATTTATAGGCACCTAGGCAGTGTTAATTCCTTGTAAATGTTGGGATGAATATTGCTTATGGAATGAAATGGTTTTTGGAATCAAGGATGTGTTGTTCAATTGTACAGAATGTATGTCTTCTCTTCTATCTCAGACAATTCAACACCAACAATAAACCATTGTCTAACAAATGAACATGAAGAAAAAAGAAAGAAAAAACTGTTGTCTGGATCATCTATCTACAATAGTTATTAAACATATTTTGTTTTCGGATGCAATAACACACAATGGCTTTAACAACTTTTCTGTTGTCTAGTTCAAAGTCAGTGAATAGTACTCAATTACTTTGCTGATCTCCAAGCGTCCTTCAGACAACAGTTTTTTACAAAAAAAAAAAATGTTCTCCAACTGTTCTTTACACGTCCCATCCTTCCAAGATCTGCCAACTGAAATTGTTTTGCACAAGAGCGAAGGTACCAACTCTGTTGTTCTTTGTGGTATTCAGACAACAGACTAGGTAGTAACTGCTGTTGTACTAAATTTTATAAGAGGACAGTTTTTTGGTATTATCTGAATCATGTATCAGACGACATTGAGATAGACAACAGCAAACCTTATACTCAGACGACAGTTTTTCACTGTCGTCTGATTGAAAAATTGGTGTAGTGAACCATAATCCAAAACTCTAACTTAGTTGAATTGATGAATTGAAGCTAGAACAACACTAAGATAATTTGCTACAAGACTCTCAAGCTAGTCGGAAATAAATATTGGGCCCGAAAAATTTCAGTCAATCAAAAATCTAGTTGGGCCTAGAAATTTAAATGAGTCATTTTATGACCAGCCCAAAAATTATGGATCGAGATCGGTTCCTGCATCAATTTACTCGAGTTCGACCCTTGCCTATCCCTAATTTCGGTACTTGTTGAATTCCATAGCTCTTCCGAGTACTAGCAAAATCAACCAAGTTCATCATTTGTCATAAAAAAAATAAAAATAAAAACTAAGTTCATCATTTTCCAAGGAATATCTTCACATTCTATTCATCTCTCAGCTTGTTTTTCTCCTCAACCCCTTATCCCTTCACTTTCTCTCTTTAGCTGATGATTATTTCATCAATTGTGGCTCCAATGTTAATGCAAGCCTCACTTTCTCTAGGGAATCGAAGTTTGGTTGCTCTTTCACCAAAAGCAAGGCTATCAAAGACATCAGCCAGTCGCTAGATATATCACCTCTATATAAGACAACAAAAGGTTTTAGTAAACTATTCTACTACCAGTTCAACATCAATGAAGATTCTACTTATCTGGTATGGCTACATTTCTCAGCTTTCTCCTCCTCAAATAATCTCCCCACAATTGTTTTTGGTATTTTGAATTCTAAGAATTTCACATTGTTGAACAATTTCACCACCAAGAGCAGTACCAACGCCACTGTGACGAAGGAATTCTTTTTCCGAATTGATATTACCAAAGAGTTTAGACTATATTTTACACCTCAACCATTTTTTGCATTTGTAAATGCCATTGAATTATTCCTTGGCCCTTTAGGTTTCATCGCTGAGAACTATACCAATAATCTCCGTCTACGCACAATTTGCAGAGTAAACGTTGGAGAATTACTAGTAAATGACATAGTATGAAGAAACTAGGAAACATATGATAATCATTTTTCTAATCCAAAGTCTGCAAATAATACCAGTTATGGCCCTATCCATTTATATTGTTGCCCCAAAAAGGGTCTACCGGACTGCTAAAGAGATGAGTAACACTAGTAGTAGGCCAAACAAATCCTCCAACATAACATGGTTTTTAGTGTGAGTAGGAATGCTAAACGCATTGTCCAGGCTCACTTCTGTGACATTATTGGTAAGGCGTCTGATGACATTATATTTAACATGTATTCAAATGGTCACATTTCTTTATCTATTCATTTTTACTATGATTTGTGGTGAATTCTTGTGAGTCTGAAATCATTAACATCACCATAAAACCAAATATTGATGCTACTTTTGCAAATGCATTTCTAAATGGTCTAGATATATTGGAGATAGTGCATGGATTAACTCCAATTCCTAACATGGAATCCAAGAAGAGAGACAGAAATATATTGGCTCCTGTGACTGGTTCAGTTGTAGAGAAATGCACAATACCACACATTCTGTTACAATGTGAATTTTTGTCTATATGCATGTGTTGTCTTCAAAGCCTTTTTTTTTTTCAGTAACTTAGATTTTATTTTTAGTGATTTAAGGTTTATGTTTTTATAAGAATTTCAACCAGAAAAAGAAAAGAATAAGTATAGATTGTAAAATGAGAAATGTGGATTTGTCATCCTCCAAAAAAAAATTTTGAAAGGGTGGTTCTAGTTGGACCTCCAAATTCGATATTTGGACATTTCCTACTTATTAAACCTTCAATTCACTTTTTTGAATACTTAAAAGCTAAATACACCTCCTTAATTTTACCAAAACACCCTTGAACAATTAAATCTATATTTTC
This sequence comes from Rosa lucieae, assembly GCA_024704745.1. Classification (NCBI taxonomy): domain Eukaryota; kingdom Viridiplantae; phylum Streptophyta; class Magnoliopsida; order Rosales; family Rosaceae; genus Rosa; species Rosa lucieae. Next base: position 10,779,095 of record CM045492.1, on the reverse strand, counting down.
AACAATTTGTTGTTTTTTCTTTTCTTTTCTTAATCTCAATCAATTCAACCACTAAAAATTTTGTTAGGGGAGCTGCCTACATTTTTTGTGTACTTTCCGTGACGAAACCAGAAAGTGATTCTTGGAGTGCCGAACAAGTAGACAGTTATAAAGATTTTTCTTTTAATCTGGATCGTAGATTTTTTTTCGACAATATGGATGGTTGTAGAAAAGACTTTTGTTTTCAAATAAATTAGTAATAGTTACACTAAAATATTCAACAAATTTCTTTGTTTAAGGAAAATCCAAATTAATCAGATTATTTTGAATTTAATTTTGTATTAAATGATAAGGTCGTAGGTAGAAATTAATTTTTTTTTTTAATTTTAGGTAAATTATAAACTTATATAAGTAATATAAGAAAATTCTAAAAAAAAGTTTGAATGTTATATTAATGCGTTGTCCAAAAAAAAATTGTATGTTATATTAATGAGGGAGGTAAGAAGAGTATTTTTTTTTTTTTCCTCTTTGTCCTTATTTGCCTTTTCATATGAGTTGACATTGTCTATGGATAATTGAAAAAAGTTGGAGATCCAAATATTAAATTTGGAGGTCTAACTAGAACCACTCACCCAATTTGAAATTAAGTATATAAAAAAAAATTGCTATAATATTCACCATGCAGCGCAGGGATTGGTCATTGTCCTGCATTAGCCTAATTTGAAATGCAATACATCTTATTAATGTTATCAAACACCAATTTCAAAGCGTGACGTGACATGACCTCCCACACCGAAACCTAATTTCCACATCCACTTCACAAAAAACCACACAAATTCAAACAAACAAAACCCTCCACAGCAATCAGAACCAAAAATTAAACTCAATTTGAACACTTGCACCCACCTAAGCCCTAAAACTGACAGATCGGAGGTACTCACTCACTGGTAGGGTTTATGCTAACCCGAATTGAACCATCAGAGGGGACACAGATGGAAATACCGAAATAGTTTTAGAGAGAGAAAAAATGGTTCTAGAGACAGAAAAGGGAAGAGAGAGAGAGTTTTAGAGAGAGCAGGCGTTGCCGCGAAACTTGAATATAAAGGAGAGATGGTGGGCCAATGAAATTTCAGAGCTTGAGCAATGTAGAAGATGAGGGTCTAGTAGGGAGACTCTAGGGTTTGTATTTTGAGGGGGGAGGATCTCCGTACACATGGAGGAAGGGAGGGAAATTTAAGGTGTGAGTTTGATGGGGGTGTTTGGTAGTGTGAGGTTAAGTGCAGAGGATTGGATTTGAAAATACTCTGGGATGTGGATTATTATATTAGTGCCCCGTATGGTTTTTGAAATGTTTTGGTGAATTTACGAGGATCTCCTTTTTGGGTTTGGAGGATTCGGCTCGAGATTTGGGGCAGGCCCGACTTTGTGATGGTGTCATGAGTTTTCATAGCTTCGTACCTCGAATATGGGCCCAGGCCCAAAGCAAATTTAAAAAGTATCATAAAAAATGGTTTAATTTTTTTTTTTTGGAGAGGTGAATGTGAAATTTTATACACATGAGATAATAGTGAGATACAAGTACATACAAAATAAGTACGAAAATGTCAAAAAGGACACCCAACAACTTAATTAAAGTCAGTGACCAAAAACACACTCACTACTAATTAGCTGCACTACTTGTAACTCTCACTAAAGTACATAATTATAACCAGAAAATAGAAGAAGTAGAAAGATGTCTTCACTTCTGTAAACACGAAAATCTTGCAATGAATGAAAGAAGGACACGTGCACAAAATAATATATTTTTTATTAATGAATTTGAGGGTTACAATCTCTGTAGTTATTCTTTCACAAAAATTTCCTCTGATTCAATCTCTGACGTTGATTTGATCCAAGGGTGGCGAGCACTTGATCTTGAGTCGAACGGTTGTAGTGTGAACTTCTTGTTGGGTTGGAGATTTGAGGAAGACGATTGACCAAGAGCTGTAGAGGCTTGATCTTGGTCGGACTTAGGCCACGAGTAGTGTCATGTGGTGAGCATTCTTCGGCACGCATGTTTGGTGCTTGTTGATTCTCCACTAGCTTGATGAAGAAATTGTAGAGGATTTATTTTTTTGACGACTTGTAGAAGGCAGTTGATCAAGGGATGCAGAGGCTTGCTCTTGATCGGATTTGAACCACGAGCGATGTCATGTGGTGAGTTTTCTTTAGCTTGGACAGTGGATGAATCGACATGTGTGCTTAGTGCTTATTGATTCTCCACGAGCTCGATGAAGAACTTGGTAGAAGCTTTGCTTTGTTGATGACTTGATGACAACGGATGATCAAGGGCTGCAGAGGCTTGAACTTGATCAGATTTGAACCATGAGCGGGGTCACGTGGTGAGTATGACTTTGATGGCTGACGAACCGGCACGTTTGCTTGGTGCTTGTTGAGCCTCCGCGAGTTTGATGATTTTGGAGCTTGTAGGTTATTTTCCTAGTTTGTCTGAAGTCGGTGAGGTGAAGAGACCGGCTATTTGGTAGCTTGATGGTTCTTCACGAGCTTGGGAGACTTCTGAGCTTTGGAGAGGTTTCTTCCATCTGCTTGCGTCTGTCTGTTGTCCTCCCTTCTCTTGATTTGTGAAGGGGTATTTATAGTGTCAGCTTTTCCCTCAACTTGGAATGCATTAATGACACAACATTAATCACATACCTTAATTGTGTAATTAAATCGATGAGTTTTAATTGATTGATTTAATTATTTTTGATTTAAGGAATATGCCAACCAATTATGATTTGATTTAATGCTTGATTTCAATCAGAATTAAATAATTTAATCTGATTGATATTTGCATGTAATACTTGACTTCAATAAGAATTAATCAATTTAATCTGATCCGTATTTTTATTTAATGCTTGATTTTCATCGAGATCAATCAGTTTAATATGATTGATCCTATTTAATGCTTAACTTGAGTAACAATCAATTAGCGATAAATTCACGCTTCCACGTCATTGTATCAGTGGACCACTTGTGTTTTGACATGTGTCATCCTCAAAGCTGACATAATTTTGGTGATGTACGGGCCACGTGTGCCTTTTGTGGAACCCATGTGTCAATTAAGCTTGTTTGGTCAAAATTTTCAAGCTTGATCGACCGATTTATTTAATGAATTTTATTTTCATTAAATTTCTTGTGTCTACAACTTCTTCTATAAAACCTATTTTGTAAACCACTTGGTTGAAAAAACCACAAACAGTGAAAACTGACACAACAACTGAAACACCAAATCCCCATGGAATAAAAAAGGGGATCATTAGATGAAAAAACATGGTGTGTTCATTAACTATCTGTTTGAAAAATTGGTGGAGGAAAAAAAAAAAGGGTACAAAATCAATCTTTAGGTGTGTTCTACAAGTGAACACAAGTGAAATTGTGCTGCAAGAAAGATGACTCCAATGGCTGAAGAAAATCATCCAAAACATCTTGCTTTAAAAATTTGGACTAAGATACTAAGTTCATTTACAAAAATTGCTGAAGAACTTGGATTGATTCTATATATGAGACATAATGCTATGGTCTGAGCAAGCTCAGTCTAGGTTCCGGTTATAGCAAAATTACCAATTACAAATTCCGACGTTAGTGTGTTTTGGATATATCATTAGTACCAACAACCTTAGTGTCTTTTGGACATACGACAACGAAAACTCAAACCCTGGCCTCATCCATATCCCTTTATCAATCTCTTGGTGGCGTGGGATGCCAGAGTTCGATATGAGACTCTGAGTAGGCTGTGGGAGAGGGAGGTAGCTACACCACAATACAGAAGTGCTAGTGCAGCAGAGTTGTTGATATGTCGGTGGAGGCTGTGCATAGACTAGACTGGGCCTAAAGCAAATAAAGTTGCGTAGATTGTTGGTATGACAACCCTTGCTAGTTGGTGCATGTTTGAATACATAGGATTAGTATATGCTTCTGTCATATTCGAGATGCTTTCTTGTTGCTCACTATGATCGGGGTTGTAGACTTTATGTCCCCTATCATATTCAATAATTTCATTAATCAAATTTTAAAGATAGCTGCACCAATCCTTATTTTAAAAAAAAAAAAATGCCACAACGGTGGTACTAGATTGAATGACAGTTTGAAAAGATCGAGTATATGAATATGAAGAACAAACTCTGTTTGTTTATGTAATACTCTAATAATAGAAACACCGTAATGTGACGCAGTTTAAGACTACGTACGACGCCATGGCTACTAACCAAAACTAGAAACACTTATCCTCAACCACAACAATGCATGTTCTCGATTATTCAAGTAGCTCAATACTCCTTTGTCAACGATAGAACTATATCTATACACTGGCACTTCTCCTTTTCCATGTGATCAAGAACATCTTTTTCAAACCTGTGAAACAAATCTTCCATGAGTCCCTCTCCAAAGTGACTGATCAGAAGAGGCTCCACCACAGACCTAATTTGAGTGGAAAGTATACCCGCCCTTGCTTTCTTACCGAGACCACTATCAGCTTCCTTTATAGAAGAGTCCCAATCACGTTTAAACACTTGATGGTCCGGCAACCTAAAGGATCCTTCGGTCTCGATCAGCTCCATCAGTTCCTCCATTGTAGGTTCATAGTATGGAATATTGAAGTAGTCTAAGTTTTTCTTTTCAATCAAACCCTGAGATTCATGAAAGTAGCAAGAGAATAATAATTAAAACCATAACTGAAAGGTCAAATCAAAGACAAAAATGCCGTTACAGACTTACATAGAAGTGTTCCTATGGACTTTTTGCATGGAATGGTGAAAATAATAAAAGGGTGTTTCTTCGATCAGATCAGAGTTGGAGGAGAATGTGTGTGTGTGTGGTCTATTCCAAATAAAAATGTGTACTGTAAAAGTTGGTGGAGAATGTGCAGTACACATGATGTATTAATATGCCAAAGACGATTACTTAAACCATCTGCAAAATACACGTACTGACATACCTCTAAAACCATATCATTGATTTTCAATCCAAGAAATTCGAATATAGAGAGGGGTTCATGACTGTTTATGCTCCCCCTGATTGTGAGGACCATTCTACCCTGAGGGACCAACTCTTCTGCACGAGACCTTAGAAACACTCTGAAGTGTTTCTTAAATTGCTCAAAGTATTCATTAAACACAGAAGGTGGGCTTGTCTTGGCTATGCATATGTTTCCCTCGTTGAGTCCTCCTTTTGTTACCAAACCTTCTGGAACCTGCAGGCATTCCACCAATATGATCAAAGCTGGGATTTTCATCGATCTGATGGTTGTGATCAGCAAAACATATGGATCGGAGATAACTTAATAAAAGAAAATAACAATATATATAAACCTTAGAGATCCAGTGCAAAGAGTAAGAAGAGTGAAAAAAGGTCATAGAACTCTGAGGAAAGAGCCTGCCATAGAAAGAACCGGGCATTCCTGCAATGAAGCATGGCTCCAGCCACTTGCTTTCTTCGAGTTTTTTGTAGAAGCTTGGCAATGATTTGAAAACTGTGTTAAAGTCGTTTTGGGGAAGATCATTCAAAAATACTTGGAGCGATGGAGGTCGACAGTTCAATTTTTGACATGTATTCTGGATCATGTCGATGACATTTGATACGACTAAAAGGGTGTTTGGTCCTGAAGAACATCCCAAGTCAGCTATCCTCAAACACTCTGCAGGGAGGTTGAAGCAACACAGCTTCTCTATGCTTGCATCTAAAATGGGCTTCACCCATAAAATCGCTGCTCTCTGAAAGGAACACGTATTTATGATATTAATTATATCTCCTGAGAAATTTTAAGAAACAAGTCGAGAGAGAGAGAGAGAGAGAGAGAAACTTGATGAAGCGAGTTGTTTGAATAGCTTGTTCTCCCACATCCGCCATTCATGTGAAGGACTTGCTCCACCTCCATATTGGATGTTTGCTTTCAAATGCTCTTCCTCTTTAAACACGAATTCAGCTGCTAATTAACCATATATATACTACTTAAGGTGGCACGGGAAATAACAATTAACAGAAAAAAGAAAATGAAAGAAAAGTAAGAAAATATTATAATATATATACACATATTTTTATATAGGAAAATTTATTGAGTCGATGTGTACAAGGGCACTATTTTAACTGTCACGCCCTGATTTTTAAGAGCATTTTAAAATCAATATAATCTCAGAATTATACATGCGTAAATGGTTCTGCCATCAATACAAAATACTTGGAAAACTTTTTCATTTTAAACCAAGTACATACTGATGCCCTGAACCCATTATGTCAATACAGACTAGCTCCGCAGAGTCAAATATTACACAAGTTTATGAATTAAATTACCATAACAAAATAATAAGTAAATGCTCCTTAGAGCTTACTACAAAGTGGAAGTCTTAACAATGGTAAAGTCACAAAATTGGCTTTCTACAGTAAAGCTGCAACTATCAGATCTCAGCTTCAGCCACGAGTACCCTGGCCTGCAGTATTAACACTACATCATCGAATAGTGCATCAAGCTGCCACACAACAAGCCCAGTAAGCCAATGAAAGCTTGTATGAGTAAACTCAAAATAGAAAACCACACAAATCATAGCGAAACGAGGAAAACCTTTCAACTCGTGAAAAGGGAATACAAACCATGCTTCCCAAAACAATAATCTTTACCCAAAATAAACAACACAAGTCATCCCATGACAAAATCATATAAAATATTTCTCCAACAATTTAAAATATGATAACCAATCCAACCTATATAATAAAAGTCAATACACAATAAATCATATCTACTGTTAACCTAACAAATCAAATATGATACTTCGGTCCAACCTGGACAATAAAAGTAAACTCAATGACCAAATCATGTAAATTGTTGCCCCAACAATTAAATATGGAACCCTAGATATTAAAAGAAAGAATCCTTGAAATTTTCCTTTTAAAATACGTACCCATGAGTATCAATTAAGTAAATCCCAACTACTCCCCATGTGTATAATAGTAACAGACTAGCTAGAGCTCTAATTGATCTTATCCACTGACCCTGTCAAATGCGTGAAGTCCCGATATATTTGCCTAAGGTCACTCCCAGCGACCCTGAATCCTCATGTCCCCGATCTTCAGATCAAAACATTTAAAAGCGGTCACTTTGGACCAAAACATTATTCAACTCAATAGAGAAAAATCACAACCTGTGACTCCCAAATCCTCAAACCCTCGATCGTCGGATTGAAACATTTAAAAGGGTCCTCCGGACTTGAAAATGTTACTCAAATCACAAAAGGAGTAATCACAACCTGTGACTCTCAAATTCTTAAACACTTTTCAAAACAATAGAAAATCTCATTTCCCATAATAATTATGTCCCAAAAAGTCGCATCACTATAGAATAATGAACTCACTCACACATATTGCTTGTGTCACAAACATATACATTTCACTTAAATACACACACACACACACACACACACATAGTCATTCACTCAGGAATACCACTAATACCAACTATAGTTTGCAGTTAAATAAATAACTCTCAAAGCGATAAAGTAACTTTGTTCGTAAATGAACATTATGAGATTACTTATCTCTGAATCTTGTTGTGTCTTCTATACAGAACAAAGTAACACAATCACTAAACATTTGTCCAACACAACTTCGTCAAGTACCAATCACATACACTCTTATCTCAATACACGAAACACAAAGAGATTAAAGTTCGAACCCCTGTTTGATCTAAAACCCTGAAAGTAACGCCAGTCCACCCGAAGTCTCAAGAATACTTCTACAATTGATATGACAAAACTACAAGTCGATTGAACAGTCGAATCCTCACATATCGAAAACATAGCAAATAGAAAACACCAAAAACCCTAACATGCTCATACGATCTCCAAATGCTACAAACCATATATCAAAACGCTCGTATCAATGAGTAGATGATAAATGAGGCAAGAAACTACCCCAATCATGGACAGATGTGCTGCCACAGACGACTGCACGTGCACCGCAAGCACCACCAGCCAAACTCAAAACCACCCTAATCCAACCATCCAAAATGGAGATATTACCAAGTGGAGCAACTTTAATACCTGGAGCAAAACCCAGCTTCGCCTAGATCGCCCCTGCAAGCCAAAAAGAACAGTGAGAATTGATCATCCAAACCTCCAAGGATCGAATGAGGATGCTCCCAGCAACCTAACAGTTTGAAGCCTCGCCGTCGCCGAAGCACGGAGTCCGACGTCGTTCGACTTTGCCGCCTCGATGCACTACCGCGGGTGACAATCAGGGCTAAAACCGCCATAGGGAGGACCGGAACAAGGAGGCGAGTCGATCTGGATTGGTTTCACACTACCGAAGGTCTCCAGAGAATGAAACGGCAGCCTGGTTAAAAATCGGGTACGGGCTTGGTTTATTGAAAAGAAAGAGTGAATAAATTCTAGAAATCTCTAGAATTTTGCGCAAAAATGAAGGTTTCGGATTTTGTGAAGATATTTCCAGAATTTCCTTATTTATACCAAATTTTAGAAAACGGAAATAACTTTCGCTGAGCATAACTTTCTCATACGAACTCCGATTTTTGCGTACCACATATCCCTAAACTCATATCGACTCGGTCTATGACTTTTATGAAGGAAGTTTTTGGAGAAATCCAACCAATAAAAGGTCCTTTGATCCTTTGAAAATAAAACGTTTCGAGTAATTATTCGTCTGAAATACTTCCACCTCATCCTTGAACTACATACTTGTACTAACAACCACCGAATAAATTCTAGAAAATCCTCATAAAATAATAACGAATTTCTGGGGTATTACATTAAGATAAAGAAAATTCGTCCCTTGCTACATATGGTTGAATAACAAACTCCCCCCCCCCCCCCAAGAATACAACAGCTCATTGAGCTCCATCATGTAGCTAAGAACCTCCATTTAAACTTTTTTTTTTTTTTTAAAGAACTTTCTAGAAAACTCCATGCAAGTACATAAGTGATCAAGCAAAACAAACTCAAAAGACATGAGACGTCCACGATGAACTGGGGAACATAATTAAGAGAATCTATATGCTGGCCTTGAAGAGAAATCACGTCAAAAATCAGCAACCAAGAACGAGGGTAGAGACAACCACATATTCCCTCCGCCATGAGAGGCACCATAATTAGCCAAAGTGTCAGCAGGGGCATTTCCTTCCCTGAATATGTGTGAAACATGCAGATGCAAACCCTTTGGAAGAGCCAAACAATTGGACCACTGAACACAGAGCCGCCAAGGAATCAATTTTGGTGAAGCAAAATACCTTAAAACAGTCATCGAATCCGTTTCGACCCATACGTATTGCCACTCTTGCAGCTTGGCCACCCTGATAGCCTCAATAAATGCCAATACCTCAGCATCAAGAGCACTAGGAACCCGCACACGTGAAGCAAAAGCCAGAACAAACGCACCGTCAGTGTTCCGGGCAATGGCACCAAAGCCTGCGTGATCCCGATTTCTAAAAGACCCATCAATATTTATTTTTATCCATGGGGACGGCGGAGGCACCCATGTAACTCGAGTAAATTTAGGAGCACATGGTCGCAACGGCGACAAATGCAAGAAGCCAAACATAGGAACCCCAGATTGAGAATTTGACGATGCAAAGATCAACCCAGCTGACTCCTTTAAAGCCAATAGTAGAAAGTGCATGAATTTGTGCCAATTAAACATACCTCCATCATGCCGCAAACGGTTCCTCTCTGACCACAGACACCACAAAACATTGCACACATTAAAACGCCAAAGTAGCTTTGAAGAAGTAGAAAGATGTGACATAAACTCCGAAGTAAGCAGGTCATGCAATGAGAACAATTGGGGGAACACAATGTTGAACATGTGAAAGCACCACTTCCAGACATCCAACACAATCTCACAGCCCAAAAACAAATGACGCCAATTATCATTCCCTGCACCACAGAAGCTACACCGAGAACAAAGTGAAATCCCCAACTTTTGAAGCCTCTCATCTGTCAGAATTCTCCTATGAAAAATCTTCCAAGAACAAATGCTCTTTCGCGGTTGAATTGCAGGATGCCATAGCAAAGAACCCCAAGCTAACGGAGGAGATGATGAAGCCAAGGCCAGGTAAGCCTCCTTTAATGTCAAAGCGCCAGACGAAGAACCAGACCAAACCACCTGATCCTTTGTTTAAACTAAATCACCCGTCCACTCAAAACGGTGTTTACTTAAAATAGATATGTTCACCTTTAAAAAAACATAGATAGTAGACTCTTGAAATTTGAGTTGTCTTTGTGGGTATTAAAAGAGTGTGTGTGTGTGTGTGTGTTTTTTTTTTTTTTTCAACAATTTTGGTTAGTCAATTTTATGGGTCATTTTGCCAAACTTTCGGGGCGAATCTTGTCACACTCTGGGTCCTAGATGGTTTACTATTATCTTCAATTTTTTAGCTATTGTTATGCGTTCTTATTAGTAGTTGTGTTAATAAGTTACCACCTTTTTTCGGTAGGACGAAGTGGGCTTGCTCCCAGTCTATGGATCTTGTGTGCCTTGCCTCCAAGTGGCAGGGTGAAACTAAATATCACCAGATTTATTTTTCAGTGCCAATATTGTGAGAAAGCTGTGCTATTTGTAATGATGCTTCTTCATGATAGTGTTATTTTTCTAATGTGTCACCACAATTGTAAAGTTAATAGAGCAGCCAGTAGAGCACTCTTTGCTAGTTGATACTTACTACAATGTATTGTTTTAGTTGAAACTCTTGTTATTATCTCAGGAAGTTCCCATATATTCTGTGTTTTCATTAATTAAGTGTTGAGAAGAGATGCACAGGCCTTTATTCAAAAAAAAAAAAAAATCAATCTCATCTAAACCAATTTCTCGCATTCCATCCATGAGATATAACTATTAATAACCTAATGATATCGAAAAACCCTAAATTCAACCAATTAGAAGCAACTGATCAATGAACTGGATTGAAAATCCATATTGTTGATCCTTATTGTATCGACGTGATCATCATGACCAATAGAGGCAACTTTGCTTGCAACACCCAAAAGATGAATTGTGTGTGTTTAAGGTCGTCTCTAATCCTAAGATCAAGGTCATGGGTTCAAGTCACCATGGGGGTAAGAGTGAAATTTTTTTATCCTCTTTATTAAAATGAAGAAAAAAAAAGGTTAGTCTCTAATCCTAGGTCTACAGTTCACTTTTCGAACCTTATCTTTCCAAAACTCATCCTCAAAAACAGATTGGGTCTATTACAAATAAAAAAATAAAAAAATTGTGGGTTTAAAGGCCAAATTTTTGTTTACATAATTTAGACCATGTTGTAGACGGGAATGGTCAGATGTTGGTTCACCACATGCAACTTTAGTCATGAACGATTAGACATGGAAAAATTGTAGACCTATTATTTGTATGAATAATACTTTTAGAAGGTCTAAAAATTTAGACTGTAGTTTGTTTTAGATCACCACAACTGAAGATGACCTTTGAGTTTAGAAATTATGTGTGTCTCGACGGAAACAAGCGATCCTATTTTGTCTTAGCGTAGACCATGTTTTTTTTTTTTTTTTGTCAAGTGGTACATGGTAATATATCAATGAGTAAGAGGGCAGAGCTTCTATTAGCTCATTTTGTATCTCAACCAACCTAAACATAACACTTTCTTAACAAACAAGAGCTATTCAAATTGCTCAAAAATATACAAGATTATCCATGAGTTGTGGCACGTTGACTATTTGAAATAGCTCAAAACGTACAACTCACAGAATCAAACGTCATGGATTGAGTGAGATGGGTTGGAGTCGGTAGGGATAAAAAAAGCAGTACATGCAAGTTTGACTTTCCACTTCTCCTCGAGTAAAGATAGTCCGGCCGGACATGTTTTTTAGCCTTATGACAGAAATTAAGCTATCCATTTGTCGTACAAAATAAATTTTATTTGCTGTGAACAAGAAGAGATAATATTAATAATTTGGAACTTGACAATTAGCTTGATGAACCAAGCACGAAAGAAGAAACAATAACTCAACAACTTTATTTCTAATGACCAGTGAGAGATAATGTTAATGGCTTGGAAATTTGATACTTTTTTTTTTTGATCGAAACTACACGTTATCTTTAAATTTTTTCAGATTTAGAGACTAATCTGTGTCAAGGGGTCATATCAGAGCTCTTTGTCCCCTATGATTACTGAGAATAGATTGAGATTTAACTGCAATCAGCGTCGGCGGAATCCGAATCCTTGTGTAGAGGTACCACACCTAGAGGTTCTTACCAACGCGATCACCTATGGTAGTTGAAAACTTAACAACTAACTTGATAAATTAAACATGAAAGGACAGACAATAAATAAATGAACTAAGATTAATTTGTTGAAGTCAAGATTATGGACCAAACTGATTTGATTATAACCTCATCATGGAAACTTTCAATACATCATGAACTTATTATTAATTAACAACTAATATACAATGGTTGGCTGAATAGTCAATTTTATCTATCTACATCTTCAACATTATACTTTGTATTTCCCATGGGAGAGGATTCCATGCACCAAGGGTCACTTGCACCAGCAGTGTGTAAGTCACGTGCACCGTTAGTTGAAGTTCAAAGTTACTTGGTCCATGGTTAGTCAATGAGAATGAAATGGAGACAAAAAAAAATCTCAAATGCAGTAAAATTCAATTTTACCACGAGTTGATAGCAGACACCGAATCTAATTCAAAGACCAAAGAATCTTTGATTATGGCTCTCTCACCTCTTTCCCATTCTCCATCATCAACTACCGTATCAATCTCACACACTCACCCAACCAGACCCAATCACCCATCACCCATCACCCATCAATCAACCTTGTTCATCTTCTGGGTATTGCCTCTCAAAGGGGATCAAATTTAGGAATCTACCTCTTTGCAATTACGAGGTCCAGTATGGTGACCATCAAAAGGGTCACCGCCACAACCGCCGTCTCCTCCATAACCACAGCCACCAAGAAAATCAAGAACTCCGCCGTTCCTCACCGTAATCGACGACACTCAACAAATTGACATCATATTAGCAAAGCCCCTCCCTCCTTCAAATCTCTTCGTCTTGATGGTTTGATATACCCATTAGCGGCAGATTTGATTCAGTTGGCCATCACAGTCTTGATCGTTTGGTGGTGGGTCTGGATCGATCTGGGCAACTTTGGGTGAAGCAATTGGAGCCATTTTGGGAATTGAACAATCACTGCATCAAGGGCCTGGCCACAAGAAACTTTACGAGCATCCTTCTTTAGTTCGAAAAATCTCTTCGTCGGCGGCCCATAATCAAAGAACCTCCATGCCCGACTTTTCCAGTTTCATACTTCCAGATTTTACCGTACTTTAATTAAAATTTACTATGTTGACCAATTCTTTTTTGGGTTCAATTCTCTTAACGGCGTTAGTATGAATGTTAATGCCACGTGGACGGCTAGATCAAATGAATGGCTGAGGTTAGATATTGGTTGTCGGTTTACTTATACCGTCAATGCATAGAATAATTCTCGAAGTCGAAATTATGACAAGCGAACCAAACTGGTTAATTATAAACCCATCTAGGAAAATTTCAATACATCATAAACTTATTATTAATTAACAGCTAATATGTATGCACTGGTTGGCTAAATAATCAATTTTAGCTATCTATATCTTTGAACATTATATAATAGCAGTGCAATATGATTATTGAATGATGCTTCATGAAGATTAGAGTTTCGATCCTGATGCTATTTTCAGGTGTGCTTCCAAGAATATGCTCCAAAATTCAAATCTCCTTTGAAAATCGTAACCTCTATGGCTCTATAGGTTACATCAGTGAAACTTTCAAGAAATTTAATGGTATTCTTTTTGAAATACTTTGAACTTTCCTTTGGTTGAATAAAAACCTTTGACCACCAGCTACCATAGTGAAATAGGAATCGTAGCAGTGCAATATGATTATTGAACGATGCTTCATGAAGATTAGAGTTTCAAATTCTGTTATTAATTTTCAGGTGTGCTTCCAAGAATATGCTCCAAAATCCAAATCTCCTTTGAAAATCGTATGTCTCCTCTATGGCTCTATAGGTTACATCAGTGAAACTTTCAAGAAATTTAGTGGTATTCTTTTTGAAATACTTTGAACTTCCCTTTGGTTGAACAAAAACCTTTGACCATTAGCCACCATAGTGAAATAGGAATCGTAACAGCTAGGTCTATATCTTCCTCATTCAAATTTTTTAGAATGAAAATTTATTAGAATGGTGCTTGCTGAAGGTAAAGTGTTCAGTATTTAGAGTGCCTGTAATTTTAGTGGTCAAGATCTACAGGTAGCATATTGTATTGGTGCAGGCATAAGAACTCACATTTCTATGAATCCATAGACCCAAATATTAGCTGGAGGAACGACGATATTAGGGTTGATGTCTTGTTTTCACTCGGAGAGTATAGATTTTTTTATTTTTTATTTTATTTTTTATTTTTTTGAGTAAATAAAGCAATAAGTTATATTAACTCCTCTGTGAAAGCCGATTTGAGGCATCAAGCTCTATCATATCTGGGAACCCACAACCATTTTATTAATAAGATAAAAAAATATAAATACAAATAGGTGAAGGGGGACCAAACCAAAACCTTCCCCAAAACAATTTGAGTTAATTTGATTAAAGTCCAAAAGCTAGACCTTATATTGATTGTAGTCCGGATCAATTTTCTTGTTAATTGCGGTCCAATGACTCAACTGCCATCTCGGATTTATTTCTTTTTCCATCTTACTGACTCAACACTCATTAATTTTAACCACGTGGTGTGGTGTGGTGGATGAGCGGCCTAGTCTGGAACCCCCAGGTCTAGTGTTCGATTCTCAGCTTCACCCCATGGCCAACATATTTGAGGGACCTAGGTTATTTAAAAAACTCCAGGGTGCGTGCATCTGCGGTGCAGTGATTAGTCTGGCAAAGCTGTGATACACTGCATGAGGGTGTGTGTGTGGTTACTATTGTCGTCCAAACCTAAAAAAAAAAAAAAAACACTCATTGATTTTTCTTTATTAGTAATGCCCTTATTGAATGTCTTTGCACATAAAAGTCAAGAATTAATAGGATTAAAATTAGCAATTTGATTAGTAATTTAAAATCATATTTGACGTATATCTTTCTTAAATTATTCTTATTGATCCGGCATAAAATTATGGAATTGATATGACATTGAATACCATATTTAATGTAAATCATTCCTAAAATTATCCTAATTTAAAACATGTCTTCTAGAAGTTAGGAATACTTCTAAAGTGTAAAAGTAAATGGAGATTGGAATGGTCTACTCATTTCATTTCATAACCCCTTTATATAGGGAGAGAATTACAATGGAAAAAACAATTACAATGATGACATTAACTACTAATTGGTTCGTAATCCATGCTGATTGATGTTAATCGGTAATTGCTTGATTCCCTCTTCGTCAATCACTTTGACGAAGGCACACAATATGTTTTTCCTTTAACACTCCCCCTTGTGCCAAGTCAAAGACGAAATGGTGCATGAGTTGTTGCCTCACTAAAAACCTTGCCAAGTAACAATAAAAACCTTGTGGGACAAAAATACACCTTGGTCGAAGGAAAAGAGCACAACGCACCTTTTACATTTGAGTATGACATGTGTGTGTTAGACTCCCCCTGACGTCTACACCTCCCCCTGATACTTACATTAATCAAGGGAGCTTGGAAAGTCTTCGCATTCCTATGCTTTTCACATGTTTCTCAAATGTGTCCTTAGGCAATGATTTGGTAAACAAATCTGCCACATTCTCCTCAGACCTTACTTGATTAATTTGAATCTTGAGGAGAGTATGTTGTTGCTGATTGTAGGACAATTTTGGCGATATGTGTTTTGTGTTGTCACCCTTAATATAACCTAGCTTCATCTGTTCGATGCAAGATGCATTGTGTTCGTAAATGCAAGTAGGCTCTTCAGTGGTAGAACTCAAACCACTAGTCCCTCGAATATGTGCAATGATAGTTCTTAACCATACACACTCAAAACCGCCTCATGTAGAACAATGATCTCTGAGTGGTTCGAGGAGGTAGCCACAAGGTTTGCTTGGTTGATCTAAGATATCGCTGTGTTCCCATGGTGGTACAATAACCATTTGGGAACGACCTTTATGGGTCATAGAGTACCCATCAGCAAAACCAACCAAAACGTCATTTGGCGTTTAGTGTAGTGAGTGGCTTTCGCCATCAACATTTCCTTTACTTTCGCCATCAACATTTCCTTTAGGGATTGCAGTTCCATATGCGGTCCCTCTTGTCTCCCTGTAGGGAAAGAACAGTCCCAAGTCAATGGTCCCTTTTAGGTATCGAAGATGTTCTTGATACCATTCCAGTGACGCTGCGTTGGCGCTGAGCTAAATCTAGCTAACAAGTTCACTGAGAATGCAATGTCTGGTCGAGTAAATTGGGTTAAGTTCAACAATGCGCCTATTGCACTTAGATAGGGAATTTCAGCTCCCAACACCTTTTCGTCATATTCCTTTGGACGAAATGGATCTTTCCCTGCATCCAAACTTCGACCGATCATGGGAGTGCTAGCAGGATGTGCTTTGTCCATGTTATATCGCCTGACTTTTGGACATATGCAGACTGGTGGATTAATATTCCACAAACTCGGTGTTCTAGTTCAAGGCCTAGATAGAATCGAGTTTTCCCAAGATCCTTCATCTCAAATTCGGATTTCAAGTAGCTCGCGGTTTTTCTTATTTCATCAAGAGTACCAGTTATGACATATACTACTACAATTGCAAATCCGGAACTTGTTTTCTTTATGAATACGCAGGGGCATAATTTATCGTTCTTATATCCCTTCCCAATCAAGTAGTCACTTAGACGGGTATACCACATCCGTCTGGATTGTTTCAATCCGTAAAGTGAGCGTTTCAACTTAATTGCAAACGCACTCTGTGGTTTAGAGTCACTTGACTTGGGTAATGTAAGGCCATTAGGCACTTTTCATATATATCTCTGAATCTAGATCCCCATAGAGATATGCAGTAACCATATCCATGAGCTGCATTTCCAGTCATTCGGAAATTACTAAGCTAACTAAGTAGCGGAATGTTATAACGTCCATTACGGGAGAGTATGTCTCCTCGTAGTCAATTCCAGGGCGTTGTGAGAAACCTTGCGCCATAAGGCGAGCCTTGTACCTCAGGACTTCATTCTTCTCATTACGCTTTCTGACAAAGAATTTATGTCCTACAGGTTTACACTTGGTGGGGTTAGCACTACCTGACCAAATACCTGTCTCTTTGTCAGAGAATCTAATTCTACCTGGATTGATTCTTTCCATTTAGGCCAATCTGCTCTTGTTGACATTTTTCAACAGAGCGTGGTTCGATATCATCGTGCTCTATGATTCCTTGAGCAACAGTATATATCATCAATGTGTATGGAAGATCTTTCTATCAACTCGTACGTACTCTCGCAATCCTTTGAGATTTCTTTGTTCTCTGGAATCATTTCAAACATCGGAGCGTCCTCCAGTATTGATTCATGGACATAACTATAATCAGAAACAATCTCATGAGATGGATTCTATACATTGATGATTGGTTTGTGCCTTACCCACCCTCTTCTTCCTTGGGTGAATGTCAATCGAACCAAGTGTCCTCCCCCTCTTCCTTGGGGAGCCACGGCCTCAACCACACCTCCACTAAGTGCGGTTGTAGTGCCTCTATCTGCGACACCGTGCCATTTGTTGGGGACTTCTAACTTTGCAGGCACATTTGCAGCTGGTATATATGATCTCGTCACTTTTACGATATCAGTAAACGCATCAGGCATCGAATCTGCTACGTTCTAAAGATCGATTATTCTTTTCACTTCACTTTCACTTTATGAAGTGCGGGGATCAAGATGAGACAGAGTGGGGACAAACCACGACAATTCCTGTCGTTCCATTGGAAAATCCTTTTTCCTATCTCCCCCTAACGACGGGAAGACTGTCTCATCAAAGTGACAATCCGCAAATCTAGCGGTAGAGAGATCGCCTGTCAAGGGTTCCAAATAGCGGATAATTGTTGGGGATTCGTATCCAACATAAATACTTAATCGTCTCTGAGGACCCATTTTGGTGCGCTGTGGGGGCGCAATAGCACATATATTGCTCAACCAAATATGCGTAAGTGTGAAGTGTCAGGCTCATATCCAGTTACCAACTGGTACATAGAAAATGGTTGGCTAGCTGTGGGTCTTAAACGAATAAGTAATGCTGCGTGCAATATTGCATAACCCCATGCAGATATAGGCAGTTTGGTGCGCATAACCGATGCCCTAGCCACCATCTGTAGCCTTTTGATGGTGGCTTCTGCGACACCATTTTGTGTATGCACATAGGGTACATGATGCTCTACATCGATCCAAATAGATATGCAATAATCATCAAATTCTTTTGATGTAAACTCTCCAGAATTATCAAGCCTTATAGACTTGATAGGGTGATCAGGGTGGTGAGCCCTCAAACGTATAATCTTTGCTAGGAGTATTGCAGCATTTTTGGTGGTCAATAAAATGATATGTGACCATATTGTCGAAGCATCCACCAGAACCATAAAATACTTGAATGGTCCGCATTCTGGATGGATAGGTCCACATACATTTCTTTGTATCCTTTGTAAGAATGGAATGTTTTGTTTTGTATCTTTAGCATAGGAAGGTCTCGATCCTGTTTTTGCTAAAGAGCAGGCTTTGCAAAACGAGTGATGTGCCTTTGAAATAGTCAATGAGGCATAATGGGAGGGAGGTAGTGCTTCTGGTACTTCAGAAGGCAATGACTGCATTTGAGCAATACTAGAACCGACACCTTGCATTGTGGTGGATTTTTCTCCCATTTTTCACTCGAAAGAAGGGATGTCCGTGTGAGTTCTTTAAAAATACGGATCATCATGTCATGACCTCGGTGCCAGAGGCGGTCATACAAAAGCCTGTATGAGTCAGTGTCCCACATTTCATTGTTGGTGACAATATAGGATTCAATGATCCGAATCGTAGTGAGGTATAGTCCACTAGATTGACTCATAAGTTTCTC
The DNA here is from genome assembly GCA_024704745.1 of Rosa lucieae. Lineage (NCBI taxonomy): Eukaryota > Viridiplantae > Streptophyta > Magnoliopsida > Rosales > Rosaceae > Rosa > Rosa lucieae. The sequence goes on along the minus strand of CM045492.1, from coordinate 10,760,059 downwards.
TAAGATGCGTTTCCTTCCACAGTCATTAGATGTAATATCAAGGTATTCAGTTCCATTCTCACGGTGTGTTTTTACATGATAACCGTTGACACAAATAGCTTTGAAACTTTAACAAGGTTCGATTAGCTCTTGGTGCATATAGAGCGTCTGTGACTTTAAGTTGTTGCCATTAGGCAGCAAAAATTTGGCAGTTCCTCGCCCTTTTATTAGTTGTGATAATCCAATCATCGTAGTCACAGAGGAATTATAGGCTATTAGTTCAATGAATAATTACCTATTTCTTAATATTGTTTGTGGGTAGTCCCACTATCATCTAAGCACTCAAGTTCTCCTCCATTCATCCTATAAAAATGGGAGGTATTTAGAAATATAACTCATATTCTTAGAGTATTTCTATTTGCGTAAAATGATATTCTTTTCATTCTAATAATGTTTCTCTAGATGTATTGCTTTACATCTTTATATAGTGCTATGTCGAACCATGTAAATATGTGTCTAGTAAATAAATTGAATAAATTCAGTGCAGAATAAAATTCAAAATTTATTAATAAGCCAACGATAATCAAATCAAGGTCTTGTTCAGAAATCTTATTCATCAATCCATGATTGAAAATAAACTTTAAGACCAAACAATAGTCTAATTAAAAATGAGGCATTATGCCTTCACAACTGTCTTTGGAAAATAAAATGAATAAAGCAGATCAGTCAAGATTGAGAGTCCATTGACTTAGCAAGTTCCTCTTTGCCATTGGAGTCTGCAACTGTAAGTTGACGTCTAGGTCATGACCTCCTTCTTCCATATAGTGAGCCACTTGTTCTTTAGACTCTCTATACCTCTTGTAATTGGCTACTACTGTTGTTTTTGCTTGCAGTTCTTGTACCAATCCCAATGAATCCACACCTATAGCATGGTTCATTGTCAACTCTTTCCTTTGGCATCTTGTTTCCATGATCCCCATGTCCCTTTCCATGTGGTGCATTGTTGCCACGTGGGTAGGGATCAGCACGTCTATACCCCCTTGCATTGGAGTTATTTCCACCTTTCATTTTTCCATAATTAGCCTCGGGAATTTTCTTTGTCCCAGTGGGCCTGGCATTGTTATTCAAGAGAATCTCATTTTGTCTCTCAGCCACTTGCAGTAGGCTTATCAACTTATTGAAGGTTGTGATTCTTTTGTTGTCATAATCCAACTGATACTGGTTCGCTAGTATAAAAGCTGAATTAGGAAAGGTGGTAAGAGTCTTGTAGATCATATCATCTTCTGTGATTTCCCTTCCACAGAGATTGAGACGTGCCTTTAAGCGCAACATGTCCTTGTTGAAGTCATTGACCTTTTTATAGTCAAGCAAGACTGAACAGCCAGTCCTGGGAGTAAAGTATCGTGAATGGTCCCAAAACGTCTTTTAAGGGCATCCCACAGTGCTTTGGGTGTCTTCAACTGAAGGTACTCCCAGTGTAGGCTAGGATGAATATGTCGCCTCAGAAAAATTAAGGCATCTGCTTTCACCTTATTAGATAGTATCATATAGTTCATCATCTTTGGGATCAGTAATGGTGGCAGTGTAGTCTTTTGCCACAAAGGCAGTTTCCATATCGGAAACCCAATGATGGTACTCAAGTCCTTCTGAGTCCAAGATGTCAAACTCAGGTCGAGTTGGATCAGCCATCTACATAAAACAAGAGAGAAGATATAAATTACGCAGTCATAAAGACATCCACGTAAATTATTTTCCAAACGTATGAATTAGATTTCAAGACCAAGATTTGTAATGGTCACACATTTTTTTTCGATGCTATGTGAAAATACTTTATCACAGTAAGTGTGTGTATAATGCGCATGAATTTTCATTATCATGGCCAAACGGTATTGATATGTTGCATTAAAAATAATCATAGCACATTTAAATATAGCATATAAAAATAAACTACATGGCATGCTCAAATTTCACAAATATACAACAAATTATATACTACACATAATAATAGCAATAATATAGCATGCGTAAATAAAATGTAAACAATAGTAAAATACAAAGCATGCGTAGACATAATTTATATAAGCGTAAATAAAATAAAAACATGCTCAAAATTTCATAAATAATATATAACAATATATATAGATATAAATGGCATGCTCAAAAATCAAATATATAATCATGGCTTAAAGATAATTATATAAAGCATAAATGACAAAGCATGCGTAAAATAATTAATATAATCTAACTAAGCATTCTCGAAAAATTTATAATAAAAGCATAAACAATAAAATATATAGCATGCTCAAGAAAATAAATAATGAGAATTTACCATAGTATGAAATTAAATAAATTAAAGAGAACATACTTGGTTTCGAAAAATAAAACAATCCCAGCGCACGCACGTGTTGATGCAGGCGTGCGTAGCGATATTTTTGGGCTTATGAAACTAGGCCGCTTCCTCTCCCTTTTCAGCAGTGGGCTTTGTTTTTTTTCTTTTTATTAGCCTGCTTTTTTTTTCTTTTCTGGGCTGCAGGGCTTGTTTCTTTTTTTTCTTTGCTTTTTTTTTTTTTCTGGGCTGCAGAGGCCTACTCGTTTTTTTTTTCTTGGGCCGGGTCTTTACTTCGGCCCGGGTCACGTTTTCTCTCTTTCTTTTTTTTTTCGGCCGGGTCTTCACTTCTTTTTCCTTTCATTTTCTTCTTCGCGTCTTTTGGTTTGCCTGGGTTTTTTTTTTTTTTTTTTTTTGGCATTCAAATGGTTGCTGGTGCAGGGTCGCTGCAATTGGGTGGAGGCGAGCGAGATGCAGGTGACAACCCAGATGGGTTGGGTAGATCGGATCGGAGGCGCTGCTGCAACTGAAGAGGACGAATCAGAGTCTGAAGAGCAGTCCGGTCCGAGGAGTTGTCGTCGAGCTCAAGATCGGCGTTCAAGTGGTTGGGAATCCGGCGACTGAAGAGGACGATGAGGAAAGGATCGGTGCAGGCGGGGTTGATGCGCGGGGGGGGGGGGGGGGGGGGGGGGTGCTGAGCGAGGCCCGGGTGGAGGCTGGAGGATTGCGATCTGTGCTGTTGCAGCAGCGATGGTGGAACCGGGTGGGCTCTGCAGGTGGTGTGGGGCTTGGCCGCCGGAAGAAGGCGCTATGGGTCGGCTGATCGATTTGCAAATTTTTTATTTTTTGTTTGGTGGCGGCAGAAGAAGAAGAAAAAGTTTTTTTTTCTTCTAGGTTTTTGTTTTTTTTGTTTTTTTTTTACGGAAAAGAGAAAGAAACTAAAAAATTCTTGGCTATTTGCTCTGAGCGTGCTGATAACGTGTAAAAGTAAATGGAGATTGGAATGGTCTACTCATTTCATTTCATAACCCCTTTATATAGGTAGAGAATTACAATGGAAAGAACAATTACATGGTTCGTAATCCATGCTGATTGATGTTAATCGGTAATTGCTTGGTTCCCTCTCCGTCAATCACTTTGACGAAGGCACACAATATGTTTTTCCTTTAACATAAAGCATTTTTTTTATAATGTTTTTCTTCTTCAACACCAAAGCTTCTATGGTTATGGATCTTGTATATAATATCATGTTTTTTTTTTTTTTTTTATGAACATGGTTCTCCTTCTTTACATTAATCTTTCTATGGTTAAGGTATTTTCTTGTCAACCTTATATGATTGTGATCCTTTTGGTGTCCCTATTTTCTTTTTCTTCCATCCATAGATGTTAGCTTTTCTTCTTCTCTCTTCTTCACAATAGCTTTCCTAGAAACGAACACACACACACACATATATATATATATATATATATGTTAAAGGAAAATGACAATTGGAATTGGTCTACTCATTTCATTTCATAGTCCCTTTATATAGGGAGTGAATTACAAAGGAAATATCAATTACGATGGTGACATTAACTGCTGATTGGTCCTTGATCCATGCTAATTGATGGTGATTTCTTCCCTCTCCGACAATCACCTTGACGAAGGCACATAATGTGTTTTTCCTTTAACACTCCCCCTTGTGCCAAATCAAAGACGAAATGGTGCATGAGTTGTTGCCTCACTAAAAACCTTGCCAAGTAACAACAAAAACTTTGTGGGACAAAAAATAAACATTGGTCGAAGGAAAAGAGCACAACACACCTTTTACATTTGAGGATGACATGTGTGTGTTAGACTCCCCCTGAGGTCTACACCTCCCCCTGATCCTTACATTAATCAAGGGAGCTTGGAAAGTCTTTGCATTCCTATGCTTTTCACATGTTTCTTGAATATGGCCTTAGGCAGCGATTTGGTGAACAAATCTACCACATTCTCCTCATACCTTACTTGATTCACTTGAATCTTAAGGAGGGCCTGTTGTTGCTGATCGCAGACAACTTTGGCGATATGTGTTTTGTATTATCACCCTTAATATATCCTAGCTTCATTTGTTCGATGCAAGCTGCATTATCTTCATAAATGCAAGTAGACTCTTTAGTGGTAGAACTCAAACTACTAGTCCCTCAAATATGTGTAATGATAACTCTTAACTATATACACTCATGAACCACCACATGTAGAGTAATGATCTCTGAGTGGTTCGAGGAGGTAGCCATAAGGGTTTGCTTGGTTGATCTCCAAGATATCGCCGTTTTCCCATTGGTAAATACATAACCAGTTTGGGAACGATCTTTATGTGGGTCAGAGATTTATCCAACATCAGCAAAACCGACCAAAAGGTCATTTGGCGTTTTAGTGTAGTGAGTGGCGTTTTTGCCATCAACATTTCCTTTAGGGATTGCAGTTCCATTTGCGGTCCATCTTGTCTCTCTATAGGGAAAGAACAGTCCCAAGTTAATGGTTCCTTTTATGTATCGAAAAATGTTCTTGATACCATTCCAGTGACGCTGCGTTGGCGCTGAGCTAAATCTAGCTAACAAGTTCACTGAGAATACAATGTCTGGTCGAGTACATTGGGCTAAATACAATAATGAGCCAATTCCACTTAGATAGGAAATTTCATCTCCCAACACCTCTTCGTCATCTTCCTTTGGACTAAATGGATCTTTCCTTGTATCCAATCTTCGACCGATCATGGGAGTGCTCGCAGGATGCGCTTTGTCCATGTTATATCGCCTGACTTTTGGACATACGCAGACTGGTGGATTAGTATTCCAGAAACTTGGTGTTCTAGTTTAAGGCCTAGATAGAATCAAGTTTTCCTAAGATCCTTCATCTCAAATTCGGATTTCAAGTAGCTCACGGTTTCTCTTATTTCATCAAGAGTATATTTCATTAAGAGTACCTATTATGTTCATATCATCGACATGTATAGCTACAATTGTAAATCCGGAACTTGTTTTCTTTATGAATACACAGGGGCATAATTCATCGTTCTTATATCCTTTCCCAATCAAGTAGTCACTTAGACGGGTATACCACATCCGCCCGGATTGTTTCAATCCTTAAAGTGAGCGTTTCAACCTAATTGCAAACGTACTCTGTGGTTTAGAGTCACTTGACTTGGGTAATGTAAGGCCATCAGGCACTTTCATATATATATATGTATATATCTCTGAATCTAGATCCCATAGAGATATGCAGTAACCACATCCATGAGCTGCATTTCCAGTCCTTCAGAAACTACTAAGCTAACTAAGTAGCAGAACGTTATAACGTCCATTAAGGGAGAGTATGTCTCCTCGTAGTCAAATCCAGGGCGTCGTGAGAAACCTTGCGCCACAAGGCGAGCCTTGTACCTCAGGACTTCATTCTTCTCATTACGCTTTTTGACAAAGACTCATTTATGTCCGACAGGCTTTACACTTGGTGGGGTTAGCACTACCAGACCAAATACCTGTCTCTTTATCACAGAATCTAATTCTGCCTGGATTGCTTCTTTCCCTTTAGGCCGATCTGCTCTTTGTTGATATTCTGCAACAGAGTATGGTTCGATATCATCGTGCTCTATGATTCCTTGAGCAACAGTGTATGCAAATTCATCATCAATGTGTATGGAAGATCTTTCTATCAACTTATACGCACTCTCATAATCCATTGAGATTTCTTTGTTCTCTGGCATTATTTCAAACATCGGAGCGTCTCCAGTAGTGATTCTTGGACATAACTGTAATCAAAGACAATCTCATGAGAGGGATTCTCTACATGGATGATTAATGGATCGGTTTGTGCCTTACTCACCCTCTTCTTCCTTGGGTGAGTGTCAATCGAACCAAGTGGCCTCCCCCTCTGCTTTTGGGGAGCCGCGACCTCAACCACACCTCCACTAAGTGTAGTTGCAGTGCCTCTATCTGCGGCACCGTGCCCCTTGTTGGGGACTTCTAACCTTGCAGGCACATTTGCAGCTGGCATATGTGATCTCGTCACTTTTATGATATCAGTAACCACATCAGGCATTGAATCTGCTACGTTCTAAAGATCGACTATTCTTTTCACTTCACTTTCACATTGTGAAGTGTGGGGATCAAAATGAGACAGAGTGGGGACAAACCATGACAATTCCTGTCGTTCCCTTGGAAAATCCTTTTTCCTATCTCCCCCTAATGACGGGAAGACTGTCTCACCAAAATGACAATCCGCAAATCTAGCGGTAAAGAGATCGCCTGTCAAGGGTTCCAAATAGCGGATAATTGTTGGGAATTCGTATCCAACATAAATACTTAATCGTCTCTGAGGACCTATTTTGATGCGTTGTGGGGGCGCAATAGGCACATATACTGCCCAACTAAATATGTGTAAGTGTGAAATGTCAGGCTCATATCCAGTTACCAACTAGTACGCAGAAAAATGGTTGGCTAGCAGTGGGTCTAAAACAAATAAGTAACGTTGCGTGCAATATTGCATAACCCCATGCAGATATAGGTAGGTTGGTGCGCATAACCAGTGCCCTAACCACCATATGTAGCCTTTCGATGGTGGCTTCTGCGAGACCATTTTGTGTATGTACATGGGGTAGAGGATGCTCTACATCGATCCCGATTGACATGCAATAATCATCAAATGCTTTTGATGTAAACTCTCCAGCGTTATCAAGCTTTATAGATTCGATAGTGTGATCAGGGTGGTGAGCCCTTAAATGTATAATCTGTGCTAGGAGTTTTGCAAATGCAGCTGTAGACACCAAAAATTTAATGAAAATAAATTCATTAAATAATTCGGTCAACACTCAAAATTATGACTGAACAAATTTAGTCGGCATGTGGGTCCCACAAAATGTCCACTGGCTTGTGAGTTAGCAAAATCAATAGACTCAGAGAATGACACTTGGAGACACATGAAAGGCCCGACGGCAATAAATGAATTTGCTCCGGCTAAATCAATTGATATTAAAGCGGATCAATCAAATTAAATAAATTGATTCCAAGTCAAATCAAGTATTAAATCTCGTCTGCTGATTAGATATCAATTTATAATCAAGACGACAATCAGTCATCAAATTAATTTGCTGATTCCTTAAATAGTCGTGATTAAATCAGCTAATTAACGCTGATTGATTTGATTATGTTATTAAGGAAAATGTGATTAAAATCAGCCATTAAATTGATTGGCTAATTCCTTAATGATCGTGATTAAATCAGTTAATTAACGCTGATTAATTTGATTACGTAATTAAGGAAAGTACAATTAATTACGTGTCATCAAGGCATTCCAAATTGAGAGAGACGCCGACACTATAAATACCCTCTCTCAAATCAAGAGAAGGACTTGACCCAGAAAAGAGAAGAAAATACTCTCAAAATTCCTGAAGCCTCCCAAGCTCGTGTGAAGAACCCTCAAGCTGCCAAATAGCCGGTTCATCACCAACCTCAAATCAAAGCACTCGTCACGTGTCAACCCTCGTGGCCATCATACGACTCAAGATCAAGCGTCAATCGCCCTTGAGCCAAGTACACCATCGAGGACGACGACAGACAGAGGGACGCAAGCAGACGGAAGAAAACCTCTCCAAAGCTCAGAAGTCTCTCAAGCTCGTGAAGAACCATCAAGCTGCCAAATAGCCGGTCTCTTCACCTCGCCGACTTCAGACAAGCAAGGGAAATCACCTACAAGCTCGGAAGTCGTCAAACACGCGGAGGATCAACAAGCACCAAACACATGTGCTAATTCATCCACCATCAAAAGCCATACTCGCCACGTGACACCGCTCGTGGTTCAAATCTGATCAAGTTCAAGCCTCTACAGCCCTTGATCATCTGTCGTCTTCAAGTCGTCAACAAAGCAAAACTTCTGCCAAAGTTCTTCATCAAGCTCGTGGAGAATCAACAAGCACCAAACACAAGTGCTGGTTCATCCCCTACCAAAGCCGAAGAACGCTCACCACGTGACACCACTCGTGGCCCTAAATCTGATCAATATCAAGCTTCTACAGCTCTTGGTCAATCGTCTTCCTCAAATCGTCAACATAGGAAGAAGCTCACACTACAACCGTTCGATTCAAGATCAAGTGCTCGCCACCCTTGGATCAAGTCAACGTCAGAGATCGAATCAGAGGAGAATTTTGTGAAAGAGCATCTACAGAGATTGTAACCCGCAAATTCATTAATAAAAATATATTATTTTGTACACGTGTCCTTCTTTAATTCGTTGCAGGATTTTTTCGTGTTTACAAATTTGGCACGCCCAGTGGGACCATCTCTGCCTCTCATCTCTTTCTTTGACAATCTCAAGTCGCTATCCTCAACATATATATGGCTTCAAAGATGATTCAACTCAAATCAACAAACAAGACCAATAAGGTAGAAAATGAGTAGAAACCTTAACAATCATACCGTTTGGAGTGAGTCGTCTCAACTCGCGACATTCATAACTCATCCATCTCAGTCACGTAAGCCGATCGTCACTTCGACAACAATGGGGGCAAACCTCACTAAGAAAAGATGGTCAACATGCTCAAGCGATTCAAGGGAACATTCTTCCTCGCACACTGCCAGTGTTGATCAGCGTACACACCTACGCCCCAGTTCGTCTTTTGATAACCAAACGGAAGAGACATTGGAAGATTCCTCTTTTGCTATGCAAGTCATGGTAGTAGGGGTCACCACCGTGGAAGAACAGACGACTCAAATAGCCCAATTGGCTGAAGCAGTTGAGAAGCTACAGAAAACTATTGAAGAGAAGGATATGGAAATTGCTGCGCTCATGGAGAAGTTAGAAACTCAACGTGGCGATGACTCAGAAAAAGGTCTGCGTGGTCATAAGAAAGACTCATCTAGCAAATCATTTTCTGAACAAAAAGAAGAATCAAATTTCATTCTAGCTTCATGGTCAATTCAACAACTTCAAGACATGATTGCTAACACGATCAGAGCTCAATATGGTGGTCCATCTCAGGATACACTAACGTATTCCAAACCTTATACGAAGCGGCTCGACAATTTGAGGATGCCAACTGGATACCAGCCTCCCAAGTTTCAACAATTCGATGGCAAAGGTAACCCCAAGCAACACATTGCACATTTCATCGAGACATGCAATAGTGCTGGCACAGATGGCGACTATCTTGTGAAACAATTCGTTCGCTCACTCCGAGGGACAGCATTCGAATGGTTTACAGAATTGGAGTCTGAATCCATTGACAGCTGGGAGCAAATGGAAAAAGAGTTCTTGAATCGCTTCTTCAGTACACGTCGCATTGTGAGCATGTTAGAGCTCACCAACACCAAACAACAGAATGACGAGTCGGCTATAGAATTCATCAACCGTTGGCGTGCACTAAGCCTCGACTGCAAGGATCGACTCTCAGAGTTGTCAGCAGTAGAAATGTGCATTCAAGGCATGCATTGGGCTTACTATACATCCTTCAAGGGATAAAGCCTCGCACCTTTGAAGAACTTGCCACTCGAGCTCATGGCATGGAATTTAGCATCGCTAGTCATAGTCAAAGAAAAGATGAAATCGTTGAATCACATAATCAGAAACGTGTCATGGAGTCTTTGGCGATCACAACTCCTGTCAAGATCACAGCACGAGTCAAGTCAAATAACCAAAACAAGTTGGAGCCGACTCATGATCAAACAAGGCGGCGCACTCTTAAAGAGCTAGAAGCTAAAAGTTACCCTTTTCCAGATTCCGATGTTGCTGACATGTTGGAAGATTTGCTTCAAAAGAAAGTAATTAAATTGCCATACTGCAAACGTCCAGAAGAGATGCATCGCATCAATGAACCAAAGTATTGCAAATACCACCGTGTCATCGGTCACCCGACAGAGAAGTGCTTTATGTTGAAAGACCTCATCATGAAGCTTGCACAACAAGGAAAAATCTGTTTAGACATTGAAGATGACGTGGCTCAATCAAATCATACTGCTATCATCTTTGATCAACTTGAAGCAGAGTCGTCATCGCCTTTGCTGGGGGCATGCTACTTGCCCAAATTGCCTTAGAGCATAGAAGAATTGCAACGCTCCTAGCCAGCAAGAGCCTAAACTGCACGTGGCGCAAAAAAGACGCTCCTAGCCAGCAAGAGCCTAAACTGCACGTGGCGCAAAAAAGACGCTCCTAGCCAGCAAGAGCCTAAACTGCACGTGGCGCAAAAAAGACGCTCCTAGCCAGCAAGAGCCTAAACTGCACGTGGCGCAAAAAAGACGCTCCTAGCCAGCAAGAGCCTAAACTGCACGTGGCGCAAAACAGACGCTCCTAGCCAGCACGAGCTTAAACTGCACATGGCACCAAAAAAGTCAGTATTCATAGTGAATTCAGCATTGGGGTCACAATAAATAGGGCCAAGACCGGTGTCAGTTTTTCGACGCTTAAAGTGCACTTCACTATCATTGCTACCGCTGCTTCCACTACGCCTTCTTTCTTTGATGACAGGTCTTTTCAGCTTAAGTGGACGGATGAAGGCGGCGTGAGAATCTAAAGAGTCTCCATCATCTTCTAGAATGTCGACTGGATGAGCCTGATGGTCCTTATCTGGGAGCGAAGCCCTATCAGGAAGCACAGGGACGTTGGTGCTACATTCGACTTCACAAGCAATCACATTCTGGCGACGAGGCGCAGCGCGGTTGACGTCCTTGTCTTCTTTTGCTTTCAGAGGCTTGTGCAGGGCTCTACTAGTAGGCGCTACTCTCGTCGTCTTCACTGGTGTAGAATGATACACTTTAGACCACCAATTAACATAGTCTCGGGTAACCATATACTCCGTGATAGCACTCTGGATCGGCAACGTTACCTCACAGTTAGTGTCCATTCTAGTGTAAGAATCCCAATGCAAATAAATCAGAGCCAGTACGCCGGTGCGAATGTCATTCTTAAGGCTGCCAGGAATGTCTTGGACATAACCAAACTGTCGACTAAACCGATGTGGACTGTATGGCTGAACGACTCGCCGGTTATCTTGCCTTAGAGAAAGGTACCCGGATCGAAGGCTGATAAGATATATCAAGTCTAAATGGGAGATGTTACTGAGGTTGATAATCACTCTGCTCTCTGAAAATACCCTGGCAAATGTAGGCTAGGGTTTTCACTTCATTAATTTCCTAGTTGAGACTAGGAAAATATGGCAGAAATCTTAAATTTTCTGCTATATATGGCAATAATATTTTGAGTGCAGAAATTTTGTGAATAAATATTTTATTCTGAAAAAATTAAGGATTTATTCTGCAAATATTCTTATATTATGGGCTTTGTCACATGCTCATTTAAAGTCCTTGCCATATTTACAAAATTAAATCCTGATGGCGAGAGAATCTCTACAAAAAAAACATTTTGGGAGAATCTCTAAGAAATTAAATCAAGATTCCAAGAGAATCTCTACAACTTTAGAGTTCTACAAGCCAGCTCCATTAAAGCAAAGTATTGCGACAAGCTAAAATGGAAAAGCCGGCAAAGTCAAGGCGACAAAAAAAGGAAAAAAAAAAAAAAAAAAAAAGAAGAAGAAGAAGTCAAAATTCAAACTTCAAGTTACACTTCCAACACGTGACAACCACATGTTTACAGCGCACTTTGAAGTGGGGGCATTTGTAGACACCAAAAATTTAATGAAAATAAATTCATTAAATAATTCGGTCAACACTCAAAATTATGACTGAACAAATTTAGTCGGCATGTGGGTCCCACAAAATGTCCACGTGGCTTGTGAGTTAGCAAAATCACATAGACTCAGAGAATGACACTTGGAGACACATGAAAGGCCCGACGGCAATAAATGAATTTGCTCCGGCTAAATCAATTGATATTAAAGCGGATCAATCAAATTAAATAAATTGATTCCAAGTCAAATCAAGTATTAAATCTCGTCTGCTGATTAGATATCAATTTATAATCAAGACGACAATCAGTCATCAAATTAATTTGCTGATTCCTTAAATAGTCGTGATTAAATCAGCTAATTAACGCTGATTGATTTGATTATGTTATTAAGGAAAATGTGATTAAAATCAGCCATTAAATTGATTGGCTAATTCCTTAATGATCGTGATTAAATCAGTTAATTAACGCTGATTAATTTGATTACGTAATTAAGGAAAGTACAATTAATTACGTGTCATCAAGGCATTCCAAATTGAGAGAGACGCCGACACTATAAATACCCTCTCTCAAATCAAGAGAAGGACTTGACCCAGAAAAGAGAAGAAAATACTCTCAAAATTCCTGAAGCCTCCCAAGCTCGTGTGAAGAACCCTCAAGCTGCCAAATAGCCGGTTCATCACCAACCTCAAATCAAAGCACTCGTCACGTGTCAACCCTCGTGGCCATCATACGACTCAAGATCAAGCGTCAATCGCCCTTGAGCCAAGTACACCATCGAGGACGACGACAGACAGAGGGACGCAAGCAGACGGAAGAAACCTCTCCAAAGCTCAGAAGTCTCTCAAGCTCGTGAAGAACCATCAAGCTGCCAAATAGCCGGTCTCTTCACCTCGCCGACTTCAGACAAGCAAGGGAAATCACCTACAAGCTCGGAAGTCGTCAAACACGCGGAGGATCAACAAGCACCAAACACATGTGCTAATTCATCCACCATCAAAAGCCATACTCGCCACGTGACACCGCTCGTGGTTCAAATCTGATCAAGTTCAAGCCTCTACAGCCCTTGATCATCTGTCGTCTTCAAGTCGTCAACAAAGCAAAACTTCTGCCAAAGTTCTTCATCAAGCTCGTGGAGAATCAACAAGCACCAAACACAAGTGCTGGTTCATCCCCTACCAAAGCCGAAGAACGCTCACCACGTGACACCACTCGAGGCCCTAAATCTGATCAATATCAAGCTTCTACAGCTCTTGGTCAATCGTCTTCCTCAAATCGTCAACATAGGAAGAAGCTCACACTACAACCGTTCGATTCAAGATCAAGTGCTCGCCACCCTTGGATCAAGTCAACGTCAGAGATCGAATCAGAGGAGAATTTTGTGAAAGAGCATCTACAGAGATTGTAACCCGCAAATTCATTAATAAAAATATATTATTTTGTACACGTGTCCTTCTTTAATTCGTTGCAGGATTTTTTCGTGTTTACAGCAGCATTTCTTGTGGACAATAAAACAACATGTGACCAGCTTGTCGAAGCATCCACCAGAACCATAAAGTACTTGAATGGTCCGCATTCTGGATGGATAGGTCCACAGATATCTCCTTGTATCATTTGTAAGAATGGAATGTTTTGTTTTGTATCTTTAGCATAGGAAGGTCTCAATCTTGTTTTTATTAATGAGCAGGCTTAGTGAAACGAGTGATGTGCCTGAGGCATAATGGAAGGAGGTAGTGCTTCTGGTACTTCAGAAGGTAATGACTGCATTTCAGCAGTAGTAGGACCGACACTTTGCAGTGTGGCAGACTTTTCTCCCACTTTATTTTTCACTCGAAAGAAGGGATGTCCATATGAGTTCTTTAAAATACAGATCATCATGTCACGACTGGGGTGCCCTACGCGGTCATGCCAAAGCCTGTATGAGTCAGTGTCCCACATTTCATTGTTGGTGACAGCATAGGATTCAATGATCCTAATCGTAGTGAGGTACAGTCTACTAGATTAACTCATAACTTTCTCTAAAATGTGTTTCCTTTCACATTTATTAGAGGTAATATAAAGGTATTCAGTTCCATTCTCACAGTGTGTTTTTACATGATAATCATTGGCATGAATATCTTTGAAACTTTAACAAGGTTCGATTAGCTCTTGGTGCATACAAAGCTTGTTTGACTTTAAATATGTCTCATATTCTTTAGAGTATTCTATTTTAGTAGAATGATAATCTTTTCCTTCTAATAATTTTTCTCTAGATGTATTGCTTTACATCTTTATAGTGCTATTTCGAACCATGTAAATATGTGTAGTAAATAAATTTGAATAAATTCAGTGCTTCAGAATAAAATTTGAAATTTATTAATAAGCCAACGATAATCAAATCAAGGTCTTTGTTCAGAAATCTAATTCATCAAACCATTCTTTAAGACCAAATAATAGTCTAATTAAAAATGAGGCATTATGCCTTCACAACTGTCTATGGAAAAATGAATAAAGTAGATTAGTCAAGATTGAGAGTATCCATTGACTTAGCAAGTTCCTCTTTGCCATTGAAGTCTGCAATTGTAAGGTTGACGTCTAGGTCATGACCTCATTTTTCCATATAGTGAGCCTCTTGTTCTTTAGACTCTCTATACCTCTTGTAATTGGCTGCTACTCTGTTGTTTGCTTGGCAGTTCTTGTACCAATGCTCAATGAATCCACACCTATAGCCTGGTTCATTGTCAACTCTTTCCTTTTGTATCTTGTTTTCATGATCCCCATGTCCTTTTCCATGCAGTGCATGGTTGCCACGTGGGTAGGGATCAGCACATCTAAACCCCCTTGCATTGGAGTTCTTTCCACCTTTCATTTTTACATAATTAGCCTCGGGAATTTTCTTTATCCTAGTGGGCCTGGCATTGTTATTCAAGAGAACCTCATTATGTCTCTCAGCCACTTGCAGTAGGCTTATTAACTTATTGAAGGTTGTGATTCTTTTGTTGTCATACTCCAACTTATACTGGTTCGCTAGTATAAATGTTGAAGTAGGAAAGGTGACAAGAGTCTTGTAGATCATATCATCTTCTGTGATTTCCCTTCCACAGAAATTGAGACGTGCCTTAAGCACTACTAGAAATCTGTTCATTTACATCACCACTATTAAATCGGTTGGAATTGCACGCGATGTAAAAAAAGCGTATAAACATCGGCTTATGAAATATCGATTTCTGTTGTGATTATAAACATCGGTCGTTAAATTAACCGATGTGTATGCTTTCGTTCAAAAATTTTGAAAAAAATGCGGAGGGACTAAGTTAAAAATTTTAGAAACGCAGAGGGACTAAACTTTCATTCCCTCCAACACCTAAACTTTTTTCCCTTTCACTGAAACTTTCGAACCCTAATTACCAACTCTCACTCCTTCCAAACCCTACTCCCTCTCTCTCCCTCTCTAGTTTCACAGGTAGCTAGCTCACACAAATCGAGCCATGGCTCCTCCCAGTATTCTCGGTCCTCCGGAGTTCCACAAACCCTCACCCACCACCACCGCTCCGCCGCCACCCCAACCCAAATCCAAACCCATCACCGGCGAACCCTTCGTGGACCTGATGGTGGCGAATTTCAACAACGTCGGAACCAAGCACGACCTCCCAATGGGCCTGACGGAGAACAACTCTGCCATATTTCTCTCCACCGGCAACCCCTGCCTCGATCTATTCTTCCACATCATCCCAAACACTCCAGGCGACTACCTCACCGATGGGACTCCAATGGTGGCCAGTGTCGTGTCATTTTATCTTCTTCCTTTATCACAGTCACTTTATCTTCTTGACCTTCATATTCTTCTTTGTTTTTAACGAAACTAAGGCAGGCGCCGAGTCTGTGACTTTGTTTTGCAGTCTCGCCCTTGAGAGGGAAGAAGCTAGCACATGGCTCACACAATTGCTCGTGCCAATTTGGGCCTTACTAAGATTTCTCCGGTCTTTGAAGCCCCAAAGGTTTTGCTCTGCTCCGTTTCGCTGAAATATTTGGAATTCTAAAATTGCTTGGCATGCATGTGTTATTTGTATAGAGATTTTGTTATTTGGATTAGTTTTTGGTGTTAATTTTGGGAAAACAAAAATTTGATCTAGAACTACTTTGTAGCTGTTCATGATTGTTCTTATTAGTTGTTTGATTGATCTTGAGCTTTATATATGTAAAGGATCGATCTATTTTGATGTGGTAATTCGATTTTTGTGTTTACGTGATTGACTTTTGTGGAATTGAAGCTATACATAATATGTGAGCGATTTGATTTGATTGTAACTGGATTTCGTTGTGTGATATATTGATTTGATTGTGATTTATGAAGCTCACTTTCGCGACGAAAGAGATTAATGTAACGGATTGGGTGGGGGGTTGGCTAAGGTCTGTCTGAGAAAGACTTCACACCAAAGTCTGGCCAGTCTACCGTTGTTAGGCTTCCTCGTCTTGGCTCGAAGAGGGTTGGCTTGTTTGGGCTTGGACAATTTGATTCGTCTACAGAAGCTTTTAAGGGTCTTGGGCAAAGACTGCTCAAGCAAGTGATATTGCTATTGTGCTTGCTTCCTCGGAGGGGCTTTCGGCGAAATCTTGCAAAGCTTATGCGATAGCATCTGGTACTTTGATAGAGAAATTTTTTATTCTAGGTTCAACTGTTCAAGTTATGGTGATAGTTGTTATGAACAGTGTGGAATTGCTTGACTTGTTGTAGGAGCAGTTTTGGGTATATATGAAGACAATAGGTATAAATCTGAGTCAAAGAAATCAGCTCTTAAGTCTGTGGACATTCTTGGCCTTGGAACTGGCCTGAACATGAGAAGAAGCTCAAGTATGCTCAAGATGTTGCTTCTGGAATAATATTTGGGAAAGAGCACACGAATTCACCTGCCAATGTTCTCACACCTATTTCGTTTTAGCTCTACTATTCCCATTTTGGTGGGCGATACTTGTAATTTTTATGTTGATTGAGTTATATCTAGTATTGAATGGATGTGATGATCATTATGTTTTTAGGGAAACTAGCAGAAGAGGCCTCAAAAATTGCTTCCTTATATAGTGATATTCTATCTGCATAAATATTGAATGAAGAGCAATGCAAATTGAAATAGTAAGTTATTTCTTTTTCTAGAATTCTAGTTTTGAATGTTGAATTGTTGATGTCTTGATGATATATATATATATATATATATATATTGTGCTATTGCCGATTTACCTATTATGTTTACAATGAGATTGGCTGTTAATCTGAAAGTTGAAAGCTTGAGAGTTGAATGCTTTCCTGGGTAAGTTAATCTGCCTTAATTTGCAGGCTTGGTGATTGTATTCAGATATTCTTCTTCTTCAATTCATCAATTGCCCCACCCCTCTAATTCACATAGTTCACTAGACAAAAATGGAGGACTTTGAGATTTCAAACCACCGAGCTTCTCTCTATTTTGCTTCAATACCAAAAATCTACTTTCTCTTGGTAAGAACTTCTACTCCCTGTTAAATTCCTGTTCTTAAATCTATTCAAGGTTCTTGTGGAATGTACTTTTGATAATTACCCAGCTTTGCTAACCCCATTAGGATGGATAGGACTGGAATTGTACTTTTTTACTGCACTCCGAGTGTTTGTTGTTATGCCTCAAAGACAACACCCAAGCTGAACCTGTGGGCTATTCTATGATTTTCGAAAAACCTATACTCCTTGTTTTACTCTCAGTTTTTGACAGCTTAAAGTAGACTCTTCAATGATCATTTTGAGCTTGGTTTCACAAAAAAGGGAGTTAAAATGAGATACTTGTGCTTTTTTGAAGTTACTGCACTGTTTCAGGATTTCTGCAGAATCCAGCTTTTCTGTAATTTCAGATTCTTGTTTGACTCTCCATTTGAACTTCCATTAGCTTGAAACATTGCATAATAGTAGCTTTGCATGTCTTGATAAAATCTGGAAAGTTTTGCTTGAAATCACTGAAAGACAAATTGTTGGTGAAATTTTCTTGCTTGTTACCAGTTTTCTGAAATTTTCTCAAACTTGCAGCTTATTGTTGCAAACAATTGATTTGAGAACCTTTACACTTATTTTTCTTTCCTTGATCTTTAGTGAGTCGAATTAGACATGCAAAGCATGCCTTCAAACTTAACTTCAGTTTGAAAGGCTTAGAACACTTATTGTTTGTTCTATTGTCTTTCTACCATGTTTTGAACTTCCAAGAACAATAGAGTAGAATTCTTTCACAATCTTGAAATCATCTTTGCATCGTGTTCGAGTAATCTGTAAAGAAATTTTACTTATTGATTGCAGCATACTTTCCTATGTTTTCTTTTTCTTTTTTACTGTGGAGCTGAAAAGTTATCATCATATGATGCTCCACTTATTCTTGTCTTCTTGAAAGCTTTATTAAGGAATTTTCTGCTTGTTAGTGCATCATACGCAAACTTTAGGTCCAGGGTTCATTGATCAAGTTTTGTGGTTTTTCTATCTCTTGTTATTTATTTCTTTTATTAATCAAGTTTTAATTAGTATACATTTAATTGTTCATGGGGAATTCTCTAGCAACTACAAAGTACAATGTCTTTACTTTTTTGCCGAAGGGAATCTTTGGACAGGTAACTTGTCAATGAATATGATTATGTTGGAACTAATTATACGCTAGACCAGATATTAGAAATGTTTATAGAAGACAACCTCTATCGTTGGTGATGAAGCTCTGTATCTCCTATAATTTTAGTGGTTTCTTTAAGATCAAATTGATTTTAGGAACTATGTTTTTGTTCTTATTTAGTTGTTGAGAAATTGTGGGGGAAAGTGCATTATGAAGGTCTTGAAATTGTTTACTTGGTAGGTTGGAGTGGTGTCGAAGAGTGAGGCTATTCGAATGGTCGATGAGGCAGACCTTGATTTTGTACGTACTTTGCTACTAACTCATTTTATTTTATTATGAATGCTGTTATCTACTGCATATAGATTTTGCATGCATTTAAATCATGCTGGCTGCCATAGGTCTTGGTTTAGTTGGTTCTGTTGGTAGAAATTGGTAAAAGAACCAGAAAGGTAAGAGAACCAGAAATGCTAGTCTTCTTTTGAATGTTTATTTTGCTTGAAAGTGAGGGTTTGTAAATGTTTATTTTGCTTGAACTTGACAGATCAAAGTTTCAAACTCTGCACTTATTAGTGCATTTATGATGGAGTTGGAAGCTGAACACCTGTTATCCAGGTTTATATGTGATCCTTTTATTGGAAATTCTACATGATTTTCAGATTATTTGAGTACTAATTTTATCAAGTGTTGCTGTTTCAGTGTGATTATGATGGTCTGCAATTATCAACTAGTCCATTTCTAGAGAGGAATATGGAATTTCTTATTGAGTGCATGGATGATTTGTCAATGGAACAGCAGAAGCTATATTTTCTCTTGACCTAAAATTGATGAGGTGCGCATTGAAATGGCTGATTATATGCAGAGTTTGGTGTAGGACTTTTGGCTACTAACATGATTTTGAGTAAGGCTAGTTTTTTGCTTTGAAGGAAAGTTTGGTGTATGTAGAACTAATGTAGTTTGGTTGCTAATATGTTTAGGGCTAGCCTTTGTGGTTTTGGGGTTTTCTTTTGTGAATTATGTAGAATCATGAATGAAGATGAGAAAATTAATGGAAAGTCCCAATTTTTGGATGATGAGAAATGTATTTCTAGATATTTTCCCACCACCAGCAGCTAGATGATTATTTGCACATCATTGTTATATATATGAACTGATGTATATAAATGGGAAACAAAACACTAATGTCAAAGAAAACGATGTCAATTCAGAGATTACAAATCAGTACCTAAAATTGGACTGATGTCTCATGATTATGAACATATCGAAATGTCACTCAAAAATCGATGTACACAAAACCAATGGACATCGATAGCTAAACACCAAACCGTTATCTACTGTCAACGTACAAATCAGCTATTAAAAGTAAACCGATTTACCATGAAATACAGGACTTCGGTTTTGAAAAATAAAAATGATGTCTACAAAACTACTAGACATCGTTTCAACTAACGAAAAGCGATGTTCCTAGTAATATAAAATATCATTCTTAATAGATTAACTGTGTTACCTAAAGGTACATACATCGTTCTAAGGAGAATAAGGCAGCAAGATGCACATAAAATTGTACACGATCATCTAGTATTTTTTGGAGACTGATGTCTATGAGTGTATTAGACATCATTTCCGAAATTGTAATCGATTTAAATGTTCACTTAGGTGTTGTTCGAGATATACTTTATTAAGCATAAAATGTGAAAATATGAAGAATTAAATATAGTTAACAAATAAGATTATGATGATTATAATGATTATACATCGATTTGTTTTTTAGAATCGATGTTGGTTGTTGTCTGGGACATCGGTTAAAAACGTGCTTATACTGATGTCTATATCTTTTACATCAGCAACAAAGACATCGTTTAGAATTTAGTTTTACATCGGTTCTGGACTGATGTAAATGAACAGAATTCTAGTAGTGAGACTAGCAACCGCTCAGCCACACCAGAGTGCAGCGGACACAAGGGTGGAACATCTTGACAGGCCTAGCATCACCAAAACCCTAGCGGAAATCTTCAACATTGAGGTCAATCCTGGTTGGATGAAAGAGATCATTGAGTACAAGCACAATGGAACATTGCCAGAAGACAAGGTCGAAGCCCGACAGCTCAAGCGGAGAGCAACCCGCTACAACATCCAAAATGGCAAGCTTTACCACCACGGGTTCACCCACCCCAACCTCCGGTGTCTAACCCTAGAGGAGGGAAATGTCGTGCTG
Organism: Rosa lucieae; assembly: GCA_024704745.1. Taxonomy (NCBI): domain Eukaryota; kingdom Viridiplantae; phylum Streptophyta; class Magnoliopsida; order Rosales; family Rosaceae; genus Rosa; species Rosa lucieae. The sequence goes on along the minus strand of CM045492.1, from coordinate 10,739,321 downwards.
ACAAGGATACACGACGGAGAATGCGGCAACCACTCGGGCGCCAGGTCCTTGGCCAACCAAACAATGCGACAAGGCTACGTTTGGCCCACACTTGGTGACGACGCCAGGAGGATATCAAAATCTTGCCACAAATGTCAACAATATGCTGATCTCCCACATGCCCCAGCGGAACCACTGTCGATCATCATTGGCCCATGGATTCACTCGACGTGGGGCCTGGACTTGATGGGCAAATTCCAAACCGCCAAAGGACAATTCAAATATATAATTGTCGCCATTGACTACAATAGCAAGTGGATAGAGGCAGAACCAAAGACGGCAATAACAACTGCCAAGGTAACTCACTTCCTCTGGAAGAACATTTATTGCCACTATGGTGTCCCCCATACCATCATCACTAATAACGGCATGCAGTTCAACAACAAGGAACTCATATCTTTCACCGCTAACTTGGGCACCAAGATGAGTTTCGCATCTGTCGCTCACCCCCAAACCAACGGCCAAGTCGAAGCAGCAAATATGATAATCAAGAAACTGCTAAAAAAGAAACTCGACGACACCAAAGGTTTATGGGCGGAGAAACTACCGGAAGTTCTATGGGCCATCAGAACTACCCCAACTTCCGCCACTGGTGAAACACCATTCTGCATGATGTTTGGAACCGAAGCCGTCCTACCTATTGAGGTAACTCAATTTACCGCCAGAGTCGAAGGCTACTACCCCAGGACCAACGGCGAGGGCGTCAACCTCGATAGAGACCTCCTAGAAGAAAAACGACACAAGGCCCATTTGCACAATCTGCAAAACAAGCAGCGGGTATCGCGTTTCTACAATGCAGGGTCAAGGCCCGGAACCTCCAACTAGGGGACTGGGTAATGAAGGAAGTCATTTTGCCACCAACGGCACTCCTCCCAACTTGGGAGGGGCCATACAAAATAGTGGAAATCATTTTGCCACCAGATGGACAAGGATGGTGTCACAACGACCCACCCTTGGAATACTGAACACCCTCGGTATTACTACAAATAGTCATGCCGCTACCCTAGAGCATCTTGACTTAGCTAAATTTTTGACTCAATATTTAGCTAAGGGAAGCTACCCAATGGGTACAACCCCACTTTTTGTAAACGCTGACATATCAGCTATCAATGAAACAATGAATTATTCAAACTATTGTCGCCAAGTCCAAGCACAAGAATCAACTGGCAACGCCAACAATATTCGGCGAACTCCGTCCGCTACAACATGCACTTGAAACCATTTTAATCCCTTTAATGTTTCATTGTCGCAAAAACAAGTCAAAACTCTAGAGGTTCACAGGTATGCAAACAATACAATCAGCAAAGGCATCCACACTTGAAAAATCGCAAGCAATACAAACTTTATATTAGGTGTCGAGACTCCCCGCCCAAGAATATTGTTCAATTACAATAGACCTTTGCGGCGCAAAAAAAAAAAACAAAAACAAAAAGAAAGACAAAAGCCTCAGCGGCACTAGAGCCATCTTTATGGCCGAAGGATATCAGCGGCAGCCTCGCCCTCTGGCAGCGGTTATTGCTCGGACTGATGGCTCGTCTGGTCAGACCCGCGGGCGGTAGGACTCGGGATTAAAACGGTACCGTCTGCTAGAGTATGGGTAGCCAAAAAGCCAGCGGGGGAGAATTCTGACCGAGTAGGGGGAGGAGTCTGCTGAGAATCTGCTGCCGGACGCATACCACTCTCACCGCTACTTGAGCGGGCACCTTCAGCCTCGGCGGGAACTACATCCCTCCCGGGCGGTGCATCTTGACTTGACGGCCCGGCAGGCTGGGATGCCTTGACCCAATCAATAGCACCCTTCTGATTCAGCAGTTCCACATTGGCCATGGCATCGACCTTCGTCGCCTCGGTCATGGCTTTCTTGTATTCCGCCGACCGCTTGAACTGCTCCACAATGGTAGACGCCGCAAGCTGCCCCTCAGCCCCCAGACGACCTACCTTACTCTCTAGCCTCTTCAACTCAGTCGACTTAGCGGCAGACTCCCACTGAAGGATCTCAACCTTTTTCGTCTTGGCCACCACCTGATCCTTAAGCAGGGCCATGTCTTGCTCTAGCTTGGAGACATGGTTATTCTCCTCCACGCCCCGCGCAACCGCCACGGAGACCTTGCTGCGAGCATCAGCGGCATCATATTCTTCCTTGGTCAGGCGCCGCTCCATATCCGCCAGGCTGTCCTTGGTCTCCGCCAGCTCCCTCTGGAGACCCTCAATCTCCTCCCTAAGTTGCCTCTCCACCAGGGGCTGTTAGGAGGCTGCTAAGAACATCTCATGTAGCCCAACGGACGGGTGCCCGAAGGCTGAGCTATAGGGTGACTATTTAATGGCGGTTGAGCGCACGATTCCCTCCAGCCCGCCAAAACCCAACCGCTGGCAGAGGTCGAAGATGAACTCCAGCTCAGCCTCCATCAGGAATTCAGTATATGCGGCAAACGAGACGAGGTCACTCGCTTGCACCTCTGGCCCAGCAGCCACAGTTGCCTTCAAGGGAGCTTGCCTTGCCTTCTTCCGCTGGCGGACCCCAATGGTATCCTCATCAGCCACATCATCTACCTCGACCGGGTAGTTTTGTCGCCGCTTCCCTCGCGATACCAATCGTGTCACACCGGCGACGACAGGGAAATCTCCCACCTGTGGCTCCAGCCCCGCAATAGTCACTGGCTCCTTGGAGGGCGCCACCCTCTCCTTCTGCAACCCATGCCTAGTGGCTGGCAACCTCGCCTGCTGCACTAGCGCAGCAGGGACATTGCTTACCCCAGCTCCTTCCTGCACCCCGAGCGACCCGTCGGGGCCAAGGTTGGAATGAAGCAGCATTGGTAACACCACTGGCGTCTTGGACTGGCTAACCGCCAATGTCTCTGGATCCACAACTGTATGTTGGGCCGCCAGCCCAGAGGCATACATGCACTCCAAAAAATTATTGATCTCAGCACGGTCCATGGCTTTCTCGAACGCCTCACGACTAGCTCTGTTTCTCAGCGGAGAATCTAAAAAAAAAAAAACAATAGCGAGTCAACCCAACGGTAATCAGACAAACACTCGTCAGCAGAAGCTACTTACCAAGGGCTCGTGTCAACTGTTGATCGACTAGCAGCTCCCAACCAGTAAGCAGGAGGAAATCTACCAAGTTACGGTTCTGCCAGCAGCCGCGGATCTGGGCCAGGCGACATTCCTATTCACGCTTCAGATTGTAGTGCAGCCCCGCTACACAAAAAAAATCAAATGGTCAGTACAACACTTACGCAAACAAAAAAGCAACTCTACCCGGCGGCAGACTGACAACCTCAGATATGTTGGAATTCCAACTTAATCCTGAAGGTCGGCTCTCCATCAATGGACCCGGCCTGGTATTCCCATCCGACTGTGGCAACACAATAGGTCCCCCACCAAGGCGACATGGAATCCCTTAAATTCTCGATTAGCTTCGGCGGCCCCTTGTGGCGGCTCAGATTCACTTGCCCGCTGCATCCTTGACGCCTCACATACACTAACTCATAGAAGTGAAGCACCTCCGCCACAGTGGGACCCTCGCAACCACTCAAGTGCCATAGCGAGTTAAGCTCCATCAGCAACCGCCACATGTTAGGGCAAATTTGCCCAAAAGCGAGGCCAAACTCACAAACTAGGATCTGGAGGCTGGGCAATAGTGGGAATGTCACGCCCAAGGACTGAAAAATCGAAAAAATCGGCGAAATTTCGCCGAAAATTTCATTTTTTTGGAGGCCAGATATATCCATAGGATACCATGACAATTTCGGTCGAAATTTTCGATATTTCTCGATATTTTCGATATTTCCCTAAATTTTCGATATTTCTTGAAATTTCCCCATACATTCCAAAAAACCTACAACAACAACAAGGATTGAACCTTGGTCATCCCACTACCCTTTGAGAGGGTTTGCTAACTCTACTGCACATACCTTTTATGTATTAATCACAACATTCTAATATATATTCATTTGCCTACGAGGCTACGAATCTGAAAACGTAGATACACCTCCAATCAATAACTAACTTGAAACACTTAATTACTATATTGAATTTTCTTTTACTAAATGTTCAAAAATTTTACAACAACATTTCAAATTTTAACTTCTATAAATAGTTCAAAATCATCTTCATACCTTGCACCAAATAATCTTCAAACCCTGTACCTCATAGGTCTTCTACGTGGTTCTAAGTTACTCATGTAATTCAAGGTGTAATGTATAATATGTACAAAAAAATGTATATAAGGCGTGATGGCTTAGCCTCCCATTAAGTTTCTAGCCATAAAAAAGAAGAAGAAAAATTAGATGTTTATTTCAAAAATTTTAAGAGTTATCGGCGATTCAACATTTACCGCTTCATCTTAAATTATTACAAATTACTATATAACAAGTTTTATTCAAGGTTTTCTTTCTATATATAGTAGACAATTGATAAAATAAACATATCTAAAAGTTTCACTTAAAATTTCCATGTTTTTCTTCAAATTTCCATCATTTTTCTTGATTATTTACCGAAATCGATATATCCTCGATATTTCTGTCGAAATTTCCGTTTTCGGGACCATCGATATTTCCTCGAAACTAGATATTTTGGTCCTTGGTCACGCCCTGGCGGAAGATCGCCTCGTGTACCGCAGCGTGCCCCGCTGGTAGGATCGACGCTCGCTCGTCCTTCAGCGGTGGCCGCAGCTTCACCATACCCGGCAGGCGGAACACCAGCTTCACACGGTCGACGACAACCACCGTCATCGATCCTCCAGCCTCATCAACTGCTATGCCGTCACTGAGAACCCATGCAGACTCAACTTCTTCACCAGTCTCCTTCATCCCACCACCGGAATCGCTCGCAGCACTATTGCTCACCAGCCTCTCTTCCCCCCCTATCATGAGCGGCGACATCCTCTCTCACCCTAGAACTCTCGAGGCGACCAGGGCGACCCATGCCAACTTCCCAGGGTATAGTCTGTAGCGGCATGATGTCTAGCGGTTTGGACAGTGAGATTCCTGCAGGGCTAGATGGACGCAACGAGTCAATAAACACTCTATCTGCCACGTTGAGCGACATGTCAGACCCGGAATCCTCACTGCTCGAAATGTCTATGACGCTAGCCATCCCAATCCCTAAAACCCATAGCCAGTCAGTGCATACAAGATCTAGGCCATCGCCATGTCAATTATACCCAAGAACATCCAGAACAATTTCCCAGAAACCAGCAAAACAAGAACATAACACATTCGTACAGACAGCCCAGATTCGACCATCTAGGAAATCCCTAAAACCCCATCACTATCAAACACCAAAAGTCACCCCCACAACCCACCTCACACCCTCCTATCATGTCAAAAAAACAACATAGCACCCCAAATCGAAAAAAAAAATCGATCGACGAAACCAAACACAAATTCAATGGAACAGGGATGAGATTCAGGGTACCAACCTTAAAGATGAAGGCTGCAGCGAAATCAAAGATATGTCTCTGCTTCGGATAACTCTCGTGCTCCAATGATCGAAAATTTCACAAAGTGCTGGCAGTCTGCTTCTCAGAACACAAGCTAAGCTTGAAGACGACGATAACAAGCAAAAGTTACAAAGTATCATACCTACAGATTTCCTTCATTTTATGTCCACATCAAGTTAATCTCTGCCATCCGCTGAAAAACGACATCACACCACAATTCTACACGTGCCCCATAGGCACACTTACTCTCCGGATTAACCGAGGCGACGCCTCGGTTACAAAATCAATAATTACTCGCATTAATGACTAGGTGACGGGTGTGCTGAAGAAGCGTTAGCACGCACGCTAATCCAGTACATGTACGCCACATGTCAGGCACCATCACACGAAGCGTACGTCCAAGATAACTATCGAAAAAAGAAAATCAATCAGCGGAATACTTAGCGAGACAGTCTCCACTAGGCGCAACTCCGCTAGCGGAACTTTTCCTTTTCCATCTTGCAAGAGACAGTCTCCACTAAACGCAACTCCGCTAGCGGAACTCCTCCCTTTCCATCTTGCAAGCGAGACAGACTCCGCTAAGCGCAACTCCTCTAGCGAAACTCCTCCCTTTCCATCTTGCAAGCGAGACAGTCTCCGCTAAGCGCAACTCCTCAAGCGGAACCTCTCCCTTTCCTTCTTGCAACCGAGATAGTCTCCGCTAGGCGCAACTCCGCTAGCGGAACCTCTCCCTTTCCATCTTGCAAGCGAGACAGTCTCCGCTACGCGTAACTTCGCTAGCGGAACCTCTCCATTTCCATCTTGCAAGTGAGACAGTCTCCGCTAGGCGCAACTCTGCTAGCGGAACCTCTCCCTTTCCATCTTGCAAGCGAGACAGTCTCCGCTATGCGCAACTCCGCTAGTGGAACTTCTCCCTTTCCATCTTGCAGGCGACAGTCTCCGCTAAGCCCAACTCTGCTAGCGGTACTTCTCCTCTTCCTTCTTGCAAGCAAGATTAGACAGTCGCCGTTGACCACAACACTATGAAGCAAGCTACCGCCAGGTAGGTCCTAGTGACAATGCCGACCACCTATCATCAGCAGAGGAACTTCTGCCAGCGGCAATTCCCTAGGCAACGCCTCACTTTGGCAACAACCAAGCAAAACACGATCCTCCGGGATAGGTAGGGGGATGTATCAACAGTCTCCGACGGCCCTGATCAGGCACGTTGACCCCCGCCACTTGGGTATCACAGATTGGGTTCACTACCCAACACCCTCTGCTCAACGCAGCTCCCCTCAACAAACAATACGCAGGCCAAACGAAGGTTTATCTTAGCCGGGGAGTGGGCGACTCCCTAGGGGGCCTAGCAGGGGCCCACCCGAAAGGGTATAAAGCGTTTGCTTAGTAAGTCTATGGTTGACAACGCACTGACGCTAATTATGCTTTACAAGACTGGCGAAAGCAACGCTTTGAATCGCTAGGCAACTCCCCAACCAAGATTGCCCTCCTTGACTGGGGACTTGGGGGACTTGTACTTATATAAGCATTCACAAGCATAATTAGCTATAATGAGCCATGCTCGATCATGATACTGCCAGCGGTACCAACTACCGCCAACTATGTGACCTACAGAAACACAGCCAAGCAGGCTACTGCCTAAGCCCCGGCTCACCCCTAGATCACCGCTAACGTGCAGCCATGCGCCCGCCAAGATAGCATAAGAAGCTCCAAAAGCTGGGAACTGAAGCATATCAGTCCCACATCGGAAACATGGAAGAGCTCGGCCTCTTCCCCAACTATAAAAGGTTCTCTCCTCTCTCCTCATTAATTACGCAATTAATACTAACCTACCGTAACTTTCTCAACATAAATACATTAACTAACTTAGGCATCGGAGAAGAGAAGACCACCCAGCACTGTCTCCCTCTGACGCCTCCTTTGTATTTCACTTGACAGGTAGCGGGAACTCTGAGTATCGTTTATAGTGGTCCGCTCATCGAACCAGCGTTAGGAAAGATTTAGTTACCGCTAAACTTTAAACATTAACAATATATATTAGGGGGATCCAGTGGCCAGTCGGGCCCTAAACAGAGGAAATAGTTCTAATTATATGAACACACAGCAACAATCCTCTCAGGTAAACTCTCTTTTTATCCTCTCAAAACCAAGGAGTGAACCGGCATTTCATGGTAAAGAAATTTCTAAAATCTCCCACGTAACCGGAAATCAACTCTCTAGACGAACTTCGAAAAAAAACTGTTTAAATCAGTACAAGGGTTTGTTCAAAAACCTTAAATGTAAAAACACATGTTAAAGTTAAACATTTTCAAACATTAAGTAGAAATTCTCACGACTTTCCAAGTCAAAGGTTCAGAAACACGTTCTCGAACAAGCATTTTCCAAGTCGACTTTTTAATAGGATTTGGAAATTTTCACGAGTCGACAAAAACTTTTCGAGTATCAGAAGTTTTTAAATCGTTGAAATTGAAAACTTGGAAGCGTTACTCTGATACCACTTTCTGTAACACCCCAAACTGCACCTCAGCAGCAGCTTGAGTACGTTACAGTGCCGCGAGTCTCTAAAACATAAACTAAAAATTCGATTTTCATTCTAGAAATTCGCTAGGCATTTGTTCGAAATAAATTTTGACAAAAATTCGCAACGAAAGCTTTTAAATTCTTTTGAGGTGAAAACCTTTCTAAACTTTAAATTCCAATGTTCGTCCAGGACTTAACGTTGCAAACAACCAAGGAATAAAAGACTTAGCATCTAACAAACAAATTGTGGCAAGTTCCGAAAATACAATTTGAAGGAACGGGAATAAGATTGGAACCCAGAACCTGACTTTTATTGAAATCTACACACCCAACTCCGTCCACTCCAATCCCATTCCCAGTGCACAGTACCTGCAACCACACTATTGTAGGGGTGAGCTTTCGTCCTCGCTACTCAATAGGGGCTTCACCCAACTAGGTTTGAAAACTGACACGATCCTTGATCTGATCAAGGGTATTTTTAGCGCCAAGCTCAATCTATTTTAATGGCCAAGATGAAGCGGTGTATTTATGGATGGTTAGGATTGCACCGCAGAAATTTCTGTTTCTTTAATTCATTTTCTAAAATCCCACAACTTCGGATAATAGATGTAAATAGCTCGCTTACTCGAAAAATTCCCCAAAAATTTCCACAAACTCATCGTGTTGTGTACTTTATTATCCAACGCATAAATTGAGGATCTCACTTTGTGAAAATTTCTGAAAATTTTCTCGAGCACCTTGACATTTATCGAGATCGTTAAATAATTTATCGTACGATCTCTACTAAGCTGGACACATTTTTTTCGGGGCTCAGAATGAGTCTTTAGATGTCAGTGAGGAGAGTGGTTCTCCCAGAGAAGACGTTGGTCGGTCAGATAGCAATCCTGAGACTTTGACACCAACAAGTAAAGCTGAAAAGAAAAATATAGCTACTCGTTAGCCTTTCGAGAAGCGTCGTCGTGGTGATCATGGTGCGGGCTCCTCCCCCCATGGTGGGCAAGAATAGATTTTTTGATAGCTAAATTTGCACTCTTTTTTTTTTTTTTTTTGTGTATTGTGGCGGTGCAGAAACGCTGTTGTAATCAAAATGAACAACATTCCTTGGGGTGTCCCAACTTCTTGTTTTGAATATGACGCTTATTTTCTTTTCCTGTTCTGTGATGATTGTTTGTCCACTAAGTGTTTTGGGATTGTGGCAGAATGTTTTTTTTTTTCTTTTTTGATGTTAATGAAACATGAAAGGGATTAAGATTGGTCCGCTAATTGCACATATATCGCCTTTGCTTGTGTTAAGGAGCAAAGGTGTTTGGCTTGGCCAGACTTGATATATATATATATATATATAGATATATAGATCCTATCCAGAGCAAGGTCTCGCTCTGAAATTAAAGTGCGAGGTTGGAGCTTAGGGTCACTTTTCGGTCTGATATCCACATCTCGACTGTTCAATTTTTAGGTACTAATATATAGATCATCTATGCAAAATTTCAACCAAATTATTGATCTTTAAGGTATCTAACTCGCTTAAACCAATGGTCGAACTGAATCTGTCTAACTTGAACCGTACTATCTTTAAGACAGTTATCAATCCCTTATCGACCATCAATTTGGCTGAAATTTTGTAGAGATGATCTATACATTAGTATCTAAAAGCTAAACGGTCGAGATGTGGAAAAATAACCTAAACTCCAACCTCACACTTTAATTTTAGAGCGAGGCCTTGCACTGGATAGGATCTGTATATATATATATATATATATATATATATATATAATTGGTGCAAGTGTGGGACAATGGTTTGAATAATTCCTCGTTTGATTGTTGACTGGGTGGAACCAGTTTCTTATGAAAGAAAATGTGTACCCGTAGAGTAGCTTTTCTTTGCTAAGCTTTGCAAAAATTAGCTAAGTGAAGATGCTCGTGGGCATGTTGTGGCGCTACTTATAATAGTAGCGAAGATGTTGAGTGTTCCACGAATGGGTGGATGTGACACCCTCCTTGTTTTTCAAGTAAAATGTGCTGGGGCTCACTACTTCTACTATTTGATAAGGTCCTTCCCAAGTTGGGCGGAGTGCCTTTGGCGGTGGTATGACTTCCTTCATTACCCAATCGCCAGGTTGGAGGTTTCTGGCCTTCACATGGTTGTTGTAAAAATGGGACACCCGCTACTTGTTTTGCAAGTTGTGTAGGTGTGCTTTGTCTCATTTTTCTTCTAGTAGGTCTTTGTCGAGGTTGACACCGGCAACGTTTGTTGTTGCGTCATATTCGTCAATCCTAGCTACTGGTTGTGTTACTTCAATGGGAAGGACTACTTCTGTACTGAACATTATGCATAAAGGAGTTTCACTGTTGGCGGATGTTGGCGTTGTTCGGATGGCCCAAAGAACCTTCTAGAGTTTTTCAGCTTGTTACCCGATGTTCTTTCTTGAATGAAGAGGCATAACATAATTAGAGTACTTTAATGTATTAATCCTTCTGATAAATTCAAGTGATCAAAAATAGGGGTATAGTATTATCGCATAGCACATTGATTCCTTGTTTATATTTTTGTGTTATGGTTTTCTAAGAATAAGAATAGCACGGTGATTTCGTTTCTTCTATAACTGGTTGTGTTGTGGTCCATTACATGCTTCTTTTTAATGATTATGATCTCTTTAGTTACAATAACAAGGATAATGAGGAAAATCAATCTACGAATCCTCGTTATAGTTGTAGACTTATAGCTTGTTTGCACCACCATTTTTTTTTCAGGCAACTAATTTGGTAGCCATCTTGAATACCCTTTCTGTTTCCACCCTTATAAACTCATTCCAGTCCATTTAGTTAACCGTATGTCCCTATCTAGACCCAAATTAGACTCCATATTGAGACTGACTAGGTGTAATTCTGTGAGCTAGATAACGTAAGGCAAGAAAATAGTGATATAAATATGATAAGCAATACATGATAGAGTTAGAAGTCCTTAAACTTAGGGGTTTTGTTTTTCTGTTAATAAGTTTCCTATTCTCTAGGATAGTGCTATTCTCTATAGTAGTGTTGTCAGTGTTTGAATTCTTCTCAGTTAGATTACCACGTTGGTATCTATCTACGTGGGCTGTAAGTTTTTCTCATTTCTGTTTTGTAATGGCTGTTAAATAGCCAAAGTTGATTGTCAATGAATTAAGTCATTCAAGTCCAGTTGTGTTGTGTTCTTGCTCACATTCTTCTTGTGTTCAAAGTTCTTAACATTCTGGTATCAGAGCCCCCTTCCACTCTGAGAAAAGAGCTAGAGTTGTAGTATTCTTGAGTGACTTGAAAAAGGAGAGATATGAGTGAAGAGAAAGATTTCACGCAGCCTGCCATACCACGCTTCAATGGGCACTATGACCATTGGGCAATGCTCATGGAAAATCTGCTGAGGTCTAAGGGATTTTGGAAGCTGGTTCAGACTGGTTATGCTGAGCCACAAGCAGGAGCAGAGCTGACAGAGGCACAGCAAAGACAATTGGAAGATTGGAGCAGAAAGAACAAAAAATGAAGAATTACCTGTTTCAAGCCATTGACAGGACAATTCTGGAGCAAATTCTAGAGAAACGCACCACAAAGGATATATGGGACTCAATGAAAAAGAAGTATGCATGCAACGCTAGAGTGAAACGCGCAGACCTTCAGTCACTGAGAAGAGATTGGGAGATCATGGAGATGAAGGTGGGTGAGACAATCACTGAGTATTTTGCTCGAGTTATGAATCTGTCAAACAAGATGAGAAGCAATGGAGAGGATATGAAGAATGTCACTATTGTGGAAAAGATTCTCAGGACTCTTACTGAGAAATACAATTATGTGGTTGTTTCAATTGAAGAGTCCAAGGATATCGACTCACTCACAATCGATGAATTACAAAGTTCATTAGTTGTTCATGAGCAAAAGTTCAACAGAAATAGCAGTGGAAGTAATGGAGAGGAGCATGCTCTAAAGGTGACTATCGATGAGAGGAACATATGAGGTCGAGGGAGAGGCAGTTTCAGAGGTAGAGGAAGAGGTGGAGGAAAAGGGCAGCAAGGATTTAGAAAGGCTACTGTGGAGTGTTACCGTTGTCACAAACTCGGTCACTTTCAGTATGAATGTCCCACCTGGGATAAACAAGCAAACTATGCTAAACTAGACGAGCAAGAATAGATGTTGTTGATGGCCTATGTTGAAGATATTAGAGCGGGCAGAGAACAAATTTGGTTCTTGGACTCGGGGTGCAGCAACCACATGTGTGGTAACAAGGTACTCTTCGCTGAGCTAAATGAATCCTTTCAACATATTGTGAAATTAGGCAACAACACAAGAATGAAGGTTTCAAGGAAAGGGAATGTCAAGTTGGAGGTAAATGGAGTTAATTGTGTTATTGGTGATGCATTTTATGTACCGGAATTGAAGAACAATCTCTTGAGCATAGGACAACTATAGGAGAGAGGTCTTGCAATTCTCACTCACTCCGGGAAGTGCAAGATATATCACCCACAGAAAGGCCTTATCATTCAATCCTAGATGACAGCCAATCGGATGTTTGTTTTGGTAGCAAGGATTCAGGCAACTTTGTCCGACTCAAACCAAGAAATATGCTTCAACACTACAACATAGTACCTTACTCACCTCTGGCATTGCAGACTCGGTCACATCAGTAACACATGATTACAAGCCATGCAACGAAAGAAAATGGTTCATGGGTTACCTCATCTTCCATCCTCAGATGTTGTGTGTGTTGACTGCTTGAAAGGCAAGCAACATCATGAACCTATTCCAAAAAGGATCACCTAGAGAGAAACTCAAAGGTTAGAACTCATTCATGCTGACCTATGTGGTCCAATTTCTCCAATTTTGAATAGTGGAAAGAAGTATGTGTTGTGCTTGATTGATGATTATAGTCGAAAAGCTTGGTCTTATTTTCTAAATGAGAAGTCAGAAACATTTGCTGTTTTCAAATTTTTTAAGATACTTGTTGAGAAAGAAACTAGTCTTGCCATCAAATGTCTGCGAACAGACCGAGGAGGAGAGTTTACATCAACCAAGTTCAACAGTTTTGCCAAAGAAAATGGAATTAAAAGGCAACTAACAACTGCATACACTCCTCAGTAGAACAGAGTTGCAGAAAGAGAGAACCATGCGGTGATGAATTCGGTGAGATGCATGCTATCTGAGAAGGGGATTCCAAGGCCTTTCTGGTGTAAAGCAGTAAAGTGGACTGTCTATGTGCCAAATCGGTGTCCCACTGTGGCTTTGAAAGATACAACACTAGAAGAGGTCTGGAATGGTGTGAAGCCGTCAGTTGAACATCTGAGAGTCTTTGGATGCTTGTGTCACGTGCATGTACCTAATGTGAAGATAACAAAATTGGAGAATAAGAGTACCAACGGTGTTTTTTTTTTTGGGATAAGTGATGAGTCGAAAGGTTATAGGATATATGATCCCATGACAAAGAAGATAATGACTAGTAGAGACGTTGTTTTTAAAGAAAAGAGAAAGTGGGATTGGGACAAGAGTTATGAACAGGTGGTACTAGTTGACTTAGAATGGGGAGAAAGTGAGGACGAGGTGATTGAGAATCCGAGTGATAATGAAGATGAAGATGCAGTAGTTGATGAAGATGTGGTAGTTGATGATGAAGATGCAGTGGTATCTCCCTCAAGCTCGAGTTCAGAAGAAGCACGAAATAGGAGGCTACCGATTTGGATGGATGACTACATGAGTGGAGAAGGACTTTCAGAAGGTGAAGCTGATGTGAATCTGTTAATTAAACTTTGCTTTATTTACAAATGCAGGTCCTGTGAGTTTTGAAGAGGCCGTGGGAAGTGAAGATTGGAGGAAAGCAATGGAGACCGAGATCAAATCCATAGAGAAGAATGAAACATGGGTTCTCACTGATTTACCTGAAGGAGTAAGCGGATTGGAGACAAATGGGTGTACAAAACAAAGCTGAATGAACATGGTGAGGTAGAGAAGTTTAAAGCTCAGTTGGTTACTGAAGGTTACGTGCAAGAGTATGGGATCGATTATTCTGAAGTCTTTGCACCAGTGGCTCGGATGGACACAGTGAGAATCATTCTTACTCTCGTTGCTCACAAGAGTTGGAAGTTGTATCACCTTGATGTCAAATCAGCATTCTTGCATGGTGAATTGATTGAGGATGTGTATGTCGAGTAGACGAAAGGTTTTGAGAAGAAGGAGGAGCTTAACAAAGTTTATAACCTAAGAAAAGCCTTATATGGACTAAAACAAGCCCCTCGAGCTTGGTTTAGTCGCATTGAGGCCGATTTCTTAAGGGAGGATTTGAGAAATGTCCTAGTGAGCAGACACTTTTTGTCAAGACAAACATCTGAGGTAAACTGTTAATAGTAAGTTTGTATGTTGATGATTTAATTTACACTGGGAATGATGATGCAATGATGAGGGAGTTTAAGGATTCAATGATGAAGGAGTTTGACATGTCAGACTTAGGGAAAATGAGATACTTTCTCGGATTAGAAGTGCAACAATTGCAAGATGGGATCTTTATCAGCCAAAAGAAGTATGCAATGGATGTGCTTAGGAGGTTTGGGATGGAAAAGAGCAATGCAGTACTGAATCCTATAGATCCAGGGTTCAAGATTTCGAAAGATGAGAGCGGGATTGAGGTTGATGGCACCTTCTACAAGCAGCTTGTTGGGAGTCTAATGTACTTAACTTCTACTCGTCCAGACTTGATGTATGCAGTAAATTTGATTGCTAGATACATGTCTCAACCTACTGAACTTCATCTTATGGCTGCAAAAAGGGTGTTAAGATATGTGAAAGGGACTGTTGGCTTTGGTATTCTGTATAAGAAGGAGGCAAGTGGTGTTTTTGACAGTGTACACCGATAGTGATTATGCGGTGTGTTTGGAGGATAGGAAGAGCACTTCGGGGTATGCATTCATGATGAGCTCGGGGGTGATGGCTTGGTCATCTAGGAAGCAACCGATTGTAACTTTATCTACAGCGGAGGCTGAGTTTGTGGCTGCTGCAGCGTGTGATTGTCAAGCAATATGGATGAAAAGGGTACTTAAAATGCTTGGCTGTGAAGGTGATAAGTGTACAACTATTTTCTGTGACAATAGTTCAACAATCAAGTTGTCCAAAAATCCAGTGATGCATGGAAGAAGCAAGCATATTAGAGTACGTTTTCATTTCTTAAGAGATTTGTCCAAGGAAGGAGTGGTGCAGCTAGTTCATTGTGGTTCACAGGAACAAATTGCTGATGTTCTAACGAAGCCATTAAAGCTGGAGCAATTTCAAAAGCTTCGAGGTCTCTTGGGAGTGTGTGAGTCACCAAAAGTAAACTAAGTTATGCAGCTTAGTTTAAGGGAGGGTATGATAGAGTTGGAAGTCCTTAAACTTAGGGGTTTTTCGTTAATAAGTTGCCTATTATCTAGGATAGTCCTATTCTCTAGAGTAGTGCTGTTAGTGTTTGAATTCTTCTCAGTTAGATTACCACGTTGGTATCTATCTACGTGGGCTGCAAGTTTTTCTCGTTTCTATTTTGTTATGGCTGTTAAATAGCCGAAGTTGATTGTCAATGAATTAAGTCATTCAAGTCCAGTTGTGTTGTGTTCTTGCTCACATTCTTCTTGTGTTCAAAGTTCTTAACAGTACAGTACCATCGGGTTTTCTGGTTCCTTCATTTGATATAATATGTATAGTTTTATATAGCACATTTGTCAACAATTTCTACTTTTGTGCTAAGCTTTGCAAATCAACAAGAGAGCAAATTTCTTTGAATACATTATATACTTTTGTTGAGTTATTGTCTTTTTAATTATAGTAACAATGACATCTGGACCAATGCTTGATCTTCATCTCCTGTAATCCAATTGTTTGTAGCACCATTGATAACCATCTTGAATATCTTGATTTTCCCTTCTGCTTCACCCTTAAAAATACTGTTGTGATCTGTCCATTTTCATCGAGAAGATTTGGTGAAACAGCTCAGAGAAGCTGAAAATGTGAGATGAGAGGTAAGTGTGTATCCTAATTAATTGCTCTGCTTGTTTTGGCCCAACATGACTTTCAATAAGAAATTGTTCATCAAACAAACTAGAAAACTATATAAAAATTGTATTGGAAGCAGGGACGTATCCAGTCCTAGGGCTGGTTGGGCCAAAATCAAGAGGAAAACCCCCCTTAGGTATTAGTTACATATCAGTCCATAATAGCCTACAAAAAAAAAAAAAAATATTATACTTATTAGTCATCTGGTGTTCGCGATTTCCTTACCCGAGTAGCCGACCATAACTGAGTTCATCTGATTCATAATCCTCAGTTCCTTAGTCGTTGTTCTCAACCTGATTAGCTCGAGGTATCCAAAATCGGGTGCTTTTTGAACTCTCCAAAATCAGTTGCGTAATACGTGATGATTGAAATACTTGAAGGTTTGAAATATGGAATGGGCCGTTGATATTGGATAATTGGATAAGTTGTTGATTAGCTGGTAGATATCGCTCTGTTAGTAAATACTTAATTTGTAGATGCCCATTCAACGGGTAATTCTCTTGTAGATATAGCCTTGTTTAGCAAATTAAGATGACATTATGATAGTGGGGGGGGGGAGGAAGGGAAGGTTTCTATGACAGAACTTGAAATGTGGCTCTTGCTTAGTTTGTGTACTATGATATTTC
Source organism: Rosa lucieae (assembly GCA_024704745.1). NCBI lineage: Eukaryota > Viridiplantae > Streptophyta > Magnoliopsida > Rosales > Rosaceae > Rosa > Rosa lucieae. The sequence continues at coordinate 10,722,656 of CM045492.1, read as the reverse complement.
CTAATACAAAAAGTAGTTTGCTTGGTATGTCCTTCAAAATTCTGACGATTCAGTTAGTTTTTATTGTTTTATTGTTGTTTTCAAACAAATTTATGTCTGTAACTTTTAATTTAAGGGGTTTTGGTTTTATGTCCCCCTCCTCTCTTATATGTTTTGAATGATAATAGTAATGTGTGAGGATGAATCTCCCACAGGGTTTCAAACCTCCAAAAAATAATAATAATAAAAATTTCCCCGAATTCACAAAAATTTTATGCACTTAAATCTAGCCCACCCCATATTCGAATCCTGGATCTACCATTGATTGGAAGTCATTTTGGCTGAAATTGGCAGAGAGGGCATCAATTGTTGAGTGTGTAGGTAAAGATGAGACAAAGGTGTTTGATACGATCCTTGAGAGAAGTAGTTCCTCCTTTTTAAGCTATAGCACATAAGTTACGTAGTCTCTATCTTGCATAATTTCCAAAGGGCTGGACAGAAAAGCCCAAACACCCAGAAACCGGCCCGATCAGTCTAGTCTTTTAACAGAATTTTGAGTTTTGTACTAAAATCCGGACCAGTTCATGTTATATATCGGCGTAGTCTGGTCTACAGTCGTGAATAAAAAAATTAGAAAAATGACTGAAGTCTTGTTTTTTACCATGTGTCCACATATAATTTGTCATCCAAAAGCTTATGATAGATTTGGCGTAGGTGATTGCAAACCGAACTATAAAAGGAAAACAAGATCAATTTCTCGATTTTAGTTGTTCGATCAAATACGAACCCTAGCCTCCTCTCAGCCTTCTTCGACAAAAAAACTCTCAACCCAAAAATGATTGTCATGAGTTCAACTCCAAGTAAAACTCTAAATTCCTAATCACCGCTCTCTTAACCCAATCCTCAATCTCTTACAAAATCCTTGAATCCCAAACTCAGGTTCTCAATCTCTCATTCTCTCTAATCAGTGAATCGAAACCCAATTCTCCCAGGCCTCTGCACCTGTCCGACACTCCAACTCAGTCCAAAACTCTGATAGTCTCTCAGTGCGACCATAGTCCAAAACTCTAACTTAGTTGCATTGATGAATTGAAGCTAGAACAGAACTGAGATTATATTAATGTTTAAAGTTCAGCGGTAGCTAAACCTTTACTAACGCTGGTCCGATGGGCGGACCGTTATCTGTGATACTCCTTAGAGCTCCTACTATCTATCAAGTGAAATACAGTGGGAGTCAGAGGGAGACCGCGCTGGGCGGTCTTCTCTTCTCCGATGCCTAAGTTAGTCAATGTATTTGTGTTAACAAAGTAACAATAGGTAAGTATTAAATGCGTAATTAATGAGGAGAGAGCTGATCTTCTCCATGTTTTCGATGTGGGACTGATATGTGTCAGTCGCCAGCTTCTGGAGCTTCTGATGCTGTCTTGGTGCGGCGCGTGGTGGCGCGTCAGCGTGATCTGGGCACAAGCCGGGGCTTAGGCAGTAGCTTGCTTGGCTGTGTTCCCATAGGTCACTCCTTTGGTGGGAGTTGGTACCGCTGGTGGTAGCATGAGCGTGGCTCATTATAGCTAATTATGCTTGCAAATGCCTATGTAAGTACAAGTCCCCCAAGTCCCTAGTCAAGGAGGGCAATCTTGGTTGGGGAGTTGCCTAGCGGTTCGAAGCGTTGCTTCTGCCAGTCTTGCAAAAGCATAATTAGCGTGAGTGTGTTGTCAACCATGGACTTACTGAGCAAAAATTTTATACCCTTCCGGGTGGGCCCCTTCTAGGCCCCCTAGGGAGTGCCCCACTCCCCGGCGAAGATAGACCTCGGTTTGGCTCGTGCATTGTTTGTTGAGGGGAGCTGCGCTGAGCAGAGCGTGTTGGGTAGCGAACCCAATCTTTAATACCCAAGTGGCAGGGGTTAATGATACTTCTAAAAGATGTAAAACTTAAACCTTGCACTCAAATATCATCGTTGGTAATATATTGATCAAGCAAGGGTCATTACCCGCTGAAGATTGTTCATAAACTGCTAAACAAATGTCACAAACTACTCTAAATCATGCTACTGAACAGTTAAGAAAAATAAATTATTTAACTAACCTAGACTCGATTTAATTTTCTATAAATTTTACAGGACACTAAAGACACATTTAATAACACGCATACAAAATTTCAGAACAATCGGAGTTGATTTGATATATAAAATAATTCACGTAAAACTGAAGACAGTAAGATAACAAAGCATAAACAGATTTTATAACTTTAAAACTATTGACAGAAACAAAGCTAAGGACTCATTCTCCACCACCAAACACACTCAATCATATCAAAGCTCAGTTATGGAAACTTAATTCTCAATTGAATTTACCCGAAGTTAACTCACAAGCTCGAATTAACCCATTACCCTTTCTTAGTTCCTCGTTAAGTGAATACAAGCTCACCACTTAATCTATTTCCAATTATGCAACCTAGACACAAGCTCGCTAAGTTTAACATATCAAAATCATTAAGCAATAAAAGGGTTTGGCTAAATCTAGGGGCACAAGTACATTGGTAGTCTTGCTAAACCTAGGGCTTGAGTCACATGTAATTCAAGAAAACATTTCGCTTCTCAATTGGAATCAACACACGACATATACGAATCTAGTGTTACTCCTAGCATTAGAACGCTAACCTATTCATTTAGATGCGCACCTAAACAAACAAGCAAAGATTCATCTTGTAGACACGGTGAAACAAACACTCAATTGATAATATAGAAAACCAAAAACTGAATTATCATCAATATGAATTGAACATGTTTGGGGATTTAAAATCGCCCCTAGCTACAAAAGTATTTAGATAGACATAGTCATGAACAAAACAAAAACTGGAAGAAAGGAAGAGGAAGAGATGGCGACTAGTTGATGGCAGAAGATTTCGTTCTTTCTTTCTCTCGTGCGGCCCTCTACGTCCAAACTGATCACGTCCCTCTTTTATTACTTAGGTTAGGAGACTTTCACTTCTTTTCTTTTTAGGAATCAAGTAGCTTCTTCTTTAAGATTGCTAATAATTTTCACCCATAAAAATATGTCATATATCTCTAATAAACAGAGATATTCAGTTAATACTCATCGGTGGGCTTCTAAAAGGAATTCGGGCCTCAAATCATGGATTTCCGTCAAAGTGTCAGATTCTCGGACTGCTCGACCTTGCTGTACTAAATCGGCCATAACGTTTTGTAGAAAAATGATATGAATGAACCGTTAAAATTTCTGGAAACTACACATCCGAAGCTTTCCAAGCATGTAAAGTTCACTGTCTGGTTCATGCTGAGCTGCTCTCAGCTTCATGTCGAAGTTGACTGATCTGCACAGGCAGATTTACTGATTTAGCTTCCTTTCTTCTACTTTGCTCCATAACACCTACGAAACATAAAAATAAAGTAAATGACTCAAATAGATGGAAAAATAGCTAAGAAAACATGAAGAAATCAACACAAAATCATGTACATTTATGAGCTTATCAGTTAACATGCCTGATCATGGCCTTCGAAGACTGTTGACGCATCCCCCTACCTGTCATGGAGGACCATGTTTTGACTGCAATGCAGCGTTGCGGTCGTCGTTAAAGTGAGGCATTGCCTCAGGCATCACCATTGGCAGAAGTCCATCCGCTAATGATAAGGGGCCTGCAATGTCGCGAGGACATGCATCTTCCCAAGTTTTGAGGGAGAAGTCTCGCTAGCGGAGTTGTCCTTATCGGAGACTAGCTTACTTACAAGAAAAGGGAGAAGTTAGGCTAGCGGTGTTGCGCTTAGCGGAGAATATCTCGCTTGCAAGATGATTGCCGATTTTCCTTTTCGATGGTTACCTTGGACAGACGCTTCGTGTGATGGTGCCCGACATCTGGCCTACATGTATTGGATTAGCGTGTGCGATAAAGTCCCTTCAGCACGCCCGTCATCTCGTCATTAATGAGAGTAATTATTGATTTTGTAACCGAGGCGTTGCCTCGGTTAATCCGGAGAGTAAGTGCGTTTGTGGGGCACGTGTACGGTTGTGATGCGATGTCTTTATTTGGCGGACGGCCTGGATTAGTTTGATGTTGACATAAAAGATAGGGAAACCTTGTGCTTTGGCACTTCGTACTTTTTACCTTGTGTCTTCGTCTTCAACCTTCGCCCTGCGTTCTGAGAAGAAGATTGCTAAGATTCTGTGAAGGTACCTAGTTTTTGAAGCATGAAGATCTTCTGTAGTGAAGAGAAGTGCTTTTGACTGCACCCAAGTTCTCACCTTTGAGGTTGGTACTCTGAATCTCATCCCTGTTTTATTGGATTTCTGCGTTTGCTTTTGTCGGTTTCTGGGTTTTTTTTTTATTTGGGGTACTCTGTTCCTCCCTGGTGTTCTTTGAGGGTGTAAAGCGAGTTTTGGAGATGGGTTTTGGTGTTTGGTAGAGAGTTGGGGTTTAGGGATTTGTTGGATTGTCGAATCTGGGTTGGGTATATGGGTACTTTCTGTTTCTGTTTTGGTGTTTTCTGGACAAGTGTTCTTGATGCTCCTGGATGTAACTGATAAAGGGATAGTTTAGATCTTGTGCGAACTAACTGGTTTGGGTTTTAGGGTTGTGGGATGGCTAGCGTTGTAGATATCTCTAGTGGTGAGGATTCCGGGTCTAACGAGTCACTTAACGTGGCAGATAGGGTGTTTATTGATTCGTTGTGTTCGTTTGCCCCTGCAGGAACCTCCTGGTCCGAACCGCTAGACATTGAACCACTACAGACCATACCATGGGAAGTTTCCATGGGCCGTGCTGGTCGTTCTGAGAGTTCTGGGGCAGGAGAGGATGCCGCTACTCGCAAAAGGTGGGAGGAGAGGCTGGCGAGTAATAATGCCGCTAGCGGCTCTGCTGATGGGGTGAGAGAGGCTGGCGGGGAAGTGGTTGAGTCAGCTTGGGTTCTCCGCGACGGTGCAGCGGTTGACGAGGCAGGAGGACCGATGACAGTGGCCGCCGTCAACGGTTTGAAGCGGGTGTTCCGCCTGCCAGGCGTTGTGAAGCTGCGACCGCCCCTGAAGGATGAGAGAGCGTCGGTCCTGCCAACTAGTCATGCCGCCCTGCACAAGGTGATCTTCTGCCAAGGAGTGACATTCCTGCTACTACCAAATCTCCATATTTTAGTCTGTGAATTTGACCTCACTTTTGGGCAGATTTGCGACATGTGGCCGTTGCTGATGGCGCTCAACTCACTATGGCAGTTGTCCGGCTGTGAGGGTTCAACCGTGGGGGAGGTGTTACACTTCTACAAACTAATATATGTGTGGCGCCAAGCTTGCAGTGGGCAGGTGAACCTGAGTCGTCGTTAGGGGCGCCCAAATTGGTCGAGAATCTAAAGGATTCAATGTCGCCTTGGCAGGGGACCTTCTGCGTTGCCACCGATGGATGGGAGTATCAAGCGGGGTCGAATACAAGGGAGCCGACATTCAGGATTAAGTCGGAATTCCAACCTATCCGAGGTTGTTGGTCTGCCGCCGTATAGAGTTGATTTTTGTTGCGTAATAATTCCCTTTTGTAATGACCATTTTGTTGTTTTTATGTAGTGGGCTTGCGCTATAGCCTGACGCGTGAAGAAGAGTGCCGCTAGGCAAGGATTCGCTGCTGTTGGCAGAACCGCAATTTGCTAGATCTCTGCCTACTTATCGGCTGGGAGCTGTTGGTCGATCAGCAGTTGACAAGAGCCCTTGGTAAGTACCTTCACCGGATGAGTGTTTTAGTTCGTTGTTGTCAAGCTAACTCTTTTCTTTTGTATAGAATCTCCACCGGAATTAGAGAGAATCGCGAGGCATTCGAAAAAGCCATGGACCATACCGAGATCAACAATTTCCTGGAGAGCATGTACACCTCTGGGCAAGAGGCCCAACAAACCATCGTTGACCCTCAGACATTGGCGCTGAGGCCATCTGAGGTTCCCGTGGTGCTACTGATATCGCATCACTCACACCTCGGCCCCGACCGCTAGCCCGTGGTGTAGGTGGGAGTTGGCAGAAGCAATGTCCCTGCTGCGCCAGTGCAGCAGAAAGAGAGGGTAGCCGCCGTTAGGCGTGGGTTGCAGAAGGAGAGGGTGGCGCCCTCAAAGGAGCCAGAGACTATTGCGGGGCTGGAACCGCAAATGGGGGCCCCATCGCCGCTAGTGTGACACGGGTGGTACACCAAGAGAAGTGGCGACAAAACGACCCGATCGACGAGGATGACACGGCCAACGCGGAGACCATTGGGGTTCGCCAGCGGAAGAAGGCAAGGCAGGTCCCCTTGAAGGCTACTGTTACCGCAGGGCCGGAGGTGCAGGCGAGGTACCTCGACTCGTTTGCCGCAGATGCCGAATTCCTGTCATAGCCTAAGCGGAAGTTTATCTTCGACCTCTGCCAGTGGTTGGGTTTCTGCGGGCTGGAGGGAATTGTGCTCTCAACCGTCATTGATCAGTCGCTTTACAGCTCGGGCTTCGAGCACTTGTTCGTTGGGCTACATGAGATGTTCTTGGCAGCCTCCAAGCAGCCCTGGGTGGAGTGGCAGCTCTGGGAGGAGATCAAGGGTCTCTAGAGGGATCTCGTGGAGACTAAGGATAGTTTGGCTGATGCGGAGCGGCGCTTGACCAAGGCAGAATGTGATGCCGCTGATGCCCGTGGTTGCGCGGGACATGGAGCGGAATGACCATGTAACCAGGCTAGAGCAAGACATAACCCTGCTGAAGGATCATGTGGCGGCGAAGGTGAAGAAAGTTGAGATCCTTCAGCGGGATTCTTCCGCTAAGTCTGCTGAAGTGAAGAGATTGGAGGATGAGGCTGCTCGTCTAAGAGCGGAGGGCAATCGTGCGGTGTCTGCAGCTATTGAGGAGTTTAAGCAGTCGGCGGAGTACAAGAAAGGGTTGATCGAGGCGGCAAAGGCCTGTACTATTGCCAACGTGGAGCTGCTGAAGCAAAAGGGCGTCATTGACTGGGTCAAGGCGTCCTAGCCCGTTGGGTAGTCAACTCAGAACGCACCGCCCGCGTAGGGTGCTGTTCACACAGAGGCTGAGGGTGCCCGCTCAGGAAGCAGGGAGAGTGGTGTGCGTTCGGCAGACGACCCTCAGCAGACCCCGCCTCCTACTCAGTTCGAGGTCTCCCGTGCTAGTTTTCTGGCCGCCCACACCCAAGCGGATCTTACCATTGTAACGCTGAGCCCTACCGCTCGTGGGTCCGATCAGACGAGCCGTCAGTCCATGCAACAACCGTCGCCGGAGGGCGAGACTGCTACTAGAGCCCCTCATCAATGAAGATAGCTCCACCGCCTGAAGTAGTGCCGCTAAGACTTTTGTTTTGTTTTGTTTTTTTTTTTTTTGTGCAGCTAAGGCCTTTGTAATTCAACAATATTCTTGGGCGGGTAGTCCCGACCCTTAATATACACTTGTATTTTGTTTCTGAAATTTTTTTCATGTGGATGCGTTTGCTGATTGCATTGTTTGAATAATTCTGAACCGCTAGAGTTTTGACTACTGCTTTGCGTCTCAATGAAACATTAAAGGGATTAAAATTGTTCCAAGTGCACGATGTAGCAGACGTAATCCGCCAAATATTGTTGGCGTTACCAGTTGATTCTTGTGCTTTGGACTTGGTGATTTGAGTGCTTAAATGCAACTTACGCGCAATAAGGGCACGGTCATCAAAGAAGTGGGAAATATTTGGACCCGAAATTATCGTACCACGGGGATTGAAAAGCTAACTACAATCCTTGGTTATGCCGATTACTGAGTCACCAAAAATTTAACAAACAAAACCTAAAAATAGCACCAAGCTATTTACATGCCCGACTCGGAACAACCAAGCCTAAAATGGGTCAAGAGAACCACAAATAAATGCGGAAGCTCACAAACAAATGGTATGGACAATGAAAGTGGTTTGTGAAATTTGATTTTTTTTTAATTGCGAAGAAAATAAAAATGACAGTTGATAATTAAAATTAAAAATAAAGATAATAGAAACTAATCAAGATATGGAAATTAGGTCACTAGGGTATCCTCCTAGCCAAATTTAATGCACAAATATGCTCTGACAATGGTCACTCAATTCATAACGGCATCAAGAACCGTACCAAAGGCTTTTCAAGGCTCATGGGTCATTAGATTCCTTAAAGGGTATTCCCACTCCGGATGAAGGGTCGTAGAAACTCAATTAGGACAATCTAGAGCCTTGTTAGGGCTTCTAGTTGCACCAAAGGCGAAGAGTCCTAGAATCAAGGTTCCCAAGCTAGCCAATACAACAATCGGAATTGGTATTGTAGCTAACCATGTTTTAAAAAAGTGTCCTTGCCATAAATTAGAGAAGTGATTAGGTCCCCTAATTTGTTCTAGACATGCTCATCTACACATTCAAGAGTTAATCAAGCTCCTAAGCATGCATCTAAGCCAAATATTATAGAATAGAACATATGCCAAACACGAAATTGAAAATCATTAAATCAAAACATATTTATTACATTAAATCCATGCTAGGGCTCAAACCCTAGATTCCTAAATAGACTACTCACAACTCATCCACAAATAAACAACAATATTCATCAATTAAAGAGGTAAAGGTGAAGAAGAGTGAAAAGTAACAAGAACAAGTCACAAATTGCTATGGAGCAATTATGACAAGCCTTGATTTATGGCTTCCCACTATACCCAATCTCAAGTCTTGATGTAGATGAGATTGCTTGAAGCTCCTTGAAATCCCTTTGAGAAATTGATGAGGATTTGATGGAATTTTGGTGAGGAGGAAAATAGATCTTGGTGAGAAGAAGAAATGGTGAGGAGGAATCTAGGTGAGGAGAAGAAATGGTGTGGAGAGGTGGTGTGTTGGAGAAGAAGAGAGAGAGAGAGAGGGTAATGGGGTATGAAAAAAATATGGGGAGTGCGGCAGAAGGGGAAGAATGAATATATAAGCTGTGTGGCTACTGTTGTTGAGGTAAAAGTGAGTAGAGGATTGGGTCTGCCCTCCTCGTCGAAGAGATCGAAGAGGATAGAAAAGGTTGGGTACCAGGAGGAAAATGACTAAAATGGGCCTATAATTTGGTGTGTGTGGTGTTGCAAGGTGTTGGCTGCCACGTGCATGGCTAGGAATTAAAGAGGGAAGCTGATGGAATTAGAAGGTGGAGGGCAACACGTGCAGCAAGTAACCAAGCATGAATAGTTTAATTAATCAAACAAATTGATTGATTAAACATCCGCTTCTCTTCACTTTATTTATTTATTTATTTTTCTTTTCTAATTGTTCAATCTCAAGACATAATCCCTCGCACACGCATATGGGTAGTCGGAATTTACTTCTTCGTTACAACTGGTCGTGGTTAACCAATGTTGACCACTTGTCCTTTTTTCCAAAAACTCTAATTAGCTCCAATTTCACACTATTTCATCTCGTTTCAGCAGTTCCGCTTATTTGCTACAAAATAAATAAAAATAGATTAGTTACATATTAATTGACATGGGGATTGGCTTATTTCTAGTGTTTTAGATATGATTACACGTATATAAATGCGTGTAATCACTTGGCGACAATGGTTTAAATAATTCCTCATTTCATTGATAGCTGATATGTCAGCGTTTACAAAACGCGGGGTTGTACCCGTTAGGTAGCTTCCCTTAGCTAAATATTGAGTCAAAAATTTAGCTAAGCCAAGATGCTCTAGGGCAGTGGTATGAGTACTTGTAGTAATACCGAAAGTGCTCGGTATTCCAAGGGTGGGTCGTTGTGATGCCATCCTTGTCCATCAGGTAGAAGGTGTCGCGGCTAGCGACTTCCACAATTTTGTACGGACCCTCCCAAGTTGGGCGGAGTGATGTTGGCGGTGGAATGACTTCCTTCATTGCCCAGTCCCCCAGTTGGAGGTTCCGGGCTTTGTAGATTGTGCAGGTTGTAGAAACGTGATGCCCACTGCTTGTTTTGCAGATTGTGCAAAAGGGCCTTATGTCGTTTTTCCTATAGGAGGTCTCTATCGAGGTTGATGCCCTCGCCATTGGTCTCGAGGCAGTAACCTTCGACCTTAGCAGTAGGTTGAGTTACCTCAATGGGTAGAATGGCCTCAGTTCCGAACATCATGCAGAATGGTGTTTCACCCGTGGCGAAAGTTGGGGTAGTCCTGATGGCCCATAGAACTTCTGGAAGCTTCTCCGCCCATAAACCCTTGGCGTCGTCGAGTTTCTTTTTTAGCAGTTTCTTGATTATCTTATTTGCTGCTTCGACTTGGCCATTGGTTTGGGGGTGAGCGACAGATGCAAAACTCATCTTGGTGCCCAAGTTAGAGGTGAAAGATATGAGTTCCTTGTTGTTAAACTATGTGCCATTGTCTGTGATGATGGTGTGGGGGACACCATAGCGGCAGTAGATGTTCTTACAGAGGAAGTGAGTTACCTTAGCGGTGGTTATTGCCGTTAGTGGTTCTGCCTCTATCCACTTGCTATTGTAGTCAATGGCGACAATGACGTATTTGAACTGGCCTTCGGCGATTTGGAATTTTCTCATTAAGTCAAGGCCCCACGTTGAGTGAATCCACGGACCAATGATGATCGACAGTTGTTCCGCCGGGGTGTGTGGGAGATCAGCATATTGTTGACATTTGTGGCAAGATCTTGATATCTTCCTAGCGTCGTCGCCGAGCGTGGGCCAAAAGTAGCCTTTTGCATTGTGCGATTGGCCAAGGATCTGGCGCCCGAGTGGTTCCCACATTCTCCGCCGTGTATCTTTGCCAGCACGACCTTTCCCTCCTCTAGGGTTAGATACCGGAGGTTAGGGTGGGTGGCGGTAAAGCTTGCCATTCTGGATGTTGTAGCGGGTTGCTCTTCGCTTAAGCTGTCGTGCTTCGACCTTGCCCTCTGGGATTAACCTCAATGTTGAAGATTTTTCACTAGGGTTTTTGTGATGCTAGGCCTTTCAAGACACTCCACCCTTATTTCTGCTGGACTTTGGTGTGGTTGAGCGGTTGCTAGTCTAGCCAGTGAATCAGCCTTGGCGTTCTTTTCCCTGGGGATCTGGGTGATGGTGTGAAATTTGAATTTTTTGAGGAGCGTTTTGACGTAACCTAAGTACGCCGCTAACTGTTGTTCCTTGGCCTGGAAACTGTCATTGGCCTGGTTAACGACAAGCTGTGAGTCACTAAATATGTTGACGCTGTCAGCTCCTGAGTCGATGGCGAAGAGTAAGCCAACAATGAGCGCTTCATACTCCGCCATATTGTTTGAGGCTTTGAAGTTGAATTTAAACGCGTATTCTACGTTTAGTCCCCCTGGCCCTGTCAAGATGACTCCGGAGCCACTGGCCTCAGCACAAGCAGAGCCATCCACGTGTAGGTTCCAGTCCGATTGTCAGGCTCAACCTGACACTCAGTGAGCTCAGCAATGAAGTCTACCACCACCAGGCCCTTCATGGCGGTTCTTGGTTTGTAATCAATGTCAAACTCGCTGAGCTCGATGGCCCATTTGCTGAGGCATCCCGAGTGTTCGGGGTTCTGCATTACTTGTCTCAGCGGTTGATTTGTTAAGACATGAATTGTGTGGGCCTGAAAATACTGGCGGAGGCTCCTAGTGGCGACGATGAGTAAGAGAGCAAGCTGCTCTAGGGAGGATATCTTGTTTCGGCCCCATTCATGCCTCTGCCGGCGTAGAATACGGGGAGCTCATCCTAGCACTCCAGCCGGACAATGTCACAGCTCACAGCTGTCTGTGATACCGCTAGGTATAGATATAATGTCTCCCCCTACACAGGAATAGAGAGGAGCAAAATTGTTCCCAAGTACTCTTTCAAGCTTTGGAACGCTGCGTCACAGTCTGGGTTCCAGTCGATGACCTTCTTGTGCGTTGTCTTCAGGACTTTGAAAAATGGGAGACATCTGTCAGTGAGTCTGGAGATAAACCGAGAAAGGACAGTTAGTCTGCCTTGGAGGCTCTGAACGTGCTTCTTCCACTCTAGAGCCTTCATGTTGAGGATGGCTTGTACCTTGCCAAGGTTGGCCTCTATGCCCAGCTCACTGACTATGTAACCCAGAAATTTGCTGGCGGTGACGCCGAAGAAGCATTTTTCTAGGCTGAGGAGCATACCGTAGGCCATGAGAATAGCGAATATGATTTTAAGGTTTGCCACTTGTCCGCTGGCCTTTATGCTTTTTACCAACATGTCATCCACGTAGACCTCGATGATTTTTCCCAGATGTTCAGCGAACATAGCATTCATCAGCAACTGGTAAGTTGCACCGGAGTTCTTCAAACCGAAAAGCATGACATTGTAGCAGTATAGGCGCTTATTGGTGGTGAAGGAGGTGCACTCTTGGTCACCAGGGTGCATCTTGATCCGATTGTAGCAGGAGAAGGCATCCATCATGCTGAGTAGCTCATGCCCAGCGGTTACATCGACCAGTTGGTCTATGTGAGGTAGCGGGAAACTATCTTTTGGGCATGATTTGTTGAGGCCCTTGAAGTCGACACACATTCGCCACTTCCCGCTAGGTTTTTTGACCATGACCAAGTTGGAAATCCACTTGGCGTAATTTACTTGGCGGATGAATCCAATGCTCTGGAGCTTGGTGACCTCTTCTCCTATTGCACTGTATTTGTCTTCATCAAAGGTCCTTCGTCTCTGCTTGATAGGGTAGGCAGATGGTTTGATACTTAATTTGTGCATTATGATCTTGGGGGAGATGCCTGGCATGTCAGCGTAGGACCATGCAAAGACGGCGGCGTTGTCACGTAGAAACTAGGTGAGTTCAACCGCTACCTCTGGGTCTAGCTGAGCGTCGATGCGGACTGTCCTCTTAGGGTGCTCGTCGGAGATGCTGATAACCCTTAAGGATGTTTCTGGGTTGACAGGCTCATTTCTGACATACTTCTTCTCGTCATCCCTGGGGTCCTCAAAGATATCTGGTGCCGCTGTATGATTTCCCACCGTTAGGATTTCATGGCGGCACGCTGATCTTGCCACGGTTGTGGAATAGCACTCTTGTGCCAGTTGTTGACTTCCTTTCACATAGCCTATTCCGTTGGGAGTTGGGAACTTCATGAGGAGCATGTACCCGGCGATGATGCATTTGAGTTTGTTAAGTGTCGGTCGACCAATGATGGCATTATATGAACTGAAGCAGTCCACAATGATGAACTCCGTATGGATTTTCGCTATTCGTGGACTGGCACCGATAACCAGTCGCATGTAGTCAGAACCCAATGGCTTTGTGTGATAGGAGCAAAAAGTGTGACGATATTATTGAATATGTGCGCCATTTTAGCCTTGTTGAGTGTTTGGAGTGAAATAGGTGGAAAAAGTAAAATTCATGAAAAATCCTAGCTGGATCAGGATTCCTCACTATCGACTATTTTTGTGGTCTTTACATTTTAATTCCCTTTATTTTCTCTAGAAAATTCTGATATTCTCCTGCTTGTTGTAGGAAAAGTTGCCTGGTGGAACTCTTGGAAACAGCAATGATGGAGTCATAAAATAAAGTATTAAGATATTTGACCAAGCAATGAAGAAGGGAAATAAAGGAGAAAGACGTTTTCAGTTGGGGAATAAAGGAGAAAGACATTTTCAGTTGAGGAATAAAAGAGAAAGATGTTTCAACTGGAAAATAAATAAGAGAAAGACCTTTCAGCTTGGAAATTAAAGGAATTGCCCCATTATGAGAGGAGTTAAGGCCTTAAAGGAGATGTTTCAGTTGGAAGATTAATGGAATTATGATGCAATCCCATCCGTCCAATGATGAAGGGTATGATCGACAAAAGTCAACCAATGCTCCTCTATAAATAGGCAACGTCCAGAACAGAATTTACATCACTTCCTAGCCGATCACTTCTTTGATTATCAATTCCTGGCCCTAAACAATTCCAAGACTACCTACTTCACACCTTAAACTTCCATCACCTACAAGACCGTGACACCATCCATCCATCAATCTACGAAGTTCTTAGGCGCTGAGTCAAGGACGCTCCACCACCATAGTGGAGACGAGTTCATCACCTTGTTGCTAAGCCGCTGAGGAAAGTTTCAAAGTGTAACTATGACTCTATTTACAATTTTTGTTTCGGTTTTGTGTGTTTGGATTTGCGAGTTGTGTAATTGGAGACATGAAATTTTCAGAATATTTTTATTGATATTTTTGAGATTTTCAGTTTACTATTGAATTAATTTCGAGAATTCTTTTATGATGCATGTTACAATATTGTGCCCTTTTACGTGTTTAGGTAATTTCCAAAGTTAGGTTAATAAGTTTTCATGCTAGAATAACGGTAAGAGTTCTTGTGTGTTTTCTTAATTTGCCAATAGTGATTGTTATTTGTTAAGGCGCTGAGTTAAACAAGTAGCAATTAGTTCTAAAAAGTGGTAAAAACTATGTTCAATGGTTAAACGATTCTAGAAATTACGTGTTAAATTCTATGTCTAATTGTTAATTTGCACGTGTGAGTTGATTTGAGGGTTAGATAATACTACAAGTTAAGAGAGTTACGCTGAGTGTTTTCAAAAATTAGTATTATTAGGCTTGGTAAGGACTTTTCCGATCCAAGCCTACATTAGAGCGAATCAGATAAATGGATTGATCCGCTAAGGCTTTTCATTTGGGCTCTTATTTAGGCATTTTAGATGGGCACATTTTTCTAGCATGTTGAAATGGACTTTCTATTTTTACATTCAGTAATTTCCGAGTGGTATTGGTCTAGGTTAGGGAAGTCGATCATTGTATATAGGTTTATTTATTTTGTTTTTATTTTAAGTAGATTAGGAACCAAATTTAAAAACCCCCCATTTTATTCTTTTATTTGTTAACTAACCTTTTTGTGTAGGTGTACCCTGGGAACGATCCCTGCTTATCCTATACTGACAACTACATTTTGCAGGGTTAAATTGTGAGGCTATTTCAGCCGCATCAATTTTTGGCGCCGTTGCTGGGGATTGTTAAAATCCCTTGCACTTAAAGTGTCATCGATTTTGTTGTATATAGAATGCATGCTAATTTTTGTACTACACTTGTGGAATTGTGACAAATTGCGATTTCAGTTAGACCAAGCTTTAATTGTGATTTAGTTTAAGTTTTATGAGTGTTACAAAATTAAGCATGTCATTTATCATTGTTGTACAATTTGTAGAAGTTGTTTTTCTAACCATATTGTAAATTGAATGTGGTTCACTTAGATTTTTTTTTTCAGCATGTTGTAAATTGTAGAATGACTTTTTTTTTTTAGCATGTTGTAAATTGTATATTGTACCTACATGTGCCAGAACGAGCATAACTAGCTATAATGGGCCACGCCCATTGTACCGCCATAGGTGCCAACTCCCACCAAAGGGATGACCTGCGAAGGCGCAGCCAGGCAGGCTACCGCTAGAGCCCTGGGCCACCCCCAGATCACTGCTGACGCGCCGACAAGGCCAGCGGCGCCGGAGTCATCTTAACAGGACCCGGAGGACTGAACGAGGAATACGCATTGAAATTCAACTTCAAAGCTTCAAACAATATGGCGGAGTATGAAGCACTCATTGCCGGCCTACTCCTTGCCATCGACTCGGGTGCTGATAGCGTCAACATATTCAGCGACTCTCAATTAGTCGTTAACCAAGTCAACGACAGCTTCCAAGCCAAGGGCCAGCAATTAGCAGCATATTTGGGGTACGTCAAAACGCTGCTTAAAAAGTTCAAATTTCACACCATCACACAAATCCCCAGGGAAAGGAACGCCAAAGCTGATTCGCTGGCGAGACTGGCAACCGCCCAACCGCATCAAAGTCCAGCGGACACAAGGGTGGAAAGCCTTGACAGACCAAGTATCACAAAAACCCTGGCGGAGATCTTCAGCATTGAGGTCAGTCCCAGCTGGATAGACGAGATCATTGCATACAAGCGCAGCGGCACATTGCCGGAGGATAAGATCCAGGCGAGACAGCTCAAACGGAGAGCAACCCGCTATAACATCCAGAATGGCAAGCTTTACCGCCAGGGATTCACCCATCCCAACCTCCGCTGTCTCACCCCGGAGGAGGGAAAGGTTGTTCTAGGAGAGATACACGGCGGAGAATGTGGAAACCACTAGGGCGCCAGATCCTTGGCCAACCGCACAATGCGACAGGGCTACTTCTGGCGCACACTTGGTGATGACGCCCGGTGGATTTTGAGGTCTTGCCACAAATGCCAATAGTTTGCAGATCTCCCACATGCACCGGCAGAACCGCTGTCAGTCATCATTGGCCCATGGATTCACTCCACGTTGGGCCTCGATTTGATGGGAAAGTTCCAAACCGCCAAGGGCCAGTTCCAGTACATCATTGTTGCCATCGACTACAACAGCAAGTGGATAGAGGCGGAGACACTGACAGCAATAACTACAGCCAAGGTAATTCACTTCCTCTGGAAGAACATCTACTGCCGCTATGGTGTCCCACATACAATCATTACAGACAACGGCACGCAGTTCAACAACAAGGAACTCATCTCCTTTACCGCCAACTTGGGCACCAAGTTGAGTTTTGCATCTGTCGCCCATCCCCAAACCAACAGTTGAAGCAGCAAACAAGATAATCAAGAAATTGCTAAAAAAGAAACTCGACGACGCCAAGGGTTTGTGGGCGGAGAAGCTCCCAGAAGTTCTATGGGCCATCCGGACAACTCCAACCTCCGCCACCGACGAAACACCCTTTTGTATGATGTTCGGAACAGAGGATGTCCTACATGTTGAAGTAACTCAACCTACCGCTAGGGTCGAAGGTTACTGCCCAGAGACCAACAGCAACGGCATCAACCTCGACAGGGACCTCTTAGAAGAAAAAAGACACAAGGCTCACTTGCACAACTTGCAAAACAAACAGCGAGTATCGCATTTCTACAACGCCAGAGTCAGGGCCCGGAACCTCCAATTGGGGGACTGGGTAATGAGGGAAGTCATTCCTCCGCCAACAAAACTCCGCCCAACTTGGGAGGGTCCGTACAAAATTGTAGAGATCGTCAGCCCAGGGACCTTCTACTTAATGGATAAGGATGGCGTCACAACGACCCACCCCTGGAATACCGAGCACCTTCGGTATTACTACAAGTAGTCATGCCGCTACCCAAGAGTATCTTGACTTAGCTAAATTTTTGTTCAATATTTAGCTAAGGGAAGCTACCCAATGGGTACGACCCCGCTTTTGTAAACGCTGTTCAGACAGCTATCAATGAAACGAGGAATTATTCAAACCATTGTTACCAAGTCTAGCACTGAGGGCAACTGGCAACGCCAGTTAGCGGACTACGTCTGCTGCATTGTACACTTGGACAAATTTTAATTCCTTTAATGTTTCATTCATGGCTAAAAGCAGTGTCAAGACCTCTAGCAGTACACGCATCACCACAAAAAAAAAAATAAAACAAGTAGAGGCTTGGAATTCCAAAATTTCATTCATATCCAAATTAAATTACACAAGGAAGTTATGCCTTCGCGGCTACAAAATAAAAAAAACTTTCCTATTCCTATTTAGGGGTTGGCGGGGTTGGCAGCGTCGGCTCCGCCACCTTCAGCATCTTTGCCGGCTGACTACAGTGGATGGGAGCGGCTCATCTGGTCAGACCCTCGGGCTGTAGGACTGGGGGTCTCTACTGTGCCATCCGCCCGGGTGTGGTCCACCAGAAACCCAGCACGGGACACCTCAGATTGTGTAGGCGTCCGCTGAGCCGCGCCCTCTGGGAATCCACCACTGTCCCAGCTACCCGAGCGGGCTCCTTCAACATGGCCAGGGGCAGCAGTGGGAGCGGCACTGGTTGTCGGGGGAGCTTCCTGGGATGGCTGCACAACCTGCATCGACGCCTTCACCCAATCGATAGCGCCCTTTTGCTGCAGCATTTCCACGTTAGCTAAAGCGCCGGCCTTCGCTGCTTCGTTCAGCGCCCTCTTGTACTCCGCCGACTGCTTGAACGATTCAACAGCGGCAGCTGCAACACGTGCCCCCTCAGCTTCCAGGCGAGCAACTTCACCCTCTAGCCGCTTGATCTCCGCCTGTTTGGCGGCGGACTCCCGCTGAAGGATCTCAACTTTCTTCTCCTTCGCGGTCACCCGGTCCCGCAGCAGGGACATGTCCTGCTCCAGCTTAGCACACCGCTCATTCTGCTCCAGGTCCCCGAGCATCCGCCGCATCACCATCGGCCTTTGTCAAACGTCGCTCGACGTCAACCAGCTGTTCCTGGGCCTTCCCCAAGTCCCTCTGGAGGCCCGCCACTTCTTCCCTTAGCTCCCGCTCAACTAGGGGCTGCTTGGACGCCGCCTGGAACATCTCGTGGAGCCCAACGGCGACATGCCCAAAGGCTGTGTTGAAGGGCGACTCGCTAACGGCGGTCGACCGAACAATCCCTTCTAAGCCGCCGAATCCCAACCGCTCGCAAAGGTGATACAGGAAGTCCCGCTCATCGTCATTGAGGAACTCGGCGTAGGCGGCAAAGGAATCCAGGCCGCTCGTACCCACAGCTGGAGCCACGTCGGCGGGAGCACTGGGTGGAGCCTGCCTCGACTTCTTCGGCTGCTCCCGGGCTCCTGTGACCTCCACCTCCTCCTCTTTCCCGCCGGACTCGGGTTGACTGCATTTTCGCTGAAGGATTCGTGTACCTCTAGGGGCGACAACCCTCGCACCCTCCCTTGACGGCTCCAACCCAGCTATGGTCACTCCCTCCGTCGGGCGCATCGTTTTCTTTGGCACCCCGCTCGGTGTCGCCGGCGCTCTCTCCTTCCGCGGCGCTACCTCGCCCACCGCTCAAGTCCCCACCTGAACAGCGGGCAGCCCGTCACCACCAAGATGAGAGTGGTGCGGCATGGGCAGCACCACAGGAACCTCTGAGGGGCTCAGCGCCAGCGTGGTGGGGTCCACCGCCGTTTTCTGTGCTGCCAGCCCGGAAGCATACATGGCCTCCAGGAAGTTGTCTATTTCAGCACGATCCATCGCTTTCTTGAAAGCGTCACGGCTGGCCTTGTTCCCCGGAGGAGTCTCTACAAAAGCACACAAGGGCAAGCAGGTCAGTATGAGACAACGTCGCAAAACATGCAGTACAGCGGAAAATACTTACCAACAGCACGCGTCAATTACTGCGCTACCAACAGTTCCAAACCGGTGCGCAAAAAAGAGGGGGGTCATTATCTAAAAAAAGGAGGCGGAACCCCGCCAGTCGTGTTCAGCGGAAACGACAAACAACCTCGTATGGGTTGAAACTCTGACTTAATTCTACATGACGGCTCCCATCGTTAGACCCCGCTTGATACTCCCACCCCGCTGTGGCAATGCAAAACGAGCCCTGCCAGTACGACATCGAGTCCCTCAGATTCTCGATCAGTTTGGGCGCTCCCTGGCGACGGCTGAGGTTGACTTGCCCTCTACAACCCTGGCGCCTCACGTACACCAATTTGTAGAAGTGTAGTACCTCCGCCACGGTCGGTCCTTCGCACCCGGATAACCGCCACAGCGAGTTCAGCGCCAGCAACAACCGCCACATATTGGGGCACACTTGCCCAAAGGTGATGCTGAATTCACACACAAGGATCTGCAGGTTAGGCACCAGCGGAAGTGTCACTCCCTCGCGGAATATTACCTCGTGCACCGCAGCATGGCCCGCCGGCATGATTGAAGCCTTCTCCTCTACCGTCGGCGGACGTAACTTCACCACACCGGGCAGCCCGAACACCCGCTTCAGCCGGTTGACGACAACAGCGGTCATCCCGCCGCCAGCCTCGTCAACTGGGGTGCTGTCCTCGAACACCCACGCCGACTCGGTATCCTCCCCCTCTGCCAGCAGAACCGCTGGCGGCACTATTACTCTATAGGCGCTCCTCATGTAAGGTATGGGCGACGGTGGCTTCCCCCGCCCTGGAACTCTCCGGACGTGACGCACGGCCCATAACTTCGTCCCACAGAATGGTCTGTAACGGCTCGACCTCTAGCGGTTCTGGCAGTGATGTTCCTGCACGGGCAGACGGACGGAACGAGTCAATAAAATTTCTATCCGCCGCGCTGAACGACACTTCAGACCCGGAATCCTCACTGCTCGAAATCTCTATGACGTCGGCCATCCCAAAAACCCTAAAACCCAAATCAGTTAGCTCACACGAAGATCTAAACTACCCATACACCAGTCAGTGCCCAAGATCATCAAGAACACTCAAACCCAGAAAATGCCAAAACAAGAACAAACGCACCCTAACCCAGATTCGACCATCTAGAAAACCCTCAAACAACCCCAATTCAGTTAATCACAACCACCCTTCCCCAAACCATCACAGTACGTCAACAAAAAGCATATCACAAACAAAAACAAAAAAAACACCTAAAACCCAGAAATTCATAGGGGCATACAACCAATGAAACAGTGAGATAGACCAGATTACCAACCTTAATAGTGGAGCGTCTGATGACGTTGTGTACACTAGTCTTCAAGGCCAATATCACCTCACCTCTCAACTCCGATCTCAGGCACAGAACACTTGGAGACGACGAAGGCACAGTTCAAAGTGTAGAGCAGTGCCAAATACGCTATCTTCCCCCCCTTTTATGTCAACGTCAAGCAATCCTTCGCCGTCCGTTGTAAAACGACATCTGACGGCTACAGTACACGTGTCCAGCAGCTACAGTTACTCTCCGGATTATCCATCATTACCATACATTTATGACGAGGAGACGGCTAGGCGGAGGAGACACACCTCCGCATGCTAACCCTTTAGGGGTTCGCCATGTGTCAACCACTGTCAGACGAAGCGTCTGGCAGAAGCCACTAGCAGGAGGGCACTAATCATAGATGAAGTCCCCGCTAGCGAAATCCTGCTAGCGGAACTTCTCACTTGTCACTTTCCAGGTGAGGAAGTCACCGTTGAGCCAAACACCGCTAGCGGAACTTCTCACCTGTCACTTTCCAGGTAGCGAAGTCCCGCTAGCGGAACTTCTCACCTGTCACTTTTCCAAGTGAGGAAGTCACCGCTGAGCGAAACCCCGCTAGCGGAACTTCTCACCTGTCACTTTCTAGGTAGCAAAGTTCCGTTAGCAAAATCCCGCTAGCGGAACTTCTCACCTGTCACTTTTCAGATGAGGAAGTCACCGCTGAGCGAAACCCCGCTAGCGGAACTTCTCACCTGTCACTTTCCAGATGAGGAAGTTACCGCTGAGCGAAACCCCGCTAGCGGAACTTCTCACCCGTCACTTTCCAGGTAAGGAAGTCACCGCTCAGCGAAACACCGCTAGCGGAACTTCTCACCTATCACTTTCCAGGTAGTGAAGTCCCCGCTAGCGGAACTTCCCACTTGTCACTTTCCAGGCTACAAATTCACCGCTAAGCGAAGTCCCCGCCAGCGGAACCCCTAACAGCAACCTCCACCGAACACGTCTACCCGACGCTGTTTAAACTGCTACATCCAGCGGGTATCCGCCAACAGCGAATCCCGAGGCTACGCTTCACTCTGACAACTCCCTCCACGCGGCGTTACGGTCAGCTAGTCCCTACGGGACACGGGGACTTGTCAACAGTCTACGACGACCCTGATCAGGTACGTTGACTCCCGTCACCCGGGTACTAAGATTGGGTTCACTACCCAACACCCTCTGCTCCGCACAGCTCCCCCTCAACAAACAAATTGCCTACCATCCGGAGGTCAGTCTTGGCTAGGGAGTGGGGGACTCCCTGGCGGGCCTGGCATGGGCCCACCCGAAAGGGTATAAAGCGTTTGCTCAGAAAATCCATGGCTGACAACGCACTGACGCTAATTATGCTGTTCCAGGCCTGGCGGAGGTAACGCTTCACACCTGCGATCAACTCCCCAACCAAGATTGCCCTCCTCGGCTGGGGATTTGGGGGACTTGTACCTACATGTGCCAGAACGAGCATAATTAGCTATAATGGGCCACGCCCATTGTACCGCCAGAGGTGCCAACTCCCACCAAAGGGATGACCTGCGAAGGCGCGGCCAGGCAGGCCACCGCTAGAGCCCTGGGCTCCCCTAGATCACCGCTGATGCGCCTCGTCAAGAGAGCATCAGAAGCTCCAGACGCTGGGAATCGAAGCACATCAATCCCACATCGGAAACAAGAAGAAGATCAACCTCTTCCTCACATATAAAAAGGTCCTCTCCTCTCTCCTCATTAATTACGCATTCAATACTTACCTACTGTTACTTTGTCAACATAAATACATTGACTAACTTTAGCATCGGAGAGTTGAAGACCGCCCAGCGCGGTCTCCCTCTGACGCTCTTTGTATTTTACTTGAGAGGCAGCTGAAGGTTTGAGAGCATCGCAGGTATCGATCCGCCCACCGGATCAGCGTTAACAAAGGTTCAGCTACCACCGAACTTTTAGACATTAACATATGTGTTTCACTTAGATTAATATACTTAGCTTATAAATACTTAATTGTTATAAGTGTGTAAAATCGTATGAGTAGACAAGGGCATTTTTGTTAATATTGGCCTAAACCCTTCATTAGTTCCTTGCTCAGGTCTCTTGAGGTTGAGGGCGGCCTTTATTAGCACTTGGAGAACGGTCTAACATATAAGTTAATTTCTCAGCTGAGTAAGGGGCATACGAATGGTGTCTTAGGTTGAGACACTGGGGTGATGGGTTCAATTGGATCTCAGAGATACTATAGAATGAGCCTAAACCACTATGTGGGAGTAGCCAATAGGGGCCTAAACCTCAATGAGGGAGTAGCCTCCGTAGTATCACTAAAATGAGTCCTCCCTCTCACTTACCTCTTAATCTGGCCATTCAGCCTTCTGAAACAAAGGAAGGAGACTTATATCTAGGCGACTATCCCTATAACGTATCTCACCAATAGTAGCGGTTTCTATTGGGCGCGACTTACAACTTGGAATCAATTGAGATATTAACTAAGTTTATAACCAACATAAAAAAATAAATAAAAAAATTGATGTGTGACCTGCTGAAGGTATATTGGATTAAACATGACCTTGTCTAGGGTAGCTGTTCTATAGTCCCATTACACACCGAGGTCCTCTGTTCCAGTACCTAAGTATGTAAATGTAAAAGTAACTTAGAAAGTTAAGGAAAAGCATAATGTTTGTATTTCGAACCTTGTATATATTACTAAACACTTGATTTGGTCTTAAAGGTCCATGAATGTCCATTGTCTCTGATAAGACTAAGGAGCTCTTTGAAAAATTGGAACGTGCTAGGCAAAGGGCAGAACTCACTTTTTCAGACCGCCTTCCTCTAGAAAGGAGGGATTCTCAGGACTCTAGCTATTCAAGTTATAACTGCTCCATTAGATCAACCAAGGAGATCAACAAACCTGACCATTCTGAAGAAGGAGAAGAACAAGTCTTGGAAGAGGAAGAAGAGGAGGTCACTGAAGAGGAAGAAGAGGAAGAGCACGCCCGTGTTGAGCAAGTACAGGCACCAATGGCTGAGACTATTAGGCAACTGTCTAATCCTACAGGTGGGGGTGTTGCACCCTTATGCATTGCCTATCCAGAACCATGAGAGGGGCTTAATGATGATTTTGAGTTAAAGAGTGGGTTTCTGCATCACCTACCCAAGTTTCATGGGATGAGTAGTGAAGACACCAATAAGCATCTCAAGGAGTTCGAGTTTGTCTGTGGGAGTATGTGTCCTGAAGGAGCTGATATCAATATCTTGAAGATGAAGGCATTCCCCTTTACTTTGGAGGACAAGGCCAAGACTTGGCTATTTGAGTTGCCTGCTGAGACTATCAACACTTGGGATAGGATGAAGGGCGAGTTCCTTACGAAGTACTTTTCTGCCTCAAAGGTCACTGTTTTGAGGAAGCAGATTAGTGGAATTACCCAAGGACATGAGGAGAATCTCTACAATTATTGCGATAGATTTAAGAGCCTTGTAGCATCATGCCCTAACCATGGGCACCATGCCCTAACCATCATGCCCTCCTTACCTATTTTTATGAAGGACTCACCGCTAATGAGCGTGGTCTGTTAGATGCTGTTGCTGGAGTGATAGGAGCATTTTAATGCGACGTTTTAACTGCATTTCCCTACATTTTTCTGCGCCATTTCCTTGAAAAATCCTTGTTTTGGAAAGTTTCCATTCTTTGATTGGGAAAGTTCCTTATTGTAGAAAGTTTCCATTTTTGTAGTTTTCATTTCTCATTTCTGGCAAGTTGCCATTTTCGGTTTAGGAAAGTTTCTAATTTTCATTTTTAGTAAGTTTCTATTTTCATTTTTAGAAAGTTTCTATTTTCAGGACCTCCGAGCTAAAAAGTGGAAATGAACGCACGAATGGAAAGAGGAGCTTGCGAACATCAAGACGAACGAATTTGAGAGAAAAAGGGCCACAGAATTGAGCAGAAATGAAGAAACAAGCTTTCCTAATCCAATTAGGAAACCCTGCGAAATGGAGGAAGGCTTCCCTAGCAAGTTTCCAACGCAACCATGAAAAAGAAATGGAAAAATAATGTGTTTTGCGTTGGAAAGTGAGAAGGCTTGAAGATGAAGCAACGAGGCCCAAAAACTCTTTGGATTTTCGGCAAAATGGATCAAGGCCCATCAAAGCCCATGACATTAGGGTTTGTGACGCAAACCCTAAACCCTAGGAGTTTTGCCGTGAAACCAAAGGAGGAGAAAAGTGGCATGAAATATCAAGAGAAAATAAAAGATTACGCAAGAGATTTTCTAGGGTGAAGTTTATGGAAAGAAAAAGTGTGGACATCAAGAAAAGCACCAAATGGCGTCTAGATGCATTCCTAGAAACCCTAAGTATATTTTGGACGAAAATACAAGAAGAAAATCAGAAAATATTCAAGGTATTTCGGCAATAATATATTAGGGAATCTTCTTGGAGTTTTGTGATTGGTTGGATGACACACTAGGGCTTATTTGGCAATTTCTCATTGGTGGAAGGCATGTGGAATTATTAATTTAATTCCTTGAGAAAATAAACAGAAAATCACGGCTTGGAGGCCAAGCATAGCCGTCCCCTATATATATGCACCACCCTAGACGTCTCAATCATCATCTCACCACTACACAATTCAGAAAATTCTCTCTACGCGCGGAAGCTCTCTCCATTCTCTAGTGCAACTTTGGCTTTTTCAAGCAAGGAAGGAAGAAGCAAGACTAGGCCGTGAGCATCATCATCCATTCCACCTTGAAGCCGTGTACTTTGAAGCTTGCTTTCGAGTTTCAATTGTTCATCATTCGAATCATTCATCCATCTCTCCATTCACGGTGTAATTCAACCTTCTTTCTTGTAATCACTTTTGATTCTCCTTGTTTGATTTCGTTGGATATTGTTCTAGTTAACATTGATGTTTGAACAAGGTTTATAATCTGAAATTTTATGATTGAATAAAGGATTTTCAATTTCTATGTTGTGATTCCATAGTTGCTTATGTGTGATTGTTCGATTGAATTTGCTTTATAGATAACTTTTGTATTTAATCTTATGTGGTTGCAAACACTTAGGGTTTTGATATAATTGGTGCTAGGTTTAAGAACATGAAATCGACTTTTCGTTTTGTGTAAACTTGAATCAAAGTAGTAAAGGTTTTGGACAAAAATCGAATTCAATTGAAGAGGATTGCAATTAGGTGAACTTATTCATACTAAGTTGTACACTTGAGTTGATAGCCTTTCCTTGAACTTCTTGCGTTGAACATGTATGATTGACTAGCTTTCTAGGGTTTGATTACATGTTTGATAGGATTAGTCTATGTGCTTTCACTTAGATTAATTAGCAATGAAAAGTAAAATATGGGAATCGTTTGCTTTCGAATGTTTCACATGATCAACTCCTTTCACATGACTTGGAAGAACAATGTAGGGTTGCATTCGAATTTAATCATGAAATCGGTTTTAATCTTTGTTTCTCACATGTCATTCTTGTATTTGTGTTTTTGTTTCAACTTAGTTTTAATTTTCGAAAAAAACCAAAAACCTAAAACCCCCCTAATTTCGTGAATAGTG
The DNA here is from genome assembly GCA_024704745.1 of Rosa lucieae. Taxonomy (NCBI): domain Eukaryota; kingdom Viridiplantae; phylum Streptophyta; class Magnoliopsida; order Rosales; family Rosaceae; genus Rosa; species Rosa lucieae. The sequence goes on along the minus strand of CM045492.1, from coordinate 10,696,774 downwards.
TTTATATGTGTGAATATTATACTTTGTATTATTTTAATTGTTTAAATTGTCCTACATTGACAGGTGTACCCTCAATCCCCGGAATAGAACGATCCCTATTTGCTTATACTACTAACGATATTTTCAGGGTTAAATTATGCGCTTTCTTCAAGCGTATCAATTTTTGGCGCCGTTGCCGGGGATTGAAAAATCACTTGTTGAATTGTTGAATATATTGTTGTTTTTGTAAATATCATATATTTTTTCATATTGTGTTCGAAAATTTGTAGTTAAATACTTAGGTTGTTATTTATATTATTGAAAACGAGTTTTATTGTGAGTTGTAAATTAAAGAGGAATAGGTGAAGTCGTGTTTATTAATATTGACCTAAACCCCTTATTGGTACCTAGTTCAGGTCCCTTAAGGTTGAGGGCGGTCTTTATTAACGTTCATTGAACTGTCTTCACTCTTAGGACCTTTTTCATCTAAGTAAGTATAGCCTATGTGGAATGGTGTCTAGGAAGGGGACAACGTTCATAACGGGTTTTGGATCCAGAAGTGCTTACAAATGGGCCTAAACCACATTGTGGGAGTGCTCATGCCAAAATGGATTCTACCTCTTGTGTTCGCCCTCCCCTACCTGGCCATTTCAGTAAGGTTGCCCAAAGGATGTAAGAGGGACTTTGTGTCTAGACAAATATACTTGGGCCACACGTTCTCTTGATTTACCACTTGGAATTTAATTCTAAATCAATGATGTTTATAACAAAATAAAATGTTGTGATACACTACGGTATATTGGATTAAACATAGTCTTGAAAAGGGTAGCTGTTTCAGTCCCATTGCACATCGAGACTCCCTGTTCCCGTACCTAAGTGTTGAAGTAATTGGAAATAAAAGAAAAGAAAAGAAAAGAAATAAATGTTTATAATTTTCGTGAATAGTAAAAATCAGGTTTATGGAAGAGTGAATTTTATTGTAAGTTTTTGACCATAATGGAATAGGTGAAGGACTTTGTCTTTAACATTAGTCTTGCACCCTTCTCTTTCATGTGGCACACCTTAGTAGCATAGGGTGTCTAGGTTGATTGGATACGAGAAGTGCTAGCAAAGGGTCTCGTCCCCTGCTAAACAAGTGAGCTGAGCTCCGCCAAAATCGTTCCTTTGCTACCTGGCTCTGTGTGAAAAGAGTTACCAAAAGATTGAGGAGGGCGACTAGTGTTAAGGATCGAGCCCTTGGGCCGTACGTCTAAACTTTGGTTAAGGCTTATAATGGAGACAAGCTTTTATTAACTATGTTATACTCTAATTAAACTTGTATAAACTTATATTTATATATATGATGTTTTATTCTTGTGAAACTTGTGTATATTATATTTCTCTTTATACTTGTATAAATTGTGACTAATACACTCGTGAATAGTAAATTGTGAATAGTGAAATTGTGAATAGTAACATTTTTGTATAAATCATTAACTTGTATTTATTTCACTATACAATTTACTAACTTCTTTAAATTTTGATGATGTTCAGGATTTCTATGAATGACCGAGCCTTCTAGACCCTCTACAATCAAAGAAATTGAAGCAAGGCTTGCTCGTTTGAAGAATCCTCAACAACTTGAGTACAATAGCCCTTCTCCTTTGACATTCAAGAATTACACACTTAACGATCAAGGGAAGAGGCTATTTCCTTCTGAGGGGTCTGTATCACCTAGTGTTTCGTCCAACTCACTTACACCTCAGAATTCACCTCCTTGTTCACCAAGAGAAAACGTTAGGATGGCCTCTATCAGAGAACTCTCTTCATCTGTGGTTCAAGAAGGACTTCCAACAAGCATTGTGTACCCTGCCCCTGCTGCAGGGAAGACTGCAGACTTTGAGCTGAAGAGTGGATTGCTTCATAGGCTTCCAACGTTTCATGGCCTCAATATGGAGGACGCCAACAAGCATCTTAGGGAGTTTCAATCCGTGTGTATCAACATGCTACCACAAGGAGCGGATGATAATATTCTCAAGATGAAGGCATTTCCCTTTTCTTTAGCTGACCGTGCCAAAGATTGGCTCTATGAACTTCCCTCTGGGCGAATTACTTCTTGGAACACTATGATGAAAGCATTCTTAGAGAAGTACTTCCCAGCTTCAAAGATCATTACACTCCGGAAGAAGATAAGTGGAATTAAGCAAGCTCAAGATGAATCTTATTCCGCTTATTATGAGAGGTTTTCATCCTTGATTGCACAATGTCCTCAACATCAGATGAAGGAAGAAACCTTGCTTACTTGTTTCTATGAAGGCTCCTACCCTTGGAACGTGATATGTAGATGCTGCAGCTGGGGGAGCCTTTGTGGATAAGTCACCTATGAAGGGCGAGCTATGATTGAAAATAGAGCAAAGAATGCCCAACAGTATGAGGGTGTAAGTCTCACAACTCGAAAGGTGAGTGAGATAGGTACTTCGGTCATTGAGGATAGATTGAATAAACTCACCCTTCTCATGGATCAAGTTGTGAGTGCAAAGGGAATATTGCAAGCTTGTGGGGTATGTTCTATGCAAGGGCATGTAACTGACCAATGCCCTCAACTGACAGAGAGTGGAAGAGGGGAATCTGTGAACTCCATAGGAGGATACCAAGGGAACCATGGGGGTCCCCCACGTCCAAGATATGATCCTTATTCGAATACCTACAACCCTGGATGGAGGGACCACCCCAATTTCAAATGGACGAACAATGAGAACACTCAGAATCCCCTTGGAGGTACCTTCCAACGTCCTCAAGCACCACCATCTCAAGGTCCACCCTTTCAGAGGCCTTACATGCAGAATCAAAATGCCTCAGGGAATTCAAACTATGATCAGATTATTGAGGCACTCACCAATTCCACTCAAGCCTTGGTTCAAGGACAACAGAACCATACCAAGGACATTGCAGACCTCAAGAGGCAAATGGGACAAGTGGTGGACTTCATGACCAAGTTTCATGAGAGTGGTAAGCTTCCAAGCAACACAATATGAAACCCAAAGGGAGGCTTTGAAGGCACCACCAACTGAGGACACAAGGAGGTACAAAGTCTAGGCTGAAATACTATAAACATTAAGCGCTGCTTGGAAGGCAACCCAATTCAGAAATAGCTGTGAAGGAGTCTACACACGCAGATTTGATTTCTCCTTCCCTATTTCCCTTTATTTTCAATTTTTTCTTTTGAATTTAGTAGGTCTTTTCGTAAATCTCTTTCCTATATGCTTAAGTGTCTCATTGCATGCTTATAATTGATTACATTGAGGACAATGCAATATTTAAGTGTGGGGGAAGGGATTTATACTTTTGTCTTGAGTCTTATATATTGAAAAATACAAAAAAATCGAAAAATGTCAAAAACAACAAAAATTTCGTTGCTTTATTGAGTCTATTGAGTCTTTGTCTTTTGTCATTTTGTTTTGAGTCTTAGGATGCCCTTTTAACTGTCTAGGATGATTCTATATCTCTGAAATTATGGCTAAAAGAAAATCACACAATTGAGATGACTTTAAAATGGTATTCTTTGGTTAATTGAGATATATGAAAAATATGTGCCTTGTAGTGGATGTGGATTTCGTGACTTTGGTACAGAATATGAGCATGTCAAGATGAGTTTTGATTCTTACAAACCCATGTGAGATAATTGAGCCCATGTCCCTTTTCTTGGAGTGATAAACGAAAATATACTCTTATTTTCTTGGCGATGTTTTGATGATCTCATTATTATTTCATTTGATTGACTACTTGCCATAGATTAAGTTTGATGGACTAGAGAATGCTAGAATTCACTCTTGTGCTTGTTGAGACGTTGTATCAATACATGGCCCTGATTCTGGAAAGGATAGAGGCACCCTAGGAAGTACCACCATTGCCATATAAACCTTTATCCCTATTTGTGCCCGTCGTGGGACTCCCCTAGATAAACCCCTTTGAGCCTACGTTAAGCCTTTTCTTTCATCACCCTTAAAATCTTTAACCTAAGCCTTAGTATAGCTATAACCCTACCCTTTGTTCTAAGAACTTAGTGGAGCTAAATTGAGACTTTACTTGAAGATTTTTGGAGTCCATAATGAAGAATAAGAAGAGGTGAAAGTTCAAGTGTGGGGGTAGACTTGTCCATAAGAAAAATATGTGTGAAAAAGCCGAGAAAAAGAAAGTGAAAAAGAAAGTGTACGGCTAGAAAATAAAAAGAAAGAAAAAGAAAGAAATGTCTATGGATTTTAGTCCCCCATACTTGGTGAGTTTGGAGTTTACTTTGAATTGAAGGCCCATTACAGAAAAATTTGGCCTTTGTCCGACTCACTAGAGATCAAAGGAAGTTTAGAATGAAGTTTGGGTCCAACATGAAGACATTTGGCCCCTTTATAACACCCCCATGGGAAAGTGACGTTTTTGTACACTTGGTGGATTTCTAGAAGTCTCTCTACATTTGCATGAGCTCTACTAGGTTTTTAGGACACTTTGTTAAATTCCTTACCCTTCGTTTCTTTAAACCTTGAGCCATGACCCCATTACAACCTTTGATAAGACCTTCTTGATCCTTAAGATGGGACAACCCTTGATGTGGAGATGAGTTACAAGAGTTGAACCTATGGCTTGGGTCCATCCGTGCAAGTAGTTGATATCTTTCATGAGATCTTTAAAAGAAAAATTTATACTTGCGCTTTCGTTTCTTACATTATGTGATATACTTGCTATCTTTCACATATACTTGAGTGTATAAGCTTTTAAGCATTGCCATGATCTGAGAGAAGAAAGAGTGGATATACCTTGTGAGGATTGAATAAAACTTGTTTGAAGCATGCTTAACAGAAACCATCACCATTGTTCCAACCAAATGGCGTCTAGATGCATTCCTAGAAACCCTAAGTATATTTTGGACGAAAATACAAGAAGAAAATCAGAAAATATTCAAGGTATTTCGGCAATAATATATTAGGGAATCTTCTTGGAGTTTTGTGATTGGTTGGATGACACACTAGGGCTTATTTGGCAATTTCTCATTGGTGGAAGGCATGTGGAATTATTAATTTAATTCCTTGAGAAAATAAACAGAAAATCACGGCTTGGAGGCCAAGCATAGCCGTCCCCTATATATATGCACAACCCTAGACGTCTCAATCATCATCTCACCACTACACAATTCAGAAAATTCTCTCTACGCGCGGAAGCTCTCTCCATTCTCTAGTGCAACTTTGGCGTTTTCAAGCAAGGAAGGAAGAAGCAAGACTAGGCCGTGAGCATCATCATCCATTCCACCTTGAAGCCGTGTACTTTGAAGCTTGCTTTCGAGTTTCAATTGTTCATCATTCGAATCATTCATCCATCTCTCCATTCACGGTGTAATTCAACCTTCTTTCTTGTAATCACTTTTGATTCTCCTTGTTTGATTTCGTTGGATATTGTTCTAGTTAACATTGATGTTTGAACAAGGTTTATAATCTGAAATTTTATGATTGAATAAAGGATTTTCGATTTCTATGTTGTGATTCCATAGTTGCTTATGTGTGATTGTTCGATTGAATTTGCTTTATAGATAACTTTTGTATTTTAATCTTATGTGGTTGCAAACACTTAGGGTTTTGATATAATTGGTGCTAGGTTTAAGAACATGAAATCGACTTTTCGTTTTGTGTAAACTTGAATCAAAGTAGTAAAGGTTTTGGACAAAAATCGAATTCAATTGAAGAGGATTGCAATTAGGTGAACTTATTCATACTAAGTTGTACACTTGAGTTGATAGCCTTTCCTTGAACTTCTTGCGTTGAACATGTATGATTGACTAGCTTTCTAGGGTTTGATTACATGTTTGATAGGATTAGTCTATGTGCTTTCACTTAGATTAATTAGCAATGAAAAGTAAAATATGGGAAATCGTTTGCTTTCGAATGTTTCACATGATCAACTCCTTTCACATGACTTGGAAGAACAATGTAGGGTTGCATTCAAATTTAATCATGAAATCGGTTTTAATCTTTGTTTCTCACATGTCATTCTTGTATTTGTGTTTTTGTTTGTTTCAACTTAGTTTTAATTTTCGAAAAAAAACCAAAAACCTAAAACCCCCCTAATTTCGTGAATAGTGTTTATATGTGTGAATATTATACTTTGTTTTATTTTAATTGTTTAAATTGTCCTACATTGACAGGTGTACCCTCAATCTCCGGAATAGAACGATCCCTATTTGCTTATACTACTAACGATATTTTCAGGGTTAAATTATGCGCTTGCTTCAAGCGTATCATGGAGGATCCTTTATGGATAAGACACCTGCTAATGCCAAGGAGCTACTTACTAATCGTGCACTGAACTATCAGCAATATGAAGGGGTGCTTTCGACTCAACGGAGAGTACATGAGGTGTCCACTAACTCTGCCCTTGAAGACAAGGTCAACAAGATGTCTACTTTGCTGTCTCAAGTCTTAAATGTTAATGGAGGAGGAGCAATGGCTCAAGTGTGTGGGATGTGCTCGATTCAAGGGCACCCCACTGATAAATGTCCCCAGCTTTCCTCTCTAGAAGGATGGGAATCTGTTAACGCCCTAGGGTATCAAGGAGGTCAAGGAGATCCGAGGTACAACCCTTACTCCAATACGTAAAATCCTGGGCTCAGAGACCACCCCAACTTTCGTTGGGCCAACAATGGTAACACCTTGAGACCACCTCAAGGCCCAGGTCAGAATTCTCAGCGCCCACCAGGTTTGTTTTTGAGGCCTCACGTACCTCAAACTTTTGGCATTCCCAATTCTGTCCCTCCACCTCCTGTTTCTAATACTTTAACTGCCCCTAATTATGATGAACTGTTGAAGTCCCTTACTGTGGGGCAACAACAACTTAACACGGCTACTCAAGCTTTGTACCTACACATGCCAAAACAAGCATAATTAGCTATAATGAGCCACGCTCATTGTACCGCCAGAGGTACCGACTCTCACCAATGGAGTGACCTGCGAGGGCACGGCCAGGTGGGCTACCGCCCGAGCAGTGGATCGCCCTCATATCACAGCTGACGCGCCGCCATGCGCCGCGCCAAGATAGCTTCAGAAGTTTCAGACGCTGGGAATCGAAGCACATCAGTCCCACATCGTAGACAAGATAAGGATCAACCTTCTCCTCACCTATAAAAGGTTTTCTCTTCTCTCCTCATTAATTAAGCATTTACTACTCATTTATTGCTATGCTGCCTATATGCATTGACTGACTTAAGTATCGGAGAAGTGAAGACCGCCCAATGCGGTCTCCCTCTGATGCCCTGTCTCTCGTGGGACAGCTAGCGGAGGCCATCAAATCCTCAGAGTAGCGGTCCGCCAACTGGACCCGTGTTAAACGAAAGATCGGCTACCGCCGGACTTTTAGCATTAACATTAGCGCCGTCTGTGGGAACCCTTGAACAAAAGGTCATCCCGCCACAATCACCATGACTAACAATAGCGAGGGAAACACTGAAGAACAGGCAGACCAGTCAGCCATCCCCCAACCTACTTGCCCAGCGGTAAACGTCAACCTCGCACTATTCGGCACCCAGTAAACCCTGGCGGTGAGACAAACCCAAGTAGCAGCCACCCACCAGGCCAAGACCTCACCTCTCTCTACGAGCTGGCACTGGAGGATCTTCATACGGCAAACAGAGAACGTGAACAAGAGCACAAGGAAAAGGCCGAGGCCCAAAAGCAGGTGGCCACGTTGGTGTCACGTTTTGATGAACTAAGAAAAACGCTGGAGGCAACAGCCAACCCGGCAAGGAGCGAACAGTCACGGAGCACCAGGCACAGCCGACCTAGTGCCGGTGCATTGATACCAACACCAGTCGTGCATATGCAGATCCCGCTGGACCACCCAGAGCTATTGGGAAAGGGGCCGCCCCCAGTACCCGAGTTAATGTTAGAACAGGAGGCAGAATCATCACTGCAACCCCACCGCTCGAGACCAAGGGCAAGAACCGAGGGAAACCCACCTACTCCCAGACGAGGATCAGTCCAGCGGAATGCCCGGCCCTGCCCCGCTGGCGATGCAACCGCGCAAATACTGGAAAGGATGCAGCAGTTGGAGCAAAGGTTAATCCGAGCGGAGTCGGGCACCCCAGCGCCAATTTCAAATCCACTTTTTGCGTCCAGGCCAGGACCATTCACTGCTGCAATTCTGCAGGTTGTCAGACCGGGGTACGCAAAGACTCCAAAAATGTCACATTACAGCGGTAGGACTGACCCCTTCGTCCACATGGACACTTTCAAGAAGTTCACCAACAACAAGGGATTCGATGATGCCACCCTATGCCACTTGTTTAGCGAAACGCTGGACAATGAGGCAATGAATTGGTTCTTCGAATGCCTGCCAGGATCTATTAACTCATTCCAGGCATTGTCAGACGCCTTCCTTTCTCGGTTCATCCTACTGTCCGCTGGACACCACAATACAAGCCAACTGTTCAACGTCAAGCAAGGTACGGAGGAAACACTAAAGGCATTCGTCACAAGGTGGCGAGCGGCAGCATCTCAGTGCCGTGACCTTGATAAAACAATGACGTCGGTGGCTTTTAGGCAGGGACTCCTCAAGGGGCCATTCCTCTATCACCTCAATTACAATCATCCAAATGCGGTGTACGACCACCTCATGAGTGAGGCGGTCATTCATGCCCGAGCAGAATTCATCACATATGGAGAAACCCCACCACCACCAGCAACGCTAGCAAAATCAGCACAACCCTCCTCCAGTCAGTAGGGGACCACTAACAAAACCCCCCAACACACCGCCAACTGACAAAGAGAGGGAGTGGCAACAGGGCCAGTACCAGAAAAAGCGGCAGAAGGACCAACACTACAAGGGAAACCGCCCATCCCATGGGGACAACCGCAACAAACAGATGGAGTCCTCCCAGCGGTACGCAGTATTTACTGTCCTCACAGCCTCGTATGAGGAAATATACAACCAATGCAAGGATCAGATCCCACCATCGCCCCTGGGGAGGTACCCAAAGGAGGGAAAGCCAAGAAACACCGGCAGATGGTGCAAATACCATGAGGACAGCGGTCACAATACCAACAGCTGCAATGCTCTCAAAACAGCCATTGAGACCCTGTACCGTGATGGCAAGATAGAGCAATTCAAGGTGCATCAGCCGCCACCTGTGATCCCCGACATTGAGCCCTTAGGCCGCATCAACACCATCGACGGAGGTGCTCCAATCACCAACATGTTTCACAGGGCAAGAAAGCGTTATGCACGAGCTAATCACCGAAAGGAAGTCTGCAACATCCGCTATGAGAGATCCGCAAAACTCCCAAAGTCTGGTTGGGAGCCCATCACCTTCTAATAGGAGGAAGAACGCGGGGTACATTTGCCCCATGACGACCCATTCTTGGTCGACGCCATTCTTGGCAAAATGTCACTCGGAAGAATCCTGGTCGATAGCGGATCAGCTGTCAACGTCATATTCAGCGGTTGTTACAACGACCTCAAGCGAAACAAAAAACTAATCCAAGATCACGAACCACTACTCAGCTTCTCCGGTGATGTCACGCAATAGCTGGGTTCTGACTATATGCGGCTGGTTATCGGCACCAGCCCATGTATGGCAGAGATACATACGGAATTCATAATTGTCGATTGTTTCAGCTCATATAAAGCCATCATTGGTTGGCCAGCACTGAACAAACTCAAGTGCATCATCGCCGGGTACATGCTGCTCATGAAGTTCCCCACACCCAACGGCACAGGCTGTGTCAGGGGAAGTCAGCAGTTGGCACGTGAATGTTATTCAACTACTATAGCACGATCAACCCGCTGCCGTAGGGAGCCAGGTACCGCCACCAAATATCTTTGAGGATCCCAGGGATGACGAAAAGAAGTACGTAAAGAAGGAGCCGGTCAACCCAGAAACATCATTAAAAGTTGTCAGCATCTTTAACGAGCGCCCTGAGCGGACAGTCAGCATAGGCGCTCAGTTAGACCCAGAGCTGGCGGCGGAACTCACTCAGTTCCTACGTGACAACGCTACAATCTTTGCCTGGTCATATGCGGATATGCTGGGTATCTCGCCTGAAATCATCACGCACAAGTTAAGCATCAAACCATCCTTCTACCCTATCAAGCAGAAGCGCCGAGCCTTCGACGAAGAGAAATACCTTGCCATCGGAGATGAGGTTGCCAAGCTGCATAACATTGGGTTCATCCGCCAAGTCATCTATTCCCCGTAGATTTCCAACCTGGTTATGGTCAAAAAGGCTAGCGGCAGGTGGCGGATGTGTGTCGACTTCAAAAATCTCAACAAGGCATGCCCAAAGGATTGTTTCCCACTACCTCGCATTGATCAGCTGGTTGATGCGACCGCTGAACACGAGCTCCTCAGCATGATGGATGCTTTTTTCTGCTATAATCAGATCAGGATGCATCCCGACGACCGGGAATGTACCACCTTCACCACTGACAAAGGCCTGTATTGTTACAATGTTATGCCTTTCGGTCTAAAGAAAGCAGGAGCAACTTATCAGCTACTGATGAACGCCATGTTCGCAGAACATCTGGGCAAGATAATCGAGGTCTACGTAGATAACATGTTGGTCAAAAGTATAAAGGCTAGCGGACATGTGGCAAACCTCAAGGTCATAATAACCATCCTCTTGGCTTACGGTATGCACCTCAACCCAGAAAAATGTTTCTTTGGCGTCACCGCCAGCAAATTTCTGGGTTATATTGTTAGTGAACGAGGCATCGAGGCTAACCCTGACAAGGTGCACGTCCAAAGCCTCCAGGGCAAACTAACCGCCCTATCTCGATTCATCTCCAGACTGACCAACAGGTTCGCCCCATTCTTCAAAGTCCTTAAAACAACCCACAAGAAAGTCATTGACTGGAACCCAGAGTGCCAGGCGGCGTTCCAGGGCTTGAAAGATTACCTGGCGGCAGTGCCACTCCTTTCCATTCCTGTACAACGTGAAACACTATACATATACCTAGCGGTATCTCAGTCGACGGTAAGCTGTGCCATCGTCCGACGGGAAAACCAGGACGAGCTCCCAGTGTTCTATGCCGGTAGGGGCATGAACGCAGCGAAAACACGGTATCCTCCCTTGGAGCAACTTGCCCTCGCACTCATCGTTGTCGCCAGATGCCTCCGCCAGTACTTCCAAGCCCACACAATCCATGTGCTAACCAATCAACCGCTGAGACAAGTAATGCAGAATCTTGAGCATTCGGGGCGCCTCAGCAAGTGGCCCATTGAGCTCAGCAAGTTCGACATCGATTACAAACCAAGAACCTCCATGAAGGGCCAGGCGGTGGCAGACTTCATTGCTGAGCTCACCGAGTTTCAATCCAAAATCGATGCACCACCCTCAACGGAAATGATAACCGCTGAAAAGCCAGCTCCCAAGCAGTCAAACTGGAACCTGCATGTGGACGGCTCCTCCAGCACCAAGGCCAGCGGTGCTGGGGTCATCTTGACAGGTCCTGGGGGGCTGAATGCGGAGTACGTGTTGAAGTTCAACTTCAAGGTTTCCAACAATATGGCGGAGTGCGAAGCACTCATTGCCGGCCTACTCCTGGCCATCGATTCAGGGGCCGACAGTGTCAACATATTCAGCGACTCTCAGTTGGTCGTTAACCAGGTCAACGACAACTTTCAGGCCAAGGACCAGCAGTTGGCAGCATACTTAGGGTACGTCAGGACACTGCTAAAAAAATTCAAATTTCACACCATCACACAAATCCCCAGGGAAAAGAACGCCAAGGCTAATTCACTAGCAAAACTGGCAACCGCCCAGCCACACCAAAGTCCAGCGGACACAAGGGTAGAGTGTCTCGACAGGCCAAGTATCACAAAAACCCTAGCGGAGATTTTCAACAATGAGGTCAATCCTAGCTGGATGGATGAGATTATCAAGTACAAGCGCGACGGGACATTGCCAGAGGACAAAGTCGATGCACAAAAACTCAAGCGGAGAGCAACCCGCTACAACATCCAAAACGGTAAACTTTACCATCAGGGATTTACTCACCCCAACCTCCGCTGTCTAACCCCAGAAGAAGGAAGGGTCGTGCTGGCAATGATACACGGCGGAGAGTGTGGAAACCACTCAGGTGCCAGATCCTTGGCCAATCGCACAATGCGATAGGTTACTTCTGGCCCACACTCGGTGACGACGCCCGGCAGATATCGAAATCTTGTCACAAATGCCAGCAATATGCTGATCTTCCACATGCCCCAGCGGAACCACTGTCGGTCATCATCGGTCCATGGATTCACTCCACGTGGGGCCTGGACATGATGGAAAAATTCCAAACCGCAAAGGGTCAGTTCAAATACATCATCGTTGCTATCGACTACAACAGCAAATGGATAGAAGCAGAGCCCCTGACGGCAATAACTACCTCCAAAGTAATTCACTTCCTCTAGAAGAACATCTACTGTCGCTACGGTGTCCTGCATACAATCATCACAGACAACGGCACTTAGTTCAATAATAAGGAACTCATCTCTTTCACTGCCAACCTGAGTACCAAGATATGTTTTGCATCTGTCGCCTGATACGCTAAAATTAAGTGCTCAACTTAACCCTGCAAGATGTCGTCGTTAGCAATATAGAGTAAGCAAGGATCGTTCAAGCCGGGGATTGAGGGTAACAAATTATTCACACAAAATAAAAACAAACTAATTTAAACTAACTAAAACAAAAATCAAACAAATAAAATCTGAAACTAAACAAAACAAAAACGTCAAATACTAGAAAAGAGAGAAAAATATGGCAGGAAACAGAAGGGGATAGAAAAGGGCTCTACAATCCTAAGCAGGAACAATATTTTGGGGTTTTTATGTTCCTACGAAAATAAAAGAGAAAACAAAAAGAAAACAATTTTAATTTTTGGTTTTGAGAAAAACAAGATGGAGAACATGTTAGAGACTTGGAAATCCACCACCAATTACTTTCGAACAATGTTAAGTTAACCTAGTTTCAATTACTAAGGTGTGAACAGAAATCTACCAAGAAACAAGTCGGAGCAGATCATGTCCCTTATTAATGTTTCCCTAATTACTTAGTCTACGTGAACGCTCAATAGCTAAGCCTATCAAACATGCAATCAAGGTATAGAACACTATCCTATCAACAACACATATAGTGTCAACATATTTGAAGCGAAGATCTCATGGAACATTGATTATAGAGTTGCATCTAGTGTGGAACGCCTACCTAGCATGCTCTTGTAGTTGTTTAAAACATCAACTTTTGTTCAAAGCCTTGCATACTTGTGGATTAGAAAAACAGACGATTAGGTGAATTAGTTTCTAAACCTAGCTCTAATTACATACATAAATCCTATGTTGGCCACCATAAAACAAACACATGCAAAAGTTTTCAATCAATCAGACATAAACAACCAATCCACACCACAAATCAAGAAACTAGATTTAAACAAACATATGTTCTACATAATTGGGGCTTCAAACCTCGCCCCTAACAAAAAGCAACTAGCCACACATCGTCTTAAATTCAACAATTAAAAACATGAGTATTAGATTACAAGATAATAAAAACAGTAAAAAGGAGAGTATGAGAGCCACGAATTCACTTTTCGGCAGCCTTAGATGCAGGCACTCCTTCAAGGTAAGTCACGGCAGAAGCTTGATGAGATGGATGGTGATATGCACAGTTTTCCTTCTTGAGACGTGGGAATTTTTGAGACTTTGTGCTAGGGTTTGGGAGCAGAAGATGGCGCTGTAGGATGGTGATTTTCAACGTGTTCAGAGCCTCTATATAATAGAATACACAGCCCAAGTTTCCTTTTCCAATTCTGCTTTGAAAGCCTCTCCTAGTAAGCCATAATAATCTTCCCAAAATCTTGAGGAATCATTCTAGGACTCTCCTTCATATTTACAGCAGAAATAACCTTCCAAAAATGCCCTGGAAATCCGCCCAAAGAAGAATCTCGGCCAAAATGCCCGGTTTTGACTAGGATTCGATTGCTGACTCTGAAGGTTCCTTCTTGGACAAGGAACGACTTCGTCTTGACAAGTTTCTGGATGGTTCTTGACTCCCACGTGCTCTATGACATCATATCATCTAGAATGATCAATAACCTTCTGGAAAAACTCCAAGAAAATCGCCGAAAAAGATCTCCCAAAAGCTTCGTGAAAAGCTGACAGTTTCTGCCTTATCGGGAAGCATATTTCGACTTTGATTTACTACTACCTCGTTGATGATTTTTACCTGTTCTTTAGCTGTGGTTGAAGTATAACATCATGTCTTCAAGGATCGCTGGCCCTTTCTGCAAAGGTGCATCTGGACGGGTGCAAGAATTGCTCATCAAAACCGTTCCCAGAAAGCTGATTCTGAAACTGCAGTTTTCTACTTTGCAGCAACTGTTTTGCACAATGAATTCTGTGGACTTCCCTTGTAATATCTGGCTAAATGGTTGATCAAACTTGGTCCTTTGCATCAGTACTTCATTATTCATGTCTCCATTGCTCCATTTCAGCTCTTATTTCTCTTGAATCACTCCACGAACTATCTAAATAGAAAATAAAGTTAAAACTGACTTTTTAAAGGAATTAACTAAGAAAAGTGTAAGGGATTTCACACTATATTCGTTGCATTTATGCTCCTATCATCGCCCACCCCCAAACCAACGGCCAAGTCAAAGCAGTAAACAAGATAATCAAGAAGCTATTAGAGAAGAAGCTCGACAAAGCCAAGGGTTTGTGGGGGGAGAAACTCCCAGATGTTTTAGGGGCCATCAGGACAACCCCAACTACCGCCAATGGCGAAACCCCCTTTTGTATGATGTTTGGAACTGACGTCGTCCTGCCTATCGAGGTAACTCAACCAACAGCTAGGGTAGAGGGCTACTGCCCCGAGACCAACAGCGACGGCGTCAAGCTTGACAAGGATCTCCTAGAGGAAAAACGACATAAAGCCCACCTGCACAACCTCCAGAACAAGCAGAGGGTATCACGTTTCTACAACACCAGGGTCAAAGCCCGCAACCTCCAACTAGGGGACTGAGTAATGAAGGAAGTCATACCACTACCAACAAAACTTCGCCCAACTTGGGAAGGTCCATACAAAATTGTAGAAGTCGTTAGCCCAGGCACCTTCTACTTAATGGACAAGGATGGAGTCACAACGACCCACCCTTGGAATACCGAACACCTTCGGTATTACTACAAATAGTCATGCCGCTACCCAAGAGCATCTTGACTTAGCTAAATTTTTGTTCAATATTTAGCTAAGGGAAGCTACCCAAAGGGTATGACCCCGCATTTGTAAACGCTGTTCAGGCAGCTATCAAAGAAACGAGGAATTATTCAAACCATTGTTACCAAGTCTAGCACTAGGGGCAACTGGCAACGCCAGTCAGCGGACCACGTCCTCTACATTGTGCACTTGGACCAATTTTAATTCCTTTAATGTTTCATTCGTTGGCAAAAGGAAAAATTGTCAAAACTCTAGCGGTACAAAAAAAAAACACATAATCAAAATTCCGCAACTTCATATACTTAGAAAATTTTTCATTACATCAGTTAATTACACCTCAGCGGCTACAAAAATAGTTTCACTTCCATCTTTCAGGGGTTGGCGGGGTTGGCTCTGTTTCCTTCGGGGTGTCCACCTTCGGCGTCCTGCGGCGGTTGTTGGCGGCTTTTCTGGTCAGATCCGCGGGCGGTAGGACTCGGGGTCTCTATTGTACCATCCGCCCCCGTATGGCCCGCCAAAAACCCAGCACGGGACACCTCCGACTAAGTAGGAGTCCGCTGAGAGTCATCCGCCGGGCAAGCGCCACTTTCTCAGCTACCCGAGCGAACACCATCAACCTGAGAGGGGCCTACACCCTTTGCTGCCGACGGAGCATCCTTAGCTGGCGGTACGACGGGTATGGATGCATTTGCCCTGTCAATGGCGCCTTTCTGCTGCCGTATTTCCACATTGGCCAGGGCACCGGCCTTCGCCGTTTCGGTCAGAGACTTCTTATATTCCGCCGACTGCTTGAATGACTCCACAGCGGCGGTCGCAGCGCGGGTCCCCTCAGCACTCAGGCGGGCAACTTCACCCTCCAGCCGTTTAACCTCGGCCAGCTTAGCGGCATATTCCCGCTGAAGGATCTCAACCTTTTTATCTTTGGCTGCGACCCGATCTTGGAGCAGGGACATATCTTGCTCCAACTTTGAGAATTGTTCATTCCTTTCCAGGTCTCGCTCAATGGCGACGGCCAGCTTGCAACGGGCATCTGCTTTGTCACAGTCGGCCTTTGTCAGGCGACGCTCCACATCAGCCAACCTCTTCTGGGCCTCTCCCAAGTCCCTCTGCAGGCCCGCCACCTCCTCCCTCAGCTCTGGCTCAACCCGGGGCTGCTTCGACGCCGCCATAAACATCTCGTGCAGCCAGACAGAAATGTTCCCAAATGTCGTGCTTAAGGGCGATTGGTCAACGACGATCGACAATACAATCCTTCTAAGCCGCCGAACCCCAGCCGCTCCCAGAGATGATACAGAAACTCCCGCTCATGGTCATTCAAGAACTCTGCGTACGCGGCAAATGAGTCCAGGTCGCTCGTGGCCGCCTCTTTCGCCACGTCCGCAGGAACCTCGGGTGGAGCCTGTCGAGCCTTCTTCTGCTTGTGGGCCCCAATTATCTCCACAACATCCTCCTCTTCCCCGCCGGAGTCATTCTGACGGAGTTTTCGCTGAAGCACCTGCGTGCTTCCAGCGGGAGCAGGTCTCGAGCCCCTCGTCGGTAGCTCCAATCTCGCAACGGTGACATCCTCCGCTGGGCGCACTGTTTTCTTGTGCACCCCCACCGGGTGGCCGGCACTCTCTCTTTCTGCGGCACCGCCCCGCTTACCGCACCAGTCGCCGCCTGAACGTCAGGTAGCCCGTCATCCCCAAGATGGGAGTGGTGCGGCATGGATAGCACCATGGGAACCTCAGACGGGCTTAGCGCCAGTGTCTCTGGGTTCACCACCGTCTTCTGAGCCCCAACCCGGAAGCGTACATGGATTCCAGGAAGTTGTCGATTTCAGTGCGGTCCATGGCTTTCGCAGAGGCGTCACGGCTCGCCTTGTTTCCCAGTGGAGTCTCTACAACAAAAAAAACAACAAACCAATCAGCATGAGACAATCTCATCAAGGATGCGGCATAGCAGAGAGTACTTACCAACGGCACGAGTTAGTTGTTGATCGACCAACAACAACTAGCCAGTAAGAAGGCGAAAATCCAGCAAGTTGCGATTCTACCAGCAACCTCTGATACGCGCCATGCGACACTCTTCTTAGCGAGTCAGGTTATATCGCAACCCGGCTGCACAAAAAAGGTTATTAGCAGTACAGGTTACAAGGCTAAAAATAAAAAAAATAAAAATAATAAAAAAAGGGAACCCGCCAAGTCATGTTCAGCGGCGAACGACAAACGACCTCGGATAGGCTGAAACTCCGACTTAATCCTAAACTTCGGCTCCCCCTCGTTAGACCTCGCTTGGTACTCCCACCCCGTCGTGGCAACTCAGAAGGTCCCCCGCTAGTAGGACATGGAATCTCTCAGGTTCTCGATCAACTTTGGCGCTCTCTGGCGGCGACTCAGGTTTACCTTCCCTCTGCAACCCTGGCGTTTCACGTTCACCAGTTCGTAGAAGTGTAGCACCTCTGCTACAGTCGGTCCCTCGCAACCCGACAACCGCCATAGAGAGTTCAACGCCAGCATCAACCGCCACATGTTGGGGCAGATTTGCCCAAAGGCAACGCCAAACTCGCACACCAAAATTTGGAGGTTTGGCACCAGCGGGAGGGTCACCCCCTCGCGAAATATCGCCTCATGCATGGCGGCAAAGCCAGCGGGCAGGATCGAGGCCTTCTCCTCCACCGTCGGCAGACGCAATTTCACCACGTCGGGCAACCGGAACACTTCAGCTGGTTGATGGCAGCAACAGTCATCCTACCCCCCGCCTCATCAATGGGGGTGCCATCCTGGAGGACCCACGTCGACTCAGCACCCTCTCCCGCTACATCTCCCCCTTCAGCGGAACCACTGGCTGCACTATTGCTTGCTAACTGCTCTTCACGCATATTGTGCGCAGCGGCAACCTCTCCCGCCCTAGAACTCTCTGGACGCGTTGCACGACCCATAACTACATCCCACGGTATGGTTTGTAGCGGCTCAACCTCTAGCGATTCTGCCAGAGAGGTTCCTGCACGGGCAGACGGACGTAACAAGTCAATTAATATTCTATCTGCCACGCCGAATGACACTTCAGATCCGGAATCCTCACTGCTTGAAATCTCTATGACGTCGGCCATCCCAATCCCTATAACCCAAATTAGTCAGCTCACACAAATATCTAACATATCCCTATATCAGTTGGTACCCAAGAACATCAAGAACAGTAACCCAGAAAAAGCCAAAACAAGAACAAACACACGCAACCCAAATGCAACCATCTAGCAAATCCCTAAAAGCCCCAACTCTGGCAAAAAACCACAACCCAACCCCAAACTCACCCTAACACCCTCACAACACGTCAAGTAGGGGCACCTCAAAAAGCAGAACCCAAAACCCAGAAACTGGCCATGCCAGACATCCAATGAAACAGGGAAAGGGATCAGAATACCAACCTTAGTGATGGAATCTCTGGTGAGATCGTGAGCGCTTATCCTCGACGCAGGAGGTCGTCATCCCTCCGAGTATGGTAACTCCACGAGATCGCCGCAGTTTTTCTTCTTCAGTCTCAGGCGAATAGAACTTAAAAAAAAAGAGTGAGTTCGAAGCTTTGGCGAAGTGTCAAATCTCGCTAACTTCCCCCCCTTTTATGTCAAAGTCAAATAGTTCCAGGCCGTCCGCCAAAAAATGACATCAAATACCAACCGTACACGTGTCCCACAATTCCACTTACTCTCCTGATTAACCGAGGCGTCGCCTCGGTTACAAAATCCATCATTACTTCGCATTAATGGCAGGGAGATGGCTAGGCGGAGGAGACTCTCCCCCGCACGCTAACCCTCTATGGGTTAGCCAAGTGTCGACCACCATCAAACGAAGCGTCTGATGGAAGCCACCACTAGGGAAGAAAACGCCAATCGTAGAAGTCCCCGCTGAGCGAAACCCCGCTAGCCGAACTTCTCACTGGTCACCTTCCAAGTGTAGAAGTCCCTGCTGAGCAAAACCCCTCTAGCGGAACTTCTCACTGGTCACCTTCCAAGTGTAGCAGTCCCCGCTGAGTGAAACCTCGCCAGCGGAACTTCTCACTTGTCACCTTCCAAGTGTAGCAGTCCCCGCTGAGCGAAACCCCTCTAGCGGAACTTCTCACTTGTCACCTTCCAAGTGTAGCAGTCCCCGCTGAGTGAAACCCCGCTAGCGGAACTTCTCACTTGTCACCTTCTAAATGTAGCAGTCCCCGCTAAGCGAAAAGCCGCTAACGGAACTTCTCCCTTGTCACCTTCCAGGTGTCGAAGTCTCCGCTGAGCAAATACCCTGTAGCGGAACTTCCACTCATCAACTTGCAAGAGATACAGCCACTGCTACACGCAACACTACCGGCAGAGCTCCCTCTCCATCTTGCAAAACCCGTACTTTGCTGAGCGCAACACCGCTCAATAAGTTACCGCCAGACACATCTACGTGACGCTGTTTCCTGCTCCAACCAGCGGGGGGTAACCGCCAAGGGCGAATCCAGGGGCTACGCCTCACTCTAACAACAACCTCCACCCGGCGTTAAGGTCAAGTCGTCCCTACGGGACACGGGGACTAGTCAACAGTCTACGACAGCCCAGATCAGGTACTTTGACCCGTCACTTGGGTACTAAGATTGGGCTCGCTACCCAACACCCTCTGCTCTGCGCAGCTCCCCCTCAACAAACAATCTGCCGATCATCCGGAGGTCTGTCTTGGCTAGGGAGTGGGGGACTCCCTAGCGGGCCTAGCAGGGGCCCACCCGAAAGGGTAAAAAGCGTTTGCTCGGTAAATCCATGGTTGACAACTCACTGACACTAATTATGCTTTTGTAAGTCTAGCGGAGGTAACGCTTCACACCGCCGATCAACTCCCCAACCAAGATTGCCCTCCTTGACTGGGGACTTGGGGGACTTGTACCTACATATGCCAGAACAAGCATAATTAGCTATAATGAGCCACGCTCATTGTACCGCCAGAGGTACCGACTCCCACCAATGGAGTGACCTACTGGGCAAGGCCAGGCGGGCTACCGCCCGAGCCGTGGATCGCCCTCATATCACCGCTGACGCGCCGCCACGCACCGCGCCAAGATAGCTTCAAAAGTTCCAGACGCTGGGAATCGAAGCACATCAGTCCGACATCAAAGACAAGATGAGGATCAACCTTCTCCTCACCTATAAAAGGTTCTCTCCTCTCTCCTCATTAATTACGCATTTACTACTCATTTATTGCTATGCTGCCTATATGCATTGACTGACTTAGGCATCGGAGAAGTGAAGACCGCCCAACGCGGTCTCCCTCTGATGCCCTGTGTCTCGTGTGACAGCTAGCGGAGGTCATCAAATCCTCAGAGTAGCGGTCCGCCCACTGGACCCGCGTTAAACGAAAGATCGGCTACCGCCGGACTTTGAGCATTAACAAGCTTTGATTGAAGGACAGGGGACCCATTCAAAGGTATTGCGGAGCTTAAGAATCAAATAAGCCAAGTGGTGAATTTCATGGGTCAGATTGCTAAAACAGGGAAGCTACCAAGTAACACGGTGCCTAACCCAAGGAATGAGCACGTGTGAACAAGGAGAAGAGTCCAGGCTGAAGGACTATAAATATTAAGCGCTGCATGGGAGGCAATCCATTTCAATCGAAGCTGTAGATGAGCCATCAATGAGAGTTTGAAGTTTCTATCCCTTCACTTGCTTAGGTTGAATTGTACTTGTGTCTTTGTTTGTTTGTTGTTTATTTTACCCTTCCCTTATTTTCGTAGCCCCTCATATTTAGGGTTTATATACCATATTTTTTGGCTACATTAAGGACAATGTAGATTCTAAGTGTGGGGTGGATTTACACCTTTATTTCAGAATATTTTCAGTTTAAAAATAATAATAATTGGTTTTATAGTCTTTTTATTTTTTTTGAGTCTTAGGAAGCTCCTAACGTCTAGGATGAACATGTCTCTGAATTCATGGCAGAAGGTTTTCACAATCAAAATAGAACTTAATGGAATTCTGTGGTTAATCGACATTGTGATGCTTGTATGAAGATTTGAGATAGGATTGTAACTTGGTTCATTAAGCATGCTAGGATTAAGTCTGATTCATTTGACCCAAAGTGAGTTGTTGAGCTAAAATACTTTCTTTTCGAGTGCTTATTGATAAATTCATAATTTCATGGCTGTATTTGCAAAACCTCATCATTCTTTGAAAATCCAATGATCATGTGCCATAGATTTTAATGGACTAGAGAATACTAGAACTTGGCTGTTGTGACTGTCAAAACTTGTATGCCATAATATGCCCTGATCCTGGATAGGATAGAAGGCATTAGGGTAACCACCATAGCCAAACAAGCATGTGTCCCCTATTGTGCCCGTCGTGGGACTCCTTAGAATGAACCCCTTTGAGCCTACGTTTAAAACCTTGGTTTCATCACCCTCACTACCCTACCATGAGCTTAGTACAGGTTATCTCTACCCTTGTCTTAGGGACTTAATAGAGCATGACATAGCGTGTAGGGGTGACGATGAAAGACAAGTGTGGGGTGGGGAAAAAACCAAGAAAAACCAAAACAATAATAATTGGCCCACAAAAATGGTGAAATAAGGTGGTCCATATATGCTCTGCTAGGTTCTTAGGATTTTTGTATCCTTAATCTTCATTTCGAAAACCCTAGCTTAGCCCCATTACAACCTGTTTTAAGTGCTTACTTGATCCTTGAGATGGGTAGTGTTTGGTTAGTAGAGTCAGGTACGCAGTCGAGCTTATGGTTTAGGTCCATTTGTGCAGTTAGTCATTTCATGAGGTCTTTAAAAATTCTTCACAAAATGCGTTTATTGGGGAAATATGCAAGCTGTTTGTTGCCTTACAATTTGTTCTCTTGCATATACTTGAGTGTGAAGCTTTTAAGCATAGCCATTTCTGAGAGAAAAATCGAGAGTATGCCTTGTGAGTTTGGATTGGACTTGTTCGAAACATGCTATCATTCACTGTATAACTTAAGTTCTCCATTTCTTGCTTAGTCATATGAATGCCACATGTTTATTAACCATGGAATTATCCATGCGATTTTGATTAAGTGTCTAACATGAAAGCCATGAGTTTGGAGTCTCTAAGACAACAGTTAGGGGAAGTAGAGTCATTTACTTGTTTTTTATAGAGTCTTTGTTTTGTTTTGTATTTTTGCTAAGGGACTAACAAAACCTAAGTGTGGGGTAGTTGATAGGAGCAAAAAGTGTGACGATATTATTGAATATGTACGTCATTTTAGCCTTGTTTCTCCCTTAGTTTAGTGTTTTGAGTTATTAAGTCATTTTGAGTGTCTTGTTGAGTGTTTGGAGTGAAATAGGCAGAAAAAGTAAAATTCATGAAAAATCCTAGCTGGATCAGGATTCCTCACTGTCGACTATTTTTGAGGTCTATACATTTTAATTCCCTTTATTTTCTCTAGAAAATTCTGATATTCTCCTGCTTGTTGTAGGAAACGTTGCCTGGTGGAACTCTTGGAAACAGTAATGATGGAGTCATAAAATAAAGTATTAAGATATTTGAACAAGCAATGGAGAAGGGAAATAAAGGCGAAAGACATTTTCAGTTGAGGAATAAAAGAGAAAGATGTTTCAACTAGAAATAAATAACAGAAAGACGTTTCACCTTGGAAATTAAAGGAATTGCCCCATTATGAGAGGAGTTAAGGCCTTAAAGGAGATGTTTCAGTTGGAAAATTAATGGAATTATGATGCAATCCCATCCGTCCAATGATGAAGGGTATGATCGACAAAAGCCAACCAATGCTCTCCTATAAATAGGCAACGTCCATAATAGAATTTGCATCACTTCCCGCCCTATCGCTTCCTGGTCGATCAATTCTTTGCCTATCACTTCCTTGCCAAAAACAATTATAAGACTGTCCAATTCACTCCTTAAACTTCCATCACCTACAAGACCGTGACACCATCCATCTATCAATCTATGAAGTTCTTAGGCGCTGAGTCAAGGACACTCCACCACCATAGCTAAGCCGTTGAGGAAAGCTTCAAAGTGTAACTATGACTCTATTTACAATTTTTGTTTTGGTTTTGTGTGTTTGGATTTGCGAGTTGTGTAATTGGAGACAAGAATTTTTCAGAATATTTTTATTAATATTTTTGAGATTTTCAGTTTACTATTGAATTAATTTCGAGAATTCTTTTATGATGCATGTTACAATATTATGCCCTTTTACGTGTTTAGGTAATTTCCAAAGTTAGGTTAATAAGTTTTCATGCTAGAATAACGGTAAGAGTTCTTGTGTGTTTTCCTAATTTGCCAATAATGATTGTTATTTGTTAAGGCGCTGAGTTAAACAAGTAGAAATTAGTTCTAAAAAGTGGTAAAAACTATGTTCAATGGTTAAACGATTCTGGAAATTACGTGTTAAATTCTATGTCTAATTGTTAATTTTCACGTGTGAGTTGATTCGAGGGTTAGATAATACTACTTGTTAAGAGAATTACGCTGAGTGTTTTCAAAAATTAGTAGTATTAGGCTTGGTAAGGACTTTTCCGATCCAAGCCTACATTAGAGCGAATCAGATAAATGGATTGATCCGCTGAGGCTTTTCATTTGGGCTCTTATCTAGGCATTTAAGATGGGCACATTTTTCTAGCATGTTGAAATGGATTTTCTGTTTTTACACTTAGTAATTTCCGAGTGGTATTGGTCTAGGTTAGGGAAGTCGATCATTGTATATAGGTTTATTTATTTTGTTTTTATTTTAAGTAGATTAGGAACCAAATTTCAAAACCCCCCATTTTATTCTTTTATTTGTTAACTGACCTTTTTGTGTAGGTGTACCCTGGGAACGATCCCTGCTTATCCTATACTGACAACTACATTTTGCAGGGTTAAATTGTGAGGCTATTTCAGCCGCATCAGTGTGACGTCACCGAAGAAGCTAAGCAATGGCTCATGATCCTGCAATAGTTTTTTGTTCTGCCGAAGTTTGTCGTAGCACCTGTTGAAGCTGACATTTATAGCTGACCCGCTGTCGACAAGGATCCTTCCCATTGACCATTTATCGAGTACGGCGTCGATTAAGAATGCATCGTCGTGGGGCAGATGCACTCAGCGTTCCTCCTCCTCTGAGAAGGTAATGAGCTCCCACCCAGCTTTTGGGAGTTTAGCGGACCTCTCATAACGGATATTACACACCTCCTTGGGGTGGTTAGCACGTGCATAACACTTTTTTTCCCTATGAGACATGTTGGTGATTGGAGCACCACCGTCGATGGTGTTGATGCGGCCTAAGGGCTCAATGTTAGCGATCATGCGTGGTGGCTGGTGTACCTTGAATTGTTCCATCTTACCATCTCTGTATAAGGTCTCAATGGCTGTTTTGAGGGCGTTGCAATTGTTAGTGTTGTGGTCGCTGTCCTCGTGATATTTGCACCACTTGCTAGTGTTTCTGGGCTTTCCCACCCTTGGATATTTCCTTGGGGCTGGTGGCGGTATCTGGTCTTTGCACTGGTCATATATTTCCTCGTATGAGGCCGTGAGAACCGTGAACACTACGTACCGCTGGGATGACTCCGTCTATTTATTACGATTATCCCCCTGGAATGAGCGGTTGCCTTTATTGTAATGTTGGTCCTTCTGCCGCTTGCTTTGGTGGTTGTTCTGTTGCCATTCTCTCTTCTTATTAGTTGGTGGAGTAGTAGAGGTTTTGTTAGCGGTTTCCTGATGGCTGATGGAGGGTTGGGTGGACTTTACAGGTGGTGGTGGTGGTGGAGGGGTTTCTCCATATGTGATGAATTCTGCCTGTGCATGGATGACAGCCTCGCTCATGACATGGTCGTAAGCGGCGTTGGGATGATTGTAATTGAGGTGATAGAGAAATGGCCCCTTAAGGAGCCCCTGCTTGAAAGCTGCCAGCGCCATTGTCTTATCAAGATCACAGCACTGAGATTTTACCGCTCTCCACCTAGTGACAAACGCTTTCAACGTTTCCTATGCTCCCTGCTTAAGGCTGAATAGCTGAGTTGTGTTGTGGTGTCTAGTAGCCAATAGGATGAATCGAGAAAGGAAAGCATTTGATAGGGCATGAAATGAGTCAATAGATCCCGGCGAGCACTCAAAAAACCAACTCATCTCCTCACTATCTAGTGTTTCACTAAACAAGTGGCAGATGGCGGCGTCATCGAACCCCTTGTTATTGGTGGCTTTTTTGAAGGTGTCCATATGGACAAAGGGGTCAGTCATGCCGCCATAATGTGACATCTTTGGCGTTTTGGCATGTGCTGGTTGGATGGCGTGCAAGATCCTGGCGATAAATGGTCCTGGCCTGGATGCCAAGAATGGATTTGGTATTAGTGCTTGGGCCCCCGTCTGCGCCCGGATTAGCCTTTGCTCTAGTTGTTGCATCCGTTCCAGTATTATGGCGGTTACGTCTCCATCGAGTCCTACTTGGATGTTCCGCTGAACCAGCTCTTTCCTGGGAACAAGTATATTACCCTCGGTTCTTACCCTGATTGCTGAGCGGTTGGTGCTTGGTTGTGACTCCTCCTTATTTCCAACATTAGTCATGGTGAAGGAGGTGGTCCCATTCCCCATATCTCTGGTGGGTTCAGCGGTAACTACATCTCTAGTGTTGGGTTGACTGCGTTTGGTGCTCTGCGATTGTTCGCTTTGCGCTGGTTTGGCATTTGCTTCCAGTGCCCTCTTCAGCTCGTCAAACTTTGACATCAGCATGGCCACTTGCTTTTGGGCCTCGGCCTTTTCTCTGCACTCCTGCTTGCGCTCCCTATTTTCTTTATGAAGGTCCACCAGTGCCAGCTCATACATAGAGGCGAGGTCCTGCACCGGTTGTCGGCTATCGCTCGGCTGAGCCCCCACCGTAGTTTGGGTTGGCTAGACCTAGGGAGTAACTTGGGGTTCAACACCCGGGTTGACCGGTGTGCTGAATAGTGCACGGTTGACGTTAACCGCTGGGTTGATGTTGGTCGCTGGGTTGGGGTAATGGGGATTGGTGGATTGATCGGCCTGTTCCTCAGCGTTTCCCCCGCTACTGTTTGTCATGGTGGATGTGGTGGGATGGCCTTTTGTTCAGGAGTTCCCACAGACGGCGCCAATGTTAATGTTTAAAGTTCAGCGGTAGCTAAATCTTTACTAACACTGGTCCGATGGGTGGACTGCTATCTGTGATACTCCTTAGAGCTCTTTCTATCTATCAAGTGAAATACAGTGGGCGTCAAAGGGAGACCGCACTAGGCGGTCTTCTCTTCTCCGATGCCTAAGTTAGTCAATGTATTTGTATTGACAAAGTAACAGTAGGTAAGTATTAAATGCTTAATTAATGAGGAGAGAGGAGAGGACCTTTTATAGGTGAGGAGAGAGCTGATCTTCTCCATGTTTTCGATGTGGGACTGATATGCTTCAATCCCCAGCTTCTAGAGCTTCTGATGCTGTCTTGGTGCGCGTCAGCGGTGATCTGGGGACAAGTAGGGGCTCAAGTGATAGCTTGCTTGGCTGTGTTCCCATAGCTCACTCCTTTGGCGGGAGTTGGTACCGTTGCTGGTAGCATGAGCGTGGCTCATTATAGCTAATTATGCTTGTAAATGCCTATGTAAGTACATATTATTTGCTGCAAAACTCTCAAGCTGGTCAAAAAACATATTGGGCCTGAAAAATTTCAGTCCGGAATCTAGTTGGGCCTAGAAACTAAAATGAGTCATTTTAAGACCAGCCCAAAAATTACGGCTCCAGATCTGTTCCTGCATCAATTTACTCGAGTCCGACCCGTGCCTAGCCCTAATTTCTATACTCGTTGAATTCTACAGCCCTTCCAAGTTACTAGCAAAATCAACCAAGTTCATCATTTTCCACGGAATATCTTTACATCCCATTACTCTCTCTGCTTGTGTGTTTTCCACTTTTCCTCAACCTCTCATCCCTTCACTTTCTCTCTTTAGCTGATGATTATTTCATCAATTGTGGCTCCAATGTTAATGCAAGCCTCACTAACTGTCAAGAATTTCTCTAGGGAATCGAAGTCTGGTAACTCTTTCACGAAAAGCAAGGCGATCGAAGACATCAACCAATTGCTAGATATATCACCTCTATATAAGACAGCAAAAGGTTTTAGGAAACCATTCTACTGCCAATTCAACATCAATGAAGATGGTACTTATCTGGTATGCCTACATTTCTCGGCTTTCTCCTCCTCAAATAATCTCTCCACAACTGTTTTTTGGTGTTTTGAATTCTAAAAATTTCAAATTCTTGAACAATTTCACCGCCAAGAGCAATACCAACTCCCCTATGATAAAGGAATTCTTTTTCCGAATTGATATTACCAATAAGTTTAGACTATATTTTACACCTCAACCATTTTTTGCATTTGTAAATGCCATTGAATTATTCCTTGGCCTTTCAGGTTTCATGGTTGAGAAGTACTATGCCAATAATCTCCCTTTACACACAATTTGCAGACTGAACATTGGAGAATCACCAGAATGACATAGTATGAAGAAACTAGGAAACATATGATAATCAATTTTCTAAACCAAACTCTGCAAATAATGTCAGTTATGGCCCTATCCAATTATACTATTGCCCTAAAAAGGGTTTGCCGAACTGCTAAAGAGATGAGTAACACTATTATTAGGCCGCCAAATCCTCCAACATAACATGGTTTTCAATGTGAGTAGGAATGCTAAACGCATTGTCTAGGCTCACTTATGTGACATTATTGGTAAGGGTCTGATGACATTATATTTAACATGTATTCAAATGACCACATTTCTTTATCCATTCCTTTTTACTATGATTTGTTGTGAATTCTTGTGAGTCTAAAATCATTAACATCACCATAAAACCAAATATTGATGCTACTTTTGCAAATTATACATACATCTAAAGCTGAAAGCCCTGTTCATAAGGACTGTTCATTTTAGTGAATAATAAACTGACGCTTTTGACCTTTGTTTTGTTCTGAATTACAGTTTGCCATTGCTTTTTGCATTCTGATTGGTTTGTGGCGTGGCTCTGTTTGCTTGCTCCACAAAGAGAGAGATCAAGAAGGATCGAGAGAACCAGACAGGTCAAGAAGGATCGAGACTCAAGAGTGTGCAGGTGTGTTTCTTAGCTTTCCGCAGAGAGAGAGAGAGAGAGAGAGAGAGAAAGCACAGTCGAAACAGAGAGAGAGGGAGATAGCGAAAGTGAGCCAGAGAGAGTGGTGATTCCGTTTTGCTGTGAGGAGGAAGAAGATTTGCTTCTTGGATAGCTCTGTCGTCTACCTTTTGGATTGGTTTTTGGTTTGTGTCTTTGGTTTATAGTTTTTATTGGGGTTTTTTTTTTGCTGTAGTTGGTTTTAAATTGAATTGGGTTTCGATTTTGTACGGGTATTGTTCGGTTTTGCTTTGAGGAGGAAGAGGACCTGCGTTTTGGGCCAAGGAGAAGATGAGGGATTTGGGTATAGGGTTGTGATTGATACTTAGTTTTTGGGGTCAGTTCAGGTAATTTCGATTTTGATTGAAACAGTATATGTTATGAATTATATGATTGTTATTAGGGGAAATGATATTGCCCACTTACCCAAACACTCTAAGAGATTATTTCCCTAATACCCAATTAAGTCTTTTTTAATTAATTTTTATTTATTTTTGGGACTTTTTTGCCCTCTCCTTCTTTCACTTAGAGAAAGAAGTCATTGGAGACCTTGCTTGACTCCGGTGGCGGACTCCGGCGACCAGTGACCGGAATCAGGAATTCGGCTACCGGACTGGTGACTAGATTCCTGCGTCTGAATTTATTGCCCTCTAATAATACCCAGTAACCATATTATTGCCCCTATTAATCATATTATTGCCCCCCAATACACATATTATTGCCCTCCAATAATCATATTATTGTCCTCCAGTGAATTGCATAAACTCCTAAAACCAAAATGAATACATTACAGGCACAATTGATCAATTTATATACACATTATTGCCCCCCCCCCCCCCCCCCAAAATAATTATATTACTGTTCCCCAATAATAATATTAATGCCTCCCAATAAACATATTATTGGGGCAATAAACATGCACCCATTCTTCCAGCGACTCGACTCTAAGCCCAGTCACGACTTTCCATTTTTTTCTTTTTTTTCTTTCCTTCTTCTGCCCACAGTTTACCCAAAAAAAAAAAAATCCTGGGCATCGGTCGGAGAAGATCCATCTCCTCCTTCAAACCTCCTGTCAACATTGGTTCGTTGAAAGAGATCAGATCGCTGGTGCTCCGGAGCTCCGCCTCGCTCAGCCCAGACGAACAAGGACCTGTAGCGTCGTCACGAGCTCACCGGAACCTCCGTCATGGAGTGAGCTGGGTTCGAACGTTGGTTCGTCTTCCAAGATCAGATCGTCGGTGCTTCGGAGCTCTGCCCGCTCAGCCCAGACGAACGACGACCTGCAACACCGTCGCGAGCTCACCGGAGCCTCTGTCGTGGAGTGGGCTGGGGTCGGAGACATCAGGTTAGAAATCCGTCTCAGGGATGGGGGGAGAGAGAGAGAGCAAGAGAGGTGTGCATCTGATCCAGAAGTCCAGATCCGTAGACATGGAGAGAGAGAGAGAGAGAGAGAAATCGTTGAGGGGGAGGAGAGAGAAAATAGATCGAAGAGAGTCTGAG
The DNA here is from genome assembly GCA_024704745.1 of Rosa lucieae. Lineage (NCBI taxonomy): Eukaryota > Viridiplantae > Streptophyta > Magnoliopsida > Rosales > Rosaceae > Rosa > Rosa lucieae. The sequence continues at coordinate 10,666,990 of CM045492.1, read as the reverse complement.
AAGAGATGTAATTTATTAATTAAAATAGGGGAAAAACTGTGAATGGATGTTAGATTGGGTAAATGGGGTTAAAAAACTCTTAGTGGAGTAAGTAAGCAATTTTTAAGCTGAAAATGGGTAAGTGGTCACGGCCCCATTGTTATTAGAGATATCTTCACAAATGGTGTATGAACTTTAGGTATTTCTACACTTTGGTGTACCAACTTTCATAACTATCAGAATGGTGTATCAAGTTTGCTCCAATCTTTCATTTTGGTGTACGCCGTTAAAGTTTCCGTTATCTTTGCAAAAAAAAAAAAAAAAATTCAGTTATATTTCCTTTAGCTTTGTCAGTTTTTTTTTTTTTTGAAAGATAACGGAAAATTTAACGGCGTACACCAAAATGAAAGATTGGAGCAAACTTGATACACCATTCTGATAGTTATGAAAGTTGGTACACCAAAGTGTAGAAATGCCTAAAGTTCATACACCATTTGTGATGTTTTCCCTTGTTATTATAACAAAGTATTTGTTTATTTACAGGTACACTACATGATATTCTGCGAATGTTATTTAAGTTGAAATCAGTTTTGTAGATGAAAAACGTAAGTGTAATTAACTGCCATTTTTTTAAAGCATGAATACATCGATCAAAAAGAGGAATCAAGCAGTAATGATACAAATCAATTTCATGCAACATATATCCAAACAGGAATGAACAAATAGAAAGAAAATCAATGCTCATTATGGACTATTTAATTTGTCACATACATTTACTTTTTTTTCTCTTTGGTTCATCTATTTCTGTAGTATAGTTCCTGTCATAAATAGTAAATACCTTTATTTTTTTTACTGATTTGATCTTTAGCATTAATGAAAAATCTTTTCCTATTATTTAGTGACAGAATTGTTGAACAGCTGTACTATCTGGGGGCTGTTTAAAATTAATCAAGTTGGATCTTGACGTAAGCAATCACCTATTCCAGGATTTGACTTTGTACTTTTTTATACGGAATTATTGTCTATGTATTTGCTCAATTTGTGCTTTCAATGTATATTTGGATCATGCTTCTTATCTGAATTGGTCTAATCTGTGCGATTTCATCGATTTCAGTGAGTGGTTCTTCTTCCTTTTTTTTTTTTCGAAAATGTTCACCTGGTCAGTTATTGACCAAGAAAATAATGCTCAACCACCCTTTGATGTAAATCCAATGGCAGAGAGAATTATTTTTAAGTTGGGGTGTTTTGTTTTCCACCCTTCGATGTAAATATAAGGGTTATTGAGCATAAATTCTTTGGTCAGCAACTGACCAAGTGAACACTACTGTGTTTTTTTTTTTGCTTTAAATTCAATAGTTCTTCATAGTTTGTGCAAAATCAGTAAGCTAAATCACAGCACGTTTCCAATCGATGAGAAGCATGAGAAGTGGTAACTCTTACAAAACATTTACTTAAAAGGAAGCATACCTGTGTATATGTCTGTATCTTAAAATTCCTTCACGCGTTGCTAGACTGATAAACAATCTGATGAGCAATTTTCTTTGGGACAGTGTAAAAAAGGATATGAAACAGCAGTTGTTAAGATGTGAATTAGTTTAGATATGTAATACAAATTGAAATCTAGCTGAATTAGTTTAGCTACTTTCAGTTTGTAGTTGATAATCCGGTTGATAAGAATGGTTGTGGAGAATCTAGCTGAATTATTGTCAATGTGGCATACTGTGATTATAGGCAAATGTTGTGTAAAAAGAAATGCAAATACATTTATGCTTCTATTTCACTTAGTTGTTTCTATACGCCTATTACAATGCTTATATGTAACATACTACTTGACTTTGATCTTCCTATTTCTTCTTCAACTTTGATCTTTTTGTCCATTTTTTAACTGCTGCATGCATCTATTTTGTCTTCTTTTCCCATTTTAATTTTTGAATTATGAACAAATGAATCCATTTTTCTTCCAAGTTCATAATCAGTGTGCAATTGTTATTGAGTTCAAAACTGAATAATCCATTGTGTACTACTTATCATTTTTCATTTTAAAATATTTTTTACTACACTTGATGTAGCAAGATCAATGATATTTGAAAAAAAAGTTACAAAGAAATCAAACTATAGAAATTGATTCTTCATTTCTAAAGCTTATTTTTTCCACCATACTCATAATACCTGAATTAAAATCAAACAAACGGATCAAATAATTGTATTTAACAAATCTATTACAAAATGTTGAATACAACAAGTCAAAACCTCGATATGATCAACATCTAGCATTATTAGGAGCTGAAGTCATATATGTAAATGTAGCTTCATTAATTTAGTACTTTTTTATACAATTTTCAGTTTAAAATTAATAGTCACTTCCAGCATGAATGAACATTAACATCTTCTCTCACTTATTTTCAGCTCCAAGAAAACATGGCGCACAAGTTACTCCGTCGGAAAAAAGCTTTTCAGCTTAATTTCAGAATCAGGGTTCGCGTATTGAGAATCTGGAGGCCAAGGAGGTACAACAGCGAAATATATGACGGTCTTCATCACATCTTGGTCGATGAAGATGTAAGTTCTTTACAGATTATTCAAAATTACTTCAACTATTTCAAAACTGAAATACATCTTGCTCATCAATGCCATTACTGTTCTTTCACTTATTGAACACGGGGAAAATGTTAAGCAAATATTATGGATTCATTGCTTGCTTTCAGCATTTTTTTGTCTACATTGATTCTGAACTATTCCTTTTTTGTGTGCAAATTTTTTAGTCGATAGCTTATGGATCTACGAAGGTTGCAGATTTTGGATTGGCAAAGGTATGTCTTCTGTTCCTCTGTGCCATTCTATATTTTCAATAGTGTCCACAATCATTTTGAATCTTTTCTCCTAATAGTATTTGCTGTGCCTTTTTCCAGATAACCACCAAAGTGAATGAAGTTCAAGTTTTGCAGGGGACTGCATTCTAGATGGACCCTGAGGTTTGCCTTCACACTTATAATCTTAATCCATAAAAACAGTAAAGTCCCCCCTGATAAATTTTTACTTATTTATAAAATGGTTGATTTGATGGTGTTGTATAGTTTTGTCACATGTTACTCTCTTTCCTACCGTCAATGGACATATTTGATACTGCCATTTTCTATTTAGGTTAAAATGACATGATTTTTTTGCCACTAAGTTCTTAACAACTTGATTTGTGATGAGTAGATGAGCTTTAATTTAAATGTAAAATTTAGTGTTTTCCATTTATTGATCATTTTATGATACTCATGGTTTTGCAGTGGCTAATTATATGATGAGTAGAGAAACTACTGGTGCCCGAATGGAAATAGTCAAGTTGACAACTATGACTATGGTGATCAACGATTGCAGCAAGTATAGATATGAGGGGGTACTGCTTAAAAGAGTTAAAAGAGTTGACAAATTTATATTTGTTCATTAATAAGAAAACTGTTTTACACTTTAGAGCGCTAATCTCCTCGATTAATCTTATTCCAAAAAGCATTACAAATTGGGCATTAAACCATGTGAAAAAACTATTCCCTCTTCATTTTTTAATTGAAAGTCTATTTATGTTTGACAAAGCCAAATTCATTGCTTTCTTGAATTCCTAATGTTGAAAATGAAGTTTAGTTATGTAATGCCCTTGGCTCAACACATTGTCATGCTGACAGGCACTTGAGAATAATTTTAGATATAGCTGTAGTGATATATATGAGAATGCCCTGGTTTTGTTGCGCATTTTTTGGGGATGGCTATCTAAAAAGAGTATAATTCTATTTAGAGCAGAGAATTAAACTGCAGTTGGAGCCTTATAGTTTCATTTGATTATAATCCTGCATTTTTCATTCCTGATATTTACTTTTTTGTGTTCTTGGGTTGCCTTTTTCCATCTCATTGTCATGCCTACAATAATACATTGTACTTTGTTGGATACATTAAAAGCTGAGGTTTACATAAGAAAATTAACCTGCCAATAATTTGCATTATAATACTTCTCTTCAATCATGTTAATGGTGCTCTTAGTTATCTACTTTTGCAGGTCAACTGTAGAAAATCAAATCGTCAAGGAAAATTCTTTCTTGGAAGTTGAAGACTATCGTAGTGGTTAATGGTTGAGAATCTATAGTACCACAGAAATTCATCATTTATTTTCCGAGGATTTTCCGGAATCTAAATTGTGGTTATAGGACAGTTTTGTGGCTCGTGGACCGAGGGGAAGTGTTTCGGACGAATTAATTATTTGAAAAGTATGGTTTTAAGGGGGCGCAAAGGTTGAATTTTTATAAGTTGGGATTCTCAGAAAACTTCCTTCACGAAAGTTGTAGAGCGCGTCGATACGAGTTCGTGGACATGTGGAACACGAGAATCGGAGTTCGTATGAGAAAGTTATGGCCATTGGAAGGAATTTCCATTTTGGTATAAATAGAAGTTTCCCAAGTTGGAAACTTACTATTTTCATTATTTCCCTTTTCGGAAGCCCAATTCTCTTTCTCTCTTCTCTCTCGGCTGCACCTTCAGAAACGAAATAATCCGACTGACTCGACCCGGCTTTTCAGGCGAACTGTAGCGGTCTCCAGCGACGAAACTTTCCAGATAGGATCGTCTCCTCCATCTGGTCGTCCCTGTGGTGTCCTCTAGCACTGATTCTCAGTGGTGGCGGCTGTAGAAGGCGGCGCAATTGAGTGTTTTCGTACCTGATCGGTTCTCCGATCTCCGACGTCGGTGGGGCTTCAAGTTGAGCTTGGGGAGCTCATAGCAGCCTCGTTGATCGATCCTTGGTGGTTGTTTGGATCGATTCACATAAAACTTGGTTCAACTCAGATTGGATTATTATTCACAGCTTGTGAGGTAGTTTTCGACCCTTTATTCTTGTTTTCTGACTTCAAGCTAGTTATGAGAATTCACAAGCATGCTTAGATGAAGCTTTTTGGTTTTGGGAGTTTTGGGAAATATTGAGTTTTGGCCGGCGGAGGTGCGCCACCGTCTGTGGCGGCGTTCCGGCGGTGTTCCGGCCACTTAAGGAACTGTTTTTGGTATTATATATGTTCTACTCGTTGATATGAGCGTTTTGATATATAATACGCCTATTTTGGAGTTCGTATGAAATTGTTATGATTTTTACGATTTTATATCGGTGAATTTATTTGATCCGTGAGGATTCAAGCTTCCGATCAACTTGTGGTTTGGACACCTTGATCGTGGAAGTACTCTGGAGACTTAAGGAGGTCTCGGATGAGGTTTTGCCTCGATTAGCATTACTCATGGGGATTTAGTTCAAAATGAGGGTTTCGAACTTTAATCATTTTGTGATTCGTGCACTGAATCAAAACCCTATGTGTTCAGGTGCTTGTTGAACGGATTGAGGCGATTGTGCTTGTTTTGGTTCTTGTGCGAAGACGCACCAGGATTCAAAGGTGAGTAATCTCACAAGGTTCATTAATGAATGGATTACCTTTATCGTTTGGTGAGTAAATCTCACGATATTTGTTATGAGCAGAATCGATATTTGTTATGAGCAGGATCGATATTTGTTATGTGTACGATCGATATTTGTTATGAACAAGATCGATATTTGTTATGAGTAGGATCGATATTTCTTATGAATAGGATCGATATTTGTTATGAACAGGATCGATATTTGTTATGAGAAGGATCGATATTTGTTATGAGTAGGATCGATATTTGTTATGAGCAGAATCGATATTTGTTATGAGTAGGATCGATATTTGATATTTGTTATGATTAGGATCGATATTTGTTATGAGCAGGATCGATATTTGTTATGAGCATGATTACCCTATTGTCTTGGAGTTATTAGGTTAACTATGACTATAGTTGGTATTAGTGGTATTCCTGAGTGAATGACTACGTACATATATATATTTACGTGATTATATATGTATTGATGAATCTTTGTGATGATTGCCATGTAAATCGTGTGTAAGAATATTTGTGTAATGACTCATTGAAATCAGTGTGTTGAATCTTTGTGATGATTGCTTGACTGGATTATGGCTGATGACCGGCAAAATCTATGTGTTGATCCTTGAAATCTACGTGATGATGAATATTTGGGTGATGACCGGTGGAATCTGTGCGATGATCAGTGTGATGACTGCTCGGTAGCGGAGCTGAATTGTTATTAAGTTAACAAAAATCGAGACGACTGCTGTGATGGTTGGGGCTACCTACAGACGTCAGAGTGTGGGACTTTGATGACTACTTTGACTTGAATTGCTTGACTTAATGTGACCTCCTGAACTAAATTATATGCAAGGGTTACTATGACTTGTTTTACTTGTTATGATATGTGATTGCCTTGTTTCTTCTTAATTGTATTGATTGATGGTTTGATTTATCTTAAGAGCAATAGTGGTGACGAATTATACTCTGTGTTGAGGATAGGAAGGTGATTCATTGATTTTCACCTTTGATGTCATGTTGATGACAAAGGCTCCTAGGGGGGAAAGGGAATGAGTGTGATTTAGTACCCGCCTTAGTGCGTTAGAATGGCGACAAACATCGCTTGAGGAAGTCTTGTTTGACCGAAAATTTGTGTAATTGGATGCTAGGATTAAAGATCCAAGCATGAGGCTTTAGTCACCAGTTGACTTAGGTAGGCACGATATGGAAGGATATGGAATTGATGGCCGTAGGTGTGAGATATGTGCATATCGTGTTTAGGTTGAGGTGACTTGAAAATGTGTTTTGCTTTGTGGTTTTGAGTTACTCATACGAGCTTCATAAGCTTACCGGGTTTGTTGTGTGGCAACTCGGCGCACTATTCAATGGAATGGTGTAGGGGTTAATCCTGCAGGTCAGGCAAATCGTGGCTGAAGCTGAGGTGGCGCCTTTGCAGCTTTACGATAGGAAGCTATCTTTGTGATTTTACCGTTGATAAGGACTTCCGTTGTATAGTTACTCTGAGCTGCATCTACGTTTTATTTTGTTGTTGACAATTTAATTCGTAAGCATTGTAATATACGACTCTGTGGAGCGAGTCAATATTGACATAGTGAGTTCAGGACATCAATATGTACTTGGGTTAAAAGGGAAAAAGTTCTAGGTATTTTGTATTGATGGCTGAACGTTCATTCATATGTAATTATGGGATTATATATATATCGATTTTCATGTGTGTAAAATCGGGGGCGTGACACAATCACTTATATTTTTCTTCTTCAATTTGATTTGTACTTCACAATTTTATGCATAGAAAAAAACAATAACAACTTTTCTTATACTTTGGAATAAAGTTTTATGTTTCTCTATCTATGACTGTAGTAGCTATACTTTGTAAGTTCATATACTTGTGTGATTCCTCTTATTTCTCATTACACCTCTATTTCTGCTAAATTTCAAGTCTTGCGGCTTCCTTTTCTAGTTTACTATATACCAATCCCTTCTCCAACTGAGACCACTCGACCAATCTCATCCACTTGAAAATACGTGTAAAAGTTGGCAATTCTATCTCAACGTACTGTGAAAAGTCGATTTTATCCCTGCATCGTGTCTCTTGCATCAACACCTGCCGTACTGCTCAATGCTATCGTGTCTTGGCTTCTTCGCTCCAGAGAGGTGGAGAGAGCGAGGAAAGTGGTGTTGTTCGTTACCATTTACAACTCCGATTCCATCTTCCTTGCTACGATGTTCCTTTTGTCCTCAGATCAGTTCCTCCGGTGCAAGTGATTTGAGGGTAATTTGTTTTATGCTCGGATCTATTCTTCGTGAAATTTATGTGTTTTATCATTTGCAAAGAGTATAAGAGAGGGAGAAAGTTGCTAATAACAGGTTATGCATGTCATAATTGTGTGAGTTTTGCTTCGATTTAGGGTTCGTGTCTTGGGTTTTGCTTCGATTTAGGGTTCGTCAAATTCGATTCGGTTCTTTGTATATGACTGATTTGGGGTTTGGTGATGCAATGGTTTACGATTGTGATATTGGTTTTGTTATCAAGGAGGAGAAGGAAGGCGATTTTTGGAATTGTGTTGAGGAAAGCAAGAAAGCTGCAGGTGAGACACTCGCTTCTGTTTTGATTTCTGAAATTCGTTTCAATTTGCATATCAGGTAGAATTGCTGCTTAAAGTATTTAAGAAATGCTGGCAACAGAAGCTATCAAATGGTTTAGAATGTCTTCATTTTGGATGACACAGCGTAAATAACTGTTTCATATTTCTACAACATCATAGATGATTATATACCAGACTTTATGTCAATCCGACATATTTAACTATCAATATTACTCAAATTTTTACCCTTTTTCTCTGTTTATTTAACTATCGATGGAACAAAATGGTCAGCTGTCCAAAGATCACAGCATCAGTAATAGTAATCATAAGCAATTATACCAAAGATATCATAAGGCCTCAAAAGGATCGTGTCTACCACTATTTCAGATTTGAGTTCCAATTGGTATATTAATTTATGCATACATTGGTACAAGTAAAGATATGCAATGAGTTAAGTACACATGCCATTATCAAACCTGAATGTGTGTTCATGTGTGGTGTTACCAAGGAGGAAAGTGAAGGAAAATTAGAGACAATAGACTTACTGATACGTCATATAGAACCAGTAAAGGAAAACATAGCAATTAGTTCTGAAAATGCTTTTGCATTGGCTTCTTAGGGTTCTTCTGATGCTCCGATAAGGACTGAAACACCAAAAATAAGAGGGGAGTGACTACAGATGGATAAATATAAGTGGATATAGAGAAAGAAACACAGAGTGAAGGGTACTATAATTAAAAGAAGACTGCAATAAAATCATAGACAGGTCTATTCTGTTTCCCATTTATAAGAAATAGACAGGTCTGGATCTGTATAACCGTATGATTTCTTCTTTGACTATACATGTTTTCAGTGAAGATTGTATATATCAGTGCTGGTTGTGTTATCTAATCTGTTTGTTGTTATATGCTGTGCCACTCTAATGGGTTTTTCTCATTGATTATAGCTACTGTAGCTTTTTTGTCAGCTATTATCTCTATTTAAAACAGTTGTCTTTATGATTTATTCTTCAATTATACAGTTTTGCATTTCTTGGATTGATTAGTTTGTGGTGGATTTGCAGCTTGAGAAAAGAGTGAACGAGGTCGAGCAGTATTACTTGAGGAAAGGTAGTCTGCAACCAACCACTTTGACGGAGAAAGACAGGGATACACACTTAAATACAATTATGAAGCAGCAACAAGATGCATCACGTAGGGAAGTCGCTGCTGCAAAGAGGATGCAAGATCTGTTGAATATGTTTTTCCACAATCTTCAAAGAGGTATGCACTAACCTCATGATAGGTCACTGGCAATGGATCAACGTACTTGGGTATCTAATGATGAAGATATTTGCTTTACATGCCAGGGTTCTGCTAACGTAAATGAGTGTTTTGTATGTTTGTTAATTATGCTTTCTCTTGATAATATTGTTGAATATTTTGATTTTAAAAATCAACATCTAAAGTTATTTCCTAGAGAAGGGGGAAACTGAGATGATGAAGTGTTGGGAACAAACTCAAATATGGATGGTGAAATTAAAATGCTATATGCTGTTATCAAATTTGAAGGATATGCCAAGTTTTGGATGTTCATGTCCATTTCTTATTCCAAGGAATAAAAAGCAGCTGTTTATATTTCTTAAAGCATAGACTGTAATAAGTTGATACTATTACATAATATCAAGGTTGATATTCTGCAATCAGTTGTTCATGTTTATCTCTACAATCACAAGCTAAACAGGACAATGTTCATTGTCACTTATAGATTATTTCTTAGGTGGATATTAAGTTTCACAAAAAGCAGAGCCAAGGAGGTTATATAATGATGGAATTTTCTCTTGCTGCTAGAAAACTATGTTCCTTCATACAATGGTTTATTTTTTTTTAAATTTTTTTTACATCTAATATTACTACTGCTGCATCTATTGGTGAAGGTTACAAACTACATATGCCGGTAGACTTTTATCTGTTTTCATGGTTTACTTTGTATAAGGCTTTGCTTTACTTCTTCGATTTGAAGCTTTGCTGCTTCAAAAGTGATGGAAGTATTTATCCTTGCTTAATCAACAGAAGTTCACTATTATGTGTGACTGTTTTTCTGGGTTGTATCCTATTTGTTGTTAATCTGTTGATTTGTTTGGAAAGAACCTTTCTTATTTGAAAATCTGATCTGGGATTGTAGTAGATGGTGATTAGCTCCAACTTGCAGGGATCAAAGTGTGAAACAGATGAGCTTTTGTTCTGTTTCACCATTTGTGTTTTTTGTATTCCTGCTTAGATTACGACCCTTAGGTGTCCTTTCTGCCATTTCTTTATCTCAGTAATATGTAGCTATAAATCAGAGAGAGCTGTCTTTTTTAAAAAAAACTTTACATGTTGACAGGGCAAAAACAATACTAATAAGTCAGTAACTGGGAGAGTAGCTGCGGAGGCCTAAGTGCTCATTAAGGGGGAGAAAACGGTGAGGAAGTCATCATACATCAACCCGAGGTTAGCTCCTGTTTCTTTCTTTGATAATTAAGCACCCCTTTGTTCATATATACAAGACATAACAGGAATAATAGAGTTAACTAATTATCTCATGAAAGAGAGCCACTTCATCTAATAACACATCATCTCCCTATTGCAGTAACTTTTGCATTCTTCAGTTATGAGAGCAGTGTGGTAAGCTATTTCATCTGTTACACCAATAAAATAAGCAGTTGTGTATCTCTAGTATTGTATATTTGTGCACCACATAGCTGCAATGATGAATTCTTTGTCTAACTGATTTGATGCTTCATAGGTTATAGATCCAACCCACCATGAAGTGGCTGTTATAGGTGAACGAATGACTGCTACACTTAATTCTAATGGTGATGTTTGTGCCATTCAGAAGGCTGGAAGGGAGCATATGTTGGCGGAGATATCACTAGAAAAATGTACTTCATGTGTTCTAAAACCATCTACAATCAGAATATTGTACTTCGTTCTCTATCCTTTCAATTTCAATTCTCAAATTAGGATCAAAACATCCAAAACTTTCAAAGCTCGCATCAAAGTGCGTGCACAAATTCATGTGCATTTCTAAATGGTCTAGAAATATTGGGAAGTGGATGGATTAGCTCCAATTCCTAATGTGCAGAAGTATATTGGCTCTTGTGATTGGTTCAGCTGGAGAGAAATGCACAGTATCACACATTCTGTTACAACGTTAATTTTTGTCTATATGCGTTGTCCGCAAAGCCCATGTTTTTTTTAATAACTTAGATTTTATCTGTAGAGATTTAAGGTTTATGTTTTTATAAGAATTTCAACCACAAGAGAAAAGAATAAGTATAGATTGTAAAATAAGGAGTATGGATTTGTCACCCTCAGAAAAAAAAAAATTGAAATTAAGTAAAAAAAATTTACTAGAATATTCACTATCCAGTATAGTGATTGGTCATTGTTTTGCACTAGTATATTTGCCAGCGCTTTGCTGCGGGAATTATTGTTATATGTTACTGGGATAACATTACATAGCAGAATGTTTCTGTTGCACACCTTCATTAAAGAATGATTAAAATATGTTACACGAATTTCTCACTGGAATCAATAACTTCAAATCAAACTTGGTATGTATCGGCTAATAAAGCAATAGATGAAAGACATAATGAGAACTGTTTGATGGATGTTGGCTCTAAAAATTAGCGGTTTGGCTTGTTATTCTGAAGTTCCTGCAATGTACATTGATAACTTTTATTGAATAGCTATTGCTGATTTCAAAAAGTCAGCATTGTTTGGGGAATGTGCTGATTTCATTTGTGTAGTTAGTGATTATGCTAACCTTGGAGCGCAATATCTTAAGCTTCCAAATCTGTGTATCAGTGAACATCCAATTGCTGCAGTTGTAGAACATGAGCAGCTACTGCACTACCTCCACACCAAGTAGAATGGTCTGCTTAGATACAACCAAGACATTTTTTGACTCTGCGAAGGACAGTAGGAACCATGGTCATCAAATGCCGAGTAGTCAACAAACTTGCAAAAATAGTGTCAACATTAATCAAAAACACATGCTATTGAATCAATTCAGTGTTAATATTTACAGTTGGATCCGATTTTCTGTGGCTAAAGTCAGATAAAGAAAAAAGAAATAATAAGGAGAAAGGAAAATCGTTATGAATGCAGAGAGAAAATAAGTTTGAAAGTATACATTATATCAAGATTGAATTGAAATGAAATCTAGTATACATTATATGAACATTGATACAATTTACTTTGAATCAAAAGTAACTTTAGAGTAAATCATCATTCATGCTGAAAATAGGAAATGATAAAGAATCAATATATAGTGATGATCGTATTTTTTTAATATGAAAAGAGTGGAGAAGTAGTAGAGAGTATATTTTTATCAATCATAGTGATAAAATAGCTTGCAGAGAAAACTTACCAAGGAAGGGATAAACTATTCTTTAGGTGTGTCTTGCGTTTCAGTCTCCAGCTAAAGAGTGCTGCAGGTAGAATGCTCTTTTGATGCTTTTAGATAATCATTTCATAAGGTGTTGGCCTCTCTTGGTTTGTCGAGCACTTGATACCTAATCAGCAGCATATAAAATGAAGCATCATAAACAGAAGATTCACTATTGTACCCTATAAAACAAAGTAATGAGAAGAACTTCTGAAAAATACACCTGCCACACAAAATCAACCAAGCACAAAGCATGCATGTCATAAGGAAAAGACAGAATAACGTCAACTGAATCACAATAGTGTTTTAGTTTCATTGATCAAGAACAGGATAGTGTTTTCATAATAGTGTTTTCATATGGTTGAAAGTTAAGTCAATATATATGCACAAACAACACAAACAGTGTAATGAATATATGTGGTAACTGTGAAAACACAAAATTATTGAAAACCTGATTCTTTATTAGCAAGTATTGAATTTTGAAGCATTCAATCCTTGACCGATCAAATACAGGATCCACAAAAAATTTCAAATCAAATTCGCACAAAATCACAAATACCTTCCACTTGTTTTGTTTTGAGTAACAACTTTCCGCCTCTCTCTTCTGCTTCTTTTCCTTATTCCCTATTCTCTTCTCTCTCTCTTTGTTTTGTCTCCTCTCTTTTTCTGTATTGGATGAACAACAAAATCCAAAAATTATGAATCGGAGCATATAATAAGAAATCAAACTATCAAATTAATAAAAATAATAAAATCAAAACAGAGACTTAAATCACCTACTACAACTTTGTCACCTTGTTCTTTTTTTTTCTTCAAATAATCATATACGCAAGTTCATGGAAAATATTAGAAAGTATTCATTTAGACATGCCAGAAACAAAGAAGAAAAACTTGTACGTCTTGGAAAATGATTGAATGTTAGAAAGGAAATTCATTTGAACTGAGAAAGAAGATCACAAATTCAACTAAAGCATAGATTTAATTACTTGACTAACCTAGAGAGCAACCTCTGTAAGTGAAGATCCTCAAATAAACTCAGACTCAAAGCCGTTCTATTGTGCTTCGCTGAATCAGTAAGCTCCTGTAAATTTCATTAAAATAAAAGGATCGCTAAAGAAAGAAAAAGAAATAAGAAAGGAAGTATGTTCACAAATGAAACCTTTTCTATTTGATTTTAGTCAAATCTTCCTCTCTCAGACCATCAGTGAAATTTTAATCTGGGAGCTGTTCAAAAAACAAAAATACAAATACAAATCAGTGAGCTAAATACCTTTTATCTTCTTTGGCCTCCATAATCAGAGTGTATTATTTTTAAGCTCTTAACTTGAAATTCAATTGAGATGCTTTGATTTCATGAATCAAAGTGTGGCCCATTTTTCTGTCAATTTAATGTGAAATAATGCATATCAATTTGTAATTATCTATATCAAATAAGATATTGTGTAGAAAAAGTAGAAACAATAGTGCAAAAAAGTTCAATTCAAAATCTATAGTTGAGTTAGAGTGACCAAAGGTACTTCGAAATAGAACTGTATGAATATCAGATGGTAAACGAATCAAATTAAAATAATACGCTGAACTTTGCAAAAGATAAAAGGTATATGTGATTTTATTTTGAGAAATATATTTACCTTCTAGATGTAAATTGATTAGTTTCAGGTAGCCTCCTGCTGATTCTGTTTTGGTCAGCTAAGTTTTTTTTTTGTGAGCATGTCCAGAGAATTTTTTTTGCTGTAAGAAAACAGAAAATCTATTAGTAATTTGCATATTTCTAAGTGTGAAAAAGGAAGATGGACTTTTGTTCATACATATTTCGTATGCTTATTGTGTATGTAAATTACGAAACCATGTCACATTGCAATTCACGGGAAGAAAAGACAAACTATATTGGTCTAATTAAACCTAAATGCAAAAACTAATATATTATGATAATCTAATAAAGGTAGCCAGTGCATTAACATTGTTGTTTCTAAAACTGGTTCAACAGGTGAACTGTAGCTGCAAGTTATCATGCTAAATTCAAATCTATCTCTTGTGTTTGAAACATGAAAATCAGAGAAGAAATTTGATAATACATAGAAATGCAATAAATCAAGGTTATTAAAATGTTGACATATTGAACCCAATGACTGAAATTCAGGACCCAAAAAAAAAAAAAGTACAGTAAAAGATCACAATGTTTACTGTTATTACCTACTATAAACAGTTTAGAATGCAAAGAGAGATGGCTTTGGTGCTTTCATTAGGTATTCTGTTAAGCAAAGATGTAAATAATATTACAAACTATGACTTCAAACCGAGTTGGTATAGTAAAAAGATGAGTTAATGATGATAACAGTCAAAATGAAGTTCACACAATGTAACACCTATATCCATGTATTAGCTTTACTGAGAAGGTTTTGATTCACATGTGTTATTATGTAAGATAAATTGGAATTATTTAATACAAACGATGCTTTGTTAACTATATGCTATATAACAAATACAGTGGTTTTGATTTGTTATCTTGATTTCACAGTGCAAAAAAGCTTTGGCCTCTGAAGATATTCAAAAGCTACAACAGATATTTTAATCAACAAAACAAAGAAAGAAAAAAGGTTTTTGTTTTGATGAATTGGAAAATTTCAGTAATCAATCACTATGAAGATAGCAGTACTAAATTCATTCCAATCAATCTCAAAAACCAAATATCAGTATCTACCTTTTCCAAAACGCACACAATCTGATTTGCCGTCTTGTCTTTTGTATCTGAGTGGTTGATCTCTTATAAAGACTGCAAATCGTAGAAAAAACAGTTTGAGATCAATCGTTTCTAGGAACATATTAATATAGCCAAAATCAAACAAAAGCAGCTCGAGTAGATCAGTAAAAAGTAGTTAACATGATATAGATAATAATTTTTCATAGACGAAAAATTGAATTTCCTTGCAAACTTCTTCAATTCCTAGCGTTCTGCAATTTCTGCTTCTGCCAGCCTCCTAGATTGGATCTTTACTTCAATTTCCAAAACATTTTTCTAAGCTGTATTCACACTTTCTTTTCTACCCTTTCATTTTCATTTTGATGTCAATTGTATTCAGTTTCAGTTTCTTTAATCCCACACATAACAACTTCTTATGTATACAATCACTTGCTTTCCTAAACAATTCACTAACAATCCTAACTCCCACAGCAAAGTCCGGCCAACCTGAATAATTTTATCTCAAAGCAACTGATCTATGTTCAATCTGAAAAAAAAAAAAAAAAAACAAATAAGGTTACAGGTAGCATATATATAAACCATTATTTCATTACAAACAACTGATATCATTTTCATGACTCGATTGCTAACCAAGTATCATTGTTCTAAAGTGTATAAGTCATTATCAGTCAACTTGCAGACCATTAAAACCAGCCAAAAGGAGGAATCTTCACATTCCTCCCAGCATGCCATTATCAGTCAACCTGCAGACCGTTATCAGTCTACACCCATTTAATCGATTACCAGAAAGAAACTATCTTTTGAATCATGCCGACTCAAAACGTTCCCAATTCTAAATGAACTCTTACTCTCTCACACTCAAAAAAAAAATAAAACAATTTTACACTTTGACATTCCTGATATCAAATTCTTGAGAACAAAAATCAAAAGGTCAAACCTTGAACCTCTGCCAACTCAAAAAACAATGCAAAAATTCACCTTTAAACTACCTGATGGAAGGTCAACAGCTATCGAAAATGCCCTCAGGCTTTTGCAAACCACAATCCAATCTGAAACTGTCCTTGAAAATTGGGAAATTGATCAATGGAAAATCTGAACAGCTGAAAAGAGTCTATGAATCAAACCACAAATCCACAAAAACCAACTAGCTAAAGCTTCAATCAATCAGAAAAAAACTGTGAAAAAATTCAAAACCACTTACGCTTGCTGGCCCCAAGCTTCGTCTACCCAAAACCAATCCAGTCACCAAGATTAAACAAAAAGAACAGATGGTAAAGATTGAATAGAAGTCGGACGCAAAGAGCAGACGATGATTAAAGATCTCTGATGCTGAAGATTGAATAAGTCTGATGATGCTGGAGATGGAATACAAATCTGACCAAAAACGATCGGAATAGAACGGCAAGTCCAACTACTTATGCTATGAGATCATCTACAAAGCTTCTAAAAAAAACTC